>RCWM02000550.1:90000-711870 GCA_003667255.2 Euschistus heros
CGCCCAAGTTTTTCGTTCCATCTGGAAAGAAAACCAACGTCATGAGATCTCTCGTTTCGTTCTACCCAAGGTCCCAAAAAAATTCTTGATCGAATAAAGCTATTTTAAAAGTATACATTTATTTAAAATAAGTATACTTAGCTATTTAAACCTTCTTAATATTATAGTATCTATAAAATATTTAATTATAAAACAGGATGATGTAAACAGCTCGAACGAAAATTCATGATATATGTAAGTAGTGGTTAGTCAAGTTGCGTAGAACGAAAAGTGGAACAGACCGTAAATTCTTCTTTCACTTTTAACTCGGAACGGCCATTCACTAGTATATAGTAGGTTAGAACGGAACGAAAAATGGAACTGGTTTGTTTAAATAGTGAAACGGAACGTAAAATCTCAGCCCGCTTCCAAGTCGGAACGGCCCTTCACTAAACGGTATTATTCAATCAATGAAAATGTGAATATGCGACATAATGTTAGAGACCTAACGATCTACCGTGCCAATTAACTTATTTTTTATAATTATGTTTTTAGTTTGAGAGCTCACTCATCCAACTTCTTTTTCGCCCTATATAGTATTTACTGTTTGGAATATTTTTGAGGCAACTTCTTGCACATGTTAGGACGCTTTTAATTTACTAAATATTCTATATGTTACAGTGAGCATGTGTTACATTTTTCTATCATATTATGGAATTAAGATATAAATAGTTTTTTTTTTTTGTTAATTCAAAAATGATTAAAATAACTACATATTACTTTGTATCGGTTGATATAATGGCTTATTGATCAACTGGTGATTGAAGGACCGCCATTGTGAAATTAGTCCACTTGATCAGTGCCTCTATAATAATTAATGCTAGCTGTGAACCAATTTACCAGAGGTAGTTGCGTAGCGTCTAATCACGTTGATAACGGTTCCACCTTCACTGACGAGGAAGAACATTGTGCTATGTGTATATTCAACAGAGGCGGCATAATCTGTCATTATGTTCGTTACAGTCATTGATTGGAGCAATTAGTATAAGACAATGCCTATTCAATCTCTGGCTACTGCTATCTCATTGGCTGGGCTCAACGGATATAACCCCTGCTCATTGGCTGTAACCATTCTCGGTTAATCCAATCATAAGTTTGATACGCTTACGGCAATTAATTCGATTCAGTGGGTGTAATAATCACTGACTTTATTCTCTAAAAAATTTCCTGTTGGTAAAGAGTTAAAAAATCGAAAAATTAACTCGATTTTTCTTGAAAGAATTTATAACATTTCTTAAGTATGTTAATTCTTTGAAAAATATTTGGCAATCATGAGCTTTTCGTTTTTTAAATTTTTATTAATTTTGTTATGTAACTAGATGTAATTTTTATGCCATGAGTGAAACCTAAATTTAATAATCACTTAAAGAGTATGATTTTGTTTGAATTGACTCTAGACTGCAATAGCATTATATCACGGGACATCTAATTTTGCTTAGGATTGCTTATTGGGTTAATAATAAAATTATTCCTGAGGTCGGTAAAATATAATTTTTAGTCAGGAGTGTTACCAACTCTTCTAAAATTTATTTTCCATTTTCAAAAATGTGGTCTTATTTCGCTCACAAGGAGGGAGTTTCAGTATTTAACATAAAAATCTTCACCTTACTGTTGAATGTGGTCCGTGAGGTAACACTCCTAAACAAGCTAAAAAACTAAAACTAAACAAACCAAAGAAGGCTCTTTGAGAATATAAGTGTTATTATATAAAAATTTAGTCAAATACATTTTATATCGGTAACACTTCTGACATTGAATAAAAATAAATACAACTTTTTTAAAAGCAAATTAACCTCTCTCTTCAAGGAACCGGAAGTAACTGGTTTAACAATCAGAAGGCGATGTTATACTTTTGGAGGAAGTTCCCTTACCCGTTTGAAATCCGTTTCTTGGATCTCAAGGTCAGAAAGCATTTTAATTTTTTTTTGGGGTATCTATATATTTTTTGACCTGTTGGCAGTAACACTCATGACATTTCTAGCAGTTTTCAACATATTTTTCCTTTTTTCTACTTCAGAAATATACTCTGTAGAAGAAGTTTCCAACAGAAATTACAAAATGTGTTCTGTTGTAGTAAAAACATTCAAAGGCAAGGTAATGTTACCATATATCACTAAGTATGAGTGACAATTTGTTTGACGAAAGCAGCAATTTATTTTAGAATGACCCCTCATATCTTGTCAATTCTTGATGGGTTTCAATATGGGATAAAACAATTAAAATTTGTTTTGTTATTATCAAACTATGCCTTAATTTATTTAACTTATCCTTTCAAACACCATTACTCTATATTAACAGATTTTCTTATTTAATTATTCTCAATGAAATAGATATACGATAGTTTCATATTAACTTCTGATGTACTAAACAATTTATTCCTACTGATATGACTAAAAGATGGAATCCCGAATCCTAAACAGTAATAGAGTATAGAGTTTGACGAGGCCATCAGACCTAGAAGGTGGGATTTGATTGGCCATACATCTTCCTAACTGCACATCATTGTTTGATACCATTGGACGGATCCATATCTATCTTCGAGGGGGTGGTAGGGTGAATAATGCATTTAGCAATAGTATCTCCCGTCTTTTGTCTCAGCCTGTCCCATTTATTTGAATACATTTCGTTTGATGGTGACAGTAATTCACTTTATCACAGCGCAATCTTCCTCAAGGGAATGAAAATTGGACTATCATCCCCTCTTACTCTTTCTGTTTCACAAGAATAAATCAGTTAGCATAAAATTTTCTCGGAAATAACATCCAGAGAAACAAAGATGAAGAAAGAAGGGAAATTATCAAATAATATGAATGCGGTCCGAGTTCTAAATTGAAATTATTTTAAAACGGGAAGGTTTATAGGTCTCTATCCTTCTTTGAAAATTACTTTTGTTCGATATTCAACATTTTTTTGTATATTTATTTTCCATTACGAATTATACGTAATAATATAAGTATTTATATATGATTAAAATTTATTTAAATTAGTTTGTGTATCAGAAATTACGTTGCTGATACCGCCATAAATTACTACCAATACAAATACAATACAAATACAAAACCAATACAAAGCTAAATGTTTATACTTTAAGGATTAAGTGGACAGAACATAATAATCAATAAAACTAATGTTAATAATAAAAACGAAGAATAAATAGTAATTGATAAAATAAACAAAAAACGACTACAACAAATAAAAAAGGTAAGAATAAGAACAATCTTATAAAAATGACAAACATAATACAAATTAAATAAAAAAATTAAATCACAAAGAAAGAAATAATGTAGAAATAATAAATTATATTACTAATACAAAACATATTAAAAATTATAAAAAAAAAAGTAATTCACGATTAAAAAAAAAGAATAATTAAATTAAAAAATGAAAATTATCAAATGTATATAGCATTATATAACACAAATAAAATTTTAAAAAAGTAATAAAACATATCAATAATGAAATATAATAAAAAAGGATAAAAAATATGTGATAAACCTTTTCAAGGTATAGGTAGTTAGTAGTGACGGGTCGTTTAGAATGGAACGGAACTTGGAACTGGTTCCAGCTTTGAACCGGTTTGGAACGAAATCAATTGCTCAAGTTTATCGTTCCCTCGGTGTTTGAACTAACGTTTTTACTTAAAAAAAAAAAAAAAAAAAAAAAAAAATCTTGATTGAATAAAACTATTTTAAAAGTATAAATTTAAAAAAAAAATAAATATACTATTAAATAAATATATTTAAACCTTCTTAGTAGGTTAGTCAAACTGTCGTGGAACGAAAAATGGAACGGAACGAAAACGAACTGGTTCCAACGTTGAAACGGAACGTGAAATCTTATTCCACTTTTAAGTTGGAAGGGCCCTTCATTAGTAGACGGTACGCACTCATTGATACACAGCAATCAAAATTTATTTTTAATGCTTAAAATATGTTAAATGCTTATTGTTCATAACTGTTTTATGTGTACATGTAATTATTTTATTTTATTTTTTTAAATTTTATTTCTTTATAAGTTGTTCAATTTGTAATCCTACAAATTTTAATTATCATGGGAATATTCTATCAAAGAAAGTTTTATATTAAATATATAATGTAAGTTAAGTACATTATTAAAAATAATACATTTTATTTATTATTTAAAATAAATTTATAAAACGAAAATTTAATACCCCAGTGGGCGAGTCTCTCGGTAAAAGCGTTGAAGAAATTTTTTCAAGTGTTAAAATGTTGTATTTTATGTTTATATAATGTTGTAAACTGAAAATTCAAATTAATAATTTTAAATTCATATTAATGAACATTATTTGTAATTGATAAAGATTATTCTTATCTTAAATAAGGCCCTTCTTGCTCTAATGAAGTCTTACATATTAACCCGAAACGTTATCACACAAAACTTATAGCTTATATTATTTCTTCATTAATTTATGTAATTAATTTTCATATTATTTTTTATTTTTCAACCGTGATCATGCTAGACGTATTAGACGTTAAGCTTGGTCTAGTGATCTTGCTAATCAGATAATTAGGCTAGACCAATAGTTGCTAATTAAACTTAACCATTGATTGGTCTAGTTTCATAGTTCTATAGTTCTATAGTCATTGTCTCGCTAATGAGAGCTCCGTTGTTCTCTATTATTATTTTTCAATTTTTTGTATTAGTTTATATAAAAATATAATCACATATGAGAATAATATAATTACAAAAAATTAAAAAAAAAATAAAAAAAATTCATACTTGTGGTTGGTGAAGTTTTGTGTATGGAATTTCAGAAATATTAAAAGAAAACTATTTTAATTTTTTTTTTTTTTCATTTATATAAATATAGTTAATGATAATTAAATTACTCCTCTGATAGGTGTGCGTATCTATCAGATACACAGATAAAATAATTGTAAAATTTCTTTGATTGTATGACGTCTTTGGATTTTCCGTCTTTTCTACACTTCTTTCGACTCAATGTTAGCATAATATTGACTAGGAATTGTAACTCACAGATCTGAATGCCGATTCTTTTGTAGGTGGTAGAGACCTATGATAGTGAAAAACTAGAGTTATAGCCGCCAATGGGCATTAGGGGCCGAAAAAAAATGAAAATTACGTTTTATTTTTTCCTCAACTCTCAGTCAAGGTAGGGAAATGATCCTTTTACTTTAAATTGTAGTGCTGTATTCTATTTGAAATGCAAATACTTTCGTTATGCTCAATACACGACCCGGCTTTAGGTTGCTAAACAACTAAAAAAAAATTGAAAAAAATTCCAATGAATGCTGTAATTCAGTGGAAATTTTTTTTCATGAAAAACTGACTTCAAATCTCAATTTAATGTACCAAAAAACCCTTTTATGTGAAATTTTATTAAAACAAAAAAAAAATACTGATTTTTTACTCCTTTCTTCTAGACGTTAAAATATTAAAGTTGAGATTTTATCAACAACTTTTAACGGCCATAACAACTGCTTTGTTCAACCGATCGCAATAGTAATAGCATCACAAGAATCAGCGTACATTATGTTTTTTATCCATGCAAATAACATTGGATTTACTCCAGATTTTAGTGGACAAAAACTGATAAGAATAAACAATTCCATGGTCAACTATAACTTGAGATATCTCAATAAGGAGAAATTCAGCGACCTCCGGATTTGGGCTAAACAATGCAGTCTTGCGGCTTTTAGATGTCATAAAAAATTGGTTTTAATCGGTGGCGAAATATGGGAGATAATGCAATTTATGTACATTTTTTTCAGAAATTAATTCAAAATTTTTATTTATTGCGTAAAAATTAAAATATAATAGAAATAGATCATTTTAAAACGTCTTATTTATATATTATAGGTGAGGAAAATTAAAAAGTAAAACCTGACATCTTTTTTCAGATCCCTAATCTCAAAAAACATGTAGAAACCAAATTTCGTCGAAAACAAAAATTAAATTTTCTTACCCCTAAAATTAAGACGTCAAAACGTCCCCTTGTTAGATATATGCGCTTCCATCCACCTTAGTTGTATAAATAATTTCATTTTAAATTATTCGTTGTAAAATTCGTAATTCATAGGTAATTTAAAGTAACATAGACATTGAATTTACACTTGATTTATCCAAACTGAAAGTAACTGGACTTGTAATTGTCAGATAAGCGCGACCTCTAATGATTGATATTTTTATATTTTTAGTTTTGAAGATATTTAATTTTTTTAGTCACTATAGGTCATGTTTATTAACGAAAAATAAAACGAGAATCTCTCGATTCATTTATGAGATATGTAGGCAATTTATTTGTTTGCTAAAATGTTTGTAATGATTGTATTTTATCTTCGAAGTAATTTAGTAATTTTCATAGAACTATTTTTTGAGTGTAATTTCGTATAGCTTATCGTTTATTTAATGTAACTTTGTTGTTTCTCCTTAGTTCCTTAAGAAGCTGTAAAAAAACAAACAAAAAAAAAACGTGTAAGTAAACAAAACATATTTATTTTTAAGTTAATTTTTTATAATACATTTAATTTTTTTTTTTAATAAACCCATGAGCTATAACAAGTAAAGTATACCAATTATCATATCTGCCTTTTTAAACATGTATATAATACTGATATGGCGATTAAAATCTGAAGATAAGCTTAATAAATACAAGTGGTATCTGTAAGATACGCGCGGCCGTCTATATTAGTATAGGTGGAACGCTTACTGAAAAGTTAAAACTATATTAAATTATTTAAAGATATAATTTAAAATATGTTGTCGGTTGAGTTAAAGGATTTATTTCAAACTTTCAAAACACTCCAGTATTTTTAGATTTCACGTTTTCTTAGAAGATATCTCTCTTCAAAAAACCTGATTAATGACAGTAAAGGACAGTTCCTATTAAATTGAGACAAGATCCTTTTAGTATTGAACAAACCAAGTCGACCTTTTAGGTTTACCCAGATATTCTTAAAGAAAAGGAACGATAAGAAATAAACTTAAATTATATTTAATGATTATATATGTATATAATTATCCGGAATGGAACTTTTTTTGTATCATTTGCATAGCATAACTATAAATTATCATATTTTAAAAACAATTTTTAGTATTTTTTTAGATTGATATATATTTTTACTTAGGGTTTATTGTTTGCTTTGAAACATTTTTTTTTCCACACTCAAATATAGAACATTTTGACAAACTCTGTTGGTGTTGGTCGGATTGGAAATTGGACATGTTTCCTTATCAGAAAATTAATGGGGGATGTTTTTTGTTTTATTACATTTTTCGCTAGTACCTACCGTTTAGCAAAAAACTATGTATATTACTTTGAATGAAAAAAATCACGTTTTGTCAACATTTTTAAGTGTTGTGAAAAATTCCACGTACTGCTTTGAAAAAATTCTGGGATAAATTTACAAGTATAAAGAATATTTTTCTTCTTCTTTTTTTTTTTTTTTTTTTTTTTTTTAAACACTTAATAGCTAGGATTGTATTTTACCTTGCCTATTTTGTACGAGCAGGGAAGGGTAGTTGAATTTTATTTTTAGGTGGACCCATGGAATAAATTTTCTGCTTCTTTCTTCGGCTGGATTAGGTCTGTACTCTACAGGTCGGCACTAGAGGCTAAATTGGATTGCATGCGAATGTTGACTACAACCAAGATTTATGCATTAGACAACTGCTAATCAACAAAAAAAAAAAGTAATCGTTATATATATATATAACGATTACTTTTTTTTATATATATATATATATAGGGAGAGAGAGAGAGAGAGAGAGAGAGAGAGAGAGATATCGATTGTCCGATATATCATGATTTTTTTTTTTAAATCCAACAGGTAACATTTTTTATAACGCCTATTTGCTGGTTGTTCCAGTTGACACATAAGTATATTCGATAGTGATTTTAGAATAAGTTTATATTTCTATACAAAATTCATAACATTTAGTTTATGTATCTATTTTTTATTTATTTTAAATCGCTTCTAATATTCCATATAGCGATCCACATACAAGACTAAAACGGCAAGAAAAGTCCTAAAACTAAAATTTTCCTTTCAACTTGATGACTTAATTATCTGTTAGTTAAGGCTCTGCAGAACAAAATAATGTAATTCCTCAAGCTGATAACGGCCATGTCTTGTACTGATAATCGGTGAAAGTTGACAAAGTTCAGTGGCATCAATGTCAGTGTCTGCATCAATTTGTTATTAACAGATCGTTCGTTTTTTTTTTTTTTTTACATACAGTTTAATTACTTGTATATTTTTATAGCATGGAATCATCACTTTCAGGTATATAATTTTGAAATATAGTATTATATTTGCCTTAATAATATAATAAAATAAGATTATTGATTTTATTTTATCTGTAGCGAATGGTTTAGTAACCTTCCAAACCCGTCCAAGCATATTTTTTTCCACCATCTTCTAGTACATTATCTAAATATTACGGTTTCGTTGAAAAATCTTGCCCCAATCTGCCCTAGCCTCAGAAAAAATATTTCTCCTTTGTTAGTGCTTAGACGAAAAAATCATTTTATTTCCTATCCTATACATTTATCCTACAAGCTTACACTAAAAAAATGGCAAGACCGCAGCAATGAAGACAAACAAGTTGTTAAAGAAACCAATAGTCGAATCCAAGAAAGGTTTTTTAAAAAAGTGTGGTTTGATTGTTGACATGCCTAAACCTGGCTTTGGAAATAGTAACGATGGAAATAAGGCTGGGCGATTTTTCTCTCATGCTGATATTTGTCAGAAATTACCGGAGTTGACGCTGAACTAATTAAAAGGCTTCATACAATACTGATAGCAATATCAAGTGGGTACGAAATTAATACTAATGCCTATCAAGATTTTGCTCATGGTACAGCAAAGTGTTATGTAGAAAAGTGCCCATGGTACCCGATGTCACCGACCCTCGACAAGTTTCTTATTCATGGTACAGGAAGCACAGGAAGCTCGGTACAAGGATTTCAAAAAATACCGTGAACATTACGGAAGTGTAGTCGAGAAAAATCCAAGCAGGATATATTCATTAAGTTTTTGTTGAGTTCAGACCTAGTTCTAACAAGCAAACGAAAACTACCTAAGAAAAAAATTAAGTCACTACCAACAGAGGCTTTAAACTTACTTTCTTTTCCTTTTAAAAATAGGCCTGACACAGAAGAAGAAGACAGCGTAGATGATGAGAAAATGTTGTTGATAGAAAGTGTGAAATTGTTTATTTATTGTTTTCTAAGTTTTTCCGTATTTTACACAAATAAAGTGAGTGATTTAGGTTTTTCAATGTTCCAGTGTATGATATATAGCTTTAAGAACCAATGTTGTTGATTATTTAAGATGCAAGTAAAAATATTTAGTTTATGCCAACAATTAGGGCTACTTGCCCCACTGTCCGTCGTTCAAGACTGTTGAAGAACCTTCTCTAGAATAAAATTTCAAAGCTTCCAATTTATTACAAAAGACGTTTACATAAAAATAATCAGACCCATTCAGGCATTCGGTCTTTTTGATGATCTATTATACCTTCCACTTCTCGTATTCAGAATTTACCGCCCAAAATGCTCAATGCTTCTCATAATGTCACAAATAAACTTATACACAAAGATCTTAATTTTCCATGTGTTGCAGATTTGGCCCAAACCAAATACCTATCCTTTCGTAGTAAGCTCCATACCCACTCAAATCCACTAGTCACCGAATTTTCCTTACTTTTCGATAATCCTCGGAGGCGTCTGAAAAGATGGAGGCCTCCAGGCATACCAAGGGGTAGTTGCTTTTCAACAGTTGGCCTGTTATTATAAGCATTATACGAGATGCATTTTATTTTATTTTGTATACAGTTTTAAATTTCAGAAAATAGCTATATATATAAAAAACGCTATATATATATATATATATATATATATATATATATATATATATATATATATATATACATTTTTCTTTTTTTTCCTTCATTTTTTTCTTTTTTTTTCTTCATTTTTTTCTTTCAAAGTAACTCTTTGAAAGGACCGTTTATTTAGGTTGGTAGGTACGTTCGATACAAATGTATACTACGTACCTTAATATTCATAATTACATTTACATTGAAACTATTACAATTATATTAATAAAATAATTCAGTGAAATTGATCATATAACATTTTTTTTAGAATATATAAGAAATAAATAAAACATTACAAATTGATTATGAAAATTAGAAATAAAAAAGAAAAAAGGTCTATGGCTGATTTTAGCACACAATTTTAAGTTTTTAAAGGACTTTTAATAAGATGTCCTTCCACCTTCTCAGTCCTCGGTCAGTTGGTCAAAGTCCAAGCTATAGATAAATTTTGTAAAGTCAGCTCTGTATTTGTTGTACAAGCCATATTCAGTCACAAGCCTATTTTCACCTTTGAAAAACCATTTTAGATATGATTTAGTCTGTCCATGTTCTGTTAAGACCTGTGTCAGTTTGTAATGTGTGGATTTGAGTAGTTTGAAATTGTTTTTTTTTAAATGAATTTATGCAGGCTTGGGGATTTTTCAGATTTAATCCAGCGATTATTCCAGATTGATATTATGTTTTGTTTAATGTTATATTTAAGAAATGAAAATGGTGTTTTCTTATATGACGGAAATAGCTGACTTTTGGCTGCATATATACAAATGGAAGGAAAAGTCATTTTTCGTTTGAGATTACTAACTACGAAAACTACAATCTGTACCAAATTTTATTACTTATTATTTTATTAATTTTTATACATCACCTTTATAGTTCTTGGATTGTTTAGTAATAATAAAACCGTTTGGTTTCTAATTCATTTTTATAAATAAAAAAAACAATAATATGTGGATAACAGTAAAGTTGAAAATTAACCGATATAAAAATAAATAAATATATAGTTAGCGCCATTTCGCAATTGAGTTTACAATGGCAAAACTTCTAAACTCATTTGTACCAACTTTTATACTCATAATTTTCGTTGTTCTGGGAAGGTTTAGCAGTAATAAAATTTACAATAAGACATATTTAAATGGTGTTTTTAGTGCTAAAAACAAGCTTTGTCACACTGCCATTTATTTATTTATGGTAAGTAAAACTTTAATTATTACTCATAATTAAATGAGTTCTTTATATACGGGGGATGCTAGTATATATATGATATTATATTACTTTGTTATACGATACCTTGCGCGTCCATAATTAGTTCTCTTATGACACAACTCGGCCTAGGAAAACAGAGGAGGGAAGATAATCCGTGTCAAAAGGGGCCGCCAACATCAATATCTCCTGGCCCGCAAGTACCAGAGCCGAGTTTAATCTTCACTAACTACTGCTATTAACCTTTAAACCGAGCAGTTAACTCGACGACCCGTCCCTCAGATTACAGGGGCACCCCACTCTGCAAATTCCTCCGCTACAGCCACTAAATTCCGATCCCCAGCACCTTATGTAGTCCGCTTTATCAGCAGTCTCTGGGGGGTTCCAGGGAGCGCTGAAGACGATTGGGGGTCCGGGGTAATCAATGTTTTAGCTTCGAATGGAAATTTGGAAAGTATTTATAAATTGCAAGAAGACGAATAGATAAAACAGAACGTAACCAAGAAATAAAGGTTACCCTATTTCAGTGTATCGCAAATAAATTGTTAAGCCCTATATTTGGATTTATATAACTCTTAAACATCTGAGACCGGTTTACTCTGCTTCAAAGCCGCTCAAACTAACCCCTGAAACAGAAACTCTCTACACCCACTGTTACTTGTTAAAATCCATCTGGGCTTACGGATCTCTAATCAACGCATAATCAAGAAATACAAACATTCCAAGTAAAGTTAGAAAATCGACCTGTGTATGTCTGATAATATAGTAACTATCTATGTCCAACTCTTACATTAAAAATTAATATAAGATGTTCAATTGTGTTTTTACGGTGATCTTAAACCAACTAACTTATGCAACTGTACCAGAGTAAAAATTACAGCCTTGTCTGGAATTATTATCATTGAGGTTATAATTCTCACTAGAACTGCAGGTGGAAAAATCGCACTTATTCCCAACGATTACTACTGGTCTACAATTCAAACGATTTAAAGTCTCGGTAAAAATATTTTTTGTTACTATGGAAATTTAGAAACCGCAATGCCAGATTTACAAAAACGTTTTTTTCATTGACTTCCAGCAATGAGTGCTAAAATGATGGGTGTAGAGTGCATGAAATGAGGAGAAGTTAATTTTTTTTGGTTTTTCGATTATATCTCGAAAACGTTTGACTCGTTGAAATATATATTTCAAATAAACATTAAAGCTTATTAAATTTAATATATAATTAATTTTATATAAATTTGTCGTAGTTCTAAATGTTTTCGAGATATTCGTTATTAAAAATCGGCGATTTTCGGGAAAAAATGAACCAAATCCCATCAAATAACCTTTACCGTTCGTCGTAAACCAACGACTTCTTGTCCTACTGTATCCTTTAATAATATCCCACTGATCCCTGTTGAACAGATCCGCTATCTAGGACTCCAACTGGGCAAACGTTTAACTTGGAATCTATAAACAAGACAAAAACGACAGGAAACTGCCCGTCGTTTTCGACTTCTTCATCGTTTCATCGTTTCATCGTTCAAAACTTCCGATTTACTATAAAAGACTCATTTACATGACAGTTAGCAGCCCTATTTGGACATGTGGAGTTGAGCTTTGGGGCTCAACTAAACCTTCAAATTCTTCCCGTATCCAATCCTTACAATCCAAAATCTTTCGAAAAATCCTCAATTCTCCTTACTTTGTCACCAATAAACTTATCCATAAATATCCTGATGTTCTATATGTTGGTGATTTATCCCAAACCAGATACCTGTCCTTTCGTAGTAAGCTCCATAACCCCATTATACTTGCCGAGATTATGGATGGCTACTGAGTTTTGGAGAGGAGGGAAGCGACGTTGCCGGATCTAAAATGAGATCGCAGAGAACTTGTCTATAGTAAGGCTCGATATTGAATAAAGTACTCAATTGGAGAGCTGGCAACGCCGCAGCCCAGTCATTTGCTTAGCCCGGCCACGCCTTACCCCCACTACTCAGTCCCAGTGGCCTTCCGAAATCTCGGATAGTATAATCCTCTTGTCGCTCAACTTGCTTCTCACTCCATTCCCGATATTCTACCGAGGCGTCTAAAAATAACGCCTAGAGACCTTCTAGTGTAAAATCAGTGGTTCTTTTTATGTTTTTAATGAACTCATTTACTAAAAAAAAGATCAAAAGGGAATTAGCTAATCGGCCTATTACTTTATTCACACTGTTTATATTTAAGATGAAAACCTTCCAAACTTTTTACCCCGGCAGTGGACACCGCAGAGGAAGGTGATTGGAGGGGGACTGATGTATGTGTGGCAGGTCCGATTGAAATGCTAATCTCATTGGAGGATTGATTGGGCCTGGCCGTCGCGAATAGCCAATAAGCAGGCTGCCCTTCATCAGGCCTCGGTAAACGGAGCAAAAAAAAAACGACAGTTAGCCTCCATTGTTCGTTAAAAGCCCCCTACCCCCCCCCCCCCCTGCCAGGCCCCCTTCTCTTGTTTAGTACTTCCCTCAGCAAAGTTTTTTTGGACAAACTTAAAAAATTTTCTGTCGTTTTCAACTGTAATACAATATCCCAGAACTGTATTACAATCCCTCACCTAGTTCTTAAAAAAAAAAATTGAAATATATTTATCAAAACTCCTTTTAGCAAGGTTTTAAAATATATACTGATTCCCTAAGAATTTTGAAAATACTGCAGCATTTTACATTTTTCTTGAAGTACGCATGATTGATAGACGAATCAATACAATTAGGATTAATGAATTAATTGCTACTTCATTTAGAAACATTTTATTAGAATACTAGTTCATCTTTATTTCTGAAACATACAAAATATTCAACACATCAGCACTATGTCACACGGATTATATATACTTAAGTCTTCAAAAATGTAAGAAAAGAAATATTGGTACTCACCTATCTAACAGATTTCTAACAGTAAAACCCAAAATTTTAACCTACCTGCCCCCTTCCCCTTTTCAGGATGGATATATTTCAGATATCTGTTAGATCTCCTCTGATGAGTACTGTTTGATTTCTTATATTTTAGAACTGAAGATGAATGTTTAGCATTCGAAACTAGTATTCTAATAAAATAATTCCAATAGGAGTGGCAATTAATTCATCAATCCTAATTTTACATTTCAGCCTGCGCCTTGCTAATGGGTAAATTATTTTGATTAAGTTAAGCTTGATTTTTTTTCTTTTATATTTGTTTAAATTTATTTGAACGAAGCCAAATAATTCGAGTGGTAATTATTTACTAATGTATTTCGATGCTTCTGCATTGTTTTTTAGATTTTTTTTCGTGCCTTTTTGGGGGTCTTTACTTTTTTTCACATTCAAAAATGTAATATTTTCATACGCTTTAGCTCGGTGTTGCTCGGATCGAAAAATTGACTACAGTTTCCTAACCAGAAATTTAGTAGAAAATATTTTTGTTATATACTATTTGTCGCTAGAATCTACTGTTTAGGAGCCATATTGGTTTGAATGAAAGAAATTCATCTTTGATACTGCTTTCGACTTCTTCAACTAGCAGACGTTCAAACCTACCAGTTGATTACAAAAGGCTCATTTACATGACAGTTATCAGACCTATTTGGACATATGGAGTTGAGCTTTGAGGCTCCACCAAACCATCTACTTCATCTCATATCCAATCCTTGCAATCCAATAACCTTCGAAAAATCATTAATGTTCCTTACTTTGTCACCGATAAACTGATCCATAAAGACCTTAATGTTCTATATGTTACTGATTTACCAGATATCTATCCTTTCATAGTAAACTCCGTAACCATTCTAATCCATTATTTTCTCAACTTGCTTCCCATTCCGTTTCCGATAATCCACCGAGGCGTCTGAAAAGAAGATGGCCAAGAGACCTTCTTATATACATTTTTTTTTCTTTTTATTGATGTTGAATATGAACCACTGAGTGGTTCTTAATGGAAAATCATTGTTGACAAGTCACTGTCCTTTCAGTGAATTTCCTCAAATTTACTTTATATATAAACACAGTTGTAAATATCAATAAATATTTAATAAAAAAATAGTAATTATTAATTTAAGTAATTTGACCATTTAATTCTAAAATTAAATTGAAAAGAAGTATTGTCATAGGCATTTTCTTTTAACTATCAAAGATTTAGAAGTCCGTTCTTGATTTCTATCAATATTGATTAACAGTTATTTATCAGGGTCTATATTAATGATAGGGTTACTTTTTAAATAAATTTTGTTATTTAGATTATTTTTAACGAATCGTTACAAAACAGCGATGTTTTCGTTTTACGAATACACATTTTAATCATCACAAACACCGATGCTGTTTGATCAATTTAAAAGAAAATATTCTTTGTTATGTAACAATTGTCGCTAGAACTTATCGTTTAAGTTTTTTTGTGGCCTTTTTTTTGCCGAAATTTCGCTCACCACAATTTCCTTATCAGAAGCAGAAGTTATAAAAGCGGTAGATTATAGTTAAAATTCAATATTCATTGTTTTCCTAGTCAGGGAGAAATTGATTTTTGTTTGAACTTTATTAAAATGTGTTTAAAATTTTCTAGATAAAATTGGTGATATACAATCTAAAATTCCACAAATTGTTCATGGCCCTTATATGTCTTGTATACATTCGTCTCTGCACCCCCCAAAAAACAATCACATATTTTATCAATACTAAATGTACACACATATTCAATTATTTTCTGCTTAAATATTATCATAATCTGTGTATCTATACTGTCTGACCCAATATATTTCCCTGTCCCATGAATATTTTATAATGTAGACAGTGTTCCAGAATATTTTTGTTTTACATTAATTTTTTTTCAATTAACGATTATGGATTTCTGGGTGTTTATTGTGCCTATTAAGGTGCAAATTTCAATAAAAACTAAATTATATCTCAAAACATAACAATCTGCCATATAGGTAGGTAATAAATAATAGTTTGGTAATGTTTCCACTTATTCATAAATAGTTTAATTATTCTAATAAGTTATACATATGAGGAAAAAAATAAAATAAAATGAACATAGCTTACATACACTAAACAAATCATACCTTTTCGAATTTCGAACAGCAAATTAAATCAAGTAATACGATATATTATTTTAAATGACTTACGATAGGGTTTTGCGGTAAAAATACTTTTATATGGATAAAAGGGATCTCTAAGAAATGATGTAGATGGAAGGAATGAGAATAAGAGACCACAATAAGAAGCTTTTAAGGGAGTAAATCGGATGAAGAGGATCACAGTAAAAATAAGTCGAGGAAGAGATTCCAGCTTCCACCAGTTTCCCCGCCATCTTTCTTATTCCACTGCTATTTCCTACAATAAATAAAACTTATATTTTATCATTTATTTGTGGTTTATATATAAAATTATAATTTGCAGTTATAGACACACAATAGTAAAAGTCTACGGATAAACTTCACATATTCCTTCTTTACCAGTTTGAAAATTTCTGTATGGAACCTGTTGGTCCATCGATGGTGCTCTTGTAAAGAACAGACCGGATTACTGTAACAATAGATGTTACCTTCCATTGGAATATATATATATATATATATATATATATATATATATATATATATATATATATATAATATCAAAATTATATTTTGTCGACCCTTAGAAATTATATAATTAACTGTTTAACAATAATCGGGTTTTTGGTCCTTTATATATATATTTTTTTTTCCTTTTTTTTTTTTTTTTTTTTTTTTGTTCATACAATTTTATTATTTATCCATATACATATTTTATTTCTTCCTTCTCCTCTCTCCTCTCCTTTTTGACGTTTCGACCCCTTATTTAATGGGGTCCTCATCAGAACTGGAAAAACAATACCATTCTTAAACATCTTTCCCGACATTGGCACACCTCTAGTCATTAATAATACAAAATTTGACAAATACACACCAAAAACTGGGTACCCCGAAACTCCAGGCCAGTAAAGGACCAAAAACCCGATTATTGTTAAACAGTTAATTATATATATATATAAAATTGAATTTACTGTTGTAGACCCAGCTAAGAATGAGACACCTAAAACTTGCTATGAAACACATATATATATATATATATATATATATATATATATATATATATAATATAAACTTGCTATAAAACATACACACATATATATATATATATATATATATATATATATATATATATATATATATATATATGTATATGTATGTTTTATAGCAAGTTTTAGGTGTCTCATTCTTAGCTGGGTCTACAACAGTAAATTCAATTTTATCTTTTCTCACACCTATTCAAAAACTGTTTTTTTTTATTATATCATCAAAAAATATTATAAATAATGATTTTTTGTTGGCTTATTTGTTTTTCAATCGCCGTTTTCGTAATTTCCGTGGATGTTCCCATCTTAAGTTTTTACATAATTTGAGGTAGACAAATTACTTCTGAATTATTATAAACCCTAAAATACTCATTTCCCTAGATTAGATTGCACTGTTGGCCTAGAATTAAAAAAAAATTGTTGAAAGACTAAACATTCCTATCTACGAAAATATATTTTCGTAATTCATACATTTTTTGTCGCATTTCATTTTTTCTATTCCTACAGCGTACTAGAACCTTCTTTGTGATTTGGAATGATTTACTTACTTATAAGTAGGTATATTTCGTCAATGTGTAACATTAGATTTTCACCCAATCATAACTTAAGCAGAATAAAATCTCGTGTAGGATGTTTAAAATCAATATTTTTTTCTTTTCTGTTTTTGAAATAATCTATTTTCTCGTGACATTTTTAACTTCCGTATCAGTAATCGTGTAAATACTTTGGCTATTTTCTTTCCACGGAGGTTACACTATTTCCCATGGCTATTAAATTTTTTTTGACTCCAAGTTGTTTTTTTTTTTAAGATTTTTAAAGCCACAACCAGTTTATGAATTAAACTTTATTATTTTAAAAGTATATTTAAATGTGAAAAAAAAGAAATTGTTATTTTTATTTTTTTTTATGTAAAAAATTACCTTATTACCTTTAAATCAATCTTATATTTTCTTGGATTGTACATTTACAAAATTACCAATCCTTTGTTATTTACTAATGTATTCGTTTTAATCTTCATTCTACTTATTTCGTTTTGCTAGCTTGACATTATATACGTAAATAAAATAGCAACATTTGTTTTTTTCATCGTTGGTATCCATTTTTCTCTGTCCAATACACATGACCCATTCATTTTCATCTGCCTAATGTTTTGGAGTACATTGTCTTCCGCTCAGTCTCTCTCTGCTTCTCTATCCACTATAGTTTCTTAGTAGAGTTTTCTTTCTCATCCATTCTATTGAATAAACTATTTTAGTATCTGGATTATGATGCTAGGCAAGTTATTAAAGTCTTTGTAGTTACTTTTTTTTTTTTTCCGACGCCGTTATTCATCATGATATATCGGGCTTAGAATATTCCTTAGTATTCTTCTTTCTAACCAGTCTAGAGGATCATTTATTCTAGGTATAGGTTTTACTGGCATAGAATGCTACAGGTTTTATCAATGTCTTACACACATGAACTTTGAAATAAAAATAAATTTTATTCTGAGGGCATTGCCCCTTAAGAATAATTATATAAAATTAAGGACATATTACAAGCAAGAAGAAATATGCAATGATGTTTAAATTAAAGTATAGCATGGAAAATAAAATAAATCTGAAGGAAAAAAATAAAAAGGAGAGAAAAAGGAAAGAAAACAAAACAAGTACAATGAAAAATACAGTAAAGAGAGCTAAAAAATATATCTTATCTGAAGGAAATAAACGTACCTTATATGATATAATAATGTAAGTTATGAAAAAATAATCTACTATATATTTGTCAAATACCACTCACTCATTTAACACGAAATCCAACCGAATGGATTGGAATGAAATTCGATATGTAGCTTCCTCTAGGGCCGAAGGTGCTCGCTAAGAAAGGAATTAAAAAAAATTGGCCTGAATCGCGGCTAATTCGCAAAAAATGCGATTACAATTTTTATTGGGTGAATAATAATAGATTAATTGACATATGGTATTTGGAGATAAGCTAAGTTAAAAAATAGGTTAGATCTTTAAGCCGCACACAATGACCACAAATTAAGTTCCTTATAGTTTGGAACAAACAATAATACGATCAATGTCGAAACCTTATAATATGGTACTTTCTGTGAACTCAGTGTGGCTGCAGAGGTGGACCCTAACAAGTTTGAGTTGTTTCGTGACGAGAAGCTATCAAAAGACTTATGTTAAAGGGAATTTTAAAAGACTTATGTTCTGTGGTGATGACATGTAAGGCCAGTTCGATGTACATATCCCTTACGTGCAACCCACCAACATAAAGAAAGCCAACCCAAAGTTAAAGGATATGCTGTATACACATATTCTGAGAATCAATCAACTTTACTTAGAGGGACTGTACCGAAGTATATGAAAACCCCTTCTGAAATCCATAGAAAGTATTAAAAAAACAAAACACGATGAAAGATGTTCAATGGAAAGGTTACAATATGACCCAAAAACTGAATATGGAAAAGACAAAACCGTCGATATTGGATCACGGTCTGCTTGAAATTGGTGTTATGCTGTAAAATGGAAGGACAAGAGCCCTGCCATGTGCTGCAGTAACGGGAAAGTCCAACTTCTTCCCTTTCAAGAATATTCTGAACTCTCGCACAACCTCAAAATAATATAAAATTAACTTTTGCAAATTGTCAAATTTACATAATTAAATTATTCTAAGAATGGAGTTCTTTTAGGTTTATTTAAGTAATGATAATTATCAACGTTAAGCTTAACTTTTACTAATTTAAGTTGACCTTAATCCTAATGATATTAAACCGTAGCGGAGCAGGGTACTTTCAGCTAGTACATTAATAAAATCAAACTTATATTTTAAATATTTATATTTGATTGTGATATTTCAATATTTTCTTCTTATATATGTCTGTTGGATTGAATACCTAATGAATATAGGAAGAGACGGGATTTAAGCATATTTATTAATTAAGCTATTTACTTGTTTCTAAGAACTATTATTTTGATCTTAAAATTTGTGGGATCTTCTTTAAAATCATGTTTTTCAGAATATATCCGTGAACGCTTCAAATAGCATGGTGAACTCTACATATTTGAGAATATAAATTATGATCAAATATAATATTCAGATATTTTTAACAAAATTTCTTTGGTAATATTTTATTGTTGACTTTTAAATGTTTTAAAAATTTAATGATGTTATGAACTCTATAAGAATACATTAGTGGTTCGAAGATGAGCCTAGATCTATAAGGTTTGCGATCTATAGACTCAGTGAGAATATGTTTTCCTATTAAATCGATTCACTCAGTAACGATATTATGTATGATGTTTATAAGATGCTTTTGGATATGTTAAAAATGGCCGATCCACAGATATAACCTATTCTCTCTGTCAATTCCGTATTACTGCAGACAGCCGAGGATGAAAAAGGTTGGGATTTACAGAATGTTGAGATTAAATGCAATTTAAGAATTGTCAATAATAAAAATCTCACGTTCTTGAACTATAGGACCTTATAAACAATTTTTTATAGTTGTAGGAAAAACAAATTTTCAAAATAAAATTTTCAGTTTTCCAATAATATTAATATTATAAAAGATTAGAGAGAAATGTATTTTTAACTTATATATTTTTTCACGAATTTGATTGGGGAAATATATATTTTTGTTAAACAGCTATCAGTATAGTAATAATAGTTCGGTAATTTGATTTTTGGAAGAGGAAAATATTTAAAATCTTCAGTTGTTTTTTTTTTAATCGATTTTCAAATTTTTTTATTTGATTATTAACTTTATCTTCTAAAAAAAATATATAATGTACCGAAAAAATACTATATCTTCCGAAAAACTAAAAAAAATATCGAATAATTTCCAGAAGAGATGGGTCCTCTGTAACAAACGAAGCAGTTTCAAATTAATGTTATAAAATTGTTTTACTAAAAGTTTTAAAATAAAAAACATTTTTGACAGACTTCTAAATGAATGAATACATTTATGTATCTTTGATACATTTGGGTGACGTTTCTACACGATATTGTATTTATAACCATGCCTTACAATTAATAAATAGGTTTCAATACCTGTATACAGGTACATTCAATAAGTTATAGAGGTAATTAAAAGAATAAAGTTAACAGTATAAATACATAAAATAGATAAGTTAGAATATCTAATGCATAGAGAAAAGACTGTCTATGTAGCATTGCTTATATAAGATAGCAGTGAGAAGTTGGAACTGTTCTTTCAACTAGTGTGGGTACAGTTTGAGTTATTGTGCAAATCTGTGTTCGTTCTTGACTGTAAACTTTTGAGAGACATATGAAATCGTTTTATTTTAACGTCCTTACGTTTATTTAAAAATGATTTCTCAATGATATCCAGTAAGCGGAGATCTTAAGTTACTCTTTGAAGCACACCTTTAGTATCTCACGCTTTTAGGTTAAATGTGTCCGTCTTAGGTGGAGTTGGTGTAAATATGGATTCCTATTCCAACGGGAACTTCAATATATCTCTTGTTAAAGATCACAACTTGCATATTTTGTGATGAAAAGTTCTCTGAAGACACTTTGGGAGAGGTTTAGATAAAATGTTCCCAAATGTTGTAACTTAAATCGTACCGGGCCTGAAAGAGCCAGATGATTGTGGGTTTTTATAAATAATGTTTTTTTTTTCTGTAATAAATAAAATCTCTACCGTTTCGAATTGTTTCGTCCTGTTTTAAACTATTCTTGTTGATTTTTTTGAAGAGTGCGCAAATTTACGCCCTAATTTTTCTTGCGCTATTTCAAAAGCTTTTTGTATATCGTCTTTTTTTAAATGAAATTATTGATGTTTATCGTTGTTTTGCCTCCTCGCATTTAAGAAACTTATTATGTTTGTTAATAAAAAACAAAAATCTAGAATTTTTCAAGCTAAAAGTAACTTTCAATCAAAAACAAAATAGGGTACCCATATTTACATCTTTTCCTCTAAAATTCAAAATTATGAAGGATAAAACTACAATGGAACCTCGATATAGCAAATGCCTTGATAAATCGAAGTTTTCCTATTCCCCTTGAACCTGCCACCATACCTATGTTATTCCTTACCTCTACATATCGAAGGATTGGTTAAGAAGACCTTGATATATCGAATTTTCGAAGATTCCTTAGCTTACACCGCACCTCTACAAAACAAAGTTTTTATCGGAAAACCTCCATAAATCGAAGTTGATTTGTTAAATAAGTAGAGTTTAGACTGATCAAAGATTCTACGAAGGGTTACCTGAAACTCCCATCCTGACATTTGTTTCCGGTTTGTTTAAATTTCTGATAAAACACTTGTGCGATAGGTAAAGCGTAAAACCCTTTCGTATAAAGAACAATCGAATATTATTCAAGCCATAAATGATTTGACTGAAAGTGCAATATTGCAAAAAAGTTTGGAATACCAACTTTACCTGATTTTTTTCCAAAGGTCTGCTTAAATTTTTAACAAATTTATTAATTATTAATAAAATATGTACTTATTTTTTATAATTACATTAAGTATTTTATTATAAACCTCTAACCTCTATATATCGAAGTCAGTCAGAAATCACTTGAACAAATCGAATCTCGATTTATCGAAATCCTCGATAATTCGAAGATTTCTTGTTCCTCTTGAGGTTCGTTATATCGAGGTTCCACGGTACTTACAATGTTCCCAGTGATATATCTACAAAAGCCACATGTGTTAACTAACTACCAAACTATAACTGTAGTGTTCAAGCATCAATAATAGAAATGAAGAGGTGAGAGTTAGGTGTACGAGGTTTGGTAGGTTTCTGTAGGTTTTTATTTATTTTTATTATTTGTGGAATTTTCTATTATTTATTTAATTTTATATTTGCATTCAGTTAAATTGGCCACAAGGAATTAGCTTCTCCCCTCAGCGACTGATTAGTGTCACTGGCCGTTTAGAAGCGAAGCCTTCTTAATTATCTGACTTCATTCCACCCTGTCAGTTCCGTTCCTCTGATTACCTGAATATGTATTGATCTTCCTCCTCGCTGTAGATCTCTCTCTCTCTCTCTCTCTCTCTCTCTCTCTCTCTCTCTCTCTCTCTCTCTCTCTCTCTCTCTCTCTCTCTCTCTCTCTCTCTCTCTCTCTCTCTCTCTCTCTCTCTCTCTCTCTCTCTCTCTCCTCCATATATATATATATATATATATATATATATATATATATATATATATATATATATATATATATATGTGTGCTTACACAATTAATTTTTTTATGTCAACAGAAGTGGTTTTTATGTCATGGGTGTTACCTGAATTAAATAATCTCTTAAAGAGTATAATTTTGTCTAAATATTATCTGGACTGCAATAAAATTATATCAAGGGGCACCCAATTTTACTTAGAATTAGTTACTGAGTTAATGATTTAATTATTTCTGAGGTCGGTAAAATATAACTTTTAGTCAGGGAGTGTTACCAACATTTCTATAATTTAGTTTCCATTTTCAAAAATATGCTCTTATTTCAATCATAAAGCAAAAGTTTCTTTATTTAACATAAAAATCTTTACCTCACCGTAGAATGTCTTTGTAGTAACACTCCTGACGTTCACCTCATATTTCCATGCTGATGAACTTTTAGATACTATTTGATCAATAAAAAACTAAAAAAAAATCAAAGTAGCCTCTTTGAGATTTTAATTGTTGTTTGTAGACATAATAAAAATTGAGTCAAAGACATTTTATAGCGGTAACTCTCCTGACATTGAATAAAAATACTTTCCATTGTTTTCGAAGCTGATTAATCTCTCTCCTCAAGGAACCGGAAGTAACTGGTTTAACAATCAGATGATGACGTAATACTTTTAGAGGAAGTTCCCCTACCCTTTCGGAGTCAGTTACTTGGATATCAAGGTCAGAAAGAACAGTATCACTTCTGACCAACATTTTAGTAAGTCCATGGGGACAACATTATAATTTTTTTTGGCCGTCTATATAGTCTCTTTTTATTGAAAAAAAAAATATATATGGTTCTTGTGGGGATTGTTCTTCAAGATGTGCGCTTTTAATTGATATCAATAACAAAAATAAAATATTGTTTTTTTTAAACGAAAATACTTATTTTTGTAGTTCATATTGAGCTGGTGACAGTAACACTACTGACATTTTTAGTAGTTTTCAAAACATTTTTCAACTTCAGAAATATACTGTGGAGGAGAAATTTCCCACGAAAATCAAATTTCTTTTAGGATGACCCTAAGGTGTTATATTTATAAATGCTACTATAATACTATTTCATGTAAACTTTTATATTTATGACGTTTTTTCTATCTCCTGAGTAATTATTTCGGAAGTTAGAAATTGTTATCGTTCTTTTTTTGTTGAAAAAAAAAATCCTTTGCCACAATAATTGAAATACAAATTAATTGCCGGGAAAAAGATACCGCCGCGCTAGCTAGTAGATGTAATCTGTGAGTCAATATAAGTTAAACTACGTGTTGGCTGATGCTCACACCTCCAGCGAGCCGCGGACATATTCTATTAACAGCCGACCTGTTAAAACTCATTTAAATGCATGGGACCATAAGCGGGGGTTCGATTCCGGCCCTGACAGTTATTAAACTCCCGTCCGTAGGGGCATTTAATATGGCGCTGTTGTCTCCCTGGCGAAAATTGTTATTAGGATTTCCTTCGTCGGCTGGAATGGATCCTCTTATTTAATAGCTCGTTCCAATCGGCTGTTATCCTTATCGAAGGCAGAACATCGATTTTCATTTTATTGTCATTATATCCATTAAAGTCATTAGTTCCATTAAGGAAAAATAAACTTTATTGTACGTCTATTTTCTTTAAGAATAATAATTAATTCGAGGAAAATTATTAAAGAAAAATTAGGAATTTTACACTAAATTAAATAATATGCACAAACGTGGCATACATAGTAAGGTCCAAAAGTCTTACTGTTTTTCAATATCTTTTCCTTGAAGTTCAACACACTTAATACAACGCTTTAGCAACATTTCTATATCATGAAAAAAAAAATTATTCTTTGTTAAAAAAATATTCTACAGCTGCTTGGAAAAAATTCATTGCAGCAGTGAACTCGTTCCTGTTTTAGAACAGCTGGAAGAATTTTAGGAACCCGTCATGCACTAACCTTGTTCATATGCAAATGTTCTTTGATGATCCTCAAAACACTTGTTTTTAAAAGCCCCAACCTCGCGGTATTTCCTTGGTTTTCAGTAGCAGCAGACAGACAGCAATTCAGATTCCACAATTTGGATTGTTTCAGAAGTGACAGCTTTCAATGGGCGACCGAGACGCGGGTCATCTTCTAGACGTTCTCTCCCTAACTTAAATAATTCTGCTTATTCTTCCACTGTGGAATACGAGGGGGAGGACTGCCCGTATACACAATCCAAGCGCTCTTTAATTTGCGCAGGAGTAAGACCCTCAGTACAAAAGAATTTAATAAACGCTCGGTAATCGAGTTTGAACATTGTAAAAATGGGAAGTTTCTTTCAAGGCTGGACACTGACTGGCAGGACTGAGGAAGTGCAGGCGTGCACGTTTAAAGGAGGGGTAGCAGGATATGCCGGAAACTTCTGGACCTTACTACGTATGTCCTCTTCCAAGCTATTAACACACATGACCCTCCTTTTATCTATAACACCCTACATTCCAAAACCTCAATCCAATTACTTCATAAAAGATACCCTCTCTCCGATCTCTACACCACATCCTGCAGAACGACGCCATTCCAACGTTCCTTCCTCGCCCGTTCCGCTATTCTTTGGAATTCTCTTCCTCCATTCGCAACGCATCTTACCTCAGAATTTTTAAAACACACCTCTTCCAACGCCTTATCTCCCGGATGCTTTATAACGAATGCCATACCAGCATATTAAATTTAAAAAAAAAATTTCAGTTCTTTTTATGATAATGTTTTATGTATTTTTTCATTTCTATTTTTGCTTTATCATTTTTGTCTGTTACCTCTCACCAAATATTATTTTTCTTCATACTTCACTAGGTGTAAATCCAGAAATTTCATGTTTCATATTTCAATCATCTTTGTATATATATAAAATTTTATGACGTCTCAATTCAATTACCTGAAATTCAAAGATTCTGCCATCATTAAAATGCTCGTGAAAAATGAAACCGAAAAAAGAAAACGTAATGAGAATTTAGTTCGGAGGAGTCCAGATTGGAAGGATAATATCTCAGACTTTTCTGAAGGAAATCCTTTCAATTAAGATTCAATTTTATTCATTACTGTAGGCGGAATGCGATACCGTGGTTTGTCATTGTCGCAACTGAACGAGGACGCGAATCGCGAAGAGCTTTCACGTTTACAGCTGTAATTGAATTAACCGGAAGGGGCCGGTTACGATACTTAAAGCAAGGATCGCCTCCATAGCTTCAGCCTATTAATTTTTAATGAAATTTAAATAGCTTCCTTTTATAAAGGAAAGGGGGAGAAAAAAAAAAAAAAAAAAATACTCGGAGTTTAATTGTCTTCTGAAATTCAATTTCACCTGAGATGTAAAGTATCTTGCCTCTTTTATAAGTCGCTTTAATTGAAATTGGTGTACCTCGAAATTGACGGACGTCAATGGTAAGGCATTTTATCTATCTTATTTTTTTTTTTAAATTTATTATTATATATATATATATATATATATATATATATATATATATATATATTAATTAAAAAAGACTCATATACTGTGATTGGACCAATTTGGGCGTACGGGGTTAAGCTTTGGGGTTCTACTAAACCATCCAATTCATCCCGTATGCAATCCTTACAATCCAAAATCCTTCGAAAAATCATCAATGCTCCTTACTTTGTCACCAATAAACTTATCCATAAAGATCTTAATGTCCCATGTGTTGCTGATTTAGCCCAAACCAGATACCTGTCCTTTCATAGTAAACTCCATAACCACACAAATTCCCTAATTTCTCAACTTGTTTCCCACATCATTCCCGATAATCCTCCGAGTTGTCTGAAAAGATGGCCCAGAGACCTTCCAGTGTAGAATTTTTATTGAAGTTTTACTGATGAGTAGTTCTTTTCAAGTTTTTTCATGTTACTGTAATAGTTAACAACACATTTACTTGATGTATATATTTCGTACAGTTGTAAATTTATATTTAATTAGACATATTGCATTCTATGGCTTAAATGACTGCTTCCGCTAGTCTTGGCATACTTCTAAATAACGAAACGAACGATAAACATTGACTGAATGAAATTTGGAAAAAAAATAATCTAAAATTCCATCGTTTGTTATTAACAGGGAAAAACATTGATGTGTCTAATTCTTAATGTTTCACGTTTAATAAACAATATTAATATGAATATAAACTAATTATAGATTAAATTAAAAACTAGGAAAATCTTGAGAATTATGGGTGTTGCAATGCTTTTGACGGGGAGTTTATATACTGTATGTACTATAAGTAAATTTAGTTAAATTATTATAATGACTTGTACATAACATGAATGAATCACTCACTAATAACGCTTCGAAAAGATATTAGTTGTTAGTTAAAAAATTTTCTTCACCTATATTTTTATTTCAAATAGCTTTTAAACCCTTAGATTGACGAATAATCTAAAAATAAAATCAGGTTTTGGTTATTAAAAAAAAAAAAATCCGCTAACCTATATTTTTAAAAAATGGTCATATTAAAAATTTGGTGTGTAAAAATTATAATAATAAAAGAAATAGACCAGTTTTAAACATTTTATTGATATAATATAGATCAGGAAAATTTTTAAATTAAAAACTGATTCCATTTTCAGATTCCTTATCTCAAAAAACATGTAGAAACCGAATTTCATCAAAATCAAAAATTAATTTTTTCTATCTTTAAAATTTTATAGGATTTTAGAAGGCAAGATCATTGAATTTCTAAAAAAAAAAAAAACGATTGAAACCAAATTTTAAGAACATCTAAAAGCCCTAAAACTGTATATTTTAGCCCAAATCCGGAGGTCACAGGATTTTTGCTTATTGAGATATCTCAACTTAATAGTTAATTTTTTATTCTCATCAGTTTTCACCACTAAAATCTAGAGTAAATCCTAGATTAGAAGGCAGGAGGCTGTCAATTTCTGAAAAAATGTAAATAATTTGGGCTATCTCACATATTTCACCACCGATTAAGACCAAATTTTAAGGTCATTTAGAAGCCGTAAATAGTTTAATAGTTTAACCCAAATCCGGAGGTCGCAGAATATCCCCTTATTGAAATATCTTAATTTATAGCTGACCTAGGATTTTTTCATTCACATCAATTTTTGTCCACTAAAATCTGGGGTAAATCCAGTGTTATGTGCATGGATAAAAAGCAGAATGTACGCTGATTCTTGTGATGCTATTACTACTGTAATCGGTTGAACAAAGCAGTTGTTATGGCAGTTGGAAGTTTTTGACGAAACCTGAACTTCAAAATTTTAACGTCCTGGAAAGGGGTAAAAAATCAATATTTTTTTTATTTTGATAAAATTTCACATACAAGTGTTTTATGGTGCGTTAAATCGAATTTTGAGGTCAGCTGTTCATGAAAAAATGTTTCTACTGATTTACAGCGGATTTCCTTGGAAATTTTGTCATTTTTTAGCACCCTAAAGCCGGGTAGTTTTTTTGAGCATAACAAAAGTATTTTTTTTATTAAAAATAGCATAAACAACTGCAATTAAACGTGAAAGAATCATTTCTCTATCTTGACTGAGAGCTAAGAAAAAAAATAAAACGTGATTTTCATATTTTATTTTTTTTCTCGGCTCTTAATGCTCATTGGCGGCTATAACTCTAGTTTTGCACTATTATAGGTCCCTACTACCCACACAAAAATCAGCATTCAAATCTTTGATTTACAAGTCAAAACGTCCCCTTTTTAGTTTGATATTTAGAGGATCTTGCCAATTATGTTTTAAATAATAACTTGCAGGATTTAGTGAATATACTCGAGTGGATTTTCTGCTATCGTAAGATCTTTCTTGAGACTGGGCCATCCCTCATGAAAGAAGGACTTTCAATATTTTTAATGAAAATTCCAGAAGCTCCCAGCCGGAGTAATCAACTGTACACTGAGTTATTCCGCCCTCATAACTGTCTTCTGGCTCCTGTCATAGTGTTCTGTCTTTGTCCGTTATCAAATGTCTTGCCACAATTTCGCAAACCAAAAATAAAATTTAAAATATCTTATGTGCCGTAAATGAATGTTGTTAGATAACTTACTAGGCAGTCATATCTTGGTCTCTATGTCAGTTACTGACATATTAATGTTTTCTTTCATGCAAATGAGTTTCGTGATCGTCCCGATTTTTTCTCTTAAAAAAAAAGTATGATTTTTTTTAGAAAAGGTTGTTAAGTTCAAGTTTATTAGGATTACTTATATCAAGCACGATACTGCTTTGACTGGAAGATAAGTAAATATATATACTGTTTTCCTTGAATATTTTCCTCGCGTGTCTTCAAAGTTTTTATCCTTTCCATCTTCCTTATTTCTTAACAATCGTAATTACATTAATGTTGTTCAGGCTGTCAGCCCGTTTACAACTTATATGTTTTAGTTCTGTTTAAGTGTAGAAGTGATAGTAAAAACAAACTTCACTTTTAGGTGTTCTTAACACGCCATTCTTATTATTTGTTTTATGAAATCCCCTTTTCCTCTCTACGTTAATATAATAACACTCTTTTGCAGTTGATGAATCCTTCCTTTTATGTTGTACATATTAAAAGAAATAAAATCTCCACGTATCACGGTGCTCTCTTCTTCAGCATATTAATACCCCTACTCACTTCCCCTAATTTTGACACGGATCTTTTGGCTGGAGGTCTATGATTTTATAGTGAAACGGTTTGTTTCACATTTATTTTGACACGTTCTAGCTTTGTTGTTGTTCTTGGGATTTTAAAATTTGAGAATATTTTTGTTATATTACATTTGTCACTAGGAACTACGTTGATTTGAATTAAAAAAGTCAAGTTTGAAACCTATATTCTCTTAATACATTTATTTCGAATGATTAATTGTTTATTTATTTTATTATTTATTGAAGTAATTCCATTTAATTCTAAAATTTGTAATGAAGAAACCAGTAGACTATAGATAGACATGATAAAAGTGTAGTTGACTGTTAAGACGGATGGAGAAGGTGATGATCAGGGATGCAGCCAAACAGGAACACCACGTCTAAGTAGAAATATTTTAATACGTGTCAACGTTTCGACCTGCCTTCCAGGTCTTCTTCAGGGCTATAATGAACAAAATACTAGATGTGACAAAAATAAAAGACCGATAAACAGATGACTTCCATGTATTCCATTTACATTATGACATGGATAAAAAACTATAGAAAAAAAGGCTATAGAAAAGAACAGATGCATAAATCTGTAATATTAAAAAGCAGCAATTTAAGTTTAAGAACAAGACAAGAATAAGGAGGATAGTAAATAAAAAATGAAATAGGACAGAAGGAAATGTAACGTAAATAAAAAATATAGAAATATGGGAAAGAGCAAGGGAAATATCAAGTAAAAGGTGATATAACAAAATATAGGGATAGCAAGAATAATAATGAAAATGAAAATCATCTTTGGAAAAAATTTATTTAACAAAACATCGAAGGAAAGGTTCAATTAATTGGAATAAAATTTAATTTTCCTTCACCTTTATATATTTTTTATTCATTTCTTATGTTATATCACATTTTACTTTATATTTTCCTTGCTCTTTCCCATACTTCCATATTTTTATTTACGTTACATTTCCTTTTGTCCTCTTTTATTTTTCATTTATTATCCCCATTATTTCTGTCTTGTCCTTAACCTTACCTTGCTGCTTTGTATTATTACTGATTTATGCATATCTTCTTTTCTACAGCCTTTTTTGTATATAGTTTTTTATCAGTGTCATTCTGTATTCCGTTTGTCATATCTTTATCGGTCTGTTATTTTTGTCAGATCTGGTACTTTGTTTATTATAGCCCTGAAGAAGACCTGCAAGGCAGGTCGAAACGTTGGATGCATCAAAATATTTTTTCTAATCCGAAGTCGTGTTTCTCTTTGACTGCATTCCCGATTACCTTCTTCTCTATTCATTTTAACATTCAACTATACTTTTATCATGCCTATCTATAATCTACCGCTTTTCCTATTTCCCATTTTAGAATTAAATTGATCAAATTAATTCAATTAATAATTAAATTAAATAAATAATAAATCATTCTAAATAAATGAAGTTAAGAGAAAGTAGGTTTCAAATCTGAATTTTTAATTCAAACCAATATAGCTTCTTTACTAGCTAACTTGGGGGATTTGGGTGTTGGAGGAGTGGATTGGAGGGAAGTGTGCGGTCGACGGTTGGTGGTGTCGGCATCGAACCTTCGAGTTCGAAGGTTTAATTTATTTATTTTATAGCTATATGTTACATAGCTCCTATGTAGATGTTGTATTACAAAAAATATTATCTATTCAATTTTTGATAAGAAAACTGTTAAAAAATTTTCTATCCGAGCAACACCAGCAAGAGCAAGCCAAATAAGCCCCAACGCTTAAAAAATATAGGCAAATCCAGACTCTTTTTTTATTTGAAGCAATATATCTTCTAAACAGTAGGTTTTAGCGACAAATTGTATGCAACAAAATATGTTCTCTATTAAATTTCTGATCAAGAGAAGATTGACAAAATTTCGATCCGAGCGTTACCAAAACAGCTAGAAAGTGTCAAAACGTTAAATTTTTCAGAGTAAAAAAAATATAACATTTTAAGGGTGAAAAAAAACAAAAAAAAAACAGGCTTTTTTCGTTCATACAAAGCTCTTGAACAGTAGGTAGCGACAAATGGTATATAAAAAAATATTTTTTTTTATTCAACTATTTATTGATATTTACAAGTGTACATCAATATACATCAAGTAAATTTGAGGAAATGATTATAATGGCTTGTAAATCACTTGTAAAGAACTATTCACTAGTAGCACTTCAATAAAGGTTCTAAACTAGAAGGTCTCTTGGCCATCATGTATCGAACGTGAAGCAAGTTGGGAGACTAATGGATTCGTGTAGGAGTGCAGTTTACTACGAAAGGATTGGGGTCTGGTTTGGACTAAATCAGCAACATGTGGAACATTGAGATCTTTATAGATAAGTATATTTGTGACAAAGTAAGGAGCATTAAAGATTTTTCGAAGGATTTCGGATTTTAAGGATTGGATACGAGAAGAATTGGATGGTTCAGTGGAGCCCCAAAGCTCAACTCCATATGCCCATGTAGATCTAATAACTGTCATGTAAATGAGCCTCTTGTAATTTATTGGAAGCTTCGAGCGTTTGTCTAGTAAATGTTGGAGTAATCTATAAGCGGCGGGCCGTTTCTTGTCGTTTTAGTCTTGTATGTGGATAAAAATATTCTTAAATTTTAAATCCAAGCACCAACAAAGCTAGAACGTGTCAAATTTCTAATTAGACGTGATGCTTCTTTTTGGCTGCTTCCCAAATTATCTTCTTCTCTATAGCTAGACATACTCATGATCTATTCCTTTTTCTCGCAGTCAGGAAGAATTTTTTTAGTTTACATTTTACAAATTTTAATGGTTCATGTCACAAAAAAAAAAAGAGCATAAAAGTAAAATAAAGGGGTGGGAGTTTTTTCTCATTTAGAGTTGAGGCAATGAGTGTGCTTTTAGCTAATATATTGTTTGTTAATTTTTTTTTCTTGATTAATAGATGTTATTTCGCGCATCTAGGTCGTCTTCATCATTCTTCTACTACTTCTTCTTGTATCCTTGGAAGCAGTCGATGATGACTGGATACCGCCGAACCAGCTAGCTTTGGAAAGGGCGCAGAGATGACAGGGTATGGAGTTAATAGCCGAGCTAAGGCAAACAGGAAACTTAGCCAAGGGTTAGGCCCTGAATTTTGATTGTTCCATAATTGAAACTTGGCCCGAACCCTTCCCCCCTGCCCCCTCCCCCCACCACGGGGTATCAAGTGCTGCCCTCTCTAAGTAGTTTAATTATTAAACTCCCCCGCCGCTTCGCCTCCTAATAGCCACCCGACCGGAAACCGAGAAAAATTATTTATGGCCTCGCTAAACAAGAGAGGAACAAAAAAAAGAAAAATCATCTTTGGAAAAATTTAATCTAACAAAAAATCGAAGGAAAGGTTCAATTAATTGCAATATAATTTATCTTGAATTCACGTGTTTGATGATTACTGAAGTAGTACCTCGCTCATTTGCAAATGAATATTAGTCAAAACCTTCTCTTTTTTTTTTATTTACAACTGTATACATATGTCAATAATTTTCTGATTTGGAAAAGAACATAAGATTAAGAAGAATAAGGTTCTCTGGGCATATGGTGAGGATGAGCCCAAAGAGATTAAACAGAGAAATATTCTATAAAATGAGAGGATACAAGAGTGCTGGGAGGTATATCAAAGAGATGAAGGAAGAAACTGAGAGACTGAAAATAACAGACCAAGACTGTTTCGATAGGGATGACTATAGGAAGAAGAAAAAGAAATTAAAGTCCTTGTGGGAGAGAGAGATGCGAGAAAAAAAATAGCGTGGAAGAAAGAAGAAAGGAGCAATCGGAAAGAATGAGGAAGAGGTGGGAAGATAGAAGAAAGGGGAGGAGTGGTATGGTAAGTAAAAAATAATGACATTCGCGTGGTCTCTAAGGCTGTTCCGTGGAAAAAAGTGGATTAGACATTTTGGTTTTATAAACTATTATACATGACCAAAACTAACTTCTTTAGATAGTTGGTGAAATTCGTCGATTTTCGATAGTTGATTGTGGATAAAAGTTTTAATCAAATTCAGATAAAGAGATGTATTCGACGCACAATTTGATAAACTTTAGATTTGTAATAGACACACTTGTCGATTTAAAGTATTTTTAATATGTTTTTTGCAAAAATCTGAAAAAGTGCAAAAATGTTGGGTTTTTTGTCCCTCAAAAATTTTCAGCTGTAATTTTAGTTACATTTTTGATGTTTTATTCTCAGGACCCATCTGGACCATACTGAATCATAAAACCATTTGCAAGGCAGATGCCCCTTTTTGAGGGTATCTCGACAGGATTAAGTAAGAATATTAAAAAAAAAGTTGTGGAATTATTGTATTGTCACTGGTCCTTGAGACGTGTGCAAATTTTCAAGAGTCAGATAGCTGGAAAATGGTGAAAATAACGATGCAAGATTCCGTTACATACAGTTGACGTTAATAAAAGCGTATTAAAAACTAAATACTTAGAATTGATGAAACTATATTATAAAAAGTAAATGTTGAACAATGTTAATAATAACACACTTCCTCTGGTATAATCGATATGCATTATTTTTATGTAAATTTATTTAGTTAGATTTATATCCAAAACTTGGTAAATCAGGTTTCGAAACTGGACCAAACCGGTTTTGAAAGGAAGGAAGCTAGAAACCCTCGGAATAAAATTTGAGGCCGCTACGGTGAGGGGGGCACTTGACTGGATAAGGGCCCCAGCCCCCAGCCCCGGAGGCAATTAAAAATATAGCGGCTTCTGATTGGCCAGCTCAGCGCTCCTCGAGCACCAACCAACATGTCTTCGTCCTCCTTATACATTTTTATGAGCCTCGTCGCCAGCCGCGAATAATGGAAATATTCTCCTGTTCATGGGAGGCTGGGAAATAAAATTACACTCTGGAATAAATGAATAATATTGGGCGACATTTGAATTCGTTTAGTATTTGTTAAACGTAAAAAAAAAAATTATACATTTTCCACCTTAGAAACATTTCCCTTACATTCGTACCATTGTTCGATTATCTCTCCATCACATATAGAATGAAGAATGCATTTTTTTCTTTCCTACTCACGTGACTTTTAGTTATCAAAATATTAACAATTTTGCTCTATAGTTTGACGACATTTGGAAGACATAATATAATATAATAAGGTGATAATAATGATTTGGTTTTCAATCGAAGAACTCGCTTACCCCATTTGAAATCTCTTCCGAATCGGTAAATGTTTTGTTCCAAGGAATTGTTCTGACCTGAAGAGGTAGTCTGATGGTGCTAGGAGTAGACTAAATGCTGGGTGAGGTAGAAGTGTTTTCCGCAAGTTCGTTCGAAACACCAGCCCATGTGCCGGGAAAATGTCCCAACAACTCACTCATGATCATACGCCGTCCTCACAGGGTCAAGAACGAACTGATGAAACTCTTCAATAATAAAGACTTTACCTGCTTTGATGATTGATACCAACGGATCCACAAGGTATGTGGACATTGTCGCGTTTTAGAAGAACGGACGGACAGAGCTCATCCTGGATCCTACGGTAAGGTATAAAATAATAACCTCGATCAATCAGGCGAAGTAAAAAGGGAGAAAATGGATATTTATGAAACGTTTATCCTTTCCTTTAAGAGATATTTCGTGAGACATTCGGAAACAGAGATTTCTCCGTTGAAGTATGGTTTGGGTCTCGCGGAGTCATAACAGGAAAAACAAGGAGCTTCTTGGAGTACTTTGGTGTGGAGGCGAGGGATATTGCGATAATGGCCGAAAATACATATAATATTGGACTGTCTGGGCATTATCCACCACCACATACACGGTATATAGGAAGGATTTATGCAATTTATGGTTATTATATATGTGTACCAATTTATTTTATTTTTGGTTCTAAGTGCATATATGTATATAAATATGTATTTGTTGAGTAGTAGAGGAAAAAAAGTAGAGGAAAAGAAAAACGAGACGTATATACAAATATGTATTATCAGGGAAATAAAATAAAATGAAATAAACAGGAAAAAATATATTAGTTTGTCTAGTATCTTATATCACATATTATATATTAGAATTAAAACCAAATAATGAATTTATTTATTATTTAGCAACCCAATAAAGTTGAGCAGCAGTATGTTTTTATATCAATGAAGCATATGTCTCTCTTGTCTTTAGTGTGATGAGATTTGTGGGGATTGGCATAACCCTGTCGAAACAAGACATTCCTATTAGGTAAACTTGCATATCGCTGAACAAATTATTTGCAAAAGGACCTCCACATTCATGAAACTGGATCGGTGAAGGAATCAATCATTTCGGTTATCATTTTTTAAATAATCTTATTTGATTTCTTGTTTTATCAAAAATGATTTTTTTTTTTTTTTTAATTTATACTATTGACATTTTTAAGTTACCCATTAGGGTATAATCTTAATAATCCAGATTTCCTGAGAAAACTTGATAAATAAAATATTGTTCTAAAGTAAAATTTATGGAAAATACGATTTTAAGGCTAAAAACGAATGGCTAGATAAATTTAATAGTTGTGCTGAGATAAGGTATTACGGAGAAAAAGTTATCTGATCGTTCAGATACCAAAACTTTCCTAGATGAATTTGCGTCTAAAATTTAAGAGTTAGGTCCAAAATAATTCTACAAAGCTGACGAAAAAAAAATGCTTCTAGTCTATTATCAAATAAAACTGTCTTTCATAAAAATGAATATTTGTCATCCGGTAGAAAATTATCAAAACATCGTCTGACTTTCATATCGTGTACCAACGCCATTGCCAGAAATTAGATCTGCATCAATAGATTTTTTTCTTCGAATAATTAATAAATATTTGTTTCGGACAACTCTAACATTTACTAGACTAGAGTTCAAAGCCAAAGTAATTAACTCATTTGAACGGAGTTTAGCTTCAGGGCTCAAGAAATCCTTCCAATCTAAAATGTTTAATGCTTCTTATTATGTCGTAAATAATATTATTTATCCATAAAGATCTTAATGTTTCGTATCAGTTTCAAATGTCAATAAATAGTTCAAAATGAAATAATTTGTCATTTTTATATTTTTTCCTTACATCCAGTAATCCACTGAATCCACTATTCTTATCTGGTCCCTTACGTATCGGGCTATTGAGAGCGTACTGTTTTTGATTTTGTTTTTCTTCTAGTCTTGGATATTTTATTTCCTTACAACTTTGATATCTTTAAACTTTTATAAACATTAAAATTATAATATTGCATTATCGGAACACTTCTACTGTATGTAGGTGATATTGCAAATATAGCTATGTGAATATATGTGGCAATTACCAAAGATTCAGTCGTAGTTTTAATGTAAAAAAAAAAAAAATAATTAATTAAAAAATGGGGGATAAAAATAAATAAAATAATCCAATTTACACTTTAATGTATTAAATTAACATTTAACCTCTGTATATTATAATTGAAATAAATTCAGAATTAAAAGCGGTGTTTATATAAATTTTAAATTTGAAACCGTGCCTTTGATAGCGTTAATAACACGAGACCTTAGAGACCCTTTGACCTTATCACCATGTTCATTATAAAATTAACCTTTTTCACCTTCATCGTTTTAATATTAAATTTAATTAATGCGTTTGTACTTTTGTTATGTAAAATATTATTGTGTTATCAGTGTTTTTAAAATTTTCTTTAAATCAATACGGCAAGTCTTTAACTAAAATTACTCATGTGAATCCCGACTCATCCGAGCACCGGCCATACTACATATGTGTTATCAGTAAATAATGATAACTTCATTGCATCCTAAACACTCCGATCTCGTATCAAAAACCGATAAACATGGTGACGAAATTAGATGGAAAAAAAAAAATTCAAACAAATCTCACGAACCAAGAAACATACGCTTCTTGTCTTGCGGTGTCCTCTAATGATATTCCATTAATTCCTATTAAACAGATCCATTACCTAAGATTCATTAATCTAGACAAGTGTCTTACATGGAATCCAGTTATTTAACTAAGATACTAAGATCCACATACAAGACTAAAACGACAAGAAACTGCCCGTCGTTACAGACTACTTCAACATTTACTAGACAAACGTTCAAAGCTCCCAATTAATTACAAAAGACTCATTTACATGACTGTGATTAGACCTATTTGGACGCAAGGAGTTGAGCTTTGGGGCTCTAATAAACCATCCTAGATGAATCCAATCCTTTCAATCCAAAATCCTTTGAAAAAACCTCAATGCTCCTTACTTTGTGACGAATAAACTTATCCATAAAGATCTTAAAGTTCCATATGTTGCTGATTTAGCCCAAATAAGATACCTATCCTTCCATAGTAAGATCCATAACCACTCCAATCCACTAGTCTTCTTGCTTCCTCCTCCATCCCTGATAATCCTCCGAGGCGTCTGAAAAGAGGATGGCCTAGAGACCTTCTAGTGTAGATTTTATTGAAGTGCTACTAGTGAGTAGTTCTTCACAAGTTATTTACATGCCATTGTAATCACTGTCAACACATTTACTTGTATATTATTTTGTACAGTTGTAAATATAAATAAATAAGAAAAAAAAAGATACTAAGAAACTGCTTGTTGTTAACATGTACAACACAAAGGTTCAAAGCTTCCAGTTAATTTGGACATACGGAACTGGGCTTCACAACACCATATAATTCATCTCGTATACAATCCTTACAATATAAATCCTATGAAAAATCCACGAGGCTCAATACTTTAACTCGCATAAACTTATACATAAAGATCTTGATGTTCCATATGTTGCTGATTTATCCTTAACTATTTACCTATTATTGCATAGTAAAATTTATAACCTCGAGGTTTCTATAACTATGATGATTTCTTTTTATATAGAACTTTGAAATTTGGTTGTAGTATCGAAGAGGCACTCCACTCAATCGGCCCGACCTGCGATGCACCGGTGAAATCGATTGTAAGGCTTCAATTCGAGTTTACACTAATCGATAACTCTTTCCTATAATTTCACATGTAAACATCCACGTCCACAGTTTCACTTGGACTGTATTATATTTAGTCTTCTTAAATGCAAAAAAAGGTGAAACATTATTATGAGTTTGAATATGGTTAATTAGCGTAGCACAAGTTAACAACACTAGTTTTTACATGGATTTGGTCATTTTTAAACTCCCCGTCGAAAGTATCGAAGCGCTTTGAAATATTTGAATAAAATTTTTTTTTTTTTCATAGTAAAGAAAGGTTCTGAAGTCTATAATAAACATTTATAAACTGGACATAAACAATTTTTATTAAAATAAATTATAATAATTCTTTCAATAAAGAAAAAAGTTAGAATAATTACTTTTTAAAATTTTCATTTTTTACAATTTTAAAATTTAAATATTAAATTTATATTTAATAAGTCATATTTCCCCTCTAGCTTGAATCACTGCTTCTACTATTCTTGGCATACTTGTAAATAACGAAACGAATGATAAACATGGACTAAAGGAAATTTGAAAAAATAATCAAAAATTCCATCGTTTGTTATTAACAGGAAAAAAAACATTGATGTGTCTTATCCTTAATGTCTCACGTTTAATAAATAATATTAATATGAATATAAACCAAGTATGGATTAAGGTAGAAACCAGGAAAATCTCGAGAATTATGTTACAATACTTTTGATAGGGAGTTTGTATTTCTAAACTTTTTTATTTCTTCTTCCCTTTTTGTGAGTGGATTCTTTGTCATCTATACTACTTATTGTCCTAAGTTTAGGCAGATTATAATATCGATTCAATAAAAATCGACCTAAAAAGAAATGTGATCAAGTATATAAGAATTACATATTTTCTTATTTACTATTATATGACTTCAACATTGATTTACTGTTTTATTTTTTGAAAAATTGTAATTTTTACTTATGTTCATATTTCCCATTTTAATATGACAGAGTATAATAGAAGCTAATAATGTTTTGAGATGAATTTAAAGTTTGCGTGTTTTGCTTATTTTTTTTTAATTTGTGCTCAACGCCCTTATGTGATCCAACTATGGTAGGAACGGCAGGTCATCCTACAGATTACCAAACTATCCTAGCCAAGGTGGGAAGGTTTCCCCAGGAAATAAAGCGACAAAAACATGGAATAAATCAGAACAAGGTTAAAAAGGTATTCTCGGCGCGTGAAGGGGTTGGAGCGCCTCGTCGAAACTAGCACCTGAAATTTTATTGAAGTGCTACCAATGGATTTTATATTTTAGCAATGAACATGGGGAAAAAAAACAGAATAGTCCTTAGATTTTAGATTGCAGTACAGTGCATGAAGTTATTTCGAACACTTTAATAACTGTATTCAATTTTTAAAGTTACAGAAAAAATTTTAAGAGGAATCATAAAAACCACGGGTCCATTCCTGCCTGCGGAATTCATTAGAGCTTTCATAATCGGATATTATTGGACGAGGCAATATCTACCCCTGGCAGGCAGGGTGCACAATGACAGCCATTGTCCTCCGGGCTCCATTGTCAGTCGGGCGCCCTATTAAATCTAAGAGAAAAATACAGAGCAGTAATTAGGATCTGGGAGGCTGTAATAAATTGGGAGAGTAAAGAAGATATAAATTTAATTAGGGGGCGGGGAGTTCGGTGGCCCGAGGCATCCAGGCTGGCATGTCCCTTCCTTGGAATCCCGGGAATAATAAGTTCCTTCCACTCCCGCTCTGAGTTAGGATCTTAGCTGCGTCTTAATACGGTCCCTTTTTAGTAGTACAAGGATAGCTAGGGAATGGATATGGCGTCACATTATACATTCTAATGCGGTGCCAAAAATTAATTTTCTTTACCCAGAAGTTATAACAAAAATACATCCATACGTCGAGAAATGAGTGCTGAAATGAGGGGTGTAGAGTGCAGGAAACGTGCGATTATTTTGAGGAATAGTTGGAAGTGTAACATACTAAAAGTCCCCTGCGTGGTGAAATAACGGTGGATGGGAGAGGAAAAGTTCATTTTTTGGTTTCTCGATTATAGCTCGAAAACTGTTGACTCTAGAAAAATATTTTTCAAATAAACATTAGAGCTACTTAAATGTCCTGTAAAATTAATGATATGCATATATGTCGAAATTCTAACGGTTTCGAGATATACGTCATGAAAAATCAATAATTTTAGAGAAAAAAATTTACCTCACTTTTTGTTAAACATTTGCTTTAAATACCAGAAAGTTATATATAAAATTAAACTAAATTTAAAACTCTACAATTTTTGTTCTTACCTTTTTTTCAGTGAAACGATCGTGGAAGTTTCTAGAAGCAGAAGTTTTACAAAAAGTGAAGTAACATTTGTTTTTTCCCGACAATCACCGATTTTCAATAACGAATATCTCGAAAACATTTTAAATTACGACAAATTTACATAAAATCAATTTTATAGAAAATTTAATCAGCTGTAATGTTTTTAAAAATATATTTTTCCAGAGTCAACAGTTTTAGAGCTATAATCGAAAAACCAATGAAATCGAACTTCTGCCCTCCCTCACCGTTAGCTCACCCCCCAGGGGCGGGGACTTTAAGTATGTTTACCTTCTAACTATTCCTAACGAAGCTATGAAGTCAAAAATTATCGCATATTTCATGCACTCTAAAATGTGTTTATTGACTGGACTATATATAAAAGGACGAGCAATTTTTCGTTTGTGATCACTAACCACGAAAACTTCTGAACCAATCTTTACCTAACTTTAAACACACCATCTTTATAGTTCTAGGAAGTTTTAGCAATAATAAAATCTACTGATTTTTAATTAATTTGTTAATATAACAGCGATAATATGTAGAACAGTGAAATTTGAAAATTTAGTGCCATTCTGCAATAGAGTTTACAGTGGTAACTACTGTAAAGCTCTATCAAACTTTAACTACATTATTTTCATAATCTTAAGAAGGTTTAACAATAACAAAATTTAAATGGCAGTAATGAGGTATTCTACGCTGATTTTTAAATCCAACCAGATGAAATCTATAAAATTATATTTGCCGAAAACAAACTATAATAAAAACGTCGATATTCTGCTTTTTGATTTTTTTGTGTTAAAATATGATTCAGAGGCTTTAGCTATACGTAAATGCCGCTACGTGGGATGCTGTTTTAAAATAAAAATATATATTTATCTACGATTATGGTAAAGATGATGATTTTGGTAAAGAAGTTAATTGAAGTGTCCTGTGCAGTATACTAAAAATACTTAATACTAAAAAATGTTTCGGCTATATCATTGCTGTCATTAAAGCTCAAACAAAATATATTCGTATAAGAAAAAAAAAGAGAAAAGGAAAAATAAATAAAAAGTAAATGAAAAATAATAGAGCTAATAAACGTAGATAAATCATACAGTGATAAAGAAAAAAGATAAAAATAAAACGAAATAGGGTTAATAAACTATATGAATTATTGTGTGTATGTACAGAGAGGTTTAAAATAAAATACAGTAAAATAGATAAGACATGAGATGATGAAAAGTGTAAATAAAAAATAGAATAATGTTATTACAAAATAACATAACAGAATTGAAAAAAAAAAAAAAATATATTGTCATTATATTGTTTTTTTCTTTATCATCTTTATTCTTTTATCCCCTTATTTGTTTTACTGTTTTATTTTTAACCTCTCTTTACCTACAATCACGTCAATTCGTTACATAATATAGTACGAATCCGAATTGCCTATTAGCTGTTTAATTTTATTTTTATTTATTTTATTATATTTATTATTATTTTTTTTAATTTCTGTATTCGACAATTTTTTGTTATCGCCATACTCTGTAATTTACAAAAGAATTGCGCATTTAAGAATGAAGAAAACATTACACTGTGACTTTTTTTTTCTAACCAATATACAGGGTGAGTATCTCTTAGTGTAAAAAAAAAAAAATGGGTTAAACTAGATCAAAAATGTAGCTAAATGCGGCAAATCTCACCTTTCTATTCCAATCCGTTGCAGATATACGATGAATCAAAGACTTTTTTGAGGAAATCACGTTTTTTTTCCCATAAAAACTGTAATATCTCCATTTTGTCTAAATATTTTTCAAATTTTCGCCACATTTTCAGATTAGCATTAAATTTCCTATAAGAACAGAGTACAGGTAACCTTGAATTTTACAAACTTGGTATCTAAAGAACAGTTTGATCTTTACCTTATTTGGGGAAGTCACAATGTCTTATTTACTTCAACGCTCACCGTTTTTCGTAAAAACTATCCACAAAACGTCAAATCTCACAAAAACTTGCAAATTTAATCAGCTTTCGAATGATATGTTAAACGTAATGATTTTGTTTCAATTTCAATTATCACTGGATTTTAAACATTACATTGAAAATCTAATAAAATAAATCCTAAATAATAATAAATAAATGTAATAACATAAGATCCTCTGATGTAGTGTCACTTTATTGACAGTTTTCCTTTATTTTCTATTAAACAATCATTTTTTTCTTTGCTTTTTATTCCAATGAAGAGTTTATTATGTTTGAAATGCTCATTTCCATTAAGGGATTGTCATAATGTTTTATTTACCAAGTAACTGATTTGTTTACAAAATGAGAACATCATGTTTTTGTAAATATCTCCATGAAATTGAAACAAATCGTAATAGACTTTTGTCAAATTTTCGATCCGAACAATACCAGCAGACCTTATGTGGGGAAGTGAGTAGGTGTCTTAATATGCTGAATAACACGCATGTTATGTGCTGGTTTTATTTATTTTAATACTTACAATAAAAAATAAGAAAAGATTTACCTAGTGCAAAATATTGGTATTAAAATAAAGTAGAGAGGAATAAGGATAATTTATAAAACAAATAATGGCGTGTGAAGAACACCTAAAAGTGAAGTTTGTTTTTACTATCACCTTTTACACTTTAAAAGAACTAAAACCTGTCAGTTCTAAATGGGTTCAAAGCCTGAAAACATTAATGTAATTATGGCCGTAAGGAAGATGGGAAAGATAAGAACTTTGAAGACACGCGAAGAAAATTTTCATGGAAAACAGTATGATAATATCTTCTGATATTTACTTATCTCCTGCAACTGCATACATATATGTAGACAATATTTCCTTGGAACATTCCTTAACCAAATTATCAATACCCTTCAACCTTTTCATATTTACAATACGCTTCAATTCATCTCTATAGTCAATTCAATGAGTACATTATCCCGTATTTCTGATCTGTATACCTCATCCAACAGAACTTCAACATTCCAACGATCCTTCGTCTTCCTTCATCCAATCTCTGGAACTCTTTTCCTCCTTATGTCAGACAAGCTAAATCCCTGAAAACATTCAAATACTTCTATTTTCAATAGCTCCTTCCTATCCAAGCCGACGCTTGGGACGATAAGGAAACATGTGGTAAAATAATAAAATTAAATAAAAAAACTAAAACTAAACAATTCGACCATAGAACAGATTTTACGACACACAAGTTTAATATTATTTCCACTGAAGAAAACATAACATTTCAAGGATCAGAGATAGTTAAGTATCCGAAAACTAATTCAATGTTTAGTTTTCCAGCTACATTTTCTCCCTGGAGTGAGAATAAAAGACGAGAGATCTTAAGAAAGACGAGATAAGGCAGCCTGTCTCACTCTCTCTTGCTCATTTATCTGCCTGCGGCTCCGGCACTTTTCAACGAAGCCTGTGTGACTCCATATAGAATCCAATGGCATACAGGGACATGGCCTGTATCTAAACTGTTTTTATTCAACATAACCTCAGATTAAAAATTTAACTATAACAAGTAGAATTTAGAAACCCTTGCGGATAATGGACTGTATTGTCAGTGCTTGCACCTAAAGGTCTATGGATCCTATCTTTACACAAAATATCAAAAACCTACATTGTCATTTGATAATTTTTTTTTTTTTTTTGGCATAAATAATTATATTGATATCATCAGTTTCGATTTTAAACTTTTATCAAAGTATATGATACTAAACCAATCCTCTTTTCTGCAGCCCAGCGTTGTGCATTTAAATGTTTAGGATTTTATTTCATTTTATTATCACTGAAAACCTTCCTAGAAACTAAAAAATGATAGTCAAAATGTGGTTCAGATGGGTTCAGTAGTCAATTTTTTAAACTTCATTGGGATCCACATGCCCGTGAGGTAACACTACTGACCTGAAATACTCCTGATGTCCAACTCATGTTTCCATGCTGATGAACGTTTAGATACCATTTAACAAGTAAAAAACAAAGTAGGGTATTTGAAAATATAATTGTCATTTAAAGATACAACTCGAATCCAAGACATTTTATATTGGGAACACTCCTGACATTGAATAAAAATACCATTCTTTTCGAAGCTAATTAATCTCTCTCCTCAAGAAAGCGGAAGTAAGAAGTTTAACAATCAGAAGACGATACAATACTTTTGGAGGAAGTTTCTTGGATCTTAATGTCAGAAAGAGCAATAATACTTCAGACCAACATTTTAGTAAGACCAAGGGGACAGCATTATAATTTTTTCAACTGTTTGTATATGGTAGTCTATTTTTATTGAAAACAAAAATGCTTATTTTTCACTGTCATACTGACATTTTTAGTATCAAAACATTTTTAACATTTTTCTACTTCAGAATTTCCCACGAAAAATACACAAGATGTAGGTAGCGTCGTAAAAAAACATTTGTCATTGAGGTATCTATGAGTGGTAGTTTTTAGACGAAAACTGAAATTTTTTTTTTTAGAATGACCCTTAGGTGATGTATTTATAAATGCTACTATAATACTATTTCATGAAAACTAGTTTTCAAAACATTTTTCTATTTTTCCTACAGAAATTTCAAAAGTTGTAGAGTAGTGTAAAAAATCAAAGGCAAGATAACTTGACCATCTGTCTTAAAGTTAGTTGCGAGTGACAAATATTTTAACGAAACCTGCAATTTTTTTTAGAATAACCTACCCAGCTATATAATTTTCGATTTTTTTATTTTTTTTTATTTTTGTTCTTTAAAAATAATAAAAACTGTTTTTATTCTGTTACATTACATTATTTATGTTTGAACAACTGCCACGCTCTAAAACACTGATAAAATTTATATTCAGTCAAAATATCGTTTCTTTTTTAATGGTTTATTACTTGAAAGCAATCTATAGTTTCACAATTTTTAATTTTATTTAGCTATTGTTAAATTTAAGTTTTTTTGAAAATATAATTTAAAATATATCCTAATATAAATGCAGTTTTAGCTAAAAAAAATATTTAAGCAGCTTATAATGAACATATTTGTATATTTTATTTTTATGTTTATATTGGAATTATAATGTATTTTTTAAATCAGTGAACTTAAAATACCACCAAATTCAACGGAAATTTCAACTGAGCTTGGTTGGTTGTGTAGTAAATGAATTTTTTTTTTAATTTATTTTTGTTTGGAAAATTTTATTTTCAACCATTGTTTTACTATTGATACAATATATTGATAAAAATATTTATTATTTAGTCAAGGCGCCAAATAGTTAAAATATATATTTTAATGATAAAAGACTCAAAAATTCTTTTACTTATGTCTAATATTCTTGATATTTTCTTTTTAAATGTTTCAGTTGTCTATTATTGGTCTTTGTTAATTAAAAGCCCTACATAAAGTATTTGCTTAGTTTCATTTAAACCGAATTCTTTAATAATTCAAAAACTTGTTTTAGAATTTAATTTGGTACTCAGTTCATTATAGTCCTTTACATTTTAAATACATAGCCCTAATGTTTTAATAGATATTTGAAGTTTAAAATAATACCAAGCAAGACTTTTGAAGGGAATTTAAAATTTAACTTGCTTCATTATTAATAGAACGTTTTAGAACTTTTTAGAAAGTTTTAGAACTTGCGAAGCAGGAATTGAAACTTATTTAAAAATATGATATACTTCAAGTAGTGAAATTAAAGTACCACCAATTTGCTAATGTTCTCATATTAAAGAACACTGATTATTTTCTTCTCTATCATAAGCATCTTTAAATAAAATAAATGTGATTAAAATCTTTGAATCACATAAAATAATATAACATAAAATTTTCTAATAGTATGTTTTCACAACTTGATAGTTAATGGTAAGGGTTCATATGTGAGTAAATACCAGGGCTGCCGAATGGGAGTAATTTTCCCCCAAATCTAAGAGGCCTTTGCACTTTTGGGGGAAATTCCAGCTATAATTGAAGGATACACGTCATCAGCAGGGCTGCCAACTTGGGAAATATTTTCTCCCTGGGGGAAATTCGAATTGAATTTTTTAATCGATTTGAATTTTAAAAAATCGATTCGACCCAGTAGCTTATAAATTGGCTATAATAATTATTCATTTTTATTTTATAACAATATCTAATTAAATAATTTACGAAGAATATCTTAGTTTCTAATTAAGACAAAGATATTTAATGAACTTAATCATACTCGTTTATCATTTGGGGGAAATCAGGGGGGGGGGGGTTTTGAAACGGTTGGGGGGAAATTAGGGAAGTTTTGCTTTGACACGGGGGGAAAATGTTATTTAAAAATCGGACGCACTGGTAAATACTCACGTTGAGTACATTAGGTACATAGATTTATATGATACATAGAAGAAAACTTTTTTAATGTAATAAATTATTTGAAGACAAATAGGAACTCTATTTTGTATTTATCACCTGTCATTCTATTTAACTGATTGTGTGATTGTTGCTTCTAATAATTTTTTATAACATTAGTAAACCATAAAGTTTTTGTTTTTCTTCTTTTTGTAAGAAGTTTCTGTTTAATAAAAATATTTGGTAATTGTTCGGATCGGCGATACCACCAAACTGGCTTGACCCGCGCTAGATCAACCAGTTCGATCCTTACGCTTCACTTCATGTTTACATTTTTCGATAGTTCATTCCTATAACCTCAAATGTAAACAATCACTTCTACAGTTTCAACTTGGATTGTGTTGTTTAGTTTGTTATATTGATATTTAGACTTCTTATATGTAAATAGGTGAAACAGAAGTTAACAAAATGAGTTTCATAAAGGATTAAGTGTTTTATGAATTCATGTTTTCTTATTTCATCTAATCTTATGTGTAAAAGTTTTACAAAACTTAAAAAGATTTATCTGTACATGGATTTGGTGTTTTATATATTTTTATTTGTTGTTTCAATTTCAGTATACATATTTTGTGAATGGATTCTTTGTCATCCATATTACTTTTTGTGCTAAAGTGAGACGGATTGTATAATTAATTCAATTAAAACTATCAGTTTATAAATAAATGTGAGAAAGTATATCACAGGTTTTTTATGTTTTCTTATTTCCACTTCCCATGAGAAAATATAGCAGAAATTAACATTATCACTTTCAACTAGGATTCTGTCTTATATTATATCATGGCTTTTAACATTAAGATTGACAATGTGAAAATAATCACAGATTAAGAGGTAAATGACACATTACTATATAATTGTAGAACTATTGGTATAATGTTATAGATTAAAGTGTTTTTTAAAAAAAATTAGAAGCCTGATGATGGAACATTGTCTCCGAAACATGTTGCTACAAATGTTAAATAAATAGGAGTTATGCCAAATTAATACTTAACGATTCTGTCTTTTTTATATTTATAATTTGTTATTTTCACTTCTCTGACAGAAAGTTCATCAGGAATTAACTTTACTGGTGGTTAAGTAGTATATTAATTGTTGATTAAATTAATATTCATTCGAAATTGATTTAGTATCTTATATTTCGATATTTCCTTATTTCCACTTTAATATTTCCTTATTTCTCATTTTAATATGAGAAGGTAAACAGAAGTTAATATTACTTTGAACAGGGATTTAGAGTTTCTCAGTAAATGTAGGAGAATAACCTTTTCCCTCTAAATTAGAACATCGAAATAAATCGGAACAGGGTAAGAATCGATAAAAGGTATTCTGAGCGCGTTTAGGGGTTAGTGTCCCCGGTCCGAACAATTACCAAATATTTTTAAAATATACTTATGAATCGTAGAAGCCATATATATCTATATATATATATATATATATATATATATATATATATATATATATATATTTTATTTTTGAAGAGAAAAGATTTGACCCCGATGTATGAATCAGGCACTCGCCCGGATGTATGAATCAGTGAAGAGAGAAGATTTCCCTGGTTCGGATACGAGATTGGTGGCCTAGTGGATAAGGCACCACGCTAGAGAGGTGGAGACTTGGGTTCGAATCCCAACCGGGGTCAAATCTTTTCTCTTCAAAAATAAAAAATATATTTAAAAAATATTTAATAATCAAGAATTATTTCATAGTTTTATATATATATATATATATATATATATATATATATATATATATATATATATATTTTTACAGATTTGTCTTTGTCTATGTCGAAATTTTTCGACTATATACGAGGTGTGATCAAAAAGTTCCAGGACTGAATTTTTATACATTTATTCATTCAACATACAGGTTATTCAAATTTGTCTCCTTCGAAGTACTCCCCTTGGGAAGCTACACACTTTTCCCACCGGTGTTTCCACTGATCAAAGGCCCCAGAAAACTCTTCTTTTGTAAAGTTGTTTAGCAGCTCCGTTTTTTTTTTTTCTTTAATTTCGTCAACTGTTTGAAATCTTCGTCCTTTCAGGTGTCTCTTGAGCTTCGGGAAAAGAAAAAAGTCGGCTGGAGCCAGGTCAGGTGAGTAGGGGGGCTGAGTAATGACAATCATTGCGTTTTTTTACACAAAAAGGCCATCTTTAAACCTCTTGAACCACTGATGGCAGCATGATCGGCTTAGACATTCTTCACCAAAAGCCTCTTGTAACATCAAAAAGGTTTCAGAAAATGTTTTGTTCAGTTTCACACAAAACTTCACACAAACACGTTTTGCTCTTCTTTCACATTCATTTTCATAAAATAGCCAAACTCTATAAAACTAACCTCAAACAAACTGTGCTAATGTTACTTTCAGTGATGTTATGATTGATCTGCAAACACAGCTGTGTTCCTGTTGAGTCAGGCAATACAATGCTGCCAACCGCATCGCTGAGAGACATTGCATTCCCATTGTATATAAAAAGTCTTGGAACTTTTTGATCACACCTCGTATTCTTAAAGGATCAAATACCGACTTAGAGGGTCTAAGCGTGTACAAGAATTAGTCTTTTGACCCCTGGGTCGATTTTCGCTAGTATTGATATTGATTCTATTAAATATTTTTAATATCTTATTATGATATATGTGATAATTATATTATTATATACATTCATGTACAACCGGATTAATTAATCCATTATATATATATATATATATATATATATATATATATATATATATATATATATATATATATATATATACATCCATTTATTATTTAAATAATTTACTATATTTATTATTCTTACATTTTATCATTGTACATTGCAGGCCAGAAAGGTAGTAATAATTATAATAGTTATAATTTTGATCAGTTTGAATATTTGAAAAATAATGTAAGATATTAAGACGCTATAAGTTACTTACAGTGTTGCCAGATCTGTCAGGCTAAACCTAATTACCTCTTCTAAATGTAATAACACTGTTGCCAAATCTTGGGCACGTCTCTATACTTTCAGTGGTCTGCAAGTCAGATATTTCAAATACTATAAAAAAATAAAAATGCTTAACATTCAACAATTAATACTGATATATAATACTATATTCATAAGAATTATAAAAATAACAATCATACATGATAACTTATAATAAAAAAAAAAAAGGATCTTTTGTCTCATTAATTTTTAACACGATTTGATCGCTCCATGAGAGGCTTATATATTTAACGCCAATAGTTCAATAATATATTATTTAACATTCATAATGGTTAATTCGTTTCGAGACTATATTTTTCTTATAATCATGCTAATGTTACTGGTTGATATGGTTTCGACTAACTAAATTCTAACAATTTTAGCACACAACTGATCAAAATGAAACTAAGCAAATACTTTTTGTAGGACTTTTAATTAACAAAGATTGAATTATTCATGTTGAAAACAATATTATCAATAGTAAAAAAAAAAAAAAGAATGAAAATAAAATATTCTAAACAAAAATATTATTATAAAAATATAAAAGCAATAATGCATTTACTACAGACTAACCAAGCTCAGCGAATATTTCCGTTGGATTGGGTGGTATTTTAAGCTCACTGCTTTTTAAAACTTTGAAAATGGAAACTAAATCATAGAAAATTTGATAACATTTCTGACTAAATGTTCTATTTTACCGACCTCAGAAATAATTTAATTATTAAGTAATTAACCAAATCTAAGCAAAATTAGGTGTCCCGTGATATAATTTTATTTCATTCCATAGGAAATTTAAACAAAATTATATTAATTAAGAAATTATTTAATTTCTTAAATTCAACCCATAACATAAAAAATCACTTCTGTTGACATAAAAAAAATAAAAAAAATGAGCATTCTTCATAAATTTAACATCCTTAAGAAATGATACAAATTCGTTCAAGAAAAATGAAGATGAATAAGAAAAATAGATATAGTAAATTATTTAAATAATAAATATATATATAGCATGGAAGTATTGAAGTTCCAAATATATATATAATGGATTAATTAATCCGGTTGTACATGAATGTATATAATAATATAATTATCACACATATCATAATAAGATATTAAAAATATTTAATAACCTCATGATTGCAAAGTATTTTTCAAAAACTCAACATACTTAAGAAATTATAAAAATATAATCATTCAAGAAAAATAGAGTATATTTTTCGACTTTATTTTTAAACCAAAACGGTTTTTTTTTTTTAATAATAAGTATCGTATTTAATCGTATTAATAGATTAAATAGTTATAGTTTACTCTACATATATTTAATTATGTATATATAAAAAAAAAAAATAGTACGAAAATGTCCTGATAGGAAAGTAATAAAAGTTTAAAGATAATTTTTTATTTTCCCAGAATCATAAAATAGATAATAGGAATTTGAGTTAGATATGAAGAAGGTTAGAACCTTTTGAGAGGGAAGGGTTGGAGGGGGGGGGGGTATATAGGGGACTATACAGATTTACAAAAGACTTGGGTCCTTTGAGAATTTGAATATCTAAATGAGATCTCAGTATTTGTAATGGTTTTGCCGACCCGTAATTCATATTTATATCTTATATCCACAGCCGAATGTATCAATTGGATATTGTATTTATCACTGACGGGTAATAATTTATATCCAATGATTGAGAATTCGGAACCGTCGGATTTCTTCTATTTTTTTCTGAATTTTGATAATTTCAGATATTACTTTTCTTTTTTATAAAAACCAAAGTATAAAAACCATTTGGCCTCTTGAAAAACGAGAAATATTTATTCAATATGTAAAAATTTGCATATATTTATTCAGCATATAATGGAAAGATAAAAAAAATTAACATTGTCAGGGGAAAATGTTTCTAAAAGTGAAAAAAATTCATAGGGATGAGGAATGGATCCTTAGATAAATAAAACAATATTCAAGCCAGAGTGAACCCGGAATAGACACATTGGAGCTCATTGATATTTGCTTACTAAAGTAAATTCTATATTTTCGTACCCGATGGAAGCTCCTACATATACAGGTTGTCCCGAATTTAAATGACTAAACTTCAGGAACTTATAGGGGACCGAAAAACTAAGACAAAAAGTCCTTTACAGATTTGCTCGTTTTTGCTTAGTTTTAGAGGAAATCGCCAAAAAAGAAACTAAACAAGTTTGCATTTTTATACTTATTTATTTACATTTATATTTATGTTATGTTCTTTTAAATGTAAATATTGCTCAAAATTTTTTCCTCTTGCACCAATGCAAGCATTACATCTAGCACTCACTTGGTAAATTGCAGCTAAATATTGTTCAGATGATATATGGTGCACTGCATCTATGATTCGGTCTCTTAATTGCTCTCTTGAGTTGATTGACACCAAATAAACTTTCTGCTTCAAGGTTCCCCATACGAAGAAATCCATGGGTGTCATATCAGCTGATCTGGATGGCCAAGGTACTACTCCTCCACGTCCAATCCATCGTTTTGGATAATTTATATCCAGTCAACCTCGAGTAACTCTTGCAAGCTTGAGTTGGAACCACATTCAATCAAAATATGGTCCCACCAGTAATCCGTTCCAAATTCCAAGCCAAACGTTAATAGCAAATTCATGCTGAAACCTATTCTCTCTAATAGCTCCTGGATTTTCAAGAGCCCATACATGATAATTTCTTTGATTAACAATTCCTCCTCTTGTAAAGGTAGCTTCATCGGTCCATATAATTTTTAATGGAAATAAATTATCATCGCGAATTTTGTCAAGATACCAGTTACTAAAATTCAATCTCTTGACATAATCTTGAGGTAATAAATTCTGAACTTTTTGAAGATGGTATGGGTAGCGATTATCACCTTTCAAAGTTCGCCATATTGTTTGCCGCGATATTGCTAATGCAACAGATACTCTTCGGATGCTAGTCTCGATTGTTATCGAAGTGGCGTTGGACACAATTTCTTCTCCGATAATCTGCTCTCATTGCTGCCTGGAATTGGTCGCCTTCATTACGTATTAAGAATGACCCAGTCTCTCGTAGTTTATTAAAAGTTAACGAAAAGACTCGTCGATTAGGCACTCTTCTATTTGGAAATCGGCGCGCATACTCCCGCACCGCTTCTAAAGCATTACCGTTACAGAAACCATACACAAAAATCATAGCGTATTCAACATTAGAATATGTATGCGGCATTGTGGCTGATGCTATTCACACAAAAATATCTGAGTAAACTGATTGAAGACTGATTTAGAAATTATAATCCTAGAAGGAAGCCACAATGTAAACAAATAGAAGAATGTAAAGGATAACATTAAGTGTTTACATATCTCACTGCCTAGCCTGACGAACTTTGAAAGGTGATAATCGCTAACTATAACATTTTTTTGTTTTGTTTCTTTTTTTGCAATTTTCTCTAAAACTAAGCGAAAACGAGCAAATCTCTAAAGGACTTTTTGTCTTAGTTTTTCGGTCCCCTATGAGTTTCTTAAGTTTTGCCGTTTAAATTCGGGACACCAGAACAAAAACACCATATATCGAGGAAACCAGAACAAAAAGAAATCGCAAAAATGTGACTTGCGAGGGCAGCATTTGATATTTTGTACTTTAATTAGCAATCTACTGTTGGAATTTGTTATATGTTTTATTTTTGAAGTATTATTTTATTTTTCTCTTTCCTCTTTACATATTTTGTTAGTATTTATGTATGTAATGGTATGTATATACCATCTTATTCTTTTATTTATTCTAATGTATTCTTTGACTTAATGTAACTGTAGTTATTTATTATTATATCAATTATTTATTTTTAAGTGATTTTCTCCTTTTTGTAAAATTAATTTTCCATCGTACTGAATAAATTTAAACGGATTTGTTGAATATATGTATGTATCTTCCAATGTGTTTCGCACGATGGCAATAATAAATATATTTTATAAAATAAAAAAAAAAAAAAAAAAAAAGTTTTAACCGACTTCAAAAAAGAGGTTTGTTTTTTAATTCGTCTGTATTTTTTTTTAAAATGTTTTTTTTAAAGTATATTTATTTATTGTTACTTTAATAACAGATGTGAATAAAAAAAAAGGAAATTAAAGAGAGAGAGAATAAAAAGTTTATTTAAATATATTCACTTACAAATAAAATAATTTTAAAAAGTCTGTATTATTAGTTTATTTGAGCTTTTTCGTACAGAATTATTTTATTTATTTATTTATTTTTTTTCATATCTTTAATAATATAATATTAAATGCCGTGGCTCACTCATAATACTAAAATTATGTAAATTTATTGTAACTAAGCCCTTTAGTTTTAAAAGAATGTACCTTAAATTTTTATCCGAATTTTATTACAGAATCCTACCACATATCCGGAATATGGTAGAATCACAGCAGGTAATATGAAGTTCTATACTACTATAAAATAAATTAAATATTCTCTGATAATTAAAATCAAATTTTATGCACAAAAAAATTAAACAATAAAATAAAAACCTAACAAAGAGTAATGTACTTAAAGTAGTGAAATTAAGATTCCGCCAATTGACCAATGTTATCCAATTGGTTAGTACAACATTATTTTTATAGCTGGTTATTTTAGTTTAGAAAATAAAAATTCGAATTTTAATATTTTGTTGGAATTTCTCCCGCTCATCCGGAGTATGTTTTTATAAACGAGGTATACAGTTAGTCCACAGTAATAAAATATATATTTAAAATATGCGACTTATATACAAAATACCATAGAATTATCGAATAACAATTAAATAAGAATAAACCTGCTCTAAAAACATTACCTATTTTTAATAGGAAAAAAAAATGATGTAATGATTAAAGGGTTTGGTGGAATAACGGGTTATGTCACTTTTTGTTTTTTAAATATGAAGGATTTATGTGCTGAAGTGTTAGGTAGCAAAATATGAATAATTCAAAACAACTAGAAAAATATATATGAAGAAGGGGCTATGTAACATTTTCTTACTAAATGATAATGTAATAAAAAAAAAAAAAAATTAAACATAAATTACTCAAAATTTTGTTTTGTTAGATAACCCCTTCACCCACCTTTAACTTTAAGTGTTCGATCGCTGATTGTTTTAAAGGAATATTTTTAGTTTATACAATGTAGGTAAAATTTTCACGGAATAAAAAAAAATGATGTTGAAATAAAAAAATGCTGAATACGGTACGTCAAAAATATTTTATTTACATTCTTTACTCTCCTTTTTTTTTTTTTTTTTTTTCCTAATTCACTGTACTAATAAAATAATGAATAAGACAAACAAGTGGTGCACATATATACCACTGCCCGTTTCGGGATTAATCCGTTCAAAAAATAAAATGCACCAGAGGGGAGTGGTACATTTATGTACCACCTTAAAAAAGCAATCTCAAAAATATTTAAAAATTAAAATTGAGGTAATTGCGTTTGTTTGGATACAGATAACAAGATATGTGACTTTTATTTTTTTTTTTTAATGTAATGTGTTCTTACCGTTAAAGAGTTAAACGGTATTTCCGATACTTGGTTCGAACAAAAGAAATACAGTTAGTCAATATTGGTGGGAGGTGTTGATGTTCAGTGGCTAGCACCGTCACACACACCGGACGGGCCCATCCCCACCGAGCTGGGGGGTGGTACAGACTATAAAAGCAGAGCTGGCTGACCTATATAGACCATTCTCTCCCAGAAATGATCATTCTCCCTCGGTGACCTTTTATTAACGACCCACCATCCTTGTTTCATTTCCCCAACCTTCGTCTCTATTCACCCCTACCCTAATACCCTATTGCCTTTCTCATAGCAATATTTCAACCCTTTTCTATACAACTACAAACATTTAAATTAAATTGAACCACGTGTAATTATATCACGTCTTCCTAAATAATGACACTAGAATTTTATTTTATCAATGCCTTTATTACATACAAAACATTTTACTGGTTCAAGTATAAATAAATGCACACACATATGCACATATATTCATGACATTTTTAAGCCGTGAAAACTAAACATCAAATTCTGCCCTCACGAGTCACATTTGTACGATTTATTTTTTTGCAAGTTTTTGTTTTCTCGATATGTAGGAGTGTCCATCTGATGCGAAAATATAGAATTTACTTTAATTAGGAAATATCGCCGTGCCATGTCTATTCTGGGTTCACTCAGGCTTGAATGTTGTTTTATTTATCTAAGAATCCACTACTTATCCCTATGACTCTTTCCACTTTTAGGTAAATTTTTCCTGACTATGTTATTTATTTATTTATTTTTTTTATTTTTTTTTCCTTTCTATTATATGCTTAGTAAGTAAATGGATTTTTAAAAGCTATTTCGGCTATTAGATTCCCATATTTCCTGATATTAAAATATAGAATGATCAAAGGGTCATTCTCAAAAAAATTGCCCCTTTAGTCTAACAAATCGCACACTCTACATCTTTTGTGATTTTTCTAGGAAATTTCTTCTTCAGAGTATATTTTTGAAGTAGAAAAATGGAAAAATGTTTTGATAACTACTTAAAATGTCAGGAGTGTTACTGTCACCAGCTCAATATGGCAACAAAAATAAGTTGTTTTTTTTTAATTATTTTTTTTTATAAAAACAATGCATTTTTTTTTTTAATAATATAAATTAAAAGTGCACATCCTAAAGATAAATATCCGCGTATTTTTTCATTAAAAAAAATACCACACAGGCAGCCAAAAAAAATTATAATGCTGTCCCCATGGACTTGAAAAAAAAAATCTTGGTCAAGAGTGTTACTATTCCTTCTGGCCTTTTGATACAAGAAAAAGACTCCGAAAGGGTGAGGGGGGACTTTCTCTAAAAGTATAGCATCGCCTTCTGATTGTCAAACCACTTCCTTCCATAACATTGAGGAGAGGTTTGTGGGGAACCACTAAACCATCGAATTCTTTCCGCATCCAATCACTCCAATCCAAAATCCTTCGAAAAATACTTGATGCTCCTGACATATCCCATATGTCGCCGACTTGGCACGAACCAGTTACCCTTCCTTTCATAATAAACTTAACACTCATCCAAATCCACTTGTTGCACAGCTAGCTTCCCATTCCATCCCTGGCAATCCTCCGAGGCGTCTGAAAAGAAGATGGCCTCGTGATCTTCTTTTGTAAATATTCATTAGAGTATTGCCAATGGGTAGTTCCTCTACAAGTTTTAATCACGTCAATATATCTCATATATACCGCATATTTACTAGATGTGTTTTCTAATACAGTTGAAAATCTCAATTAAGAGAAGAATTTAAAAAAAAAATTAAGGAGAGAGGGTAATTTAGCTTTCGCAAAATGGTAAGTAGTTTTATTCAATGTCAGGAGTGTTGCCGCCAAAAAAATGTCTTTGGCTGAACTCTTATAACATTTACAAATAAAATTTTTATTCTCAAAAAGCCTACTTTGGTTTGTTTGGTTTTTTACTGGTGAAATAGTGTTTACAAGTTCATCAGGATGGAAAGATGAAGCAGATGTCAGGAGTGTTACTCAAAGTTATTACTCCGACTTAAAGTTATATTTTACCGACATTAGAAATAATTTAAAACCCAATAACAAATTCTGAGAAAAATCAGGTAAGGAGGTAGTTTTATAGCAGTCCAGAGAGAATTTAACAAAATAATACCTTTTTAATTTTTTTTTTTTTAAATTTAGGTAACACTGATGAAAAATTACTTTTGTTGGCATAAAAAAAAAATTATAAAAATTAAAATTACAAAAAAACTCAGGAATGCAAAAGTATTTTTCAAAAATTTAACCGATGCATAAAACGATTCAAATATACTCGTCCACTTATTGACTTCTTAAATCCAGTTCTAAACCCAAAACGGCATTTGTTTTTAGAATGACCTATATATCAGGTTTAGTGTCAGCTACAGAATCAAGAATCTTCTGTATTTCAAGCGAAGATAAGATTTAAATAATTATAAACATTTTTATTTTTTAACTAGCTGATCCGGTGAATTTCCTTCCGTCTGACGGTCTATTAATATCTATTAATATCATGTAAAAATGTAACATAAGCAGCTGAACCGACAGATGTAAAATAAAAAAAATTATTCCCAAAGCATAATGTTTATTGTAATGTACAACATTGTTCAATTTATTTTAGATCATCAAGTCTGACAATTTTTCAATCGAAAGCTATTTGTTGCAGTACTTTGGATAAACAATATTTTTTGTTATTCCTACTGTTGTGTACTCAAATAAATATGTAGATTTTCCCACGCGTGACCAGGACAAACACACCTGTCCACGAGAGAACCATGGATTTTCCAAATTCATTCGACACGCTTATAGCGGTTGTCACAGTGCTTTGATGCTCATTGCAAAGGAGAATTGCAGCGGAAACTGCAAACGGTTAAATTCCAACGGCGTACCTGTTGGAATCATCGGGATGTGTGGCAACAGTACATTCTTCACCTTTGAATTTTCCGTTACTGCTTCACTGATGTAACATTCCAGTTGGTATTGATTGATTCCATTGATGGATCCAGTTGAATGTCTTACACCAAAAGCTGCCATATCTCGTACTTCGTTGATATATTTGCTAACGTTATGTATCGATTTCACTGAATAGCAATACTTTTTGGACGTTTTTGAGAGTAAAAGTGAATTCGTTATAACCTAACGAATGTATGCTGTATAAATATAGGCGTATCTAATCAAAGTGCCTATCATCAGAAACCTTCGCAGAGATCCAACCATTTCCCAAACTTATATCGCATTCGGACGAACGGTTTAGGATTATGCCTTGGAGACATACAGATGAAAATTCATTTTTATATATTGATTATAGAAAAATTATAAGTAGTTTTAGGCAAATTTTCTACTTTAATTTCAACTATATATTACAACTAAAGAACCCATATTTAAAAATTTAAAAATTAGAATTTTATAATTTAGCATTGATAATTTTGTCAGAAATTTTAAGAGTTTTCAGTAATGTTTATACTAGTTTATACATGATAATATTTTCCCTGTATTATTAAATTTATAAAAACAGAAGGGGGAGAATGAATTTACTTATTTAGGGAAACCATTCATTTTTATATAAGAAAAATATAAATATTGAACATATAGAGAACCAAATATATGATTTTGAGAAACGTTCGTTTGATTAATATTATCTCAAATAAGTTTTCAAGTCCTCAACTTTTGGTTAAAGATAGTTTAAAAAAAATAATAAATAATTTTTGAATATTTTAGACATCTCTCTCTATCAAATCACTTATTGCTTCCAACTCCTTTATAGTTTAAGTTTTCTTTGATTAATTAATATATCTGTTAAATATAATATATTTATTTTATTATTCAATATATACTTATATATTTATATAATTTGAAATACCTGATTTGTTTTAATATGTTAAATTCAAAAAGTCTTTAAAAACGACTTTTATCTCTTTAATAAATTATTTAAATTATATGATCCATTTATCTAGTTTTATTTGGATATATGTGTATCTCTTTTTCACTTTATTTTGTAGGGACTATTTTTTTTTTTTTTTTTTTTTTTTTTTTTTTTTTTTTTTTTTTTTTTTTTTTTTTTTTTTTTTTTTTTTTTTTTTTTGTGAATTAAATATAAAACTTCTGAAAGAATCCTTCACAAGATCTTCGATAAAACCACTTCTGTATATAACCCATGCACTCTGATTTATAAGTTAGGTGTCTGTTCATCTGCAAATTTTTGTTTACTCTATTGAACGCCTTTGGGAATTTTTTAAAAATCCTCGGCCATCATTGCTTGAAGTCCAAGATTTCTTCATTCTGCAATTGATAAACCTTGAAATGATACGGCTTCGAGTTAGACTACAAACCTTTACTACAAAACCCTGGCATGTAAAGTTAGACTACAAACCGGTGGGATAGGGGACATCAGGAGACGGTGTAAAAAAGAAAAGTTCATGAAATCGTTACCGTTTTCCACTCAACAAATACTTGTCTTATTTTTACAAAACCTTTAGCTAACGAAAACTATTTTGTTATTCCTCTTAAAAGATGTGGTTTAATGTAGGGAACATTATCCAGAATAAAACTCAACATTGATAAAAATGTCGATTGTTTACTGCTTACATAATTCTGAATCCTTTTTTAATCATCTTAGTGCCGATTTCGTTCCAAGCGGCCTTCTATTTTACCCTTAAAGAATTTGTTACGCTATAAAAGAGTTTATTTGTCCCATTATAATAGATTAGCTGGCGATATAATTTTGATAGTCCCATCTTACATGCAAACAGCTTTTGTTTTTAAAAGCTTCCATAAACGCGAGGAGACATAAATGTTTATAGTTCGCCGTCAAGACTAGCGAAGGCCCGGGTTAATGTTCCATCAGTATGTGCCGGAAGAGGCCTAAAATGTTTACCGTTTACGCGGTGGATCGATAGAGGTATCCATATAATTTTGTATACATATTTGTTTTTTGTTGGAATTTTAAGATTTTAGACCTCTATTATCATTTTTATTTTAAGTTAATTAGTAAGCGAAAAATTTAAAAAGTGTGTTCACTTTTGCTCGCCACTTTATTAGTATTTAAAGAGCCAGTAATAAAATGGATACTTAGGTTTCCGTTCTCCAAACAAAGCATTTAGCCTCTGCCTATAGAAGGGCGACAACCTCCCGAGGTGCTGTTAGCATTAGAGGCGGCGATCCCTTGGAATACATTCCCTCCCTACTCCTGGAGCTGGAGCTGGAGATGGGAAGGGGACTGACAGACAGTGATGGGATAGCTTTTACCCTCCAGACTTTGCCTCCGCTAACCCTGGCATGTAAAACCGTAGGCAACTGGAAGGATCAGGAAGGTTTATCCTTCTTCCGCCCCGTCGGTCCTCTCTGGAGCCCTCGGTAGCAGCTGGGGTTAACTCCTCTCTTCTATCTTTAGTCCGTCTGTCTTCTTTTTGTGTTATTTAAATAGTTTAATGGAATACAACCGGGGCATTTTTATAACATTTATCACAGTTATCATATAGTATGAATGAATGAATGAAAAATAATCTTTATTCTAGGACTTACTGTCCCCTACAAAAAATAATAATACAATTACTGGTATCATTGTTCGGCCGTATTACTAATGATAAAATTCAATTTTATATTTATTTATTTTTGACAGGACAAGATATGGGAAATCCTTGCCAAGAAAGGAGTACCAGGCAAAAGATTATCTATTATTAAAGTATTTGTATATAGTGTAGTACATGAGGGCAAGTTATCTGCGGCAGGGTTGTCTGCCCTCAATATTATTATTGCTCTTGGTTCTGGACGAAGTAATGAAACCAGCAAAAAGGGAAAGACGCAGAGTTATCCAATAGGGTCTAGCACACGGGTATGCAGATATTTCCGGGAAGTTGACAGATCTAGAAATAATGGCTTAGAGATAAATAAAGGAAAGACCAAAGTGATGAAGGTTGACTCGAGATCCGCTTACCATTTATTACTTGGAAATGAAGAAATCGAGACAGTCGGGTCATTCCAGTACCTGGGTAGCATAGTGGCACCAAATGGGGGCACAGAACTATAGAGGGTCATCTGACTAACTGAAGGGGTTCTGGCTGTGAAATACGAAAATTCGTATTATTAATACAAATGTTAAGGCTATCCTCCTCTATGGATCTAAAACCTAGAAGTTCAACAAAACGATAGCAAGAAAATTACAAACATTTCTTAACAATGGTTTGAGGAACATTTTAAGAACTTGTGGTCTGGATCGAACAGGAATGAGGAGCTCTGGCGAAGAACATGACAGAGTGATATTGATGCCAAAATCCTCCAAAGCATAGGGAAATAGATATATAGCACACCTTCCGCCACCCCAGGAACAGCATTGCAAGAGAGGGCCTCCACTGGAACCATCAGGGATGCCGTAGACTTCTTCGACCCAGGATAACTTGGAGGAGGTCTATGCTATAGAGGCTGAGGCAGGACGTGCTGGAGTACGATCGGCAGAAATAGGAGAACTTTCATAACAGCCCTACGTCCTCATATATCAAGAATTAACCAAACAATTTTATATGTGAAAAGATAAAGACATCTAAATATTTACCTATCTATTTACATGTTAATGGAAGATTGATTATCTAGGACGTGTATAAATTAATGATGTTTAGCACTAAACCTACCGACATTTCATGCATACATATTTCAAACATAATTTCTTAGTAAAAACTATAAAAAGAAAGGAGTGGATTTAAAAAAAAAAATAAAATAAAATTATAATAAAAGTAGTGAAGTCAAAAGGCAAATTAATGAATGTTGTTTCCAAGAACGTCTTCCAAAGGGTCCTATAAATTTCGAAAAGGATCATTCGACCCGTTATAGTAGGTTTTAAAAAAAGTGAAGGCAACAGCTTTACAAACAGTAGTGGGTAGGAAATTCTAGAAGAAACAGCAACATGAGTAATTAGTTCTATGTGAGGGAGTATACAGTAAAAGATTGGGGCCTTGTGTTCAGGAGAATAACGCAGAGTTATCAGGTCAAGAATATAGGAAGGAAGAAAAGTACCGAAGAAGTACTGCCGTCGGAAATTAAAAAAACGCCAACTAAGCTCAGGATATCGACAAGTAACGTGTGACCACCTGACAGCCTCTTATGAACCAAGCACCGGTAATCAAAGCAAGGGTAAATAAGAGATAAAGGTATAACATTATTATAGCATCGGCAAACCTATATTTAGATATGAAGATTAAAAGTAAACACATGAAAGAAGAAATATAAAAACTGAAATTATAGATAAAAATTGACTAAAGATATTGTTAAAATATTGTAATTTTTGTGTCGTGCTTTTATTAGCTTGACTTGTATGCGTGTAGGTAACGGAATCTTCAAAAAGTAATTTTCACTAATTTCCAGGAATCTGACTGACTTGTATATTTGCACACCTGTCAAGGACCAATGGCAATACTACTATTTCTCAATTTCGTTCTAATGTCCTCACTAGATTCATCAGAATAAAAGAAAATATTTAGGTAAGTTTGCAGATTAACATAAACGCAACTACGATCATGAAAACTGGTAACGAAATTGGTCTAGTAATTAACACCTATAAAACGAAATATATGGTTAGTAGTAGAAACGGTGAGCATTTAAGTCTTGTAGATATTTTCAGGATAAACTTTGAAGCACGTTGAGCAATTCAAATATCTGAAGTCCATTATATCAAGAAAAAAATGAAATTGAAGAGGAAATAAGAGCTAGGTTAAAAGCCGATGATGCTTGTTATTTCTCGGTCGCAAAACTACTTTCGAGAAATTTAAAAATTAGGATATATAAGACTATTATGCTAACAACAGTTCTCTACGGATGCGAAACATGGCAGCTTACATTAAAAGAGGAGCAGCTCCTTAAAGTTTTTTTAATTAAGTACTGCATAGAATATTTGGCCCAAAATAGGATGAAGATACCGGAGAATTTAGAAGGCTTCACAATGCAGAACTGTGGGAGTTATATCCGGTAAATATAGTTCAGGTAATAGCAGACCTAGGGGTAGACCGAGACGATGGGGGGATTGCGTCAAGGCAGACCTGGAGGATTTGGGTTTTGGGGGAGTGGGTTGGAGAGAGGTTTGTGGTCTAAGGTTGGCAAACCTTCGGGTTTGCTAAGCCTTTATTATTTATTATTGCAGACTGACTGTACATGATTCACAGGAAGTCAGTAAATGTTCTTATTTACACATAAAAAAAAAATCTTACAAATGAATTATAATTGAAGGGTACAGATAGTAATAATTGTGGAACCATGGCATTTTTAGATAGAAGAACCTGATTGCTCCATGTTAACAGGGAAAGTTTCATGTAATAGTGATGCGTTAGATGAAATGTAAAGGTTACACAAAACATGATTAAAATCGAGGGTCATGAATATAAAAAAACTATTAATATCGTTTGGATATATTATTAGAGTTACACACCTATAATATATTAGAAAATATATTATAGGTTAAACAGTAAACCGGAATAAAGTAGAAAATAATTTAAATTCCATGAATAGTTTGTTACTGAAATAGAAAGCCCAAAAAAAAGACAAAAAAAAAAATTTGTAGGTAGAAAGTATTTAAATCGTCAAGAAATCATACTTCGGTATTTGAATGCTTCTCGACATCTCTTAGGATGTTGAATAAAAAAATTTAAAAAAAGTTCTGCCCGTCCGTCCATAACAAAAGTTTGTTGCAAGTTTAACTTTAATTTTCTTCCAAACTAATTAATCATAACTGAAAGTCGGGCTTCCTATTGCCGTAACACAAACTATTCATGAAATAAAAATTATTTTCTACTTTTTAGTTTGGTTTTCTATTAAAGCTTGCATTTTTTTTTTCGTTATTCTTTTTTTCTTTGAACCAGTCAATATTACAATGATCTAGTTGTCATGTTACAATGTTCTCATGTCTGACAAGAGACCTTCTAATGTAAACTATTGAAGTGTTACTAGTGAGTAGTTCTTAACATATTCTTAACATGCCAATGTAAGCATTTTCCTCAAGTTCACTTGTATACAATGTACAAAGTTGCGAAAATCAATAAAAATAATAAAAATAAATCTAATTTTCTGGATTTAGGGCCGTAAGAAAGACATCAAATTTCTTTGAGGGTATTCCATGCAGAATATCGTTACCGCCTCGACCGATGTTATGAATATCGTATTTTCAATTCGTAACTTTTTCATATTGTGGGTTTAATATTTAGCTCAATGTTCCGCATATAAATTATTTAATACCGGAAAGCGCTCCACTCGGACGCTATGTTCTGTACAGTTTCCTTTTCGCATTTTTTTTCCCTAAAAAGGACGATGATTAAATATTAAAAGCCGTTTCTTCAGCGGTCGGTAAAAATAACAAGGGAGGGGGGACTGTAACTCACCATTTGACCATAGCGAGCTCATACATATGCACCAGAGCAATAACTTCTTTTTAAGCCGAGCGGCGGCGCTGGCCATTCCGCTAATACCGCGGCGCCTTCATCGTAACACCTCCGCCGCCTCCTAAATCCCTTATATACCGAACTTTATGCCACATTAAGTAATTTAATGGCTCCATCCTCGGGGCTTAATTACCCACTTAGCTCTGCGATGGGCCGCGATCAACTGGGTCGGGTTAGGCTCGTAAGACTGGGAGGAGGAATTGTTGATATTATGAAAGGACATTTTTTCTTTTTAAATTATTAATTTGTTTATGAGTTGTAGATTATCGTCATAATTATTTTATTTCATTTACTAATATTCACAACAGTATAAAGTATATTCATTTGGTTAATTTGTGGATTAAAAACTTGCAAAGCTGTCTTCCAATTTGTAGTACTACAATAAAAGTTCTGTTTGAAAAGACCATTAGACTATTTCCTTTTTAGACGCCTTGGAGGATTATCGGGAATTGATAGTGAAGCATGTTCAAATACTAGTGAATCCGAGTGAGTATGGAGCTTACGATGAAAGGATAGGCATCTGGTTTGGTCCAAAGCAGTAGTATATGGAACGGTAATATATATAAGTTTGTTTGTGACATAATAAGGTAGAAGAAGAAGAAAATGAACTTTATTCTGGGACTACTTGTCCCCTAAGAATGACATATGATTACAGTACATAGGACAATCACCTGGCTTTGATAATTAATTATAATAAATGATAATAATAGATCATAATAAAAATCTATTAATATTTAAATTATGTGTTACAAAATAACTGAGACATCTTGTAAAAGGAAACATCTTATGTATACTGTTATAATTATATTACATAAATATTCATGTTTTACATTAGCTCGAAAGATTGAAAATTAAGGAGGTAAAGAAATAAATGGTGTTTAAAGGAAGTAAAAGTGGAGCTTTTTCGAATTTTGATGGGCAATAAATTCCATAAAGAGGAAGCACGGATAATAAAGGATTTCTCGAAGGATGCAGTTCGATGCGCAGCAGTTTATAGGTTGATGGGTTAGGTTCTAGTATTTAAGAGGTGAATGGAGGAGCGCAGAGTAAGGAGGTCATGGATATAGGTGGGTTTTTTGGTTTTCAAGGATTGAAATATGAGAGCACCCAGGAAGTATTGAAGTCGAAAACTGGGGTAAAGCTACCCAATTTCAGAATACCCTTGAGATGTGTGAGAACGTCTAGAGATCCCGAAAATAAATCTAATAAAACAGTTCATTACTCTTTTACATCTCATCTCGAGCTCATCAGACGGTCCTCCATATACTACGCATCCGTAGTCAAAGTTAGGGAAAATGAGTGATGATACTAAAAGTTTTCGAGTACTTAATGGTAATAAATCACGGTAATGTGAGAGTTGCTTAAGAAGAAAAATAGATTTCCTCGTGATTTGAGAGATATGGTTATTCCAAGCAAGATGTTGGTCGAAAGTTATTCCCAGATTTTTAATGGAATTTTAAAAAATTAATTGGACGGTTTTTGAGGAAAAGCAGTGGATAGTAGGGAAGAGCTTTTAGGTGAGGTTTTGACCCAATGAGGATAGCCTTTGTTTTTTTCTGGATTCAGACTTAATTTATTCTCTACTGCCCAAAGGTTAATGCTATCGATGTCTTTCTGTAGCTTACAAGTCGCCTCTAGCATATTTGAAGGATGAAAGGATAAATATATTTGCAAGTCGTCAGCATAAAGATAATATTGGGAGTAGTGGATGCGATTCGGTAAGTCATTAACAAGGTAAATTTTAAATCTCGGACATTTGTGCTGAATGAACGAAGAAAAATTAACAAAACAGATAATCAACTACCTATGAAAGAAGGATACCATAAAAACGTGGATTAAAAAAGTTAGGAAAGACCTGGAACATTACAGAGTCCCTAATGTTGAAAAGAGGTACATATAGGAGTATAGTGGAGGGGTTTCAAATTGATGGAAGACCTAACAGAAGCGGATGAACGTGGACAGAAGATCAAAAAAATCAGGACAGTGAACGCATGAAGGAGTAGGAGAGAGAGGAAACAGAACGATGGAAAAGAATAAGGGGAAATAAAGTTTTAGCGTGATCTTAAGTAGTCAAATCGCGTGTAAAACGTTTTTAAGGATTTTATACGAGATGAATTGGATGGTTTAGTGGGCCCCCAAAGCTCAACTCCCAATAACGTTTATGTAAATGAGTTCTACGTATTTAATTGAGAGCATATAATGTTTGTAAAGCAAATTTTGAAGAAGACTATAACGACGAGCAGTTTCTCGTCGTTTCAGTCTTGTATTTGGATTCTAATTAGACGTTTGTCCAGAAAGAGTGTTAGATGGCAGATCTGTTCAACAGGAGCGGAATATTATTAAAGGTTACTTAATAATATTAATATAACTATTAATTTAATTTACCTGATCCTTTTAATTCTAAAATGTAAATTGAGAAAAGCAGATTACAGATAAACATAATCATGATATATTGTTTCCCGGTGAGGGAGAATCAAGAAATGCATTAGTATATATTTTTTTCTTTGATCTCTGATTCGAAAAGTTTTCTAACCATAAATGACTCTTATCCCCCCCTTACAAAGCCCTTCGAGAGTACCGCTTAAAGACGAGGGCAGAGGATATTATTAACGAGCCATAAATTGATAATTTATTGGCGAGAGGCGGCCTAGAATAAGCGGTAATTCTCTCTTCCATGGCAGCTCATTTAATTGCGAATTTCTCAGTGTTATATTGTTCTCCGCAATTCCCCTCCGTCTTATAATATCTTTATTTATCTTCCAGTTCCTCTCTCACCGTTCTTCAATATTCCTTCTCAAAACTCTAATTGTTATAAAACAGAAATAGTAAGGTACTCGCGTGCTCCGGGGTATTTTATAAATATGTTTCATCAATTGATAGAATGACTAACCGCTATTTTTACTTAAATTATCTTTCTTCAATATGCAGTATGTTATTTAGCATTATATCTTTAATGATATATTTACGCACAGTAGTAATTTTTAACCTTGTTAAAATTTCATTAATTATGCGTTTGAAGAGTACATAAAAGTATGATTAGACATCCTATTCGGCAGAAAAATTTTTATCGATCCATCTGATTGGATTTTAATTTCTAGCCGTAACAGTATATGACAGTTTAGTAAAACTATTTTCCTGCACTCAAGACTATACATTTTAATTACTATTGTAGTAAAATTAATTTATATAAACCTTCCTAGAACTATGAAGATGTAGTTAAAATTAGGTACAGATGGGTTAAATAATATTACCATTGCAAACTCTGTTGCAGAATGGCCACATATTGGTCGATTCTTAAACTGCACTGGGATTCACATGTCGCTCCATATATTTATAACTTTTTAAATAAAAATAAGTAAATTTTATCATAAATTTCTAGCTCTATATGGCATTGTTGCTTTCATCAGTTGGATTCCTATATCGCTGCTCTTATATTAAAAAGGCATACTCCCCATTCGCTTTATTCATAAACTACTATTAACTAATATTAATCTCCTTAAATGAAACATCGCTGATCTGTTCAATAGGGGTCAGTGGAATATTACTGCCTAATTTAAGTTTAGATTTAATAACTCATATAGCGTTTTTCAAATTTATATTATTAGAAAATATAAAGTTTTGTAACTATTTCTGATAATAAAAATGTTCCTTATTTATTAACAATACTAACAATTATTCTTATTAAGCTAGATGGTCGAATTGACATACTTTGATTAGTTAAGATTTATATTTTTAAATTCTCTTGAAAATGGGATTTAATCCGAAACACATATTTAGGATTATTATTTGATTAGACACAGGATGAAATTTCCTAAGATCTGTATTATTTATTAGCAATAAAATTATTTTTTTGAATCATATAATTCATGTGGTTTCCTAACATTGTCAATATGCTAAGTGATGCTCAGGTATTTCTCATTAAAGCATAAGAATGATTGTAATATCTCTTATAAATAATATACAGGATCCACTAATGTACATCCCATTCCATACAATTTTTTTTTTTTCAATCCACCCCAAAATCGGCAGGACTGGTAGCAATTATAACGAGGTTGCAGTCGGTAGCCCTGACCACTGATTGGTACCCTGATGGAGCAATTTCCCCATCCATTGGGAACACAAATGATGTTGAAAACTCATTACTACTTTGTATATTCGACTCATCCACTGTATGGAGATCTCTTCTCATGTATTCATTTATAGTCAGTTAACCGTGTAAAAGCTTTGGGGAAATTAAAACTTGCATAATTAGAATGGAGTTTCTATGGATTTTAATGGCATGGAGTGCTTCGAATCTGCATAAATTACCTATTATTTCTGTCCATGTAAACATTATTCATAACGGCGGAAAGTGATCGAGATGTGTTTTTTGGATCGTAACATCGTTCATTTGACTTTAGAAACGAATCCGGTTGGAGATCCATCCATTACATATGAACTACCATACTTGTAATATAATAAGTATGCTTGGAATTGCTCCAAGAAATGGATGATAAATAAAAAAAACATAAAATTATAAAAAAGAAACGTGGCACGTGCGGCTCGAATGTCCCAAAGGGAAAAATACATAAAAATTGAACAATTGAAATAGAAATGGGAAACAACTTGACAAATAACCTAAGGAAATCTAATATCTTACCTAGAAGAAAAACACTTGTGATTCCGTGCCCTAGATATGTTGGGAACAATATTTATATGTATATTTTTTTCTTTTTATATTTTTGAATTGATAATAAATAAGTTTGGAAACTCAGTCTCGTTTTAAAAGATGAAATAATAATGAGTAAATAAAATTTGGATAAAAGTACCAATCATGGTTGGATATATATTTTACATTAACTTTTTTTTGGATTTATCTATTTATGTTTGCTTTATGGATTGGGAAGCGAGTTAAGAACGTAGTGGATTTGGGTGGTTATGGAGCTTACTATGAAAGGTTATCTGGTTGGGGCCAAATCAGCAACGTATGGAATATTAAGATCTTTATGGATAAGTTTATTTGTGACCGCATAAGAAGCATTGAGGGTTTTTCGAAGGATTTTGGACTGTAAGGATTGGATACGAGATGAGTAAATGGTTTAGTGGAGCTCCAAAGCTCAATTCCATAAATCCAAATAGGTCTGATAACTGTCATTTAAATGAGTCTTTTGTAGAAAATCGGAAGTTTTGAACGTTTGCCTAGTAAATGTTGAAGAAGTCGAAAACGACGGGCAGTTTTCTGTTGGTTTTGTCTTGTATGTGGATTCCAAGTTAAACTTTTGTCCAGTTGGAGCCCTAGGTAGCGGATCTGTTCAACTGGGATCAGTGAGGTATTATTTAGGTTTAAAATACATATTTCCATTCAGCGATAGTCATATTGTCTTAATTACAAAAGTAGCTGATAAGTATTCCAAATGAAAACTTCATGCTTTTCCGGTTTTAAAAGTAAATTTTTCCATGAAATCGATAAGGATCAGTAATTTAACCATATCATATGAAAGCTGGTTTAATTTGTAGGTTTTTGTAAGATTCGCAGTTTTGTGGAAATTTTTTTTTCGAAAAACGGTAAGCGTTGAAGACATTGTAACTTCCCTAGAAGGTGAAGATCTGTTCTTTAGGTCTTAAGTTTGGAATATGCAACAAGGTTACATGCAATGTCAACTCCCTGGTGCAAAATGAGGCCGTTTTCTTTCTTTCTTTTTTTTTTTCTTATATCAGTTTTGAACTTTAATGCAGCATAACTAGTACCCTATCTTAGCTAATTTAAATTTGAATGAACAAATAAATCCTGGATTGGAAAAAAAAAAAAAAATATATTAATATAAATGGGAGTATGATTGGGATCCCAAGAGCTGAGGGAGGTCCCTGCTCGTGGGTAATTGGAAAATAGGGCGAAAACAGGAAGGAGGAGGCAATTTCCTGGAGGACGGCCGCTGGTAATTGGGGCAGGACCGTCAGCTATCCTCTAATGGATTCGCCTCCCCCCCTCCCCCCGCGAAAGTATGCAAATTTTATCGAGTAATATCCTTAACGGAATTAGCAGTTAGTGCCTCGTTTAGTCGTCCTAAACTCTCATCGGCTCACAGTTTCGGATTTACAAGGCAAAATGAAATTAATTAACGTCTTCTTCCGTTGTTTTCTGTTTTATCATTAAGCTTTGGTTGGGGATTGAGGCGGTGATATTGATTCTTCTCTGGGCGTCTTCTTCGAGGAGTTTGTAGTAGCCACTTAAATGACAGTTTACAAGTCCCAGCAATAATTAACCTTCCAAGGACTGACTTGTCCATATGGGGCGGTTAGAATGAAGGGTGTGTAAGTAAAATATTTAAAAATTGGGATTATTCACTATTATTGTTCCTATAATTGTGTTTTACTCTTCACCTAAAGCCTATAAAAACACAATGACATTTTCAAATTTAACAAAAACGGATATCTGTTGAGAATGAGAGTGGTGTATGTCAATAGGTATAGTATACGCAATGAGTGTGGTTGAGTATACAATAATCACGCATCGATGTTTCTCTTCTTATTATTGTTCAGAAGTACTGACCATGAAACTGCTTATTTCCACCCGGGAATGTGCTAGGTTTAGGCGGGAGGGGGGCGGAAATAGTCGATGTTGCGCTGTTCTTATAATCTCTATAACCCAACTATTGAGCGTCGTAAAAACTCAAATTTGTTCATATTTTCATGTTGATAAATTTTAATTGTCTCATATTTTTTTATCTAGTATGCGAATCGGGGAACTAATTCTGCCGGGTATTTTTCTAATTTTTAATCCCCATTTAATTTTCTTACTAAAACTTAGCGCAAGTGTGCAATCACAATAATCATTTTTTTTACTTATAAGAACACCTGTTTTTATTTTAGATTCTTATTCTACATTAAATTTCGTGAAGAATCGACACCTTGCTTACGTTATAATGTGGCGTCTAGCATGCACTATTAATGTGCAAACTGAGAAAAGTGCATTTTAAGAATCTTCTCAAACACAACATGTGACACATGATTTTTATGTATTTTTTTACGCTAGATATGGTGGGATTACAAATGGAATGCATGGCTTGCATGATATAAGCAATGATAATGGGCGACGACTTTTGTGAACCTCAGAACTTAGTTGTTGGAAGCACCCTTTTTCCGCATATGGACATCCATATGGGTACATGGCGTTCTCCAGATGGGCATACTATCAATTAGATAGACCATGTCTTAATAAGTACCAGACATAAGTCTGACCTTCAAGACGTGCGAACGTACAGTGTTATGATTTTGGTTACATTTTTTTTCAACTGATAAAATTATATTTTGAATCTATATAGGCCCTAGTATGAGTTACATTAAAAAATAATAACCCTGAAGGTTTTAAAATGGCCGTTACGATGACTGATCACATGATCATGCCCGTCTTTCCTTAAATATTCTTTTAAAAATTGATCTTACAAAAAATTTATTGTTTATTGAAAATAGGTAAATAAATATGTATTTATAATCATTTCTTAACTTGTAGATAAGACGTATACTTGACAAATTAAAACTTTTTCCTGCTTTAAAATTATAACGTTCTCCCTAAATATTGTTTATTATTAGCAAAATCTAAAAGTAGTTATAATCGTCTAAGTTATAATTTACTGTTCCAGAGATTTTTTATCATAAATCAATATTACTAAATTTGGCAATGTTACGCAATCCCGCATATAAAGAAAATAAGTCAACAAATATATTGAATTCGAATAATGAATGACCCAGCAGAGAAATATCAAAATAACATAAAATATATTTTTTTTGTAAATCAATGACAAAATTATTATTCTTTTTCTGTCTTATTTTAGTGCATCGTAGTGAGAGGCGTTTTGTGATAGAGTCACATCAAAAGGTCTCGATCATCGTGCCGTCTGGTCCCATATTCTCGAATCCTCCTTTCAATCATTACTCCCAAGTCTTTGTAGGTCAAATGATAAGTAAATTTAAATCCCTCTTTTTGTGTTTCCCTTCGTCAGGTCAAACTGTCCTTCCACAGTTCTCTGCCCCACTAATCACTATCCCTCAGACCTCTCTCTGCCATTTACTCCGCTATCTCATCCTCCCATCTCCTTGCTGGTCGTCCTCTTCTATTTCTGGTATGGTTCCATTTTCTAACAATTTCAGGCAATCTTCCAGGAGGCATCCGACTTACATGTCTCTATTATATTAACTTCTTCTTCATAACATGTTCCGTCACGCTCTCCGTAATTTCTATTTTCTTCCTTATATCTTCATTTCTAACGCGATCTGCCCTGGTTTTCAGGATTACACCTCCTCCAGTAGTCCATCTCAACTACATTTAATTTATCCCTAATACTCTTGGTGAGGGACCATGTTTCTGCGCCTTATGTGAGGATGCTTTCAATCAATTATTCTTGTTCTTTATTGTAAGTTCCTGCTCCACAAAACCGGATGCAAGATCGCCTTTCTAGCCATTCCACATTTGCTCTCTATTTCTCTTCTACATCCTCCTACCATATCCAGAATGGAGCCCATATATATTTAAATTCTCCTACTTGTTTACATTTTTCTTTTTCTACCCAGAGATCCTTCTCATTCCCCTATATCTCACTGTATTCGGTTCTGTAAAAAATTATCTTCTTAAAATCCGAAACGCATCTTTACTTTGTCGGAAACTAAGTCATTCATAAAGGTCTTATTGTTTGACATATTGCTGATTTGGTTCAAAACACATACCATAATCATAACTAACCTTGCCCTTCAGTATATCAACTCGATTCCCATATTCTGATAACCAACCGAGGTGTCTGAAAAGAAGAAGGTCTCAGGACCTATTAGAAGGTCCAATAACTATAATTTATTTATTTATAATTTATTGAACTGATGGTAATGGTTGGTTTACTTTACTAATCATTCTCATGTTATTACAACCGTTCTCTAGTTTTCCACATTAAAGCAACCCTGCAGTGGGTTCATATATTTCTACATGTCCAATCTCTCGACATAACGCTTACTATCATAAATAAATATTCATACAAACATGTTTAGTTATATATAATGTAAAATATTTTATTTATTTGATTACTGTTCTAGGTGCCGTGTACAACAACTCGGGCTAGAGGCACCATTACATAACATTTTTCATTAAACTTCTAGATTAGTCGATACAAGTTGTTTTCTTTGAGTACGGTAAACAGGTTTTTTTTTTTTTTCCAGTTTTCGGGTTTTAAAGCCTCGCAGTACCTTCGGAGATGCAACGAACTCCTGTAAGATAAAAGCTGGGTGCAATCCTTGATAATGTGCTCCGTTGCAAGGAGGCAGTTACAAGTGCTGCATTCTAGTGGAGGATTGTCTTCAATTAGATGGCGATGTGTCAACTTACTGTGCCCAATTCTGAGTCTCGTTATTACTGTTTGTTCTCTCCTCTTTATTGGGAGAGGTGTTGACGGAAGAAAGCATTCATAAATCCTTTTTAGTTTATTGGTATCAGGTGTTTTTGCCCAGATGTTAATCCATGTTTCTCTGCACAGGTTAAATATATATTTATGATAATCGTAGAGAGTGACATTGATATTTGGAAAAGGGAACATGGTCCTTGCTTCCTTTACACTTATGTCTGCCAATTCATTCCCTTCTATATTGGTGGGACTAGGGACCCACAGAAATGTAATGTTTTTATTCATTATTAATGCTGATTTCATAATTTTCATGACGATAGGATTGTCAGTTAAATGAAATTTTTGGATTGCCTGAAGGGCGGAGAATGAGTCGCTGCAGATTAGAAATTGCCTGCTGTCCAAATTTTCAATTAAATTCACACAAAGGTATATTGAAAATAGCTCGGCGAAAAAAATGTTTGGAAGACAATATCTTAAATACTTTTAGAATATTTTAGAATAGTATAGGAATTTACATTGAGTGAATGTGAAATATTAGCAATAATTAATCAATGGAATTATTAGTTAGTTAATAAATATAAAACAGATTAAAAAGAAAAAAAAAATTAAAGATAAATTAAACTAAAATAAGGGGGAAAACAAATAGAGGGAGAATTTTTTTCTCCAGCAGCATTATTCTACCATTTTAATACCTTTCTATCGTTTAAATCAACAATTAAAAAAAAAAAAAAATGTGTTACAATCAATCGTAAGCAATTTCATATCGCTGCTTTTATTTGCTTAAGAAGCGAGTAACATTTTCCTCCTCACGTGGAACACAGTTCTCCATGCGGCGGCACCTAAACTTCTTTACATAACTTCATTTAATTCTACGCCATTCCAGTTTTCAAGGATGAATAATACCCCTTATACACGGCTAATTAACTTTGCCATTGACGTAACTGTATTTCGTTTAATTTTGAGAAAATGTCGAGGAAACTGAGAAACCATAGAAACTTCAAACAAATGATTACCCGAGAATGAAATAAAACTTTGTTCCTTCTATTGTTTCGAATGCAGCCATACTTTAAAAGTTGTATTTCAATGTTCAATGTAGGCATTGTTAAAGTTTGGCAGTGTTCAGAGCGGTTCGATCTGTTACAAATCTTAAACATTAATTTAAACACTTACATTACCCTTTAAAAATTAGTTACATTTTATAAATTTTGGCTAATAGTACATAGTTTGCAGATTTTAAGAAAATTTATCTTAGTTTGAAGGCTTAATTATAATTGTAAATAAAATAAAATATTATTATTACATAGTTAGTTGGAATTCGGGTGACATCGGCAATGTTCGTGTCACTTCGTTGATAGCTCTTTTGCCATCAGTGCACGTTGCTACAGGTTTTTGTTCATCTTATATTTTTGCTTCTGTTTTTTTTGCAAAGAGGCCAGTGTGTAACAGAATATTTTTTTTAGAAAAATGAGGTAAAATTCAGTAATTAAGTTTGATAGTTAATCGAGAATTTTTTTCTCTTGAATTTATACCTCAATAACTGTCTCGTTCACCCTAATATCCCTTCAACAAAATCTCTCCACAGAATTATAAATAAACAGATTTTTGTAGTTGGTGAGGATAACAAAAGGACCCTGCGGATGAAACGTCATTATGAACAATCGTACAAAAGAAGAAGGACAATAATACAAAGGGGGAAAGAAAAGGGATGTTCAACTGATCTCAGTTGTACTCAATTAAGAAAATGGTTCGCATTACTATGTCATAACGGGCTTTATCCCCTGGGTATTTAATTAATGATGGAGCCAAATGGTTTCTTTTCGGATCATTAGCTATATTTTTTGCAGTTGAAGATGATGTAATGCTGATGGATCAGGAACAATCATAATGATGGTTTTCGTGATAGGCAAGTATAGTCTCTGCAAAAGGAGTGTTCAGATCGAAAATAGGATTATGAAATGTTGTGATTATACATTATCATATAAAAGTAATGTATGCTGCAGATTTTACTGGTATGGATACCTTCTACTATGAACTCCATATCAACTTAAGACTCAATATATTTTATAAGAAATTACTTAATTATTATATATAGATTATAATCCTTTATAAAAAAAAGAAAAAAAAAACTGTTACAATATCTATTCTTTTAATCTTTAATGATAAACCAATTTTCTATCTTGCTGCTTATTATACTAAAGGGATTTTTCCTAACTCAGAACTAACAAGGAGACGTTTCACTTGTAACTCACAGATTTGAATGCCTATTTTCGTGTGGGTAGTAGGGACCTATAATAGTGCAAAACTAGAGTTATAGCTGCCAATGAGCATTGGGAGGCGAGAAAGAAAAAAAATAAAAAATATGAAAATCACGTTTTATTTTTTCTCTCAGCTCTCTGGAAAGATTATTTTTTCGTGTAAAATAATAGTTTTGTATGCTATTTGAAATATAAATACTTCCGTTATGCTTTAGACACGACCAGGCCTCAGGGTGCTAAAAAACATCTTAAATGGAAAATGACCTTAATATCTATTCACCGCACCGAAAAAACCCTTATTTGTAAACTTTTATTAAATTCAAAAAAAAAAAAAAAAAAAAAAATTGTTTGCCTGATATTACTATTTGATTATTCATGTGAAGAAATATGTAAATAGCGCCAAAATTAAGCGTTTTTTTTTTGTTTTTTTTAAATATAGGTTAGGTACATTTTTAAACTAACAACTGATAAGATTTTCAGACTCCTCATCTCAAGAAACATATAGAAACCAAATTTGGTCGAAATCAAAAATTAAAATTTTTACCTCAGAAATTTTTTAAGAAGGCTGTCAGTTGGTTAAAAAACATAAATAATTTGCGCTATCTCACAGATTTCTCATTCAAAAAGCAATAATACTGCATATTTTAGCCCAATTGTGGAGGTCGCAGGATTTCCCCTGGTAATTGTTCGGATCGGCGACACCAACCCCTAAACGCGCCCAGAATACCTTTTATCGATTCTAACCTTGTACCGATTTATTTCGATGTTCTAGTCGCTGCTTTTAGAGGGGAAATGTTATTCTCCTACATTTACTGAGAAACTCTAAATCCCTGTTCAAAGTAATATTAACTTCTCCTTACCTTCTAATATTAAAATGAGAAATGAGGAAATATTAAAGTGGAAATATCGAAATATAAGACACTAAATCAATTTTGAATTAATATTAATTTAATCAACAATTAATATACTACTGAACCACCTAAAGTTAATTCCTGATGAACTTTCTGTCAGAGAAGTGAAAATAACAAATTTCACCTATTTACATTTAAAAAGTCTAAATATCAATATAACAAACTAAACAACACAATCCAAGTTGAAACTGTAGAAGTGATTGTTTACATTTGAGGTTATAGGAAAGAGCTTTCGATAAATGTAAACTCGAAGTGAAGCGTAAGGATCGAACTGGTCGGTGTAGCGCGGGTCAAGCCAGTTTGGTGGTATCGCCGATCCGAACAAATACCTTTCCCCTTATTGGGATATCTCAATTTATAATTTCTCCACTAAAATCTAGAGTAAGCTCAATGTTATATACATGGATAGAAAGCCGAATGCTCACTGATTTAAGTGGCGTAATTATTGTTTCGGTAGACAGCAAATTTTATTGTTGTTAGAAATTGCCTTTTGATTCAATATTTGTTTATTTTGATAGAATTTTATATTTAAGGAATTTCTGGTGCGTTGAATCGATATTTGAGGTCAGTGATTTTTACTATTGTCATGTTATTATAAATTGTTGTTCGTTTCATTTAGATACTGATTATAAAAAGAATAAATTTGAACACTTTTATTCATTTCTTCTGAGGATATTTTTTCCCTCTACTTTCAGAATACCATGTCTATATAATATTATAACAAAAATTTCATATTTATTGAATAAAATAAAGTTTTAAACATTTAAGTACAATTTACAAAAGCATGTAGTGTGATTTTTATTTGCATCTAGAATAGAATATGGGGATTTGGTGCTGAAAAGAGGCGAATTTGGAAGTTTTTATTCGAATATCTACCGGTTAAACAGTAACTGGTTTTCGAAAAGTAACTGTTGAAATGTGCAAGCCGCCTCTTCTCAAGCAATACCGACACTCTTATCCTGAAAATCAAGTTAATAAAAAAAAATAGAAGTATTTTTTAATTTGCAATGCATACAATGAAGTTAATTAGCACTATAACATTAGAGTTCTTCCAACGAGAATACAATGGAATTCGAGCCAGTCTTGTTCCAATAGCAAACATTCGAATGAAGATAAATATTATAGAAACCAAGTTAGATATCAATAATTCGACAAGGATCGGATATATAACGTTACAGTGTCAGGAAAAGGAAATGATACGGATATTATCAGGCCGATTAACTATTTTCTAAAATGGTTACTGAAATAGATTAGAGTTAGTGTATGCTAAATCTTTGAATCCTATTTCCGGCGCAACGGACAGCAATAGTACATAAATTGATACAGGCCCATAAATTTTGTTCCAGGAAGCAACTAGGCTTAAAAGCACCACCCGAAATTTGATACTGTACCTCTCTATTTTTTTTTTATTTTTTTTTTTAGTTAAATATTTAAACTATTAGTTGTAAAGTTTATATGAAGATTCAAAAAACTGCTAAGTTAAAAAATTATTAGAACTATACAATGGAATTTGTCTATTCATTAAAAGTCTATATAAGTTCTGTGTTCTTATATGAAAAAAAAAAATTAGTCTAATTGCTGTAAAAGATTTGTCATCTTGATGAGCAAGGATTTATTAAAAGTTTCAAGTCTTAAAAAAGAAATTTTATCACTTCGTCGATCAACGAAAAAATACTAAACTTTTAATCGCGTTATATTAAAAATATGGTTTTTGCTCTAAACACAATATTCACAGGTACCAAAGAATTATTTTTTTTTTTTCAAAAATATAATAATTTATTATCTAAGATCAATGAAGTTGGAATTTCACGCCCATATTTCATTGACCTGTCAAAGCCGCTTTAATACTTCAACACAACCTCAACGAGCTTCAAACTTGGTTAAGAAATGGAAAATAAAACTTAATTATGACAAATCCCTTCATATTACATTTACACTAAGATGCAAGACCTGCCCGCCTGTTTACATTGACAACCAATCTTTACATCAAACTGAAAAAGTGACATACTTAGGACTTACGCTTGATAGAAGACTGACATGGGGCCCACACGTCAGTTGGGTTAAGACTGCGACTTCTATACTCAGTACTTCACAGACGCTCAAAACTACCTTTAAAACAGAAACTTAACATTTACAGTTACCTGGTAAAACCCATCTGGATGGATGCATCTCAAATTTATGGACCGGCCAAAAGATCACACATATTCAGAAAATTCAAACATTTCAATCGAAATTCCTAAGACTGATAACAGACTCTCCTCCTTATGTGTCAAACGATACGCTACATACAGACTTAAGTATCCCGACAGTTAAGACCCATATCCATAAACTTTATCGACAATTTAATGAAAAACTACGTGGACACACTAACAAACAGATACATAATATGGCAACAGTACAAATTCCTGACATAACTCAACGAAGTTTTTGTGAATAGTTTTTTTTTTGAAAAAGGAGATGGATGAGAGATCTCCTAGTCTAATCCCTAATAATTTAGTATCACGTTTGGAGATTGTACCACTGGGTACTCTTCTCTTATAGAAAATTTAATGCTAAATCTGAAAATGTGGTCAAAGTTTGAAAAATATTTAAACAAAATAAAGATATTACAGCTTTTATGGTAAAAAACGTGGTTTCCTCAAAAAAGTCTTTGATTTATCGTATATCTGCAACGGATTGGAATAGAAAGGTGAGGTCTGCGGTATTTTTGATATATTATCACTAATAGGTACTCAACCAATATATATCTATACATTAATGTCTTTACATACTTTTTATTAATATATTTACATGATTATTGAGTCCTTCTGTGCTCCCATTTAGGTCAGAATATATATCGTCAATCGTTACCATCACCTCTTTTTCAACTCTGACAGGTATCGGTTAACCTAAATAGCTTTTTCGATTCCGATATTCACGACCAAAAAACATGTCAACTGTGTGAAGGAACGATTTGTTTCGCCGCAGCCCTTAGCCAATGAAAACGAACAATGAACGAATTAATATTCAATTAAGGACTGGGATTGGCGGAGAGATAAAGGATATGAATATTTCAGGATTCAATCACTGCTCGCCATCCATGATTTTAAAACGTTCCAATTCCTGTTTCGATCTCCGTCGCGGACGGATGGAGATACCGGTTATTATAAAACAATTCTATCCGAGTGGAACGAAATTTCACAAATTGGAACAGCCTCATTGCAAAGTCAACTATACTCTAATTATCAACTGCGAACATAGTTTCTATCCGAGTCAATATTTGTAGAGCTGGATAGTGTTTCAGCTGGGATAGAACACATAGTGTTCCAGTGAGGTGCATTAGGTAATTGTTGGTTCATATCATTTATTCTAGTTCTGGAATTCCAGGATCTGGTCTTCGTTTCCTAGAATCTGCTCCAGTTACGAACATGATTGCGATGGATTAAACTACGCTTCTCCCACCTTATCAACTTTAGATTTCTCAAAGTATTAGGTGCTACCATGGAAAAGTTTTCGAGATGCCATTATATTCTGAATCCAGATTACTGAATAAATATGTTCAATTATATAGTCGTAAATTTAAACAAAAAAATAAAAAAAACTCAATTCCTCCATGACTGGAAAAAAGCAATAGGTCATGGATATGTCTATATATGTCTACTTGGAATCCACACACAAGACTAAAACGACAAGAAACTGCTCGTTGTTACAGACTACTTTAACATTTACTAGACAAACGTTCAAAGCTCCCAACTAAATACAAATGACTAACATACATGACTGTGATTAGACCTATCTGGACGTACGGAGTTGATCTTTCGGGCTCCAATAAACCATCCAATTCATCTCGTATCCAATCCTTACAATCCAAAATCCTTTAAAAAAATCCTCAATGCTCCTTAAATTGGCACCAATAATCTTATCCATAAAGATCTTAATGTTCCATATGTTGCTGATTTAGCCCAAACCAGATACGTATCCTTACATAGTAACCTCCATAACCACTCCAATCCACTAGTATCCCAACTTGCTTCCCACTTCATTCCAAATAATCCTCCGAGGCTTCTGAAAAGAAGATGGCCAAGAGACCTAGTGTAATAGTTTTATTAAAGTGCTACTGATGAGTAGTTCTTTTTAAGTTTTGTCACGTTATTGTAATACATAGTTAACAGTACATTTACTTGATGTATACATTTTTTACAGTTGTAAATTTTTCCATTCCCGATTACCCTCCGAGGTATCTGAAAAAACGATGGTCTCGGTACCTTCTTATATCAATCGTTTAAGTCCTGTCATTGTCTCACCTGTCGCTTATTGGGTAGTTACTTTAGAAGCAATTACATGTTATTATAAACATTAGTAGATTAATTTTTCGAGTAGCGTTGTGAATTTCTACATATAATGAAAAAAAATACATTCTTCTGTGACCACATAATTAATGACACAAGGGAAATAATTTGGTATTTTAGTCTTAAAAAAAAAAAAAAAAAAAAAAAAAAAAAAAAAAAAAAAAAAAAAAAAAAAAAAAAAAAAGAGAGAAATTATGACTGCGTTAATATAAGAGTTTCAACCCCAGCAATCTGCACTGGCTCGGGTTTGAAGAAACTCTTTTCTCCAGTTTGTCAAATGAAGAAGTATGGTAATGAGCCAGAGAGCCAGGCCTGGAGTTCCAGAGGACCAAGCTGGAGAAATTGGCTCCAGCCTTATCATAATATTCAAGGAGATAATAAAACTTGAAGGAATGCCCCTACTTCATCATACTCAACAATCTCAACGCAACGGATTACACGGAAAGGCCTCTGGGGAAACTAAATTATTTTTTTCCCTTTTTTCAGTTAATAAGAAAATCTTAAGAAAAAATATTTAGATAATGTATAATTAATTACATTATCTAATTTTTAATTAAACTAGTTTAATATAATAATTTTTTTAAAGTTGTGAAGATGTAGTTCTGAATTTAGAATAGTTACTGAAAAGAATTTAAATTTATGTTTTCCCGCTTCTAATTAATTAAAAATGACTCATTTACATGACAGTAATCCAACATATTTGGACATACGGAGTTAAGATTTTGTGCTCTACTAAATTATCCAATTCATTTGGTATACATATCAACCTATCCTGATAATCCAAAATATCTTTACTTGACAAACTTATGTATAAAGACATCACTATTCTTCCACAGTAAACTCCATAAACATTTATATCCACTATTCTCTCGACCTGCTTCGCATGCATGAATTCTTGTAACACTCCAAGGCGTTTGAAAAAATTATATAAATTTATAATTTAAAACAAATAATGAAAATAGTTAGGTTAGATATTAACAAACAATCAAAAAAAGAAAATATTATTTATCTTAACAAGTAAAACCTGCAATTTTTTAAATAATTGTTTTGAAAGTAAACAGATAAACATGGATAAAGACATCACAGATCATGGTAGGCTTTATGAGCAGAGATAGATAGATAAAGATAGAGGGAAAAGAGAGAGGAAGAGAGAAAGAGGGAGAGAGAGAGAGAGAGAGAGAGAGAGAGAGAGAGAGAGAGAGAGAGAGAGAGAGAGAGAGAGAGAGAGAGAGAGAGAGAGAGAGAGAGAGAGAGAGAGAGACTATGATTTTTTTTTATATATAAAAGTAGAGAAAAGTAAAATATCTAGAAAGGTTCATCATTCCGTATTATTTTGTAAATAGAGGTTACAGATATTCATTGAGAAATTCATTTTAAAGTGTTGTTTTCAATCGTTTTGAAAATAAACAAAAGTTATTTACAGTTATAAAGTTAGTTATTGAATTCTGATATGGATTTTATTTATTTATTTTTTTTTTTTGGTTTAATAATGTAAATTAAAAAAAAAAAAAAAAAAAAACAACAACATAAAAGGCAGGATAAAGAAAGACATAAAGAGAACAGGAAATTATTATTTTTCAACCGACTTCAAAAAAAGAGAGGTTCTCAACTCATCTGTATTTTTATTTTTTATTTTTTTTGGTGTATGTTACGCGATTACTCGGTCGATTCTGAATCAATTTTGATGATTCTTTTTTAGATCAGTAGGGCATACTTCTGAAGTGGTCCCATAAAAAATATTTTGAAATCAACTCAGCACTTTTTAAGAAAAAAAAAAAGAACAGTTGATAAAAATCATATAATAATCTAAAATCTCCATGTTAACTAAATCTAAATTATTAACAAAAATAATTTACACATACAGTCAACTGTCGATGTTTCGTACTTCGATAAGCTTAATTCTTAAATAAGTCGAACAAAATCAACGGTCGGAAGTACATTACACTTAAATTTCACCTCAAAGAGACGATTTCAGACATAAAACGTTAAAAATTGTGTAAATAAGTCGAACTAAAAATAGGGTTCAAAAGAGAGAACTTCTAGGACCACCTCTATGAAACGAACTATTAGAAGTCATCGCCTCTATAACTCGAACTCAAATTAAAAGAATTTCATGTGTAATTTATATTCCTGCTTCCCGTCATTATCTTTCCAGTTCATAGTTACATCAGTCACTTATTATTAGTTATTCACTCGAGTGAATAATTTTACAGTGGCTATTGTAAATTCTTTCAATTAACGAAAAGTTAAAATTGATTTGCAAAGTGGAGAAATGAGAAAGAAGTTGGGCATTTGTTGCTAGTGAATTCCGAATTTTCGTAGTTCTCTTTCAACCATCCTAAAGAATAAAGAAAAGATCGCCACTGGTGGAAGGCGGTAAGTCAACTTATAGGCACCCTCAGAAAAAAGCACAGTTCAGTTGAAATTTATATGATAAATTGGTACCAGGTATTTAATGTTCTGTATCAATGATTTTATATGTACGTACAAACAACATTCCCATTAATGAAAATGTACGTAATGATTTCAACTACAATTTTGTGTTCAATTTTCCCATTTACATGCAGATAAGTGGAATAATAACCTCGATAATTCTTTGTTCGGTAAGTCGAACTAATTTTCAGGGTAGCTTGAAGATCGAGAATTGAATGTATAAACAAAAATACACTCACCACTAAAAAGTAAAAAATAAAAAATAATTTTTAAAAAAAAAAAAAACCGACTTCAAGATTAAACCTACATAACAAACTTAAACTAAAAAATAAAAAAAAAAATAATATTTTAATTGCTTCGAACAAAAACCATTAAATGACAATCAACGAAATTATCGATACTTATATACCTATTTACAATTTATGATCAGTTATTTTTAGAGTCGGTGCCAGCCAAGAAGGGCAGTTTAATCTTGCCTTAGCAATAAACTTTCGAATTGCCGGAGGTAGCGGTGTGGCGGTGATGAAACAGTGGCAGCATCTTTACAATTACCATTTCTTTTCAAATTCTGTTTGTTTTGAAATGGTAAAATAACTGATCATAAATAAATAAACAATTTAAAATATTAAAATATTATTTTTTATTTTTTAGTTCAAGTTTGTTTATGTAGGTTTAATCTTGAAGTTGGTTTTGTTTTTTTTCTAAAAAACTATTTTTATATTTTATACCTTTATTAAAATTTTATAACTACAAAATATATACATCAAGTAAATGTGTAGATAATGATTACAATAACATGCCAAAACTTGAAAAGAACTACTCATCAGTAGCACTTCAATAAAACTATTACACTAGAAGGTCTCTTGGCCATCTTCTTTTCAGAAGCCTCGGAGGATTATTTGGAATGAAGTGGGAAGCAAGTTGGGATACTAATGGATTGGAGTGGTTATGGAGGTTACTATGTAAGGATACGTATCTGGTTTGGGCTAAATCAGCAACATATGGAACATTAAGATCTTTATGGATAAGATTATTGGTGCCAATTTAAGGAGCATTGAGGATTTTTTTGAAGGATTTTGGATTGTAAGGATTGGATACGAGATGAATTGGATGATTAATATAAATTAATAATTATTGTAAAGAAAGTTTTTTTATTTACCTTTAATGTCTTAAAAAAAAAATTATTTATAGCTATTTTCTTACTTAAGATTAAATCATTTCTAATCAATAACTTTGGTCATAAGTGTGCACAGACTAACTAAATATGTAAACAACATGTCTATTGCATTTATAAATTGAAGCATGCAAACACAATTCCTCTAACGCACGTTATGAATATTTCGCCCTCGGTGATTAAAATAAATTTATGATTCGAATCGAACAGGGCCGATAAAGCATCGACATTAGTTTGATTAATAATAAATATTTCCATCGAGTCGAACCAATAATTGTTTTTCGAAATATATTTCTCTAGAAGGGACTGTATGGAACTGATGGGTGGGCCGCCATACACCAAGAGAACCGTCATTAATAACTGTCAGTTTTCTAATTAGCCTGTCAGAGATATGTTCAACTTGTCGTTTTGTCCACTGACACCATTCCAGATATCACAGATATACCAGTCTTCACCAGGCTACATTGGAAACCTATATCTTAACCGAAAATTACATCTTAATTACATGAAATATTTTATCAAACAAAAACTTTTAATAACTTAAGCATTAATTATACTACGTTTTATTTTATCTCTTATGTATAAATTTACTAGTATACCCCTCGCAGCTTCGCCCACTCTCAAAACTAAATAGCATCGATGATTTTAACGAATGATTGAAGTTTTATTTATTTATCGAAAAAAAAGTCTTGTGTTCCAGGATATAACTTTATGTGACTTCCGAATAAACTGCATTTCGAATTTTACCTCACGAATTATATACACCTTGGTTTGGAAGAAGTCTGTCACAACTCAAATATCATTACTTTTCAGGACAGATATTTAAAGCTTTGCACTCATTTTTAATGAAAATATCTCTTCATAGCAATTATATATTTCTGAAAAAAAAAAAAAATTGAGGGACTGAATTTGTTTTAAGCACTCATAAAATTTATTTATAATGCAAATACAGAATTTACCATGCGACATAAAAATTACGGTATTCAAACATAAATTAGAACAAACAAAAAAAGGAAATGGGTGTGGCTGTGTCATGGACACCGCCGTGTGTTGTACGTTAAGTAAGGGGTTATATTTTTATTTATGTATTTAGGATAAAAGCAAGGAAACAAATAATTATTGTTACAATAAAACTTTATTAATTAATTATAGGTCTGTGATACGAAAAGTACGACTCAAATGGCATACAAGATACATCGAGATTTCTGGTAAACGTTAAATCAATACAGGTATTATCTAACGTTGTTGGAGAAGTTTCAATTTAATATAGTTAAATTTCTGCTAACGCTTTGCAGACAGACATCACCAGGTTTCGCATCTTTCATTCAATGTCAATGTTAACTCTAATACAATGCTATTGATGTTGCGCTATATGGTGACCCCACCGGCTTTGCGTCTTGATGATACGACTACCGATGATGTAGTTGCAACTTGTCTGTTCTTAGCGGTACTGCAACATGACCTCAGATCAAAGCTAGGCACATTCCCTGGCATGGAATTTTCCATCCAAGTTATGCTTATTGCCAAATTTTTGCATTAATGGCGGTAAGTATAAAACAGTGCTGATGAGGGACTTATACGTACTGCTTGACTAGGTCACATGGTGCTTTATTATTGCCATTATATTGTTCTTGAAAAGCCCTTTCCAGCCGTATAAGATATCTGTATTTGGTTTTTGCTTTTCAACGCGATAATGCCGACTTTATATATTTTTGATAATATTTGTTTATTCTAACAGCTTATTATATTTACTGTCGCTACTTTAAACTAATGTTTTATGTGCAATCGATAGATTTTAAGGACAGCTGACGATTAAAACTTAAACTAACATCGTAGCTTTTCCAAGTCAAAAGTTATGCTAGTTGCAAATCTCGAAACGCAGCAAAATAACCACAAAATCGCGGCGCTTCTCCCTCCACCGCGCGCGATGCGTCACTGTTCTCGCTTATCGAATTGAATTATTTGACCCTTTAGCTATCCAGTGGTATTATTTAATTTTGGATGTTGAGGATAAATTCCTAACTACAACGACAAAATTTATCCCCCGATTTGATTATCAATAGGTTTTTAGGATTCCCCCATATGGTAGCAAATTTAAAGACGTATTCACGTCAAAAAGTTTTTTTAATAAACTAATAGTTTTTAATATTTACAGAAACAGTATTAAAAAAAAATATGTTATTTCCCTTTTTATACGAAAATAATAATAAACTTTGAGTATAAAATCATCTTTATTTATAAAAAGTATTAAAAATGATTAAATGATTTAAGACGAAATGTATTTGAATAAGGTGGGTTATTGAATACATGATAATATACTTTTTGTATATAATAAAACATTAAATACAAAATATAAACTTTTAGAAGTAAGAAATGAAATCAGAGATACAATTCGGCATGAAAGTAGATTAATAAGTCTAAGTAAAGCTTATTTCCTGAATCTGATAAAATCTTAAATAGGTTACCTCCCCCCATTCCAACCTTCATCTTATCTCCTACTTAGAGCTTAAATATTTGATATAATTTACTGATATTTTTAATTAAATATTTATCCGCAAGTCCTAACGAAGAGGGAAAGTAGGTTAAGTTGCTGTAATGTATACTGATATTAGTAATTTTTTTTCAATATTTATAAAAAAAAACCGAATATATTTAACGTATGTTTCGATATATTGTTTTTTAAAACATATATTATTGTAATAATATAATGTAATGTATAAAAAAAAAAAAAAAAAAAAAGTAACAAAACCTGATAAAATTGGTTTAATAAGGGAGGGATTTTAATGTTAGGAGCGGGGGACAGTTGGCTAGATTGAATGCATTTAGCTTAGCATTTGTACTGCCTGCTGTTTAATTCATAATAAACTAATTTTAAAGTTAAAATGTATGAAATAATTTTGTCGATGTTGAAGATAAATAAATTAACTTATACTATAATATAAACAGGTCTATCACTGTAAGGTATGTCATAAAATAAATAATAATAATAATTAAAAAATCATAATCTGTCCGTATAACGATGTATGGGCCATTCTACAAAAAATGAAAAATGCTATTCATAATTATATTAGTAAAAAGGGAAAAACAAATTCAATAGATAAAAAAATAACAATAATAATAATAATAAGGTAAAAACAAGTTTGAACTCAAGGCTCCGAAAAGTGGAACCTTACCTACGGTGATGTAGAGAACATCTCAGCCAGCCTGCCTGCTTGTGGAAGGCACCTCTAGTTAATTCTATACTCACTGTTCGTGACCGGGACGAAGCTGAATCGGCCAATTTGCTCTAGGAATAAGGATCGGAAATGGTCAGCTAAGGAGGGGGGAAGGGGGAGGAAATTGGGGAAGGTGGGGAAGTCGTTAATAGACTTAGCCCTACCGGATCGGCCTAAGGGTTCCCATTGAAATCTTTTACCGATACCAAGAGGTCACGCTCTTCCGATCATCTCCTTTTCGTATGACACCGCTCACTGCCATTAGTTCACCTAGTCCTTGATTCATCGTTTCTTCTATTGTCTGCTTGTAAAGTATTTCAACTTATGGCATCTTGAATTGTTAATTCATACTATTATACAGGGTGAGTACCTCTTAGTGTAAACAAAAAAAAAATTGAGAGAGACTAATCAAAAATGTAGAAAAATGCTGCAAACCTCACCTTTCTATTCCAATCCGTTGCAGCTATATGATAAATCAAGGATTTTTTTTTTTTTTTTTTTAACACAGTTTCTACCATAAAAGCTCTAATATCTCCATTTTTTTCAAATTTTAGCCACATTTTCGGATTTAGCATTAAATTTTCTATTTAAACGTGTGACCAAATGTACAGCTTGATCTTCACCTTATTTATGGAAGTTTTCCAAAAAAAACTATCTACAAAACTGCAAATATGACACAAACTTGCAAATTTAATCAGCTTTTAAATGATATGTTAATGATTCTGTTTTGATTTCATGGAGAAATTTACTTTAGAAACCAAAAAAAACATGGTGTTCTCATTTAGCATAATATCAGTTACTTGTGTAAATAAAGCATAATGACAATCTAAATATAAATGTGCATTTTAAACATAATAAGCTCTTCATTGGAATATGAGCGTCATATTTGTTTGTATTTTTGGCTCTGTTTAGTTTTACTTTATTTATAAGTTTGTTTAAAATTATGCTTTTGTTTTGTTTTCTGCTTCAAAACAATGCCGAGAGGCCTATGTAAGCGGGGGATCATACTGTTTGCTACCTTACCGCAGTAATTAAATCTACATATTTCAACATTGCATTATTTAGATTCTAAACTGGGATGAAAACTTAAAGCTTCAGATTAACCGCAATTAAAAAATTTAAAAAGGTAATAATTATAATACTTAAATAATTTATTTTTATTTTTATTTTTTAAGTAAATATAACTTTATATTCATATTTACAATTTAAAAAATCCGTTCAGGCATAGATCATTTACATGAATTATATAGCTGTTTTCAATAATGGACTAAATATGAAACACTCTTGAAAAACTCTCTTATACTATGCGAAAAAGAAGAATCAATTTTTACGGTCATCTTCTCAGAATGAACTGTAAAAAAGCAAATCTTTGACTTCTTACGCCGTCTCAAAACAAAATATATATAAAAAAAAAATATATATATAGACTAAGGCGACAAGAAACTGCCCGTCGTTGCAGACTACTTCAACATTTACTAGAAAAACGTTCAAAGCTCCCAATTCATTACAAAAGACTTATTTACATGACTGTGATTAGACCTACTTGAACGTACTGTGTTGAGCTTTTGGGCTCCACAAAACCATCCAATTCATCTCGTATCCAATCCTTACAATCAAAATATTTCGAAAAATCCTCTATGTTCCTTACTTTTTGACCGATGAACTTATCTATAAAGACCTTAATGTTCCAAATGTTGCTGGGTTAGCCCAAACCAGATACCTATCCTTCTATAGTAAGCTCCATAACCAATCAAATCCATTAGTTTCTCAACTAGGTTCCCACTCTATGCTCCGAGGCGTCTGAAAAAAAGATGGCCTAGATATCTTCTAGTGTAAAATTTCTATTAAAGTCCCACTAATGAGTACTTCTTTTCAAGTTTTTACGTGTTATTGTAATCGCTTTTAGCTCATTTACTAGATGTATAAATTTGAACAGTTTTAAATTTCAATAAATAAAAAGCGTTTTCATTAGTGATTCCTAATACCACTTAGACTACTGAACCAATTTGTACCAAAGTTTAACTATATTATTCTTATAGTTCTTGGAAGGTTTAACAGTAAATGAGTTTACTGATTTTCAATGAAATTATTATTAAAAAGCGATAAATATGGTAGATTCCAGTGAGGTTTGAAAATCTACCGATGGGTGACCAACGCCATTTAGCAAAGGAGGTTATTGTACGGTACTATTTAAAGCTTTCAATCAATAATAAAATTTAATTATTTTCAGTTGAATTGTTATTAAAAATGGGCAGGTTTATTCAGAGGGGTATGAGTTTATTTTGCTAAAGAGCTGTCTGTTATTAAGGAATAAGTGGACAATATGAATTAAGTAAGAAGCGACATTGTACTCTTATCAGTTTATAATGAGACCGGTGTGCTATGCGGTATAAAATGCTTTTTCAGGCGTAACTGTATGATTTTTTTTTTTCGTTATATGCTTTAGAAATGAAGTTGGTGAGACGAACCAATTGTTCGACAGTGGAATGGTGTGCCCTGAATCCGAATTGTTCTTCTATAATCGATTTGTTTTGTCCCTAAAAGGCTTAGGGAACCCGAAGGCTCGATACCGATACCACCAACCTTTGACCACACATCTCCCTCCAACCACATCAAACCCAAATCCTCAAGATATGCTGTGACACGATTCTCCAACCTACCTCTAGGTCTGCCCTTCCTTCGCTTATCAGACTGCTCAAATCTTTTTTTTTTTTTTTTTTTTTTTTTTTTTTTTTTTTTTTCTCATTTTATTGAAATTTACAACTGTACAATATAACATCTAGTAAATAGGTTGATTATGATTACAACAACATGCCTAAACTTGAAAAGGACTACTCATCAGTAGCACTTCAATATAAATCTACACTAGAAGGTCTCTAGGCCATCTTCTTTTCAGACGCCTCGGAGGATTATCGGGACTTGATTGGGAAGCAAGTTGAGAGACTAGTGGATTTGAGTGGTTATGAAGCTTACTATGGAAGGATAGGTATCTGGTCTGAGCTAAATCAGCAACAAATGGGACATTAAGATCTTTATGGATAAGTTTATTGGTGACAAAGTAGGGAGCATTAAGGATTTTTCGAAGGATTTTGGATTGTAAGGATTGGATACGGGAAGAATTAGAAGGTTTAGTTGAGCCCCAAAGCTCAATTCCATATGTCCAAATAGGTCTGATAACTGTCATGTAAATGAGTCTTTTGTAGTAAATCGGAAGGTTTGAACGTTTGTCTAATAAATGTTGTAGGAGTCGAAAACGACGAGCGGTTTCCTATCGTTTTAGTCTTGTATGGGGATTCCAAGTCAGACGTTTGTCTAGTTGGAGTCCTAGATAGCGGATCTGTTCAACAGGGATCAGTGGGATATTATGAAAGGATACGGTTGGACAGGAAGTCGTAGGTTTACGGCGAAGGGTAAAGGTTATTTGATGTGATTTGCTTGGATTTATTTTAATTCTCCAATTTTGACACCATTCTTGAAGGTTGACGAGATGAAATTGGAGTGTTTGTGAAGCATTGAAGGGATCATTATTTACTGATAACACACATGTGTCATCAGCATACGTGGTGAGGACGGTGCAAGGATGGATCGGGATATCTGCTGTATACACCGTGTAGAGGATGGGACCTAGGATACTACCTTGAGGAACACCGGCAGTTTGGACAAAGAGGGAAGAATAGGAAAAGTTATGGTCTGTCACTGAGATAGGAGCGGATAATAAGGAAGTATGTAGGAGGAAGAAATTTACGGAGTTTGTAAAGCAGTCCCTGGTGCCAGACTCGGTCAAAAGCTTGTTCTACGTCGAGAAAGGCTCCAGTGCAGTACATTCCGCGCTCCAATGCAGACGAGACAACGTCCACCACACGATGGCATTGCTGGATAGTGGAGTGTGACGTTCGGAAACCAAACTGGCGGTCTGGGATAATATGATTGGAATCTAGGACGGGATACAAGCGTTTCAGAATGAGTTTTTTTCCAGGATTTTGCCCATTATGGGCAAAAGTGATATTGGACGATATGAGGATGGGAGTTCAGGTGGCTTTTTGGGCTTAGGAATCATCTTTATTATAGATAATTTCCAAGGATCAGGGAAATATGTGGTGCGGAGTACAGAATTATATATATATATGTGAGGAATAGGATTGCTTTCTGAGGAAGGAGTTTTAGGATATGGGCTGTAATAAGGTCATGTCCAGGAGCTTTGTTGGAAGGTAATCTGAGGATAATGTTCGATACTTCTGAAGGATGGAAAGCTTTAGGAGGAGGAGTCATTTGAAGCGGAATGTTTAGTTCTGCTTCAATACATTCAACGTGGGCAGGATTGATGACGTCAGGATGGGGTTAAACGTTTTAAAGAGGTGAAGACCGAAAATTTGGGATTTGTCCTCGTCCGATCTTGTCCAGGTTTGAGAGTCTATTAGGAGTGGGTGATTAAAATTTTTGTAACCAAGGAGTTTTTTTTTTTCGTCGTTATCCATAATGACTTGTCTAAAGTATTGAGATTTTGAGTATGGTTATGTAGGTTTTGGATTTTAAACTTTCTGATTTCTGTCTTTAGTTTGTTCGTTAAATTGTTGTAATTATGTTTGTCTGATGGGTATCTTGTACGATGCCACTTCGCCCTCGCTCTGCGTTTTTCTGTCATTAAGGAGCGAATATGCTGTGGTAAGGTATACTGTTGACTATGAGGATATTTTGGAGGTAAGGTGTTTTCAGTTATACTATTTTGTATTGATGATGTAAGTTTGTCAATTGCTGTGTCAATATCTTCTTTTGTTTTTAAGGGGAACTTTCAGGTCCAATTTATTTTCTAGATCGAATCGAAATCCGTCCCAGTCTACACGTCCTCTAATCAGTCTAGGAAGGGAGGGTTTAAGAACGGGATTTGAATGCAAGAGAAGCAGAACAGGGCTGTGATCTGAGGAAAGGTCGTCCAGGGATTTCATGATGGTTTGAGAAGTGGAAATTTGGGAAGAAATGAAGATATCGAGGATATCAGGACGTTTTTTGAGGGATGTAGGCCAATAAGTAGGATTTAAGGGTGAGAGGACAGAATAACAGTTGGATGTTGTAATGCGGGATAAGAGGCTGCCACGGGAGTTGGATGTTCGACAACCCCAACGCTGGTGTTTGGCGTTGTAGTCTCCTCCAGCAATAAAACGCGGTCCGAGGGATCGGAATAAGGAGTCAAGATGGGTGCATGAAAGGGAATTGCCAGGAGGGCAGTATACAGCTGAAAATGTTATGTGAAAAGGGCGAGTAGAAATGGATACTGAGGTGGATTGAATGGTGTCAGTTGGAGTAGAAGGAATAAGAGAATGGGATATTGATTTGTGGATAAGGATACAAGATCCGCCATGAGAGGTGTTGTCTGGGTGGTCTGATCTGTAAGTAGTGTAGTCTCGTATGTAAAAAATATGAACGTTGAGTAAAGTGAGTTTCGGTCAGCAGGGCAATGTCTATTTTATTGTCATGGAGAAATATGTCGAGTTCGTCTCGGTGATTTTGTAGTCCGTTGGCATTCCATAAAATGATAGCTAGAGGCTTAGCGCTCATCTTGCTACATTAAATGGAATTTCTGTTAGTGCTCTGGTGAGTAGCGTAATTAGCGGTCTGATGGTGTCTTGTAGTTCTCGAAGGAATGAGGAGAGGATGGTAGAGATATCGGTAGGATTTTGTTAGGGAAGAAGAACTGAATCATAGGCTTGGGGTGGATTATTTAATACAATTGGATTGTTGGTTGGGGGCTGCGGTATTCGAGAGATACAAGGTGCAGATTCAAGTTGTATTGGAGCTTGAGTTGTAGGATTGATCGGTACATGATGTTGGACAGGCAGTGTTGGTTGCTTTGGGGGTGGTAATTTTACTTTTAAAGGTAAAATATGTGGAGGAATTTGCTGTTGTGGGGGTTCAGGTTGAAAATGTGAGGTCTGGGTTTTGGATTGGGAAATTTGAGGCGCCTGAGGTTGCGTTTGATGTCTGATCTTTTCAGAGTAGAAGGCTGGCTGTCGTGGTGGGTGTTCTTGTGATGTAGACTGCTGATGTCCAATTCTGTGGGATTGAGCTCCTTTAATTCCCGGAAATAATTGCTGGTTAGTGATGTCAGGTGATTGGTTTCTCTGATTTTGTTTAGGGGCTGAATTCAAATTTCTTTGACTTTGAAGATTTTTGTACACCGTGCAGCCTCTATAACTTGCAGGGTGGTCTTGACCACATAGTGCACATATCGCAGGAGTTTCTCTCGATTTCTGACAGGTTTCCGTTGCATGCGGGCCAGCACATTTTACACACCTTTCCTGGTGGTGACAATAAGTCTTGGTATGTCCAAGACTTTGGCACCGAGTACATTGAACTATTGTTAGCCTTCTTCTTGGTTCTTCAAACCTAATGCAGGAATAGACCAGTCTTGTTACCTCAAAGATTTCCTCGTTGTTGCGAGCTGGCTCTAGGTCTACAAAGAATAGTGGTAAGGGATATTTTTCTTTAGGGTGAAGTACAGGCGAAACTTGTCTCACGTTGTGACCAATAGCTTCCAGGTCATGTTTGATGGCGCTGGTTGGGGTAGAGGAATGTAGACCCCGTAATACCACTCTATATGATTTTTCTTCTCTTAGTTGGTAACAGTGGAAGTCATAATTTTGGCTGGCTAAGTGGTTCGTGAGTTTTTTTATAACTTTCTTTGTTCGAAGTTTTAATTTTTATGTCTTTCACCCTAGAAAAACAATGGAAATTGGTTTCTCCAATCAATTGAGAAATTTCTTGGCAGAAGGACATAAAATCCTCTTTTAGTTACATAGATTGGTGGTGGTTCTGGATCAGTGGTATTTTTTGAATTCGAGTTATTATTATTTTGATTAATATTGCTGTTTGATGGGGTAGGCTCATTGATAGTTGAATTAGTAGGTGGCATTGGTTTTTAAATGTTCTGGCTGCAGATGTTTTACTGCGGGTTTGATGGCTTGTGTTTTTCACAGGATTTTTTGTTTTGGCTGACTTATTTTTTTTTTTATTGGGTGAATTGCCCGCTGAACCAGGGGCGGGGTTTCTGTGGCGCTTTTGAAGTGTTCTTCGTGATTGAGAATCGGTCTCGCTTATTTCTGAATAAGGAGCCTCTTCCTCCGATTCGTCACAAGATGTTTGAATTAGATCCATTATAATGTAATATTTAAACAAAAACTAGAATATAATAATAATACTGAAGCTGTTAAATTAAAAAAAAATATATATATATATATAAATATAAAAAAAAAAAGTTAAATGAATTATTAAATATCTAAACTGACAATTTATATTGAGAGTAGACATTATTCATAAAATAATAATATAAATCATAAAGAAAAAAAAAAAAAAATATTGTTCCAGGAGAAAAAAACAATTAATAAAATAACGAGATCTACTCGTACGAGAGGCTTCAGAAACATATGATGCCAGCCAGCCCTTGACCTTGTTAGATAATGGCTGTATACACCTAGTAGGATTAGACAACGGGCTAGTCTAATACAGGGCAGTTTCGCCGGTATTATTTCACAGTTAATTTAATATAGTTCTCACTCACCTCACTTAATATAATGTCATAATGTTCCACTGTCTGTAATATCACTATATGCCAAATATTAAAGAGATACTTCGGCTTTTACGCACTAGAAATAGTCAGAAAGACGGAGCGCTACTAGACATGTAATGCAGTTGCGGCCATCTTGACTGTAGTCGCTCAAATCTAATTATCTTTTTTGAAAACGATTAATAAAAAGAAATTTATTGAATGTATTATTGAACATTACATTTTCCCTCCAATTTACTCCACCATAAATGATCAATGCTTAATCACACGACCGCCTTAAATAGAAAAGCCCCAGTGGCGTAGTCACTGAGGATTATCCGCGTGGACTGTTGGTTGTTGCCAGCAAAGAGGATTCCCTCCGCAATGTGAAACCGATGAGAGCCTAATCCTGTGGCTCAGCATTCCTAAATAGGACAAGACCAAATCACTGAATGAATAGATGTATTAACTTTGGTGGAAATCTTCTCGTTTGAATCATAGTTACATTTGAAAAACATGCGAAAGTTTTAAAACAAAATTAATAGAACATTTACAATTTACAATTTTGATTTACAAATCAATAAATACAACTGTACAAAATAATATACATAAATTAAATGTGTTTATAGCGAATACAATGACATGTAAATAACTTGTGAAGAACCACTCACTAGTAGCACTTCAATAAAATTTACATTAAAAGGTCTCTATGCCATCTTCTTTTCAAACGCCTCGGAGGATTATCGGGAATGGAGTGGGAAGAAAGTAGGGAGACTTGTGGATTGGAGTGGTTATGGAGCTTACTATGGAAGGATTCGTATCTGGTTTGGGCTAAATCAGAAACGTATGGAACATTAAGGTCTATATGGATAAGTTTGCTGGTCACAAAGTAAGGAGCATTGAGGATTTTTCAAAAGATTTTTGATTGTAAGGATTGGATACGAGATGAATTCGATGGTTTGGTGGAGCCCCAAAGCTCAACTCCGTACGTCCAGGTCTAATCACAGACATGTAAATGAGTCCTTTGTAATCAGTTGGTAGCTTTGAACGTTTGTATAGTAAATGTTGAAGTAGTCTGTAACGACGAGCAGTATCTTGTCGTTTTAGTTTTGTATGTGGATTCCAAGTAAGATGTTTGTCCAAATGGAGACCTAGTAGCGGATCTGTTCAACAGGGATTAGTGGAATAAAAATTGAAATATAATTTTAATTTTATCGTGCTGACGTTTCGGCTTACAATACAAGTTTTCTTGAGTAGAAAAACTAACAAAAAGATAGGACAATACATAATTCTTATTAACAATACATTGATTTAGAACATATGTTATTCTAATGACAGTTACATCATGTTCCATTTAAGTAACAAACTGAATCGAAGGCAGTATCTGCATTTAACTTAGACTTGTATACAAGCTGCTCTGTTCAGTGTTGCCAACCTGCAATTAAGGAGAAGTACCGTTCTAAATCGAGTCCATTCTATTCAGTTGCATCAATCCATTTATTTCCTGTCTTCATGTCCGTCTCTGCAATCACCTGAGTGCCCGATACTTAACCTCAGCCTATCTCTGAATCCTTCTCAGAGTATTTTTTTTTTTTTTTCGTTAAAGCATGGAACTTAATGTACTATAATTTAGAAAAACATTCTCTCTGCTGCCATTGGTTACATTTATTTATTAAAAATAAAATGAAAAATAATTTTTATTTAAATCATTACATGACAAACATTCACTAAAAATTGTTTAACAAAAAAGAAGATTTTTTTAATATAAGTTGTTTATATTTTAAACAACTAAAGACTGACTTTTGTATTTAATTGTATGTCCATTTTAGAAAAACATATCCGTGTTCTTTGGTTTTCTTAGTCAGGGGGAAATTGAGTTTTTAAAATTTAAAATATAATGATTTTATAATTTATAACAAAACACAATTTACGATGTTTCGTTTGTAAAATGAATATTGTTTTATAAATCACTAAGGCTTGATTTAAATAGTTATATTATGGATCTTCAAAAGTTGTTTACTCTAAATAAAAATTACTAATAAGTTAGCTCTAAATATACTAAATTTATCATTATTAAACGAAATATACTTATCGTTGCAATATTAAATTTCTACTGAAACCTTACCTGCATTCATACAAAGATGTGGTACGGCGAGTTCAGTATAATGTATGTATGTATATATTTATTTATGATTTATTGGTACTAATAATTAAATTTATAAAAACTTAATAATCATTTCGAAAAATAGAAAGAAATATGATAATATTATAAGTTTAAATATTCGAATGTTCTAGAAGTGTTGGGAGAGACAGGAAGGTGCGAACCCACAGCCAATCAAATCGCTGTATTCAATAAAAATCTAATTATCTAGGGCCCACTGGCCGTAACGTATCTCAGTTTTCTTCATATTACTCAGTTCAGTGCCGTTCGGTTCAGTGTCGGCGTGTTATTTTTGTTCTGCGTGTTTAAAAATAGTGTTTTCAGTGATTTTGTGTCATTTAGTAATAAATATAGTGTGAAGTTTTAGTTAATTTAATCAGTGATACATATTAACCGTTCCAGGGAAGAACTAAGTTTTACAGTTATTGACTTGTTGAAAGATGTAACCGCCATCTTGAAAATTCTGATGTGAGTTAAAAATTTTAAATTACTAAACAATCATTTTTTTATTTTTATTTATCTCTCATCCATAATTAATTTACTACAATATTACCTCTTTTTGTTAAGGAGCTTATTAAATTGTAAATCTACTGTGACACAATATTTGGTTTTTAAAAAAAAAATTGGAAAACTATTATCAATGCATTTTAAATTTTATGTTGTTTTTTTTCTTATGTAGGACCTTAGATAAATGTTTAAAATCATTTTTGACTTTTTTTTGAAGAACTACCTTTAAATTTTATTTTAAACAACTAATATTTATGAATTTAATTTAATAATTAATATTATACACAATAAAATTCTACATGAATATTTGGTTACAATAACGTTAATAAAAATTTACAATAAACTTGATTAACAGTTATTTTATATTTTACAAAAAGGTGTAACTTTTAAATATGTTTTATTTCTTCACATTATCTTTTTATGTTACATGTTTTTCTATTTATCTACATTAGGACTTCTGGAAGTCGGACTTCAAATTATATTCAATGTTTTAAATATATTTTAAATTTTCATAATAAGCGTACATACTGCAATATATTTTATGTTTAACAGTGAATATATTTTCATGGTAAATCAATACATGGAATTATACCTGTGTGTTTTATATCATATAAATAAATAATCAATAAAAAAGTGAATAAATTAAAAACTTATGTGCTAAAACGAGAAATATAATTATTAGAAAAGGGTCGACTAATTCACTAATATTTTAGTAGGCGACTATTCGGCAATCTGATGTCAGCCATTTTTATTCATTTAATTATATACGCTTTGTCGCACACCCTTCTCAACACTGAAGCTTTGTCCTCTCTTTTCTGCTATGATATATGCAGACATTTCTTTCTGCGACAAGGAGATCCGCTATCCCCACTTTTATTTGTTCTTGTGCTAGAGATGGTATTCTGGCGTCTTGGTTGGGAAAACATGGGAATAAAAATAATTGGTAAATGGTTAAGCAACTTACGTTTTGCCGATGACATTGTGCTGTTTGCCAAAGATATGCGAGAATTGCGGGAAATACTCAAGCATCTTCTAAAATTATGTGAAGAAATAGACAACTACAGTTTGGAATATGTAGAGGAGTTTATCTATCTGGGTCAGATGGTATCCTTCGCAGATAGAGGAGCAAAAGAAATCCAAAGGAGAATGGCACTAGGTTGGAACAAGTTTTGGTCCCTCAACATATTATGAAAGGCAATATAAGTATGGAGCTAAAAAGACAGGTCTTTGACAGTTGCATAAGCCCAGCGGTTACCTATGGATGCCAAACGTGGTCTCTGACAAAAGCTCAAGAGAGGAAGATCCAGGTGTGGCAGAACAACATCGAAAGGTCAATTATGAAGGTGAGGAAAAGCGACAGGGTAAGAACTATCCAGATCAAGAAAGAAACAGGGCTCACAGACACACTCAGGCGGATAAGACTGAGCAAATGGAAGTGGGCTGGGCATCTTCTTCGGTGTGAAGAAAATAGATGGTCGAAAATTGTCACTGAATGGACTCCATATGACCTAAAAAGAGGAAAAGGGCGCCCAAAGAAAAGGTGGAGTGACACGTTTAAACTGCTGGCAGGACCCCTCTGGTGGAGAGCTGCTAGGGACAGAGACGTTTGGAAGAAGAAGTGGAACGAACTCACATCCCAATAGGGCCAGTCACCCCGGGAAGTGCTGACTATTACTCCCGAAAGGGAAGGCCTATGCATGTAAAAAAAAGGAAGAAAAAAAAAATGTATATGATTTATATTTATAGAGCAAATGTTCTAAACAAAAACTCAATATTTTGATTTTATATATTTTTTCCTGTTCATATTCTGAATATTTATTGTTGAATTTGTATACAATTTCTTTTGCATAAATAAAAGGCTATTTTCATTTCATTTCATTATATACGCTTAAAATAATGTTCATTGGAATCAGAAAACATAACCTATTATCTAAAATTTTTATTTTAGGTTCATCTTTTTTTTTTTCAAAGTTTCAACTATCATAAATCAATTTTTGAACTTACCGATATTAACTAAACTAAACCTACCTCCACTTCATGTATACCTATTTCTACTAAATTTCCTCGACAGAAAACAATAATAAGAGATGAGTAAGTATATATTAAAAAAACTCTTTTGATTTATCTTTTAATAAAAGTAGTAGAGTAAAAAAGCAATGTTATGAATGCAGTTACCAAGAACTTCTGCCAGAAAGTCATAAAACGGTCATTTGATCCGTCATGTTAAGTTTAGTGTGAAAAAAAGTTATTATATTCAGATAAAATAAATTAGATTACATCAATAATAATAAATAAAGAATTTTTTATTTTATATTTTAATTTGTTTATCAGTTTTGGTTTTGTGTCATAGATAAAAAGTATTAATTCTTAATTGAAATGTAATATTAAGGCTGGAACACAAAAAAGAAACTGCTATTTTAGCACTTTAATTATTTAAAATTACATGTAAGATATTTTTGTGTTATATATGTTAGTCCATAAACGCGTTATCTTCTTGGATATAATTGAATCCCAAGTTTCACAATTAACTTTCTAAGCTAAGTAAAATAAATTATGACTTTTCCTTAATTTTTATTTAAAGAACAATACAAATAAAAACACTTTTATACTAGCCCTTTTGCAAAAAAAAAAACAGAAGAAAAAATATACGATAGACAAAAGCCTATAGTTACATGTATAGACAGTTATACAAAACTATGAACGAAGCGCCGCGAACATTGCCGATGTTACCCGAATTCTAACGAAGCAATGATCGGCTTGGCCGTTTTACCAGCCGACTAGTTATAAAAATAATTTTCAAGTAACTATAAAATAATTTATAGTTAACGCCAGAGGTATCGATCGGTTCCTAAGAATCGATTTAACATTATTGATTCTCGCTATTCTTCTCTCAAGATTTGGTGGAGCAGTAAATTGGCACACTCCTAATATGTATTAAACTTTTTAAAAATAAATAATCTAAAATTCATATATATTTTCTTGTAGTAGTTACTATATTTCACATTATTGATACTATTTTGAATGTATTTTTTGCATTAGTTTTTCATTATTATTTTATTTTTGATTTTATTCCTGATACGGCTACAGAAACCTTTGATAAAACATTCTCTTTGTTTTGAGAACTGAAAATATGATGAACTGACTTGTTTAATCCTTGACAGGTGGGTTTCACCTTCCGGTTTACTGGTTAATTGATTCGACAGTTCGAATTAGTTGCCTACTTTTTAAGTAATTATTTCAGGTTCCTGGAAATTAGGCCTGTTAATTATTAATACCAAATTATCCTGCGATTCTGGTAGTAAATTTGTTTTTCAATGAAATTTTTTATTTTGGAATCCTGATTTCGGTGTTGTATCATATAGTCCAAGAGCCGAGGCCAAATTTCGTGACTTATTTGAAGAAAAATTTTAGACATACAGCCATAAAATGTCCACCCTCAGCAATCGATTTGCACTTGTCTGCCAACTCAAAGCGGGGGCGTTTCAAATGGCGACCACCGAAAGGGGGTAGCAAATATCAAAATATGGTATTATTTGAAGATGATTTATTTAAAGAAAACAAGAAACTGCAAACCCCCTAGGTGCCAAAAAACGTTGTCTGCCAAAATTTGGAGAGGGTGTCGCACCGGCAGACAAAATTCAAAATCCTCGTTTTTTCAGTCCAAAAGTGGACCATTTGAAGACGATTTATTTGAAGCATACAAGAAACTGCATGCTCCCTAGATGACAAAGAACGTTGTCTGCCAAAATTTGGAGGGGGCTAAGCAGCGGCAGACAAAATTCAAAATCCCCGTTCTTTCAGTTCAAAAGTGGACGATTTGAAGACGATTTATTTGAAGCATACAAGAAACTGCATGCTCCCTAGATGACAAAAAACGTTGTCTGCCAAAATTTGGAGGGGGCTAAGCAGCGGCAGACAAAATTCAAAATCCCTTTTTTTTCAGTTCAAAAGTGGACAATTCGAAGACGATTTATTTGAAGTACACAAGAAACTGCATACTCCCTAGATGACAAAAAACGTTGTCTGCCAAAATTCGGAGGGGGCTAAGCACCGGCAGACAGAATTCAAAACCCTTGTGAAGGCGTCACACCGGCTGACATTGTTCAAAACTTATATCCTTTTCGTCCAACAGTGAACTTTTTGAACATGATTTCCTTTTTTATTTGATTTATAAGTAGTTTTTCTCTAGAATGATTTGAGGAAATTATATTATATTGCTTCCTACGTATGGTACAATATAATTATTTTAATATAAAATAATCCTGTTTTAAAATTTTAATGTTAAAAATACCAATTAATACATATGAACAGTAATAATATAAATATCGGCGATATAATTAAAAGATGAATAATATTTCAACTTATAAAGTTATGAAATATGTATTACTCTGGAACAAAATACGTGGAAAAGATGTAGTTCTTCGTAAACGTATGTTTTTGGAAAATCGAATGTTAGTCGTTTGATCGAATAACTCGGAAACCGTTCCTATTAGTATATTTTGAGCTCTGTACATTATTAAAGCAAATCAAATTTGCAAGAAATTTGGCACTATTCATTTCTTTTGCTCTCATCTATAGTTTTCAAACGGTTTGGCCACCAATGATTGGCTAACTTGTGGTAAGTAACTGGCTAAATTTATAAGTAACTGGCGAAATTTATATAAAATTATGTAAAATACCGATGCCAGCACGCTAAAAACCCGTGCTATTGTAAAGTCTAAGTTTTTTTTGGCACATTTTTCGCTATAACGCCAAAAACATTTATCCAATTCAAAATGTAATTTTTTTTTCAACTGATAGCTGGCAAAATTTCTTGCCACACCACTTATATAAAATTTATATAAAGTCATGTAAAATGCCCACGCCAGCATTTTTTGGTACATTTTTCGTTATTACCCCAAAACTATTCGTTCGATCCAAAATTTATTTTTCTCAACTGAAAGATGACTAAATTTGCAATCAGATCTCATATATTAAATTGATATAAAGTCATGTAAAATACCAATGCCAGCACACCAAAATCTCGTACTGGTGTGAAATCCATGTTTTTTGGCACATTTTTCGTTATTACCCCAAAACTATTTGTTTTATACAAAATATATTTTTTTAAATTGAAAGCTTACTAAATTTACAATCAAATCAAATTATATAATATGAATGAATCCCGCCAAATACCCACGCCAGCCCACTGTATCATGTAAAATTGTTATGTTTTTACCAAAACATGCACATTTAGCCTGCTGGCATGGATTTCAATTAAATATTCATGTATAAAATGTGATATCAAATTTATTCAACTTTCAGTTGAAAAAAGTAAATTTTGGTTTAGACAAATTGTTTTGGACTAAAATAAAAAAATCTGTATTTAACAACAGTACGTGTTTTTCGCGTGCTGGCACGGGTATTTTACAGAGCTTGATCAAAATTTTATATATGGGGTCTGATTGCAAATTTAGTCAGCTATCAGTTGAGAGAAATAAATATTGGATTGGACGAGTAGTTTTAGGGTTATAATGAAAAATGTACCATAAAACTTGGATTTTACAACAGTTCGGGGTTTTTGGGTGCTGGCATGGGCATTTTACATGACTTTATATAAATTTCATATATGAGGTCTAATAGAAAGTTTAGCCAGCTATCAATTGAAAGAATAAATAAATTTTGGATTGGACGAATAGTTTTGGTGTTTTAACGAAATATGTGCCAAAAACTTTAACTATACAATAGTACGGATTTTTAGCGTGCTGGTGGCATGGGTATTTTACATAACTTTATATACATTATATAGATAAATTATATTATATTATATAAATAAATTTTATATACGATGTCTGAAAGGAAACTTTGTCAGCTATCAGTTGAAAAAAATAAATTTTGGATTAGAGTTATAACCGACAACGGAAAAGTACCAACTGCTTCTTTTCACGAAGAAGTGCGACGTGAAGTTAGCCAATCTTTGGTGGCCAAACCGCTCTAAAACTATTGATCTCTGAACAAAATGACTATTACCAGATTTGTTGCAAAGTTGATTTGCTTGAATAACGTATAATAGAACACAAAATATACTAAAAGTAACGATTTCCGAACCTCTAAGAAATACGATTTTCAACTCCTTCCCCACACTGCCATTTCTGCGGCACTCACCTTTATTGGAAAATTCAAAAATTTTCATTCAGAACAGTGGACAGGTTACACCCATGCATTACAAAAAAGGGGTGAAATAACAATTTTCCTATCGGGCTCTCGGTCATTTTACAAATCAATTAACTGAACTACTATACAAGTTTTATACGAATTTTGTTCCAGGATAGTACATATTTCATAACTTTATAAGTTGAAATATTATTCTTTTTTAATTAAGTGGCCGGTATTTATATTATTACTGTTCATATATATTAATTGGTATTTTTAACATTAAAATTTTAAAACAAGATTATTTTATATTAAAATAATTATATTGTACCATACGTAGGAAGCAATATAATATAATTTCCTCAAATCATTCTAGAGAAAAACTACTTATAAATCAAATAAAAAAGGAAATCATGTTCAAAAAGTTCACTGTTGGACGAAAAGGGTGTGAGTTTTGAACAATGTCAGCCGGTGTGACGCACAGTAGAACGAATCAACGAATTTGTTGGACATTGGACCAATTCTCTAATAACTAAATTTGTCTTTTATTTGGATCTTAAATTATACTTTATACTTCTTTTCAACAAAATCCATAGATAAATTAATGTTAAAATCAAATCTTATAGGAAAAATTCTGCATTGAAATATATATATTTTTTTTTTAAACTCATATTTAAAAAAAAAATCCATTGTTTGAGGTAATGCTTTAAATTAACCGTGCAACTACTGGAAAACAACTTATCCATAATAAGATATTTTAGGCAAATAAAACTCGGAATTATTTCAAACGTCTGGGATTTTTCGATGAAAATTAGGAGAAAAAACTCAAATGTAAATTGCGAAAATCGCCTAAAATCGCCCAAAAAACTACCTTCACAGTAAATAACTAGAATGCTTGAAGTTTTTTTTTCCATTAGTTGGATTTTGCTCTTAGGTGCTCTTTTCCGAGAAAATGATTTTTTTCTTGTCTTTTCTAGGTCTTGAGAATTAATTTTAAATGATTTCTGTTGATATTGGCGCTGCTTTTCGCAAGTTTTCTTTTGTTTACCTACTTTTGTCTTTTGTTTGTCTGTTTACATTCATTTGTCCTCATACAAAATGCTCAGTTTGTGTGTGTTATTTTAACGACATAGGTGCAATGGTTCCTAAAACAAATTTTCAAGTTTTTCAATTTTTCCAATTTAATCATATAAGTTTTAAAGATTATGACCTGGCATTGGAAACATGGATTAATTCCTTTGGACTGGAACAAATTTCAAATACCGCAAAGTTCTGCTTACGGGAAAAATTAAGAAAATTCAGTAGTAGTTTGAACTCTCGCTGGATTTCGTCCCATAGGAAGATCAATAGTTTTTAGGAAAAGCATGAAAACTGGTTGAATTTGATTTCATTGTTCCTGAAGATGTTATCCAGAACCTACCTTCATCATCATCAACAAGCGCAAGTATACCATCTTGTTCTCAATCATTCGAGCAATTATCTGATGGACAAAGACGGAGAAAAACGGAAAGTTTTAGAAAATGTTCAGAGGATATGTTCGCTTTTGTCATGAAAAAAAGGTTCAAATCTGATGACGTAGATTACATTCTAATTTTATTAGGGAGCATCCAGAACATGTACTAAGTGTCAAAAAATTTTGTGAAAACCTTTTAAATCCAAAGGACCAAGAGAACGAAAAGGCATTAGCATTATATACAGCCGCTGATTTTACTAAGTTTCAGTACAATGCCGTCAGAAATAATGCAAAAGCATTAGAATATACATCACTTTACCCCAGCTACTATCAGATCCAAAAATTAAAAAAAGGTTGTTATCCCCCAGAAGAATCCATATCGGTTAGTGACACTGGAGCAAATATCGTATTGCAAAATTTACTTGACCATACTTCTTCTCGGATTTTACAAGTCGTGGGTGGTGAAATAGGGAATGATAACTTTCTTAGTTTAACGTTAAACATTAAGTGGGGATGTGATGGGGCGGGTAACCAATCACAATATAAACAACGTTATTCTTCATCTGAAACTTTCAGCGAAGATTCGGTCATTTTGATTGCCTGTTTAGTACCGATTAATTTGATAAATTCAGAGAATTGTCAAATAGTCTGGCAAAATGAATGTCCGTCATCGACCAGATTTTGTAGGCCTATCTCATTTAATTATACGAAAGAAACAGATGAAACTGTAACGTCTTTAGTTCGAGACATTCAGAAACAAATTAATAATTTACTTCCCTATATAAATGACAAAATCTCTATCAATTATAGAATGTTATTAACTATGGTTGATGGCAAAATATGTAATATTTTAACTGAAACTTCTTCAGCTATGAGGTGTTTTTTGTGCAATGCAACACCTAAAGAAATGAACAATTAAAAAATTATTACAAACAAGGAAATAGTTAATGATGAGTATTACTCATTTGGCTTGTCCCCTTTGCATTGTTTGATCAGGTGTTTTGAGTGCTTAATTCACATCTCTTACCGATTAGATTTCAAGTCCTGGAGTGCAAAAACAACAGAGCAAAAGGAGTTACTTGCAAGGAAAAAAAATCAAGTTCAACATGATTTTAAAATTCAGTTAGGACTTTGTGTAGACCACGTAAGACAAGGTTTTGGTACAAGCAATGATGGAAATACTGCAAGGAAATTTTTTGCCTCCCCAGAAACTTCATCAGCTATAACAGGGGTTGACGAAAATCTAATTAGACGCTTTGCAATAATATTACAAGCTATTTCTTCTGGGTCAATTTTAAAACTTGATAACTTTGAAGCCTACACGAAAGAGACAGCACGGTTATATGTATCTCTGTATGGCTGGTATTATATGCCAGTCACCGTGCACAAACTGCTCGTGCACGGAACACTGATAGCCAAAAATTCTATAACACCTATAGGACAATTGTCAGAAGATGCTCAAGAAGCGAATCACAAGTTATTCCGAAATTTCAGACTGTTTCATGCCAGAAAATCATCAAGGCAATCAAACAATCGAGATGTTTTAAATAATTTATTAATAAATTCGGATCCCTTAATTTCGACTCTTAGACCGAGAATAATAAACATTAAACGTGATTTATTAACAGAAGCACAATCACTTATTGTTACTTAGAATATAGAAAAAAGAATCTTAATTAAAATTATGTTGTTATGAGTTTAATTCTGATCGTTATTTAAATAAACAATTGTATATAGGCACCTACATATATTATAATTTTGATGTATCAATTAGTCCTAGGATATTAACTGACAAAAGTAATTATCAATTGTTATATTTTTTTTTTTTTTTAAATAATTAAATATTTTAGTTTGTTACGTTTTATTTTGTAATTTTATTTAATGCATATGTATTTATCATTCCATAGAATATTTTATTGCATATATTCTCGTAGTATATAGGTACAATAAATGGTAAGTAAATGATGATAAAATATCCAACATCGAAATATCAAATCAGGAATTCTTACATGTTTCCTCTTACGATCTGATCATGATTAGCATATCATTTAATAGTCCATTCAAAAAGCTTTAAAACGGTACCAATAGCATTATTCTAGGAGAAGCAGAAGCGGAGATATTAACGAATGTCCATTCCGCCCTAACGTTCGTTCCACTGTGTGACGCCTTCACAAGGATTTCGAATATTGTCTGCCGGTGCTAAGCCCCCTCCAAATTTTGGCAGACAACGTTTTTTGTCATCTAGGAAGTATGCAGTTTCTTGTGTGCTTCAAATAAATCGTCTTCAAAGTGTCCACTTTTGGACTGAAAAAACGCGGATTTTGAATTTTGTCTGCCGGTGCTTAGCCCCCTCCAAATTTTGGCAGACAACGTTTTTTGTTATCTAGGAAGTATGCAGTTTCTTGTTTGCTTTAAATAAATCATCTTCAAATTATACCATATTTTGATATTTGCTACCCCCTTTCGGAGGTCGCCATTTTGAAACGCCCCCGTTTTGAGTTGGCAGACAAGTGCAAATTGATTGCTGAGGGTGGACATTTAATGGCTGTATGACTAAAAGTTCTCTTCAAATAAGTCATGAAATTTGGCCTCGGCTCTTGGACTAATAGGACAGTTAAGGCATTGAACTCCTAGCTCCCTGGCTGTTCTATTTCAGTTCTATTCCGGCTGGAGGCAGATAATTATAATTATATTATTTTAGTGCAGGATTCACTTCTGTTTTATAACACTTGTCCTCTATTTAGTTATTACCAATACCAAAGAGATATACCACTGTCCGCATCTTCCTATAAGACATAGATAGCATTAACCTTTGGGCAGTGGAGAATAAATTAAGTCTGAATCCTGAAAAAACAAAGGCTATCCTCATTGGGTCAAAACCTCACCTAAAAGCTCTTCCCTACTATCCACTGTTTTTCCTCAAAAACCGTCCAATTCATTTCCAAAATTCCATTAAAAATCTGGGAATAACTTTCGACCAACATCTTACTTGGAATAACCATATCTCTCAAATCACGAGGAAATCCATTTTTATTCTTAAGCAACTCTCACATTACCGTGATTTATTACCATTAAGTACTCGAAAACTTTTAGTATCATCACTCATTTTCCCTAACTTTGACTACGGATGCACAGTATATGGAGGACTGTCTGAAGAGCTCGAGATGAGATGTAAAAGAGTAATGAACTGTTTTATTAGATTTATTTTCGGGATCTCCAGACGCTCTCGCATATCTCATAAGTATTCTGAAATTGGTTGGCTTTACCCCAGTTTTCGACGTCAATACTTCCTGGGTGCTCTCATATTCCAAACCTTAAAAACCAAAAAACCCGCCTATATCCATGACCTCCTTACTCTGCGCTCCTCCGTTCACCTTTTAAATACTAGAACCCAACCCATCAACTTATACACTCCGGCTCATCGAACTGCATCCTTCGAGAAATCCTTTATTATCCGTGCTTCCTCTTTATGGAATTCATTGCCCATCACAATTCGAAAAAGCTCCACTCTTACTTCCTTTAAACAACATCTATTTCTTTACCTCCTGGATCTTCAATCTTCCGAGCAAATGTAAAACATGAATATTTAAGTTATATACATTATAATAGTACACATAAGATGTATCCTATTACAAGTTTCCTTAATTCATTTTTGTAACTCATAATTTAATTACTAATCAATTTTTATTATTATTTATTATTATCATTTATTATAATTAATTATCATAGCCAGACGATTGTTCTATGTATTGTACTCGTTTTGTTATTCTTAGGAGACCAGTTGTCCCAGAATAAAGTTCATTTTCTTCTTCTTCTTCCTATCGCAATCCGTTGCAGATTTATAATAATGCAAAACAAAATTTGAGGAAAACCACGTTTTTTGCTATAAAAGTTGTAATATCACCACTTTGCTTAAAAAAATTTAAACTTATATGATTGAGCATTATATTTCCTATAAGGCCAGTGTACTTAGAATTTTATTTAGTACCTAAGAAACAGCTTAATACTTAATTTAATAATAATTCAACTCACCATTTTTTTATATATAACTATCCACAAAACAGTAAATATCTCAAAATCTTGAAAACTTAACCAACCTTCGAATGGTATTGTCAAATTAATGATTCCGTATCAATGTTATGTAGATAACATTTGTTTTTTTCCCAAAAATAACCGATTTTTAATAACTTATATCTCGAAGACCGTTGGAATTTTGACAAGTTTATATAGACCAATTTTATAGGAAATGTAATTAGCTTTAATGTTGATTTGAAACATATTTTTCTAGAGTCCACCGTTTTCGAGATATAATCGAAAAACCAAAACAATTTAACTTCCCCCCACTATTAGCTTACCCCCTGGGGCAGAAACTTTTAGTATGTTTACCTTCTATCTACCCCTAACGAAGCTAGGAAGTCAAAAATTATCGCATATTTCATGCACTCTACAATGTGTTTATTGATTGAACTATAAGTTTATTTGTGACCAGGGAAGGAGCATTAAAGATTTTTCGAAGGGTTGTAGATTGCAAGGATTGGATACGAGAAGAATTAGATGGTTTGGTTGAGCCCCAAAGGTCAACTCCATATGTCCAAATTGTCTGATAACTGTCATGTAAATTGTAAACATGAGCCTTTTGTATTTAATCGAAAGGTGTCTGTTTATTCGTTTATTCAACACTCTTTGTTTAATGTATTTTTTGTTAAATTGTTCTTGTGCACAGATGTCTCCTACAATCTAGGATAATCTAGGATTCTTTGATATTATTAAGGACGCAACTAGAATAAATTCCATTGCTCCTTAACGGGCACTTAAGGATATCGAAAAGGGATTACGAACACCTGTAGCCTGATATTATTCTCGAGAAATTGTTGCTAACACTATCCCAGAGGAACAGCGGAGCTGGATATAGGGATCTGAATTCTGGTGAGGGCAGGGAGCTCGTAAACAACAAGAGCACAGTTGCTCCCACTCCTGGAAATAATTACCAACAGAATTAATTTGCTTAAGGGCTCTCGGCTCGATTTACGATCTCATGTCCCAACAACCAGTTTTGTTTCTGTTTTTACTAATTTCGGTTTTTCGTTATTTAGAAGGTTATTTATCGGCCCATTATGTTGGTATTACTGTCGGGCGATTTAGTCCATTCAGTAACAAGTTCGATATTTTATCCTCCCGCTCCCGTTTTATTCCCTGTTGGGTGATCCAAACTAAAAGTACCTTTATGATCCTGTCGCTTGAGAATGAAATAAATGAATCAAGGAAAAAATGTATTTTTTTTTTTTAATTCTTCTTTCTTCCCTTTCTTTATACGGCCAAATCTGGATTTAAAATGAAAAATCGGGAGGTCCTCCGAAGAGGAATCCCTCTTAGAGTTTAGAGGACCTTTCAATTTATTTTTATGTTTTTTTTGTTTTTTTAAAGTTCTGTAATTTGAGTTACCTCTACTTTTCTTTGCTGTATTCGTCCATAAAACTTCATGACCTTTTAGAAATCCTAAAAGGACCTCACTTCACTACGATCAAGGATCTAATTAGTCCCACCTAGTCTTCTCTAAGAATCAGGCTGATGTCTTCAATAATGCCATCGTTACTAATTCTAGCTGGTTTCCTTAATCAGCACTTTCATTACCAAGACACCACAATGGGATGAAACCCGAATGAAAGTAATCCTATTGTATTTTTTCATAAATGGTCAAGTATTTCTTGATTTTTAATCAGAAGAAGTGAGCTTTTATGCGTGCCCCTGTATAATTCTGGCGTGGTGGGCCAGTATGGAGCTTGAAAAGAACACATGAGCAAAGATGTATAAGTAGAAACCTTAGACAATTTTTGAAGCGAATCAATATTAGATATATTTTAAGCAATCTTACTACGTTTGTTTTAAGGTCCGAGACAAGAAGCTCCCATTTCAGCCTGTTATCAAAAGTAAGTCGCAAACATCTGGGATGGTTTGTAAAGGGTATTGGTGAATTTTCTAAAAACAGTTCGTTTTTTTTCTTATAAAAAATTATATATCATTATTATTTTTGCAACTAGGTCCACTCTATAGTTTCCCTACTTCAATAAAAAAATTTTAAATTAATCCATAAAAATAAACTTTTACTATATAAAACAGTAATCCACGCACAAATCACATATGCTTCACCGGTGTGGAGCTCAATTCGCTCTACTGACTATAATAAATTGAAAAGGGTCCAAAACATTTGCATGATGATCATCAATGACTGTCCTCATTTTAGTAAAATATCAATCATGCTCCATGACCTAAACTTACTCCCTCTAAAACAGCATGTCTTCGAACAAACGAAAGCATACTTTACAAATCACTCAACTTCTATGTATACATATAGTCATTATTTATGTATGCTAGTTATTATATATTGATTATTAATGTTTTGTATTTAATTATTAATTCTATATTTTATTTTATCTAGTATGTATTTTTATTTTTTTTCAACTGTTTACAGATAATCTTTAAAGAGTAAAACTATTTACCAAAGTATAAACCTATGTTAATCATGTAGAGGACTTCAGACCGGCATATGTATACTAAATGTTTTGTAATTGTAAATATGTCAAATAAAGCCTTATAGTTATTATTATATCAGAATAAATTAATTGACTGTCGTTAAACATTCAGTAACATCTCATATAATTTAATGTAGTAACGTTGTGGCGAAACTCCTTAATTCTGGAGATATGGGGGAGGGGGGATTAGAAGGAGAGAGAGCGATTTCTCCAGGTGGAGGAATGTGACAGATCACACAGAGCATTTACACACATCGCCCCTAACGTCTTCCGGAAAGATACGACTATTAACAGCTGAGATCCAACCGGTGACACAGAGGGTACGTTCTTCTCCTGCTTTATAAGGAAATAAAGTTGGCTCCTTCTGCATACCACCGCCTCCTTGATTAAATTCTCGCTCAGCCAGTTCCTCTTTAGGGCACTATTAGTGCGGCCTCACTGCAATTGGCAACGGCCTATTCCAATCGTTTAATTAAGATGATACTGGAAACTACTCATTTCATCGGCGTCTTATAGTTAAAAGGGTCATTCTAAAAAAAATTGCTTTCTTTTATGAAATCTCTCCTCCAGAGTATATTATTTAGTATAAGTAGAAAAATAGAAAAATGTTTTGAAAACTACTAAAATTTATCAGTAATAAAATAAATAAATAAATAAATAAAATCAGTCTGGCCAGAGACGGCAAACAGTCAACATCTCGTTACTCTTTTTCTTAACTTCTTTATTTTGTGTTAGTTTTCTTAGTTTTTTTTGTTGTTATTCTATCTACATATTTATCTATCTAATTAGTGAAGTGTCGCATCGTAACCCAGTACGATTACTTCATAATAATAGAAAAAAAAACGGAGTATTTAGTTCACTCACCCGGAGCAAGCGGCTAATCCTCACAGTATTACGTACCTGCCTACTACTGCCGTAAGTAAATAAACAGTCATTCACCTTCATATTTACCGAATCAGCTGATAGAACTAAATTACGTCAAAATGGTTCAATGCGCGAAGTGTGAAAATTCAATTTCCAGAGACGAAAAAAATAGTTTACTTTGCTCTAAATGTAAAGGGATTTTCCACGGCAGATGTTTTAACCTCTTAGACAAAGACATTGAAGCGGTGAAAAACTCCAAAAAAACCATGGTTTTGTCACATTTGTGACACTAAAAAGGTAAATTCAAGCACAGAAAAACCCTCAGAGCCATCCGGTTCCGAGATACTAGCTGCTGTTAATACTGTAAACGAGGAAGTCAAATCCCTAAAAACCTCACTTGATAAATACGGTGACTTGAGTTTCGAATTGAGTGAGAGACTAGCAAAAATCGAAGCTCATCTAGAGGGGCAGACAAAACGTATTGAAGAGTTGGTCGATGAGAATCGTAATTTAAAATCAAAAGTTGGCCTGCTCGAAATCAGGATAAATAAGGCAGAACAGGGACTTTTGAATAAATCAATGGAAATTCGGGGCATCCCGGTACGCCCAGGAGAGACCCCCACGGCATTGGTTACAAGTATTGGTGCTGGTCTCGGCATCAAACTTAACATAGAAGATCTCGACCTAGTGGAGCGCCGGAGGCCCAGGAAGGATGATGCGCGACCACCGCCTGTAATCGCACGATTCGTCAGGCAATCTCTGAGGGACGATCTAATACAGAGGAGAAAAGTCAAGAGGGACTTCTCGACGCGCGATATCGGCTGGCAGGAGAATGACTCACACCGGATATATCTTAGCGAGGAGATGACCAACAGGCATCTTTATTGGCTTGCCCGTCAGAAGAGATCAGCCGGGAAATTAAAATATGTTTGGTTCTCGGGAGGGCGTGTGCGGTGCCGTAAAGAAGACGGCCATCCAGTAATCTTCATAGACCAGCCTCAGGACCTGGATGTCTTCGCCTGACCTTCAGGAATTCTTTTCCTAGCTGCACTTCCTTGGTCTACACCCTTTGCTAATGAAACCAGTGTACTCGTTATTTTTTTTTTTTTTTCCATTATATATCCTTGCCAGATTAGTTTTCAGTTTTTAATTTATTGGTGTCACCATGATATTACTTTTAATCAGTTAACGCTCATTTTCCTTTACTATTTTCACTTGTTTATGTTTCTTTATCTTTTATTTTATTTATTTTATTTTTTCATCTCTTCTTAACCAACTCATCGCCCTTTCGTTCTATACTATCCTCATATATTCACCTGCTACTACTTTTATTTTCCATTATTATAAATATTTCTACTTCTATATATACTTTGTATATATCATTTTACTTTGTTCTTATTATCGATATGTATTTTTTCTTCTTAGCGTTTACTACTGTTTCTCATTATCAGCGTCATCCTTTTACCTACTGTCCTATGTTTCCCTAACTCCTTCCCATTATGACTAACATCCTAACCGCCTGTCACATAAACTCACAATCCCTACCAGCCCATTACGATGAGTTCCTAGAATTTTTCACCCAAAATTTTTACCACATCATTGCAGTCTCTGAAACCTGGCTTAAACCCTACATACCTTCTTCCTCGGTTTCTCTCCCTAACTACTCCATCATTCGTCATGACCGGGTTAACCGGACCGGTGGTGGAGTGGCGCTATACGTCCATGATTGCCTGAAGCCTCGAGTCCTTTTTCATTCACCTCCTTCAAATCTCCCTAACATTGAGTCCTTATTTGTTGAAAGTATCCATTAATGCCCATTCTCTCCTGTATGTAGTGGTTTACCGTCCTCCACATGTTCCTTTTGACCAATCATTCGAATCTAACCTTTACCACTATGTCCCTCTCTACTCCAATATAATCATCTCCGGTGACCTAAATACCAATCTCCTGTCTGACTCCTATGACAAAATCTACCTTGAAAACCTTTTTTTTTCGAACCTTTTTTTTTTTGAAAACCTTTTCATTGTACCATTCAATACCACCCACCACTCCCGCGGGTCCGACACATGGTTGGACCTGCATGTCATAGATTCTCCAAAAAATCTTCTTTCCTCAAGTCAACGACCTGTTTCATTCCTATCCTCTCATGACCTGATACAAATATCATATGATATCCCAACACCTCGTTTCCTTCCTAAAACAATATCCTTCCGTAACATAGACTCCCTCTCCCGAGATATGATTTTATCCGATCTCGAAGCCATAGATTGGAATCCAATTTACTCCTGCTCCTCAATTGATACCATGGTTGAATTACTCACCACCAATATCCTATCTATCCTTGATACCCATGCTCCTCTTAAAACCTCAACATTTCGCCGGCGTCGCCCTGCTCCTTGGATGAACCAACACATTAAAGATTTACAAAGAAGACGCGAGGCTGCCCGGAGACGCTTCAGGCGAACAAGGATTGAAGATGACTATCAAGCGTTTAAGTTTCTTAGAAATTTAACTCAATCCACGATCCGGCGAACTAAATCCAATTTCTTCCACGAAGCCCTTTCATCTGCACCCGATCCTAAATCCAAATGGCTGCTCCTCCGCAAACTTTCCTTGTGTGATCCTCCTAGTTCCTCTCCCTCGGGAGACCTTCCTGTCACTCCGGATGAGTTAAACTCCTATTTCGTTTCTTCCACTTCATCTGCCCCTTCTCGACCCTCCCAGTCCTTACCTCCGCCAGCATTTAACGACAATAATTTTTACTTTTCTTATATCACCCCCTCTGATCTAATTACCTCCATTATGAAGTCTCAATCCAACTCATCTGGTATAGACAACATTCCTGTTAAATTATTGAAATTATGCCTTCCTGAAATCCTTCCGGTTCTCCTCTTTATATACAATTTTTCCCTTCAAAACTCAGTATTTCCCACTTCCTGGAAAAAGGCCTTAATTCATCCCATCAACAAGAACCCAAACCCTATATCCCCAAAGGACTACCGCCCTATATCCATACTTTCCAACCTTTCTAAGCCCCTAGAAAGATTGGTGCAATCCCAAATTTCCAATTTCCTAGAACATTCCAAGTTACTCGATCCCTTCCAATCTGGTTTCCGTCCCGGCTTCTCAACACAATCCGCACTCATTAAAATTATCACTGACATCCAAACAGCGATGGACAAAAAAGAACTGACCATCCTGATCCTCCTTGATTTCTCTAAAGCATTCGATTCCTTAGACCTTTTTTCCAAATTGAAATCATTGAACTTTTCCTACAGCTCCCTCCTTTGGTTTCAATCTTTCCTTTCCGACCGCACCCAAGCAGTTGCCACTGCTAACCAAGGCCTATCCTCTTTCCTCACTCTACAGTCAAGAGTAGCTCAAGGTTCGAGCATTTCCCCTCTACTGTTTAATTCCTACATCAATGATCTTCCCCATTCAATTCACCATTGTTCCCACCATCTTTATGTCGATGACTTCCAAATTTACTTCTCCTTTCCTCCATCCGAAATGTTAGCTGCGTTTGCCAAAATTCAGGAAGACCTAGACGAAACCTGTGCCTGGGCAAATCTGAACAAATTAACGTTAAACGCAGCTAAAACTCAAGCAATTGCCATAGGATCACACTCCCTTCTCCATTCAAATGCCAAATTTCCCACATTATTCCTTAATGGTCATCCAATAACTTTCTATTCCTCTGTTAAAAATTTAGGCTTAACCATTGATCAAACCCTCTCCTGGAAATCCCATATTGCACAAATCTCCCGAAGGTCAATCGGTATCCTAAAACTATTTCACCGCTCCCGTCACCTCCTTCCCCTACCCACACGCAAACTTCTAGTATCCTCCCTTATCTTCCCCCAATTTGACTATGGTTGCGTGATATATGACGGGCTCTCGATGGTTCTTGAGGACAGATTAAAACGCATCATGAATTGCTTCATTAGGTTTGTCTTCGGAACATCGAGACGTTCCCATGTTTCGCATCTCTATACTGAGTTAAATTGGCTTTTCCCCTCCTTCCGCAGAAAATACTTTCTAGGCTCCTACCTATTCCAAGTTATCAACACCCGTCACCCTCCCTTTATTTACAGTAACCTGAAATTCAAGTCTGCTATCAAATCACTGCATACAAGATCTCGTCTTTCCGATCTCTATACTCCATCCCACAGAAGTACTGCATTCCAACGTTCCTTCCTTGTCCGATCCTCTAATCTTTGGAATTCCCCCCCCCCCTGTATCCGCAATGCTTCCTCCCTTGGAACATTCAAAACACTACTCTTTCACCATCTTCTTTCCCTCCAACCCGACGCTCTCTAATTATAAGGATATATGTACTATGTATGTAATTGTCTAATTTATTTATTAAGACCGTCAGACATAAAACATTAGCAAAAATTATAGTTTAACTATGATAATGTTTTGATTTCTTGTAATGCTAATTTTGGATTTTCTATCTTTTATTTTTCTTTAAGTTTCTGTTTTTTTTTTTCCTCTTCTGCAATTTTGTTTAAAATATTAACCTCTTTTTTTTGTATATTTATCTTGTCACTCTCTTTTTATTAATAGTTTTTTCTTTCTCTAGTTTTTCTCTGTATTTTTTTTCATACCAATTTGTATTTAATTTTACCTAAGTTGTTTTATTTTTAAAAGCCTCTCGGCCAGTTTATGATCTTACTTTGTGATATTCAATGTTATTCTTAAGGGACTTTGTCCCAGAATAAAGTTTTCTTTCTATTCTATTCTATTCTATTCTAAAAATGTCAGGAGTGTTACTGTCACCAGCTCAATATGACAAAACAAAATAAGCATTTTCGTTAACAAGAAACAATATTTTATTTTATTTTTATTAATATAAATTAAAAGTGCTCATTCTAAAGAAAAAGGTCCACATATTTTTTTCAATAAAAACAGACTATACTGACAGCTAGAAAAAAATATAATGCTGTCCCCATGGTTTTACTAAAATGTTGATCACAAGTGTTCTTTCAGACCTTGAGATCCAAGAAACTTCCTCCAAATGTATTGCATCGTCTTCTAATTGTTAAAGCAGTTACTTCCGGTTCCTTAAGGAGATACGTTAATTAGCTTCAAAAACAATGGAAAGTATTTTTATTCAATGTCAAGAGTGTTACCGCTATAAAATGTCTTTGACTCAATTTTTAATACATCTACGAATAAAAATTATATTATCAAAGAGCTTACTTTGGTTTGTTTAGTTTTTTATTAGTAAAATAGTATCTAAAAGTTCATTAGCATGGAAAAGTGAGGTGAATGTCAGAAGTGTTACTTCATGGACGTCATTCATGACTATTTTACTCATCTAATATGACGTATAAAAAATATAGGGAAAATATATTCACTTTAAAATGAGTGAAAAATACCAGGGTTTTTTTTTTTTCACTTAATCGCATTACCGTATTGACCATTGTTCATATTTTTTTAAATGTATATAAATTTTAAACATTAAGATCCAGTTATGTTCAACTTTTTATGTTAATGATAGAAGACATACTGAGACATATTCCTCACAAGACCATGTTCCACTAAGTGCTGGCAGAAGTGCAAAGCCTCCTCAAGACAACTTGGCCCAGTTCATAACTTTAGTTCTATGACAGAGCATTGTCATTAACATACATCATTCCAATCTTACCATATCTGTTAGTAAATTATGTCATATATAATATCAATTTACTGAAATTTACAATTGTACAAAATATATACATCAAGTAAATGTGTTGTTAAATATTACAATAACATAACAAAAATTGAAAAGAACTGCACATTAGTAACACTTCAATAAAAATTCTACACTAGAAGGATCCTAGGCCATCTTCTTTTCAGACGCCTCGGAGGATTATCGGGAATGGTGTGGGAAGCAAGTTGAGAAATTAGGGGATTTGAGTGGCTATGGAGCTTACTATGAAAGGATAGATATCCGGTTTGGGCTAAATTAGCAACATATGGAACATTAAGATCTTTATGGATAAGTTTATTGGTGACGAAGTAAAGAGCATTGAGGATTTTTCGAAGGATTTTGGATTGTAAGGATTGGATACGTGATGAATTGCATGGTTTAGTGGAACCCCAAAGCTCAACTCCTTACGTCCAAATAGGTCCAATCACAGCCACGTATAGGGTCTTTTGTAATTAATGGGGAGCTTTAAACGTTTGTCTAACAAATATTGAAGTAATCTGTAACGACGGGTAGGTTCTTGTCGTTTTAGTCTTGTTTGTGGATTCCAAGTAAGACGTTTGTCCAAGTGGAGTCCTAGGTAGCGGATCTGTTCAGCAGGGGTTAGTGGAATATCATTAAAGGAAACTGTAGGACAGGAAGTTGTAGATTAAAATTTTAAATTCAACAAATTAAATAAAGTTCTCTCTTTCTTACTCTCTCTCTCTCTCTCTCTCTCTCTCTCTCTCTCTCTCTCTCTCTCTCTCTCTCTCTCTCTCTCTCTCTCTCTCTCTCTCTCTCTCTCTCTCTCTCTCTCTCTCTCTCTCTCTCTCTCTCTCTCTCTCTCTCTCTCTCTCTCTCTCTCTCTCTCTCTCTCATTCTCTACTCTCATCTTTTATGTTTTGTAAAATATTATTATTTATGTAAGCAAATTAAAAAAAATAAATAAATAAAACAAATGAGTTGAGAACCTCCTATTTTTTTTTTTTTTTTTTTTAAGTCGGTTGAAAAAAAGTCAGATTTCCAAGATACCGCCGCGAAATGTTGCTAAACCATCCCTAAAAAAATATTAAGATGTTTCTATCGTATATGTATCTAAAAAATAAATGGGTTGTATAATAAACGATTTATTATTTGGAACCTTCTTTTGAAAAAATTTATTTTTTTTGCAATACAATAAAATTTTAATTCAAATAATTATGTGATATCAATAATACGTGTTATCGAAAAGTAAAAATATATTTTATAATTTTCGTATTATCAAACGTTAAAGGTGTTTTAATTTCAAATACTAACAACCTCTTTTCCTGAGGAATAAAAAAGATTTTTTAACAGGAAAGAAACATTACAAACGCGAGTACAGCTTTAAATAAACAAGCGTTAACAAGAAAACTTGTTACAAGGAAAAATTATAACTTTTTTTTTTTCATGTTCTGCTGAAATAATTCGAGTTAATGACATTGGTAACATTTACCAATTAAAAGTTTATCACTAACTTCAAACTCACACAATTTTAAAGCTTTCAAAGTTAAAGAAATATTTTTTATTTTAATATTTATATTTATTTCTTGTAATTAACTTTGCATATAATTATTTAAACATAAATTATATAGTATAAAGACAATCAAGTAGAACTTACTCTAAAAACTATAACTATTAATATTGACGTTTTTGTAAGAAAGGCTCTGAACTGCTGTAATCAAGTTCAAGTCTGGCTGTTGGCAGAAAGTTGAAACATTTATATTCTGTTTATTCTGTTATAAATCGACTTACCTTTATTCACAAACCTATAAGATCTTAACTATAGTGGTTTTTTTCCCCGCAAACAATAAGCAGTTTTGTGTTGCCTCGTTAATTCTGGGAAATTTAAAATATATTTTTGGTTTTGAAATTTTGTATAGAGAATAACGATTATCTGTGTGAAGAGAATATTTTTTGAGAAAATAATTGTTCTATTTTTTTAAAATATGTCAAGGCCTATAATTACAGGCTATTTTCTAGTTGATCAAGCAGAAAATAGCCTATAATTAAATATTAAAAGACTATATAAACATTTTCAATAATTATTTCATTTTAAATTTGTATCCAATAGGAACGGAAACATCCAATGAGTCATAAGGGAAATCACATATAAAACTCCAACAATTTATCCTACCTGCCCCCTTCCCCTTTCTACGATGGATATATTTTAGATATCTGTTAGATCTCCTCCGTTGAGTACCGATGTTTGATTTCTTGTCTGAAAACTTTAGTGTATATAATCCATGTAACATAGTGCTGATGTGCTGAAAATTTTGTATTTTTTAGAACTGAAGATGGATGTTTAGCATTCGAAACTAGTATTCTAAAAAAAATAATTCCAATAGAAATGGCAATTAATTCATCTATTCAATATATAAAAAATTTAAACTAAAATTTTGGAAAATCACTTCAGATCAGCTTAGCGACAACAAGTGTCGATACTAAAAAAAATTTCTTGAGTGCAGTATGCATAATTAGAAAGTTAACCATAAAAATTGCCTTTGATTTGAGAATCAATCTTTAAGGGCAACTAAAGAATTTAATAAAAAATATTTTCTTTTATTCCTTTATTGCATGGCAACTCCGGAATGGGAGCACAGGGTTTTCCAGTCCGTTAGGGTAGATGGTATTTAATAAAAACCGAATTCCAGATAATCAGAGATAAAAGATAATCAGAATTAAACGGTCGGGTAAATGTACGTGGAGTAGACTGAGACGTAGTAGAATTTTTTCAGAGCTGATCTTTAAGATTTGGGATTTTAGTGGAGTTGTGTGGTCAGCATCAAGCATTCGCTAAGACGTTTATTTACTCATTTATATAGTCTCTTATAATGGATACCTCTTAGGAATTTCTAATTCTAATTCTCAACTATGTTGAGAAGTTTCCCAGCCCGTCGCCAATAAAAGTTTTATCAGGCCTAAGGCGGCGTGGAGGAGTGGGCCCCGCGATTGCTAACCACACCAGCTCACTATATTTGCTTAATCCTATTAGTGCGACTCTGTGAGGGGGTTGGGGGGGGAGGGAAATTACAATCTGTTGAATTATTGATACTTACTCAAGCTCTCTCTCAGCTACTTTAACGTCTCAGTACTAGCTAATGTCTTCACTGTCTGCGCCACTTAGCAGTCGAGTTCTGAATTAACTGTTTCCATTGAGGCTCCGCGTCTAATCAACGCTCTGCGGAATTTACTATAACTTGGGCGTTAGGTAATCTCAAGAGATAGATTGAATCATTGATAGTTATAAATCAATTGCATAACCGTAACGTATATAAGTGGATATAACATGATAAATGAAAATGAAAATTTATTTTTATTTCATATCAATTTACAAATATATTCATCAAGTAACTGTGTTAGTAACGATTGCAATAGCATCTCAATCTTGAAAAGAACTACTCATCAGTAGCAATTAAAAACTCTACACTAGAAGATCTCTAGGCCATCTTATTTTCAGACGCCTCGGAGAATTATCGGGGATGGATTGGAAAGGAAGTTGAAAAACTAGTGAATTTTAGTGATTATGGAGCTTACTATGAAAGGATAGGTATCTGGTTTGGGCTAACTCAGCAACATATGGAACATTAAGATCTTCATGGATAAGTTTATTGGTGATAAAGTAAGTGGCATTTAGGATTTTTCGAAGGATTTTGGATTGCAAGGATTGGATAGTAGAGTCCCAAAGCTCAGCTCCGTACGTCCAAATAGGTCTACACAGACATGTAAATAAGTCTTTTGCAATTGGGAGCTTTGAACATTTGTCTATTAAACAATAATAATGTAGTCTGTAACGACGGGCAGCTTCTTGTCGTTTTAGTCTTTTTTTTAACTTTTAAATTTTAAATTTATATTTAATAAGACATATTGCCCCCTCTGACTTGAATGACTGCTTCCACTAGTCATGGCATACTTGTTAATAATGAAAAGAATGATAAACATGGACTGAAGGGAATTTAAAAAATAATCTAAAATTCCATCGTTTGTTTTTAACAGGAAAAAAACATTGATGTGTCTAATCCTTAATATCTCACGTATAATTAATAATATTAATATGAATATAAACCAAGTATGGATTAAGGTAAAAACCAGGAATATCTCGAGAATTATGTTGCAATACTTTTAATAGGGAGTTTGTATTTAAACTTTTTTATTTCTTCTTCCTTTTTTGTGAGTGGATTCTTTGTCATCTATACTACTTATTGTCCTAAGTTGAGACAGATTATTATTATATCGATTCAATAAAAATCGATGTAAAAAGAAATGTGATCAAGTATATAAGAATTACATATTTTCTTATTTACTATTATATGACTTCAACATTGATTTACTGTTTTATGTTTTTATATATTGTTATTTCTGCTTATGTTCTTATTTCCCATTTCAATATGACAGAGTGTAACATAAGCTAATATTGTTTGGGGATGAATTTAAAGTTTGCGTGTTTTGCTTGTTTTTTTTTATTTGTGCCTAACGTTCTTATGTGCTCCATCTATAGTAGGAACGGCAGGTCATCCTACAGATTACCAAACTATCCTAGCCAAGGTGGGAAGGTTTCCCCAGGAAATAAAGCGACAAAAACATGGAATAAATCGGAACAGGGTTAGAATCGATAAAAGGTATTCTCGGCGCGTGAAGGGGTTGGAGCGCCTCGTCGAAACTAGCACCTGAAATTTTATTAAGTGCTACCAATGGGTTTTGTATTTAAGAAATTAACATGGAAAAAAAATCAAAATAGTTTTTAGATTTTAGATTTCATTACGTTATATCGAAGTACAGGGGCATTTTACAAATCTAGGCGGCCAAAATTATTTAATCCCAGTTTACTTTCGAAAATATATTTACAAATCATATCAACCTAAGAAAAACTTATTTTCAGGCTTTTTATGAAAAAAAGAAAAAAGTTTATTCAATATACTTAAAAATTCCTGGAAAATTGTCGTGTAAAATTCTGACTGTATAGCTTGAAATGTTTGTTGTGTGCTTCAAACTGCTCCTTCGGAGAGCAACCCTTTTGGAAACAGTGCATTTTCTATCAAAGCTGCATTGTGAATAAGAATTTCATGCATCGTAAGTGGATAAAGACTTTTTTATAATTTTGATATTTAATGTCAGTATTCAAACGTTTGTAATGGACCTTGTGGCCACTTGTTTTCACTTCAATGATAACATTAAATTGGAATAACAAATAGAAATCAACATTACAGATATATGCATCTAATCTAATATCTAACTTTACCAAATTCTGACTACATTATCTTCACAATTCAAGAAAGGTTTAGCAATAATAAAATTTATATATTTTTCATAAAATTTCTGTTAAAAAAATCATAAATATGTGGTGCGAAGTGAAGTTTGAAAATTGACCAATAGGCGAGAGGTTACAAGATAAGGTGTTATTTAGAGCTAGAAATTGATAAGAAAATTTACTTAATTTCATTAAATTGTTATCGAAAAAAGCTATAAGTATGTGGTATGACGTTTGGATTGCAGTTAATTTTAAAAATCGAGCGATATGTGGCTAGCGCTAATCAGCAACAGAGTTTTAGTAAAACTAATGAACCTATTTGCAAAAAATTTCAACTACATCGTCTTCATAGTTCTAGGAAGATTTACAGCAGTAATGTTCAGTATAATAATAATTTAAATGTATAGTTCTAAGTGGCAGAAATGAGGTTTTCAGGTTTGAAATCGATACAATTGTTTCTGTCAAATAAAAATTATAATATATCAAATTGATCCTTCGCTTTATGATATTGTGAGTAAAAATATGATCCATGGACCTTTAGTTGTTAGCACTGATCATGCAGTCCATTATCCGCAAGAGTTTCTTAATAGTCTATGTCCGTCTGGATTAACAACTCATACATTAAAATTAAAAATTGTATTATGCTATTAGGTAATCTTCAAATACGTAATAAGTGCGATTTTAACCTGGTTAAAAATTACTGCTAAGTTTGAAAAAATAATTGAAGAAATAATATTCAATGGCAAACTTCATGTTCTTTACTTATTGAAGCCGCGATGGGTGTGATGCGGGTATTATATTATTATTTTTTTTTATTTATTGAAATATATGTACAATCTGCCTCAAATAGGTAACAGTGCTAAAGATGTATTCATTCATACAATATATACAAGTACTCATACACACAAAATAATGATAATAAAAGATAAAAATAAAAACAAGTAATAATTATAAAAATAAAACTAATAATTCATTATCAAGAATAAAATGAAATAATAAAGAAGAATCAAGTAACAAAAATATAATATATACATATATACATACATACATATACACATATATATATATATATATATATATATATATATATATATATATATATATATATACATATACATATACATATATACACACACACACATACATACATACATATAAACAAATAAATAATAATAATAAAAAATAAAAAGAATAAGATACATTCTTACTATATGTACAAAACAGACACACTCAGCCTGGGGAACCACGAATCGAGCCTGTTCCCCAACTTATCGGGGGTCAAGGCCAGACCCGAGAGATCCCAGCGCTGCTCTCTCAGCTGCATCACTGGTAATATCCAGTGGAGGCTGAGTGGGAGCGCTATAGCCACATATGCTCTGGACATGAGTGGAGAAGCTGGTCAGTACCAGGACTCCAGCATAACATTATATTACAAAAGGTCTCGGGGCCATTGCCGTTTCAACCTTCTGGGAGGGTTATAGGGATGGTTAAGACTGGATAGGGATTGGGCTAGAGGATTGGGATGATGGGATAGATTTTGATGAAATTTCGAGAATTTTGAAGGAATGAGGTCTAGGACAAAAGGTATTTTTAGGTCGTTGTGTAGGGTTTTGTTTGTAACATAATAAGGTGCATTGACAATTGTTCGGAGGACTTTGGATTGGAAAGTTTGGATGCGTTTGATATTGGATTGTTTTGCTGTCCCCCACAGTTCAAGTCCGTAGGTCCAAATTGGTTTTAAGATTGTTTTGTATATTAGGAGTTTGTTGTCGACTGAAAGATGAGAATTCCTGCCTAGTAGTCTGTAAAGTTGGCTGAATCTCCTATTGAGTTCTTGTCTTTTGAGTCTAGTGTGAGGGTTCCAAGTTAGTCTTTTGTCAAGATGAAAGCCAAGGTAGCGTACTGTGTCGGATATAGGTATAGGAATATTATTGAAACGGATGGGTGGACAGGATTTGCGGCGAAGGGTAAAAGTTATATGACTACATTTGGCTTCATTAATTTTTATTCTCCACTTGCTGCACCAAGCTTCAATCTGTAGAAGATGTCTTTGGAGGTTGAGGGAAGCAAGTTTGGGATCTAGATGGAATGATAGGATAGCAGTATCATCTGCAAATGTGGCTAAAAAGGTATTAGGATTGGTTGGTATATCGGCAGTGAAGAGATTATAGAGGACGGGACCTAGGACGCTACCTTGTGGCACTCCGGCATCGATAGGATAACAGTTGGAGAACTCTGAGCCACAGCGGACTCGAAGGAACGATTTGAGAGATAGGATCGCAGGACTAGGTATAGGGATTGGGGTAAATGGGTCTTGAGCTTGAAGAGCAAACCCTGGTGCCACACCCGGTCGAAAGCTTGCGCTACATCCAGAAATGCACCAGTGCTATACTGCTTGTTTTCAAGGGCAGAGGATATATGATCAACAACACGAAGGCCTTGTTGAACAGTGGAGTGGCCAGACCGGAATCCAAATTGATGGGAAGGGATGCTTTGGGATTCGAGTATGGGTAGGATACGTTTTAGAAGGATTTTTTCAAAGATTTTTGAAAGGATGGGAAGTAGACTTATAGGTCTATATGATGAGGTTTTGTTGGGAGGTTTACCTGGTTTAAGGAAAAGAATGATGATGGAGTGTTTCCATATCAGAGGAAAGTGGGTCGTGCGAAGTATACAGTTGTATATGTAAGTAAGGAAGAGGATCGCTTTTTGAGGGAGTTGTCGGAGGATTTGGGTGGTAATCAGATCATATCCAGGTGATTTTGCGGGTTTTCAATTTTTTTAATAGGAATTTGACCTCAGAGGGTTGACTGCTTTAGGAGGTAAGGAGAGAGGAATTGGTGAAGTGAGGAATTGTTGAACATTAGTAGTGTGGGAGGGGATTTGTTCGGAATGGGGAATAAATGTGCTGGAGAGGTGCTTGGCAAATTCTTCTGCTCTGTTCTCATCTGAGGCAGCCCAGGATCCATCTTCACGTCGGAGAGGATGGGAAATATTTTGGTATTTGAGGATTTTTTTTGGTTGCATTCCAGAGAGAATTGTCTGAGGTAGAGAGGGAGGAAAGATAGGAGTTGTAGGATTGGGATCTAAAGGAAGCCAATTTCTTTTTTACTAATTTGGTGTAGTGGTTATATGTTCTCCGATCGTCAGGATGCCTGGTTGTTTGCCATAGGGATCTAGAATGACGTTTGGTTTGGATAAGGTCTATTAGTTCTTGTGGTAAAGGATTTTATTACGATTGATATAGGATGGTTGAGGAAAAGATGCATTCCAAGCTGCTTGTTGAATTAAATTCGTAAAGGAGTTGGCTGCATCATCTAGTTCTTGGGATGTTTTCAAGGATACTCTGAGGTCTATGGAATCAGTTAATATTTGTCGGAAAAGGTTCCAGTTTATTGGGCCTCTAATAAATGATGGGGGAGGAAGTTTGGGTATCGGTGATAAGGATAAGGTAAGGATTAAAGGACTGTGATCAGAGGAGAGGTTGTCTAAGCGTTTGATGGAATGATTAATAGCACCTAAACCTGCATGAATGAAGAAATCAAGGAGGTCGGGATTACGAGTGGGATCTGTCGGCCAGTAGGTAGGAGAGCAGGGAGAAATGTAGTGGCAATGGTTGGAATTAAGTGCCGACAGTAGAGTTCGGCCACGGGAGTTGGTGATTCTGGCACCCCACTGTTGGTGTTTGGCATTAAGGTCTGCACCTAGAAGGAAGTGGTTTCCAAGTGAATCAAGGAGGGAACTGAATTGGGTGAAGGAGACTGTTTTTCCAGGAGGGACCAATAAGCTGCAGCTATTGTCAGTGGGAAAGGGAAGGTTTTGATAACAACTGCAGTTGTTTGTAGGAAATTGTGATTTGGTAAAGGTAATAAATAATGGGAGAGGGAATTATGGATGATGACGGCTGTGCCAGCATGAGCTCTTCCGTCCGGGTGATCCGTCCGATAGGTTTCGTATTGTGCTATTTTGAGTGTTCTGTTACTAGTTAGTCGAGTTTCTGTAATTAGGGCTATATCAATATTACTGTCGTTTGTAGTAGTGCTGTCAATTCGTCAGTATGATTCCGAATACCATTCGCATTCCAAAGGAGAATGGATAGGGAAGGTTTCATTTAGGGATTTCTTGGGCGGGGATGATAATGTTGGATAGTGCACTAGTTAGAGTGATATGAGAGGAGTGATCATGGATCGGAATTCCGAGAGGAAAGAGTTTAGTATAGATGAGATATCAGTAGCATTGGGAGGAGGCGGAATATAAGGAACTGTGGGTGTGTTGTTTTTAATGGGCTGGATTATAGGATTTTCTGGGGGTTGAGTTTGAGTCTGAGGGATTTGGTTAAGGGTTGGATGTTGGGGTTCGTGGTAAATTTTTTGAGGCTGGGGTTGTGGCATGCCCCTGTTCCAGTAGGTAGCTCTCTGCCACCCATCATACTAGCATAGGAGATGGCTCCATTTACTGGTCTAGATGGCTGTCTTCTTGCCTATGTCCGTCTGGATTAACAACTCATACATTAAAATTAAAAATTGTATTATGCTATTAGGTAATCTTCAAATACGTAATAAGTTCGATTTTAACCTGGTTAAAAATTACTGCTAAGTTTGAAAAAATAATTGAAGAAATAATATTCAATGGCAAACTTCATGTTCTTTACTTATTGAAGCCGCGATGGGTGATGCGGGTATTATATTAAAGCCTAAAAAAGAGAAGGACACTTAGGTTGATTTTTCACGGTATAAGTATTGCTTAGCATATTGCTATATTTTCTTATGGTTTTTAGGAATTCCTTTAAAAACGTCTTAGCTACCAGCAAGATAAGTTTAATATTAGACTCTACAGTTCAGGGGAAAAACAACATATAATTTAATAATAGCATCCAATACCGAAGGGTATTTAGTTCCTGGAAATTACTATGAGACAGATTCATTGTTATTTGAAATTTCCAATTTCTAAGAAGAATAGCGAGAAGCTGCCATAGCCAATAACGACAGAGAGAGAACAGAGAGTGGGCACTGAGGAGCTGGAAGATATTTAAAAGGAGCGAAGCCTGGATGGAGGTGAAGTAGTGAAGTAGCCCCGGCAAATCTTGGCAGTCAATTAACTGCCTTGGTGATTGCTCATCGCCCATCTATTGTTCCCCCGACCCTCTTCTTTTCCTTAAGATATTTACCGCTAATTGTTCCATTGTCTGTCCGCTCTAACTAATCCTCTTGTTTGCCCGCGTTTCTCTCTTTTCTTCGCAACATTTGATTAAGCTTTTTGTATAGAACCCTAAGGTATTTCAGTTATAAATTTAAATGGAGAATATTCACTGTGCGAATCGTCTCGAAGAAGTGTTATAGTGGATGTATGTAGCAAAAAAATTAAAATTAATTCCTTAATAGATTTTATTTCCGAATCCCGACCATCGATACCTTGATTTAAAATAAAATCTTCAAAAATATTTTAGTGCTAGAGCAAAAAATATACAATAATGTATAACTCAATTTCTCCCTGACTGGGGGAAAACAATAGATCATTATATGCCTGTCAAATTAACAATTAATGATAATTTGATATAGCTGTTTACCTACTTACCCTCCTATGTGGAAGTGAATGCTACGTTCCATTACGTAAACACCTAGGCTACGTTTCTGCAACGGAAATGAGGTACCTCCGGAAAGTAGCGGGCTGAAGCAGAAGGGGTCGTATCAAGAATGAGAGGACTAGAGAAGATCTAGGGGTTGTATCTCTAAAGTATACCCTTGAAAAGGGGCAACTTAGAGGGTTCGGACATCTCTGCCTCATGAATGAGAAACGGGGCGCAAGAGAATACTTTGAGGCCAGACCAACAGGAAAACGTCCCAGAGGAAGACACAAAACTCAATGGACTGCCTACATTTTTAAGGTGGAATGGGAGAGAGGCAAAAACTGAAATACCATGAGACTGCTTGGGATCGGGAGGCTTGGTTTATCTGGACTGAGGCACCTCCAAGCTGAAAGGCACTAAGGAGGAAGGGAAAGAACAAAAAGATTATTTAAAACGAAGTCGAAAGAAAATAGTTACTTTATTATATTGTTTTGGACTCCTGAAGCTTAGTTTCAGACTCCTGTATAAAACCTTAGTAGGACCTATTTTTACCTATGGCTCTGAATGCTGGACGATTTTTGAAATGCAGGAAAATGTACTCCATAGGTTCGAGAGACGGATTCCTAGAAGAATTTTTGGACCGTTTTTCAGATACAACACTTGGAAGCTGAGAACCAATTCAGAGCTCGCACAGCTATATCAAAATATTGTTTAATGTATTAATTGGATTGGATGAATCCAAATGAGGTTCCTAAAAAAATATTAAAGGAAAACACTAAGTGGGGAGTCGGCAGATCAAGACAGAGATGGACCAATGGAGTGGCAGAGGATGCTACTGGCGGCCCATGCTACAGGGTTTTTTTTTAACTCACTATGAGTTGTAGCGCCGATTCGATTGATAGTACATTTTCTATGAGTAAATACCTCTGAAATTAAACATGTCAAAATAGGATTTTCTTTATATCCATTTTTACTAGTTCAAAAATAAAAGTAACATTTAGGTTGTTTAGGGTGAAGGAAGCATCTTGAATGTATACTGATGTGCACTGGATACCACTTATAACGACGAATCGGCTATAGCAACTAAATTTTTTAGATCCCTCGAACTTGCTACATCTATCACCTGCATTTTGAAACGGATTTAACAATATCGCTTTTAACAAAATATCGGTCATATTGACCAGTTTTTCTTTTTTGAGGGTAAATTCATCGGTTAGGACGAAACAGTGGTTGAAAAGGGAATCGGCTCAATGTAAGCAAACTTAGCGAACATTGCCACGTCATTTTCTTAGAACCCTCTTCTCCCTTCCACCCCTTTAACCTACTCCCTCTTACCCCAACACGCTAACACCTTTCAAGTTTTCTTCAATTGGGTTCCTTTCCGTTTGAGTGTCGGAGCATTTTTATTTCTTTGGACCGAAAATTTCTAGTACATGATTTGTGAAAAATTACTGAAAAACGAATTATTTAATTCCCTTAAGGATAAAATTCACATTTCCAGTAGAATATTCTATGACGAAAAGAACAAGAACATTGCTAAGGTGTTGAACGTTAGATGTTCTACGTTATATATTTCCTCAATATAGAAAAACAAAGATAAATTCCAACATATGGACCGCAATTGGAAGATGCCTTGGACTCGATTCGTAAATTACAAATTTTTTTATTCGTGAACAGTGACCTTTAGAGCTACGTAATTCAAAGAGCTATTGAGGCTAAAATAAAGATATTTGACAGGAGTTCATATTGTAGTAACAAATTTTTTAAGCAGTTCAGAATAACTGCTATAAACAAGTTATATATAAACAAGTTTTAATATTCTTAATTAATTAATTAATTATTTATATATAATTAATTGTTATAAAATAAAATTATATTTAAATGGTGGATATAACGTCGATCGGCTATAGTTACTGAATATTCCTAGTCCATGGAGGTCCTTATAAACAATATTTAAGGTATTTATTTATTATTATTATTATTATTATTTTTATTATTATTTTTATACATATAAAATCCAGCATTATTTTTACAACACAATGGTAAATATTGGCATAGGTTGTCGAAAGCGACGAGCACTTGTCGTTTTAGTCTTGTATGTGGAATCCAAGTAAGGCGTTTTATTCCAGGTTGCGGATTTGTGCGACAAAGATTGACGGAATATTATTAAAGGGTACTTAAGGATAGAAGGTCGTAGGCTTACCATGAAGGCATTTGTTGAGGTATAAAAATTTTTTTTTTTTCAAAGTTTATAATTTTACCAGCCAGACTTAAAAGACCAGAAACTGCTCATCGTTTCCAACTACTCAAACATTTACTAGACAATCGTTTAAAGTTCCCAATAAATTACAAAAGACTTATTTACATGACAGTAATCACCCCGTGGAGATACGGAGTTGAGCTTTAGGGATCCACTAAACCTTCCAATTGAGGCTTGGAATTCCAAAACGAGCTAAGTCCAATTTCAGATTATTTTTTTTTTATTGAATAGTTTTTCAACGCGACTTTGAAAGTGAATGTTTTTTTCTCAAAAATGTAGTTAAATCAAGTTGAAAACGACCAAACCAAAAAATAATGTCCTTTCCTATTCCAGCGTGACCAGCTGTAATAGGTTTTGAAATTATACGCTTCAATTCTCTTCGTAAATCCTTATTATGCCACAAAAAACTTATCTATAAAGATCTTCCAAATGTTGGTTATTTGGTCCAAACCAGGCACCTATACGCTTCATATTAAACTCCATACCCACTTGAATCTACTATTCTCCTAACTTCCTTCACACTCAATTCCTGATAATCCTCCTAAAAAAAAGGCCAAGAGACCTTCTAATGTAGAACTATTGAAGTGCTACTAGTGAGTACTTCTTTACATGTTACATTGCAATCATTTTCCTCAAATTTACTTTTGGCATATACAGTTATAAATATTAACAAAAACCTTATGATTGTATTGATTATATTGCTTTAAAAAAAATGAATTGCTAAAAATTGCATCCTGCCTCCAATTTTTAAACAACATAATTTATAAGTTTGCTTCACTTTACGCTTCAACAGAGTGGATTCCAGAAACTTTGTTGATAATGTACGATCACAAAGCCATATTCTTTTCAGAAGCCGAGAATTGTGTAGTAGAAGTCGACAGGTCGAAGAAAGAAGAAGTTAATATAGACGACGTTGGGTTTGGTATTAGCGGGCGGCTCCTGAGGTTATTGCAATCTCTGACACCGCTCTTCTCAAAACTTTTCCCTCAAACCAGGAATATTACATACCGCACTTCCGCTGAATAACTTCAAACCAAAGTAAACTTGTCCCGCGTTTCTTCTACCGCTATGATTTTATTGCCACTTTTTGAAGGAGGGGAACTTTAAAGGAAGTTACAAAAATAACTGGAACATTTTTATTTATTGTAACTACTTAAGAGGTAGTTACACCCTTACCAGTGTTCCAACTGGTACAGCTAATTTCAATTAGTCATGATTTGAGATTTCTGGATCGGACCATTCTGTGAATTTCAAACCAGAATTAAATCTTACTTTCCAAATGGATATAAATAAATCCAAATGTAAAATTGCAAGAAAAAAAAATAACTATTACATTTTTCAAATTAATTACAATTCTAATGTATGTTTTCATTCTAAATCGAAGGAAACTATTTGCATCTCGATAGGACATCGAGAAAAAGAGTTTTTTTTTTTTTTTTTTTGCTTTTTAGCCGTTGTGTCCTGCTGCGTGACACACCGTAAGTTTTAAGAAACAAACTTTGAATGAACTATTATTGTTTCAAAATAAAATAATGCACGTTTCTTTTCTGTTAATTTTTGTGTATCGTCTTCTGAACAAAGGTTTAGAGAGAAATATGCGTTTTCAACTACTCTTAGAATCTGTAATGAATTAGAAAAAAAAAGTGTTTCACTCAAAACCTTCAACTATATTGCAGAAGGTGAATTGTTATTAATTCCAAATCACATTTCATTGTTATGCCAGTCCTTTGCAAACAGTTCTGTTTATTTTTAAACAAACGACCATTAATGAACCGAAACTGGGGCTCCAAGTTACTCTACCCCGGGGCAGGGAGAGCGGGTGCAGAACTGTATGAAATCTCAATTATGTTTGTTTTGGGACTAATTGAGAAGAAATAGGATAAAGTTGGAGAGAGTTTAATGTATATTAATTAACTATATCAAGTCCTCTTCCCCTTCCAGTTTGTTTAATTGAAGTAGTCTCGTACCCAAAGTAACTTTTTGTATCGGTTTTCTTCCTAACTCTAAAGCCAATTTCAAGTACCTTATATGTAAAATATTTTATTATTTTTCCCTATACTATAATAGGTATATTTATTGAATTAAAATCTTTCTGAATAAAGGTCGTTAGTTAAAATTTATTTTGTGGTAGACCCACGAAATGAATCTTGATCTTCCAACCCTGACTAGAATAGGTTGGTAACCTGAGAGGTAACTCGTCCTTCCTACTTTCGCATAATTTTTACACTTTAATAAACTGCAATGAGGTCAAAAATAAATATCTTTATTTTAATCTTCTCAATCATATTGCCTATAAATTAAAAATTTGATGCCTTTGAAAACTTAAACATGTGTTGAGTAAAAATAAAAAAAAGATTAAAAAATAATTTATATATTATTTTTATTTATTTTTATTATATATATATATATATATATATATATATATATATATATAATATATATATATATATATATATATATATTTATATATATATATATTTTTTTTTTTTTTTTTTTTTTTTTTTTTACTCAACAAATGCTCATGTTTTCAAAGGCATTAAATTTTTAATTTATAGGCAATATGTTTGAGAATATATATGCTAATTTACCTTCAAGTTGTCAAAAGTTACATAAATTTTAACTTTTGTTGGTAAAATAAACAGAATAAAAGTCCTTTACATTTGCCAAGCGTATATCTCGGAAACGGTATAAAATATGAAATATATGTATATAATAAAGGTTGTAGAGAATTTAGTTATCATTGATTTAGTAGATAGTCATGTTTTGCATACGATGCACCGTTTTCGAGATATGAGCCCAAAAAAAGAGACCTTCCGCGCCCCCTCCATTTTTGTTCCCAGACCCGAAAACTCCAGGACTTTTAGTATGCTTACTTTTCAACTACCCAGAACAAGTTTTCGAAGAGAAACCTTAGGTTACAAAAAACACATTCTATAATACTTTATTGACTGGATTAACTGTCTTTTGAAAAAAAGAAAAAATATTCTTTTTTATCAAGAACCCATTCCCTTCCCATCCTAAAATTTTATCCATATATATATTTTTTTTTTTTTGGAAAAAATCGAAGGGTACGTATTTTGGGAATTACAAAAACCGTTTTTGGACGGTTTGAAAAAATTCAAAATCAACCGAATATATTTCAGGTTATACATCAAATTGAAGGGCATTTCAAATGGAAAAGAATGCCGTATATTTGAGCTCTCTGGAAGCAATAGTTTTTTAATGGCGTAATTTCCCTATCCTCTAGTATTACATATAAAAGCATTAGAGTCTGTACCTTCTGGGGATTCCTAATTGCGCAGACGAAGGCCGTGTGGCCTAAGAAATGGAGGTAGTTTTACAAGAGGCCGCTGTTGGTAGAGACCACAGCAAAGATGGGGACCACAAAGATGGCAGACCACAGGCTCTAATGAAAGGCCGATGGATCACTCGCCAGGATAGGGCCGCGTAATTAATCCAAAGGTTTTGCCGCCCCTCTTCTTGTCCTTATTAGTCCACGGCTAAACTCGTCTCAACTTGCCTCATGATTTATAAACTTACCTCCCGGCATCTTGTTGAAAATATCCCCTAACCAGCTTCATCTAAGCGCCTATTCATCAAGGCTAGTTACCAAGTTTTATCAACAAGTTATTAATTTGTGAATTTTTTATTATTATTTAAAAGAAAATCATTGATAAAAAAAAATTAATAAAAGTTTAAAAACTTAATGTGATATTTTAGTGTTCCTGATTGTCATAACACTACTTAAAATAGCTTTCTGTAACAACAGGTTAACCATCCATTAGTCGCGTGCCCAATACGGACTACAGTTGTCGCGTTGCACCTGTTGGATGTTTTTACCTTTTTTCCATAACACCAGCTCAAAATGAATTTCATTTCTGATTTTAAGGGTATTAAAAAATATATATACGGTGGAACCTCGATAAAGCGGATTCTTTGATAAATCGAAGTTTTTCTATTCCCCTTGAACCTGCCTACCATTCCTACATTATTTTTACCTCTACATATCGAAGGATTGGTTAAGAAGACCAAGATATATCGAATTTTCGAAGATTCCTTAGCTTACACCGCACCTCTACAAAACGAAGTTTTTATCGGAAAACCTCTATAAAGTCGATTTGTTAAATAAGTATAGTTTAGACTGATCAAAGATTCTATGAAGGATTAACTGTAACTCCCATTCAGACATTTGTTTCTGATATGTTTTAGTTTCTGATAAAACAATTATGCGATACGTTTCGTTTTCTGTTGTTCCGCAATATTTTTTTTTATTCTCGAAAAATGGTAAAGCGTGAAACCCTTTTGTATGAAGAAAAATTGAAAATTATTCGAGCAATAAATACCACCGAACACCTTATCCACAATTTTGAAAAATAGGCTGAAGTATGAAAATCAAGCTCTTTCATTATTATCAAGTTTAAAAGGTCCCGAGTTCCAAGATATCGACTTAGAAAAAGTGTTGTTTTTAGATAGACAAACTACTGTTTCGGATTTTTTCCAAAGGTCCACTTAAATTTTTTACGAATTTAAGAATTATTATTTCAATAAAATATATAAATATTTCCTATAGTTACATTGAGTATTTTATTATAAACCTTATAACCTCTATATATCGAAGTCAATCAGAAATCACCTAAATAAATCGAGTCTCGATATAACTAAACCCTCGATAATTCGAAGTTTTCTCGTTCCCCTTGAGATTCGTTATATCGAGGTTTCACTGTATTAATTTTCCAATGAATAATAATTCTCCAGTTAAACCATGCTGAATCCTAGAACCAAAATAATACTGTAGAAGTCGCGTGCACTTCACAGGTGTTTTTAAATTTATGAAGATTATTTAAAATATATTTCATTACAAAATATTTACGAAACTCTTTTTCTGAGTACTTAAAAAAGAATTAAATATAATGAGACAATAAAATATAAAATTATTTAATTAACTAAAAAAAAAGTATATGTTTAATTGGCTTGCATCTCCCATGTGTTTTGATATGCTTTGGACAAGAAAAGTTCAGGGCGGAATTGGATTAGGTGCGAGCACTTGAAGGGAACTCTGGTAAAAGCATACCTGGAGTCTTGGCCCCACTAGCTCTCTACGGTCAAGATACGGCCAAAACAATTTCGCTTAGGTTATTACAGTTCAAAACGATTTTGAAATTTTGGAGCAGAAACATGATTCTAATTCTGCCAAACAATTTACATGTCGTTATGAGACTTCTCTGAATGAATAGATATTTGAAAGGTAATGTCTTGTTTAACTAATTTTTTTTTTATATAATATTTTTTCAAAGTAGATTCACTTCAAAGTGGCCTGTAATCGTAGAATCACCCTATGAAAGAAACGTATATAGTTTTATCTTGGAGGTGCGGTAGCTCAGTGGGCAAGGCACTTGACTACTAAGCTCCAGAGTCTGAGTGACACACCCAGCCTCTAAAAAGTGGGTACCCTCAATTGGGGAAAAACCTGGCGGTTCAGTGGGTTTTAAACCGAATCTCCTCCTTTCACAACCGTTGGTCTAGTAACAGTACATCCTTACCTAAGTTCTGAACCCAAGACCCTTCATAGGTTATTAGTGGTACAGGTTTATTTATTTTTTTATAGTTTATTCTTAGACTTCAGATGTCTCGTAGAGTTAGTTATCTGGAGTAAATGGGAAACAAGTTGGGGAGTGAATGATTATCAACAGTATCTAATTTATGGCAAATCAGCAACCAAGATTTGGAACGTTAAGTTTGTGGGTAAATTTCTTTGTGACATAGTTAGTGGCATTGGGGTAACCAATTGTATAAGTATGGAAAAATTAAGAGAGACAGTTGGAAGTCTATTATAAGGTATCTTTATCGAAAAAAAAATTCCATATTGCATCGCTTTCATGTCTATCGGTATCCTATTTATCCCAATACAATCTTGAACGGTAAACAAGAACTAATCAGACAAATGATGGGAAGGCAGTTGGAAGTCGAGGAGACGGGTTGTTTACAAGAAGGCAGTTGGTAATAAAAGCAGTCACCAAAGAGCGAGGCTATCGCTAAATCACCGAAGGGACCATCCCTTCGACCCAGAGCCGTCCTCTCGGTAAACATGTTCAGTATGCTGCGGGGGAACGAACCTAGCCCAACTGATATCTTCCTCGTCCTCCGTCATAATTTATGGCCTATATAAAAAGTTCGCTTTCTCGAGTGCAGATAGTAAAAGTAGTCTTGGATTTCTCTTTGTTTACTATTTCTTAGGAGTATTTATCTAACTTGGACATTGTTCTTTATAAGACAGTATGACCAAATTTTGTAGATACAGCTAGTGTAAAAAGCGTTTGGAACACTAACAATTTTTAATTATTCTGGGTTAAATGAGGCATTTGTATATTTTAGAGTGAAAAAGGGTCAGGCAGTTTTGATATATATTGATGTATTGTTAGTGAGACTCGACGCCCGAGCCAGTTGGGGCGAGGGTCTCAAAACACTAGGTACTGAAGGTCGTAGGTTCGAATTCCACCTGAGTGGGTTGAAATTTATTTCGTGGTGGACCCACGAAATTTATCTTGACCTTCGACCGGGGCTGGAATAGGTTGATAACTTGTAGAGTAACCCGTCCTTCCTACCCTAGTTCGAGTACATAAGGACGTTAAGCCTTATTAGGAGTCAAGGCCTGACCCGAAGAGATCCCAGTGCTGCTCTCTCAGCTGCATCACTGGTAATATCCAATGGAGGATGAGAGGGAGCGCTATGGCCACAGATGCTCAGGACCTGAGTAAACAGTTGGGCCAAAAGAAAACCTTTTAATATTCAACAGAGAAAAAAAACTAAACTAAATTTAAGCAGAAAATAAGGCTCTGTAGCTTAAACGTAGACTTATATGCAGGCCTACTAATTTTCGAAATTCTCTATGAAAATGGCGGAAATTTAAAAAAATTTCAACTGCGGTATTGATTTAAAAAAAAAAAAAAAGTAAGAAAGCGTTTTGTTTATACTTTAACCTTTAATAGTACATCTCTTTACAATTATTTTGATGCATTGTAGTTTTAGATTTCTTAACCAATTCTCAACTATACGACCACTGGCGCAGTAATGAACCAAGCATTAGGTAAGATGCTTTTTATTTGAAGGAATCTTGCAAGAATATGATTTATCCGAATGTCTGGATGAAGTTAAGGAGAACATGAGATAATTCGTACGATTTTTTCGTATGTATATTAAAAAAAAAAATGGTCTGCTGTCAGAGGTTTACACTAAAACTCGAAACAAAAATAATTTGGACACCATTTTGAAAATAGTTCCTTGTGGAAAATTAATATACCGAAATTCACTGAATTAATATCTGAAACTAAAGATTTATATCTGAGGCATTATTCGTGGTATTATATGCCAGTATCATTCCATAAATTGCTTTTACATGGTCCAGAAATTATTTCTTTTTTTATTACTCCAATCGGGAAATTGTTAGAAGAAACATTGTATGGCTGACAAAAGACCATTATGTACCTCAGAGAGCACAATACAAGGAAAACCTCTCGTATTGGTGTAAATATGGATCAAATGAAAATGCTTCTCCTTTCATCACATCCATATTTCTCAACTTTAATAATGGTTGTCTCCGAAAAACAAACAATTTACGAAAATACTTTACCGTACTTAATTTTAATAGAAAATGAGAATATTAGTTTACATTCTAGTAATTCTGAAGATGAATGAGTTTTTTTTTTTTTATATTTGTACTTTCCTGTATGTATTTTTTGTATTTATACCACAATAAATGATTTTATCTGTCATTTTTGTGTTGTTTTATAACCTAAAAAAACAAGATGAAAATGATGTAAAGACAAACGCCTCAGAGGATTATCAGGAATGGAGTGGGAAGAAAGTTGAGAAACTAAAGGATTTGATTGGATATGGAGCTTACTATGAAAGGATAGGTATCTGGTGTGGGCTAAATCAGCAAAATATGGAACATTAAGGTCTTTATGGATAAGTTTATTGGTCACAAAGTAAGGATCATTGAGGATTTTTCGAAGGATTTTGGATTGTAAGGATTGAATACGGGATGAATTGGATGGTTTAGTGGAGCCCCAAAGCTCAACTCTGTACGTCTAAATAGGTCTAATCACCGTTATGTATATGAGTCTTTTGTAATTAATTGGGAGCTTTGAACGTTTGTCTAGTAAATGTTGAAGTAGTCTGTAACGACGGGCAGCTTGGTTACTTAATTTAAATTTACCAATTTTACGCAAAATTTTGCTCTCATTATGGGTTATAATTATTATTTTTGTAATTCAGTACAAATTTCTATTTTTCTCCGTCCCATCGTTAAACATGAACAGTAAATATATCAAGGACCTGTAAGTGTGCCTAAGATAACTCACCGAATTTCATTCAAAGACACGTTTGAAATTTTCATTTTACTATGTATTTTATTTTGAATAATCATTAGTCGTTAATTTGATGTAGTCATTTTTAGTTCTAAAATATGAATTATAAAAAAAAAAACAATAGATTATAATCTATAATAAATATATATCTATAATTATAGATGGATATATTCATGATCTATTCTCCCCTATATTAATTAAAATTGTCTTTCTCTAATCTCTTCTATGGTTAATATTTAAACAATAAATTTAAACTTTAAATTAATAGAAATTCATTAAAGAAATAAATTTATTATATAATTTTATCTAAATCGGTTTATTTTTACATTTATTTAATCACATACACCTCTTCCAATTAAACATTTGTTTATACAGTGTTGTAATCAGTCGAATATTTCCCTTTGAATATACAGAATTCATTTACATACGATAATAAATTCAGTCCATATGTAGAAAACAGGTTCTAATTTGTACTGTATATGTAACCTTGTATATATTACCATATCTGATAAACCAGTGGTTTAGTTTTAAAGTTTCAAATCAAATTCGAATATATTTAGTCATTTAAATATTTCTTATTATAAATAATAATAATAATAATAATAAACACAAAAGTTTAAAAGATATTATTATATTATTCACCAGTCATTTTTTGGACATTATTTTTTATTATACCAAATATGTTACATCGTAGGTTAAATAATATATTTTGTCCATATCAGTTGAAAAGTGTAAAGTTTTGTTTTGGTACGGATATAGTTTTCTCGTGTAACTTTATTGTTCACCCTTAAAATGTGTAACTTTTTTTTTTCACACTCAAAAATGTATTAATTTGACACGCTCTAGCACTGTTTAGGTTGGTCGGATGGAAAAATTTAAGACGGTTCCCTGCTCATAAATAGAAAATAGAAAATATTTCGTAATATAACATTTGTCGCTAGGATCTAGTGTTCAACAGATATATTGGTTCGGTCGAAAAAAAATCACGATTTGTCTACATTTTTTAAATTGGTGCTTTTTTGGCTCGCTCTGGATCTGCTAATGTTTTCCTTGACAGTATTCTTGCTAGAAGTATTAAATATAAAAGCAGTAGATTAATAATAGTATAATAATATATCAATGATCTATTTCTTATTTTTATTTTATTTATTTTTTTCAGCCAGGGAAAAATTAAGTTTTATTATTTTTTTAAATCATAAATCATCAATCAATCCGATATTCGAATACTGCTGAACTGAAATACTTAAATTGGAATTGTCGAAGTACCTACTCGAAGTGATCTAGGGCCTATGATTGTAGTTTTTCTATTTTATAAATTAGATTTAAAAAACAAAACACGCATTTTTGGAATATATTATGTAGAAAAAAAAAAATCTTTTTACTAGCTAAACCAGCACACCGCCCTCCCTTCTAAACTCTCCCTTCCTTTCACTCACTCTCTCTCACTCTCTCACTCTCTCTCTCACTCTCTCTCTCTCTCTCTCTCTCTCTCTCTCTCTCTCTCTCTCTCTCTCTCTCTCTCTCTCTCTCTCTCTCTCTCTCTCTCTCTCTCTCTCTCTCTCTCTCTCAATTTCTCTCCTATTCTAGAAGACATATTCATCTCAGGACCATGTTCGACTAACTGACAGAACATTGTCATTAACATACATCCATCCAGTCCCAAAGTATTTTTAGTAAATTACATAAAATTATGATTAAAGTACAGGTGACTGTTATGGTGAATGGAGAAGAAGATAATCAGGGATGCAGTCAAAGAGAAACACCACGTTCAAGTAGAAATACTTTAATTGTGTGCCAACGTTTCGACTGCCTTGCAGGTCTTCTTCAGGGCCACCGAACCAATGGTTGATGCCTTATGATCAGTTTGTTTATGTGTACTTGCAGAAACAAACAACTAAATGGAGAAGAAGATAATCAGGGATGCAGTCAAAGAATATCAGTCACGGTTCGTCTCCTCACCAGTGTGGTTCGGTGGCCCTGAAGAAGACCTGCGAGGCAGGTCGAAACGTTGGCACGTATTAAAGTATTTCTACTTAGACGTAGTGTTCCTCTTTGACTGCATCCCTGATCATCTCCTTCTCTATAAAATATTATAATTAAATTTTAAATTTATGCCCAGCATAGATAGTTTATTTTTCAGAAAGTGTGTGGAAAATAGAAGTTCTGTCGCTCGCTCTCTCTCTCTTTCTCACACACACTCTCTCTCTATCCAAAAAAAATTGAGGAGTGATATAGAAATTAGAACCTTAGAACTCAATTTCAATAAATAAAAACAAAAGCTCAAAGCTAAGAATTATCTTCAATTAGTGATACGAATACAAGAAATAAAATTGTTTCGGTTATTATATATTTACTTTGGCGATAATCGTATTATTACCTGAAGCTTTTTATTCCTCTTTTAGGCTATTAAATGATTTAATTATAAATTTATATTATCTTTTAGCCTAGTGAATTGTGCATTGACTAATGTTCACCAACAGTGCAAAAATTGCTAAGTTCTATTGTTTAAGATTATGTTATAAATTTTCTATCTCACTCTAGCTCACTCTCTGTCCCTCACTCTCTCTCTCTCTCTCTCACACACACACATACACTCTCTCTCTCCTTCTATGCTAGAAGACATGTTCATCTCAAGACCATGTTCCGCTAAGTACCTGTTGAAGTGCAAAGCCTTCTCGAGACAACTTAGCCCAGTTCATAACTTAACCTCCATTCTATGACAGAACAGAATACAGCAATTACCACTTATATCAGCCCAATCTTTCGGTATTTGTTAGTAAATTATATAGAATATTTATTTTAATTTTAAAATAATCAAATTGATTTTTTTTTCTCAAAACATAGATGCTTTATCAAATAATTGTTAATTTTCAGTAAGAGTTATTCGGAAACAAGTAAACAGATTCACTACGTAGGAGTCCTTATGGATAAACGTTTTACTTGGAATAAACAAACAAAACGAAAACGAAAAGAAACTGAGCCCTATTTATCGTCTCCACTCATCTTAACAGTTAACTTTACTGTTATCATTATGGATCGCAAACACACCAAGTTTATTGTTTGTGATAGGTATAAGAGTTTTGATTGAAAAGTCTGCAGTTTTTGTATTAGTACCTTTTTCGCATCACCTAAAAATCTGAGAAGCGTAAATCCTAATGGGTTTTATTATGTATGTGAAAGAAGCTAGTTTCTTACTCAAGTCTCTTAGTCCAGTAAAATAAGGCTCCAAAAGGCCGTTTTCAAGAAAAAAACTGCGGAACTTTTATTCTCAACGGATCTTTATGTTTTTTGGGGAGCTGAATCCGAATCTGAAGTTTGCTACCACGGCAACCATCGGCTTCATATTCAAAATCGCAAAAAAAAACCGTTATTTTTGTTTTTTTATCTATAACACGATAACGAAGCTTTTTTCGAAGAAAGTCTTCAAATATTAACTGTAACTGGAACTAGTACCTACATAATGAAAAAAAGAAATCCGAAACCGGACTATTTTTCGCGAATTTACGTTATTGGGAAAAAATGGAGAAATTGGCCAACTTGCCGTCAGTCCCACAGCTCCACGAAAACACGTTTGTCTTACTCTTTTGGCTATAACTCTGAAATTATTTGTCCGATACAACATTACTTTTTTTCATCTTAAAGCTGATTAAATTTGCCCGTTGATTAAATTAAACCCCGCAAAATGTACATGCCAGCCCGCTAATAAAAACGTACTGTTGTAAAATCCTAGAGTTGGCACATTTGTCGCTCTAACTTCTCAAATATTTGTTCGATCCCAAATTTCTTTTTTCTATCTCAAAGCTGATTAGATTCGCTATCAGATGCTATACATGTAAATTATATTAAACCCTGTAAACCAACCAAGCTAGCACGCTAAATGTGTATATTTTTGCAAAATATGTAAATTATGACATGTTCAGTAGACTGATGAGGGTATTTCGCGGTGTTAATTATAAATTACATATATAGGATCTAATAGTAAATTTAACCAGCTTTTAAATAACAATATTAAATTTTGGATCAGACAAATGGTTTTGGAGTTATAGCGAATAATGTGCCAAACAAACATGTATTTTACAAAAGTAAGTGATTTTCAGCGTAATAGCTTGTGTATTTCTTGAATTTTGATAAAAATTTCATATATAGGATATAATTGTAAATTTAACGATCTTTCAGATTGAAAAAAAACATTTTGAATCGGACATGTACTTTCGGATTCAGCACCCCAAAAAACATCAAGATCCGTTGAGAATAAAAGTTCCGCCAATTTTTCTTCGGTAAACCCTTATTTTACTGGACAATCTTATCGAATGCCAATCCTAGGTGATTTATTTGGTCAGCCTGCGGTAAAGGAGTATTATCTTAAATTTGTATTTTTTTTTTTTTTTTTTATCTAAAGAAATTTAAAACGGTTGAGATTTTAAAAATAATTGATTAAACATTTTTCTAGTAGACGTTTAAAGTTAAGAATCGGGGATGCTAGTTGCCGCCCCAGTTCTCCCAACTGATGACATTTGGTGAAAAGGTCAGCCGCTGACATTCCTCCAAGGGTGACCTTAAGCTCTGAGACCTTAATGCCCTGAGGACAATGGCAGGCCGTGCAGTTAAGACTCCCCGCTGTACGGTTTATGATAATGAGATCGGAGTCACAATGTGTTTCTTTGGAAGGGAGGGGAGATGAAAGTCGTAATGTCGTTGACAAATATTCACTATATGCACCACGGCCTCTTGTTCACAAATTCGCTTTTAATTTTATCCATTCTTTTCGACTCCTTCAAAATATACTAGACAAACCTTCAGATAAATTGCAGAAGACACATTTACATGACAGGTATCATACCTTTGAATTTTTGGTTTGAGCCCTCTTCTGTTCCTATTATACATGGATTACATATCAACCATATGCAAGCATTTAGGACAATGGAACCTGCAACCTGTTGTAATACAGATGCTCCTCTATGCAGACGATATAGTTCTCATTACAGACTCCATACAGAAATTACAGCAGGCCATCACAGAATGGCATGAAGAGCCATTTAGGAAGGGTATGGCAATAAAAGCACACCAAGAAGACATCCATATCATGTGCATTGGAGAGGAATTGGAAGTAGTCTCTAATTACAGCTATTTGGGAACAGTCTTACATAGGTCAGGTAAAATAGACTATGAAATGTCATACCGAATAGGACCTGCTAATGCTGTGTACTACCAGATATGTAATACTGTCATTGGTAAAAAGGGGGTTAATAGAGACACTAAACTACTCATCTTCAAAACAGTGTACCTCTCAATCCTTCTGTATGGGGAAAAGCTTCGAAGTCGGATAACCGCATCCGAAATAAAATTTCTTAGGAGAGCAACTGGAAAAACAAGAGGAGATAGATTCAGGATTGGCTGCATTAGAGAGACGCTCAATATAAGTGCCATCCATGATTTACATGAGAAGAGACAGCTGCAGTGGTAGGGTCACATCTGCAGAATGGAAAAACACCGTGATCCAGCTAAATCTATGGAATATCACTCAACTGGAAAGAGACCAAAAGGACATCCAAGAACAACATATATGGATCACATAGGAAAGCTAGGACAGAAGAGAGGGAAAACGCTTCCAGAACTGAGAGGCTTGGCAAGAGACAGGGAAGTTGGAGGACTTGGCTGAGTGCACCCCCGCACTGAAAGGCAATATGTGGAAAAGCGAAATAAGAAGAATTATCAGACCTATTAGAGTTGAGCATTGGGGCTCCACTAAACCATCCAAATTATCTCGTATCCAATCCTTCGAAAAATTCTCAATGCAATTGTCACAAATAAACTGATCTATAAAGATCTTAATATACTATATGTTGTTGATTTAGCCCAAAACAGGCACCTAACCTTTCATAGAAAACCCATTCGCTCACTAGTCTCTCAACTTGCTTCCCATTCTATTCCAGATAACTCTCCAAGCCGTCTGAAAAGAATATTTATTGGTCAAACAATTTTAATATTACATTTTTTTTTAAATTCATTTATTGATATTTATAACTGTATACAATACAAAAATAATTTAAATATGTGAAAATACGATAACAATAACTTGTAAAGAAAGTATCCATTATTTGCACATGAATAACGTTCAATAAACGCCTCGGATATTTATCGGGAATTGAGTGTGAGGTAATTTGGGTGTCAAGTGGATTCGAATGGGTATGGAGTTTACTATGAAAGGATAGACATCTGGTTCGGACTAAACATATGGTACATTAACGTATTTAAAGTTAAGTTTATTTGTAAAATAATAAGAATTGAGGATTTTACGAAGGATTATAGATTAGAAGAGTTGGACACGAGAAGAATTGTAAGGTTTATTGCAACTTCGTATTTCCCAATAAGCCTAATGTCATATAAATAAATCTTTTGTTATCAATTTGGAACAGCAAACTACAGGAAACTTTGAACGTTTATCTGGTAGAAGAAAACGACAAGCAGTCTCTTGTCATTTGAGCCTTGTAAATTTGTTGATCAAATTCAACGAATCTTTTCATTTTGTATTAAAAAAAATTATTATTTTTATTTCTTTTTATCATTAATTAATCAGTTGATTTAGTGTTGTAAAATGAAAATTCTTCTAAGATTTTAATTAATACCATCATTTCAAGTTATAGCACAGTATCGAAGGCACTGTACATATACATGTATGTACGGTCTCTTATAAATATGTAACTATATACATGTATGTATCTATACTATTTTTTGTTTGTGATCACTAACCGCGAAAACTACTAAACCAATCAGTACCAAATTTTGACTAAATAGTCTTTATAGTTCAAGGAGCGTTTAGCAATAATAAAAGTTACATTTTTAAACTATATTATTATTAATAAATAAGTAAATTTGTGGTGCGGAGTTAAGTTGGAAAATTACCGATAGGTGGCTATACAAGAGAGGTTACAAAGATATGGTGTTTTATACAGATAAAACACATTGATAACAAATTGATAACAAAATTTGTATAATTCAATTCAATTCTTATTAAAAAAGTTATAAATCTGTTCTGTGACGTATGGATCCCAGTGAAGCTTAAAACTTCAGCGATATATGGCTAGCTCCATACTTCCAATCTGTACTAAATTTTAACTAAATCATTTTCATAGTTTTGGAAAGGCTTCTAAAAGTAAAGTTTACAGATTAAAAATTTTAATGTACAATATTTAGTGGCTGAAACGAGGTTTGCTACACTGTCATAAACTTTTATGGTTAAAAAGTAAAATCCAACCAGTTGAGAACAATAAAATTAAGAATACAATAATAACGGAATAAAAATGTCGATCCTTTTCTTTTCAATATTTTGTGTAAAACTTTGATTCATCTGCCGTTTATTGCAAGCACTGATAATGCATTTCATTTTATGCAAGTTTCATTATTGTCTTTGCCCACCTGTATTAGTAACCCATGCATTAAAATTAAAATAATGTATGTTTAATTATGCTTTTACGTTATTTTTGGAAATTTTTTAATGTTTAATTACTGTTATGCGTGATATCATTGCGGAAATAATTCTCATTAATTGCATGCTACAATATTGTATATTGTATTGTATTATTTATATTGTATTGTATTATTTATATTGTATAATGTTATATATATAATATTTTGAACAAGAAGTTGTATTTGAGACTTCTTAACAAAGCAACTGCACTTAGAGCTGACATATCTTCCTTGTAACAGAAACGTGTAGACTTTTTTATTGACTTTCCTCTCCTCTACCTCTGCGCAGTGAAGGGAAGGAACTCCAGAGAAATCTAAGTTTTTCCAGAGATTGAACCAAGCTAAGAGGTGCGGGAACTTGATTCTTTGTCACCGAGTTAGTCGAGAACTTAAATCTACTCTCGCGGTAACCTGTGATTTTCTTCGGTATAAGCTATTTTAACTGTGGCTTTTATATATCTCCCTATATCCTTTATAATATATAATCACATTACGGTATTTCTGTCATTGTATAACATTTTTTTAACTATAAAAATGTTATGTGTATTAAGAACATATTCAGTAAAATTAAAAGCGCTTTATATATTTTTACTAACCTCATAAGAAAAAACAATATATATTTTTTAAGTATCTATTAAATTCTAAGTTTAATAAGTGTAAAGAATCTTTATGTTAATTTATAATAATTTTTTTTTATCGACAATTTTTTGGACATAAAATCTTTCTTAAAACCATTTGCTCGTTTTTCTGTTTACAGAAAATAATTTTTTTTTTTTTTTTAGTTTGTAACTATTAAAATTTCATAATAATTTTTACTAGTTTCTATAGATATTGGATGTTAGAGAACCAATTATGAATTTGGCCGAATAGTGAGCAGTGCCGATCATTGCTTCCAACAAAATTAATTTATTTAATTTATAATTTAAATTAGATACATTTTATTAATTTTGGCTACTAGTACATAGTTTGTAGAAATCTGCAATTGTATTAGTGGGAATATTATCTTAAATTGAAGGCCTACTACGAGGGTGAATCAAATATAAACGGTAATTTTCAAAATTATATTTATTGAATAATATTATACAGAAACTATACCTTCAACATTTTTCAATGTAGTCTCCTGCATTATCTACCCACTTCTGCCACCGATTTGGAAGCTTGAATATTCCCTGTTCATAAAAAGACTGAGGGCAAGTTTTTAACCATTCGCGCACGTGCTTTTCGACGTCTTCATTGTTTTCAAATCGTTTTCCTCCAAGTGATTCTTTCAGGGGCGCAAACAAAAAATAGTCACCATTACACCCCAGAATCGAAAATGGCAAGTAAGGAGTGGCGAAGGAAGGATGAAGGCTGCCCAGTGAAAGCCAAAACTCGTCTCTCAGCCGGAAAAGTTCTTGCAACAATTTTTTTTCACTCAAGGGGAGTTCTACTCATTGATTTTCTTCACGATCAACGAACAGTGAATGCGGCTTACTACTGCCAGGTGCTACAGTCAGCAAAAACCAGTTACCGGAACAAAAGACGAGGGTGCCCATTAGAGATGTCATCCTTCTCCATGACAACGCAAGGCCTCACACCGCATTGTTGACAAGGGATAAATTGGAAGAAATGAACTGGGAAACTCTCGAAACACCCTCCTTACAGTCCAGACCTGTCCCCTTGTGACTATTTTTTGTTTGCGCCCCTGAAAGAATCACTTGGAGGAAAACGATTTGAAAACAATGAAGACGTCGAAAAGCACGTGCGCGAATGGTTAAAAATTCGCCCTCAGTCTTTTTATGAACAGGGAATATTCAAGCTTCCAAATCGGTGGCAGAAGTGTGTAGATAATGCAGGAGACTACATTGAAAAATGTTGAAGGTATAGTTTCTGTATAATATTATTCAATAAATATAATTTTGAAAATTACCGTTTATATTTGATTCACCCTCGTATAATATTTTTATAGGCTTACTTAACATAGTACCTAGGACTCCACTCGACAATCTTCTAGCTTGGAATCCACATACAAGACTAAAACGACAAGAAGCTGCCCGTCGTTACAGACTACTTCAATATTTACTAGACAAACGTTCAAAGCTCTCAAATAATTACAAAAGACTAATATACATGACTGTGATTAAACCTATCTGGACGTACGGAGTTGAGCTTTGGGGCTCCACTAAACCATCCAATTCATCTTGTATCCAATCCTTACAATCCAAAATCCTTCGATAAATCCTCAATGCACCTTACTTTATCACCAATAAACTTATCCATAAAGATCTTAATGTTCCATATGTTGCTGATTTAGCCCAAACCAGATACCTATCCTTTCGTAGTAAGCTCCATAACCACTCAAATTCCCTAATTTCTCAACTTGCTTCCTACATCATTCCTGATAATCCTCCGAGGCGTCTGAAAAGATGGCCCAGTGACCTTCTAGTGTAGAATTTTTATTAAAGTGCTACTGATGAGTAGTTCTATTCAAGTTTTGTCACGTTATTGTAATAGTTAACAGCACATTTACTTGAAGTATAAATATTGTACAGTTGTAAATTTCAATTAATTGTTATTAAAAAAAAACATAGAATTCAATGCTAAGATTTGGATTTCACTCATGCCGAAAAAAATATTGTGTTCACGGACTCCCTTTGATAACATTATATATATATATATATATATATATATATATATATATATATATATATATATATATATATATATATATCTTAGTTGAAAATGAAATAAAATATTTTTATCAAAAGGCCAAGCCGATCATTGCTTCGTGGGACATCGGCAATGTTCGAGGTGCTTCGTTTATATCTTTATAACCCATTTTACATTCGTCCACTGGTTTTTGTTTATCTTATATGTTCTTTTTTTTACAAATGGGCCGGTGTGTAACCGAGTATTTTCTTTAAAAAAAAAAATAATAATAAAAATAAAAGTCAGCAATTTACTTTACTTAGCATAGAATCCAATGCTAAGATTTGGAATTCACTCATGCCGAAAAAGATGTGTTTATGGACTCCCTTTGATAAATCTGTAATATGTATAAATGGATATATATATATATATATATATATATATATATATATATATATATATATATATATATATATATATATATATATATATATACTTCATATATACATAATACTTCACATGTAATACGCATGTAAATTGCTAACACAGTGAATAGCAGTTTCCTTTAACAATTACGAATTAATTTTGTTTAAATCTATCACAGGAATGAATGAATGAAAAATTACTGTTTTTTTGAAAAACATTTTTTTTTTTTTTCAATTACAGGAGGTTTTGACTCTTAATGAAAATAATACAAACATAAACATTCATTGTTAGAGTAAGCGAAGAGATAAAATAAAATAAAGAATAAAATAAATAAATAAAATAAAAAATATTGGGAATAAAGCTATATTGATTAATTATAACAATTAAGAAACTGCAATTAAAAAAAATAGTAACTCCTTAATTTAGTGTAGTAGAATGTTTTTTTTTTTTTTTAATTAATGCTTTTTAAAGTTTGATAATTTATTACAAACAAAATCCAATAACAAACAGTAAAGATGGATTAAAAATAAAATTATATTTAATAAAGGACATATTTGCGTTTTAATCAACCTATTATTATCTATTATATATTTGTCAAATACCACTCACTCACTTAACACGAAATCTCAGAAACCACCGAACGGATTTGAATGAAATTCGATTTGTAGATTCCTCTAGGGCCGTAGGTGCTCGCTAAGAAAGGAATTTTTAAAAATCGGCCTAGATCGCGGCTAATTCGCGAAAAATGCGATTTCAATTTTTATTGGGTGAATAATAAAAGATTAATTATCATATGGTATTTGGAGATAAGCTAAGTTAAAAAATAGGTTAGATCTTTAAGCCGCAAACTTTGACCACCGTTTAAGTTCCTTATAGTTCTAAACAAATATAAATACGATCGATGTCGAAACCTAATAATATTGGTACTTTCTGTGAACTCATGGTAGCTGCAGAGGTTACTTACAACTTACAAGTTTGAGTTGTTTCGTGAAGAGAAACTATTAAAAGACTTATGTTAAAGAGGAGGTTAAAAGACTTATTATGTTCTCTGGTGATGACATGTAAGGCCAGTTCGATGTAGGGACAAAAAACAGATTAGAATCAATAGTTCTACCAAGTGTATTATTCTCTTTAGTATAGTATCATGTTCTACCATGGAGAAGAAAGGTACAGTATTAACATCCCTCAGCGTAACCCAAACTCCAATACATCACTTGAGAAAACTGTGTCTGCAGCTGATTTTTACGCCTAAATGTTAGTGGAGCGAGGAGGTGAAGAACCTTATTTACTTTAATTTCGTAATCTCCTCAACCAATTTATGCTTGATATGTACGCAAACTTTTTCTTCAAAAAAGTTGAGAAGTTAAGACTGACTATATTCACTTAAAGTATGCCATAAGAAAAGCTGATGGTCTGGTATCAGAGCTGGGTAAGATGGTAGTACTGCCTTAAATGTATAAAAATGGCCGACTAGTCGCCGATTACAGAAGAGGCTAATCACGAATATTAATATTATTAAAAATTTAAATTTATATTATATATATATATATATATATATATATATATATATATATATATATATATATATATATATATATATATATATATATATATATGTAATACCAAGTTCGAACTGGCAAGATTATTCTATTCCGCACAGCATCTCGGAGTTGCGGGTACGGTATAGACTCACGCCGCAACAAGTGATTCAAGAAAGTAAATTATCATTATACATAAACATTTTTTTTTCATTAATTGTTAATTTATTTTTGTTTCTGTCGATTTAAAATTAAAAAAAAAAATATAGTATCATATATTTTGTAATTATTTTAAACTCGAAAATTAACAATACTGAAACATCAGTTATATGTTATTTATTTTATTTATATACCTCTATTAGAATTATATTAGTTGATTTTATATATTTAATATGTGTACTATACTCAAACATCTTTTTTTCTGATATTATTATAGAAAATTATTGGGAATCTAATGGAAAAAAAAATTATTTAAAACGTAGAGAATTAATTGAAAAGATTCGAGTATTTTTAGTAAAAGTGTTTCTTAATTTTAAAATTCGAAACTTTTTAAAAAAATACGTCATTATTAATTTAAAATATAATTTTTATTTTAATTGTGTACTCTGCATCGATTTAGTGTATAGTTCCAATCAGATCAGATTTATCGGCATGGTTGCCGTTTTTTCACTCTCAAAACTGTAACATGTCGAGGCGCTCTACTAGTTCTGTTTGTGTAGCTTGGACTGAAAAGTTTCCTATAGTATTGTTATCAGAAATTAAATGGAAAATATTTTTGGTCCTACAATATTTGTCGCTAAAACCAACCTTTTAGAAGCTACATGTGCTTAAATGAAAAAAAGTCAGGTTTTCTCAAAAAAATTTTGAAATAGGACAGTTTCCTTATCAGAAGTATTATATTATATATAGGCATGTCCATGATCTATTGTTCTATGCATTATTTTCTATTTAGTACATACTCTGCAATAAATAAATTTCGAATATTAATTACATATTTTATATTATTTAAAGAAAGATCCCATAGAAAAATTGATCGAGGAGTTTAATTTAATGATTAGGTTGACTACTTGAACAAATGAACGATCTATCTATATTTTGATCTCCTTCTATTTTAAATTAAATAGTTTTTAAATAAGATTTACATTTTAGATGTATTTTTTTTTTTTTAATTTATTGAAATTTACAACTGTATAAAATACATTATGTAAATGTCTTTAAAAACGCTTACAATAACATGGTAAACCTTGAGAAGAACTACTCATCAGTAGAACTCCAATAAAAATCTACACAAGAAGATCTCTGGGCCATCTTATTTTCAGACGCCTCGGAGGATTATCAGGAACTGAGAGGGAAGAAAGTTGAGAAACTAGTGGATTTGAGTGGTTATGGAGCTTACTACGAAAGGATAGGTATCTGGTTTGGGCTAAATCAGCAACATATGGAACATTAAGATCTTTATGGATAAGTTTATTGGTGACAAAGTAAGGAGCATTGAGGATTTTTCGAAGGATTTTGGATTGTAAGGATTGGATACATGATGAGTTGGATGGTTTTGTAGAACCCCAAAGCTCAACTCCGTAAGTCCATAATGGTCTAATCAGTGTCATGTAAATGAGTCTTTTGTAATTAATTGGGAGCTTTGAATTCAGATGTAATAAATTATTATTGCTATTTTTCACTTATAAGAATATTTGTAGATAATTTATCTATTTTTTTTTATTCTTTTTTATATTTTTAATTAACATATAAATTTATTCGATTAACAATTGGTCTTCATTTAGTCAATGTTCATTCCTATGTATGTTATACAAAATTATGCATGTTTGTATTAATATTTAGTTAACTGCGAGTTATAACCAGAGATGGAATATATGCATACGTTGCTAATTTAGTAATATATGGAAGAATTTAAATTTATTTTATTTCGTGAACATTATCGATCAAAAACTAAGGTCTTCGTTTATATTATGCAGTTTAGAAGTAAAATTACGCGAAATGAAAAGTTTATACAAAAAATATGATGTTTTATCATCAATTCTGTTTGATTATTATATTCATTAATCCGGACTCGTGTCAAATTGATCAAAATTATTTCTAATGTAGTTAGAAACAACGGATATTATTCATTGGTACGATTGTATTAATTTTGTGTATTTAATTTTTTTTTGTTTTTATAATTAACCGAGTAACTAGGGAAGTAAAAATATATAAATTATAAAGTCTAAGTACACGATAATAAGTTTTTGGGGTTTAAGATTGGGTAATATAAGTTTAACGAGACTAAACCGCAGATGAAGCTATCACATTAATTACAGCTGATAAGACACAACTCTCAACTTTGGACAGATCTTAAACAGCTTCCTCTTAAACAAAACTTACACAGTATTAAAAGCTGTCGGGCTGCATGAATATTCTTGAAAATAAATATTTCTAATCTCAAAAATAATAATAACTACCACTTATAAATTTTTCAATAAAATGAATAAATTAAAAAAAAAAAAAAATTTTTAAAAAAAATATATTTTTATAATATAATATATATATATATATATATATATATATATATCCCTGACCGAAACCCAAAATATAGGAACTTAAATTTATCATCCGTTAATAAATATATCATTATTATTTATTTATCGTATAAATATATTTTTTTATTGCTAACCCTTCCTTGGACTATGAAAATAATTTAGTTTAAATTAGGTACAAATGGGATCAATTGTTTAACAATTGCAAACTCTGTTACAGTAAGGCGCGAGCCATATATCGTTCCAGTTTTAAAATTTTCAAACATATATATATATATATATATATATATATATATATATATATATATATATATATATATATATAATCATTGAATTAAGCAAATTTTGTTATCTATTTTAGGCCCATAAAACACCATATCTTTGTAACCTCTTCAATAGCGATCCTATCGGTCAATTTTCAAACTTCACTTCCCACCACATATTTATCCTTTTTTTTTAACAACAATTTAATTCAAATATGCGAATTTTATCATTGATAAACCTCCCTTGAACTATGAAGATTATGTAGTTAAAATTTATACACATTGGTTTAGTAGTTTTCGGGGTTAGTGATCACAAATGAAAAATGACTCGTCCTTTTATATAATACATAGTATGGATATTATTTTCCACTGAGCATTCCACTGAACCCTGTTGAACAGATCCGCTACCTAGGATCCCAGCTGGAAAAACGTTTAACTTGGAATCCACATACTAGACTAAAACGACAAGAAACCGTTCTTCGTTTTGGATTTCTTCAAAATTTACAAGAAAAACGTTCAAAGCTTCAGATATACTATTAGGTTGATGCAAAAATAATGCCGGATTTTATTTTAAATATTGTGTAAAGAAAACTAATCCACAATGCTAAGTTATACACATCATTTTAAAGCCTATTTATCTCGCTTACTTTCTTATATAATCCTCTTTTTTAACACTTAATTCAGTCCATGCCTCCAGACAAAATGACGTCTAGGAGCGATTTTTGGCAAATTTACTTGTATGAGTTCAAACTCGGTCGATTGCTGCTGCGCAAACGGCTCAAACCTTTTTATATTAAATGGAGTTTGGGGGCCAGGTACCATTAATGAATCTACAGTGCAGCGATGGTTTCAAAAATTCCGTAGTGGAAATTTTGACCTTTCAAACAAAGAAGGTGGTGGCCGTCCCTCTGCTATTGACAACGACCAGTTAAAGGCAATAGTTGAAGCTGACTCCACCAAAACTACTCGAGAAATAGCGGAAGAACGTGGTGTGGATCGTACGCCATCTCAAGGCAATTGGAAAAACAATCGATGTTTTTACTAAATACCAAAAACCTGCATTATTTTTGCATCAACCTAATACATCCGACTCATTTACATGAGTCATCAGATATTTGTACATATGGAGTTGAGCTTTAGGGTTCTACTATTTTGGATAATTCATCCCGTATCCAATCCTTGCAATCCAAAATCCTATGAAAAATCCTTAATGCTCCTTTTTTTGACACAAGCACACATATCCATAAACGTCTTAATGCTCCGTACGTTGCAGATTTAGCCCAATCTGGTACCTATACTTTCGTAGTAAGCTCCATTCAAATCTACTTGTCTCCCAAATTGCCTCCCACTCCATTCCTGATAATCCTCCGAGGCGTCTGAAAAGAAGATGGCCCAGGAACCTCCTAATATAAATTTTTTATTGAAGTGTTACTAGTGAGTAGTTCTTCACTGGTTATTTACAGGTCATTATGATCAAATTTACTTGTTGTATATAGTGTACAGTTATAAACATCGATAAATAGCTTACAAAAAAAAATTTAAGTTGGTTATAAAATTAAATAATAATTTTAAAAAAATTAAATTTATAGTAATGTTTGTTGTTTCGTAACGGTATATATATAATCGACTATGCCGCTGCTCGCCGTAGCGTATTGACTGCTCCGATACAAGGAGCGTTATCTCTACCGTGCACGCTCTCCCAGCCTGATACAAGTATTTACTCTGCCTCAGTGCCCCGGAGATCCCAATCTTTATCACTATACTAAAATATTATGAAACGAACGTCGTAATTTTTAATTTTATTTCTAACAAAACCTTTTTTAAAGAACTAAGAATCATATGCAATGAAGCAAAAACCCAACCAAATGAACGAAACATAAACTTATTGCCTTTTAATTCATAATAATAAATTATAATTTATGGTACAGTATCTGGACATATTACTTACAAATTAAATGCTTCAGTAATTACGGAACATATTATCGACAGGAAACAAATAAAATACAGTCAAATGTGAGAAAATATTTTTTTTTTATATATTTACTCAACTATTTACATATTTGCGGGAGATTGATTGTCTAAAAAGTGTAAAAATAAATTATGTCTAATAGAAGTAAGGGAAGAAGCTTTACGAATAGGAATGGATAGGATATTCCAGAAGGAGCTAGCACCAATGATAAAGGATTATTTTAAGGAAGTTGTTCTATGGAAGGGAATATACAGGGAACATTGTGTTCAGGAGGTGGATGGAGAAACGCAGAGTTATTGATGACATTATAGAGTTGTAATGACAAAATCGTGATTATTTTGTTTTATTTCAAATTACCTTATGTGTAATAAATTGTTTATATTTAATAGAATATATTTTGTAGGGATATCAGTATTTTTTGTTTTCACTTAACGTTCACTAAGGACCACGCGAATATCATTGGTTAAGCTTCTTTGAAAATCTTTATTTTCTTTCTTCGGACCACTTTGTACCCCTTTTTTTTTTCTCTGCTAATATTGGTGAGATTTTTCAGTGTTTTCCTGTATGTGTTTCTATCCAGACAGTCGGCATCTGAAATATTAAGGTTTTCCAATTCTTCTTTTATTTGCTTCATGTATCCTCTCATGGTTTTGTAGATAAAAATTTTATTAAAGAACTTTTTTTCTTTTCTTATTCATCCTTTTCATGTGCTCATAAAACATTAGCCTTCTGATTTTTAACTCGGTTTCCAAGTCTTTGCTATATCAGAATTTATTATTATTCCCTTTAAAAAAAAGTAATTTTAACTCTTTAATATTTCGCTGCTTGGAAATAATTCAAACTATATTCACAAGTTTACACGCGATTTTTCGTGATATATCGTTTTACTAATACATGCGGAGAAATCAGTGCAGATAAATAAATTCAAATACCAAGGCGCTGTTCTCAACGAAACTTGCTAAATTGATGAGGAATTAAATTGGGGAATTAAAGTGGCCGGCGGAGTAGTTTGTTGCAGAGAGGCTTTTGTATAGAAGAAAGGTTAGGAAGAAAACAAAATGAATGTTCATGAAATGAACTGTTTGCAAACCCTCTCATACTCTTACCCTCTCAGTCGTGGACTTACACCTAAACTTTGAATCGAACTGAGGGTCCGGAACGCCGCTATACTGACGAGACCATCCTGTAGGAGAATTGGCTAAGGTGGTTTGGACTACTATATTATTAGAATTATACATTATATTACTTGATACGAGTTACCCTTTGAGGAGGGTAAACATTTTTTTTTTCCAGTATTCGGGTTGTAAAGCCTCGCATTATCCTTGGAGATGCAACGAATTCCTGGAAGTGCAACTCGGGTGCAATCATTCAAAGGTACTCCGTTGTGAGCAGGCAGTTGCAAGTGCTTCATTCTGGTGCAGGATTGCATTTCAAGTAGGTGCCGGTGGGTCAACTTGCTGTGTCCAATTCTAAGGCGTGTTATTACTTTTTATTCTTTCCTGTTTATTGGGAGAGGTGTTGCTGGAAGAGAGTTTTCATATATCCTTTTTATTTTATATTTTTAGGTACTTTTGCCCAGAAGTTGATCCATGCCTCTCTGCAAAGGTAAAATATATATTTATTAAAGTCGTAGAGAGTGACGTATTGGGAAAAGGGAACATGGTTCTTGCTTCCTTTGCGCTTATGCCAATTCTTTTCCTTCTAAATTAGTGTGACTAGGAAACCAATGAAATTTAATATGTTTATTCATGCTTAGGGCTGATTTCATTATTTTTATTACGATAGGATTGTCGGTTAAATGAAACTTTTGAATTGCCTGAACGGTGGAGAAAGAGTAGAAATAGTCTGCTGTCCAAATTTTTAATTAAATTCACACACAGGTAGATTGAAAATAGTTCGGCTGAAAAGATGGAAAAATGTTTGGAAGAGAGTATCGGAGGGTTTCTGAAATAGAAAACAAGATATTTAGCAAAAAAAAGATAAAAAATTATAAAATTCAATTTAAATCCAATACTCTGTAAAAGTACTTTCAATTCTATCTGTATTTTAGAATATATCCATAAGGTGTCAATGACTGATTTTACATTATTTATTGTCACTATCTTGTAAAATATATTCCTGGAATAATGTTTGGTATAAACTTTCTTGCTTAGCTTAAAGTATACAGGGTAAGTACCTCTTAGTGTAAAAAATAAAAAATGGGTGAAACTAGATGAAAAATATAGAAAAATGCCGCAAACCTCAACTTTCTATTACAATCCGTTGCAGATATACGATAAATCAAAAACCTTTTTGAGGAAACCACGGTTTTTACCATAGAAGTTGTAATGTCTCCATTTTATATAAATATTTCTCAAATTTTGACAACATTTTTGGATTAAGCATTAAATTTCCTATAAGAGCAGAGTACATGTAACTTTGAATTTTACAAAATTATGACCTAAAGAACAGCTTGATCTTCACCTTATTGAGGGAAGTTACAATGTCTTATATTACTTCAACGCTCACCATATTTGGAAAAACTATCCAAAAAACTGAAAATCTCACGAAAACTTGCAAATTTAATCGAATGATATGTAAATAATTATAAAATTCACCTCAGAAAGAGGTATTCTTCAATATCATCTGCATTCAGAAGCTATCGGCAAAATTGAGGTCTATGTTCATTATCATTGGGTTTTAAGCTTTCCAAATTTTTAATTAAATTCACACACAGGTAGATTGAAAATAGTTCGGCGGAAAAGATGGAAAAATGTTTGGAAGAGAGTATCGGAGGGTTTCTGAGGGAAGAATTACGGAACATCCAACACTCTCCTAATCTTTTGAGCCATCCGTGTAAAGGCAAACGTAATCTATGTAACAGTTGAAGATCAGATTTCAGAAACTTTGCCTTACGGCCTCAGAAGGACTATTTGTTGCCCATAGTGGTAGTGGGTTTGGAGATAATATACAAATCTAAGTATTGGATACAAGAAGATATGAACGATCAATAAATACAAAAAAAAACTAGAATAATTATATGGCACTAAAGTTCTATATAAAAAAATATGTATTTGAAGTGCGATAAGTGGCTTATCTAGTTAAAGATTGTTACATTTTCATTGTTGAATAATGGATGGGTCCCTGAGATCTGGAAGGCGTTGGCTTTGAGTAGTTTGGATGATTTCCCTTCAGAAGGCAGACAATGAAAGACTAATGCATATCAACTAATCCTATCCAAATAGACTTTGAATAGGGAGGAAAGAGGGGTGGGGGTTAGCTTCGTTAGAGAATCAACAACTTATTCAAAGCGACAGGTTTATTTGTGTCCTCAATCTTGTTTGTGAAAACTAATAGTTAGATAGGAATAACATTGAATTTTTTTGATTTTTTAAACAAATATATTGATTTCAGTGATACAATATATAGACAGCTCATTGCATTAGTTTTAAAATTAAATTCAAGAATGAATAATTTTTTGTCACATATAAAATCCTGTATTTTTTTTAACCAACCATATATAATATGTTCAATATAGATGAAAGCATTTCAGTATTATTTTAGGTATTCTTGTAAATTTTTCGTTTGAGTTCTAATTTTACTATTTGATCATGAAACAGCTGTAAATGAAAAGATTAGGGGGTTGTATATTGTCTTTTGTGTATATATAGTGAATAATAAAGAACTAAGGACTCTCCCTTGAGTAACTCCAGATCGTTTATTCTAGTTTAAATCAGATTACGCGTTTTCTTTTTTTATTATGATTAACCAATCCCTCTTATTTTATATATTAATTTTATTATACATTGTTTTGTTTTTTTAATTGGTTAAGGCTGTAATGAATTAAAATAAATTAATAACTACACTAGTTTCATTATTTTAGAACAATCAACAAGCGAGTTAGCAGGAGCATGTCAACACTCAGCGTTGAGTGGAATAGCTAGAAATAATTGAGTTAACGCGGCAGTCAACATCAACTGTTGACAAAGTTTGAGCCATAATACAAGTTTGCGACGACAGAAGCAGCCGCTAGCGAAGTCAAATCCCGGATACAAACAGACGATAGCTGTGTAGGTTGTCATCAGCTCCTGACAGTGCGGTCATCGTCAGATTCCAGGCTTCTAGTGTACTTCTCCAGTGTATTCTTTCCCCTCCAGCACTCTAACTGTCACCAACCTTTCTTGGAGGATTTATACTCGGAAAGGAATGGTATTTTTTGGAGAAAAATTCTTCGGTTGCTGGATTTTTCTTGATCATTCAGAAGTCCATTATAAACATGTTAAAACTTAGGAATTGCTGTGTAAGATATTTGAAGCATGAGACAAATTAGAAAAATATAAGTTGTTAAAGTAATAATTTTTTATTTTTTTCTCATGCCTAACTTTTGGCCACATTGTTGATAACTATCATCAGGGTCGATTGAAATAATAAACAGTTTTTTTTTTTTAATTATTTATTGCTATTCACTACTTTAAACAATATAAGGGGTGATTCTCAGATAACGGGCCGAAATGTTTAAGTTGTAAATCTTTACAAAACAAAAAAAAAAAAAAAAAAAAATTCTCCTTGGTACTACTCAAATCTTATTTTCGTAATGAAAATTTAAAATTTGATCTCCATAGAAGTTATATTACTAACTCAGTAATTACTAAACAATTTTTTAGTTTCTAATAGATTTTTCGAGTAACTCATCATCATGGAAATAGAATATTAACAAATAAACAATTTCGTTTTTCTTTTTTTTTTTAATATTATACTATAGTTATAAAATATTAAAGTTGATACATAAACACGGACAGTAATTTCTTTTTATATGAGATCACACTCAAAAATTTCATCCTGTTTAATAATTTTTTAAAACAAAAATATAGGTAAACATTACTGATTTTCACTTTCCACTTAGTAATAAGTACCTTGAAAATCGTAACGTAGTAAAAAAAAATAAATGAGAGTTACCTGATTTCAGACATGGATGTGTCAAATGCCATATTTCAAAAATAGTTAAAGAAAAAATATTAATTTTAAACATACCACACAAGGTTTTATCTTGTTTTTTAGTATAGTGCGCTGTATTAATAGAAAACAGAGATGCTACCGATGATGTAGGAATGTTTATTTTTTTTTATGATTTAAGAATGTTTATGATTAGATTTGTCACATTTAAATGTAAATTCATGTTTTATTTTTTGTTTTATTTTACTCGGAACGGCCTTAAAGACCACGCGAACATCATGATTACGAGTTCTTTCATTTCATTTATTTCTCCTTCTCATCCAGTACTCCCTCATCATTTTCGAATGTCTTTGCTTCCTTTCCTCCGTCCAGGCAGTTCCCCTCACCGATCTCCCTCCGCCCACAAGAACTGTAGTTTCCTGTAATTTCTTTCTATAGCTTTCACTGTCCAAACAATCCCGATCCGCTATTCCCAACCTCTTCATTTTGTCTATCACCTGCTTGATGTACGCTGGAGCACTTTTATACCCTCTCATCTTTGAGAAGTCAGCCTTATTTAGTCTTTCTGGAGGCATTCTCACCATATGTCCGTAGAATCTCAACCTCCTAATCCTGATCTCTGTTTCTAGGTCTCTTAGATCTCCATAAATTTCTTTGTTAGGCCTCAACCTGTACCCTTCTGGTGTCTTTTGAGGGCCATAGATCTTTCTCAGAATTTTCCTCTCGATCTTTAGGAGTTTCTCGAGGTTGGGGAGACACATGGTTTCCATCCCGTATAGTATGACTGGGCTGACTACTGTGCTATAGCGCCTCAGTTTTGCTTTGATGGAAAGATTCTTCTTATTACATATATGTTGCTAGTCAGAAAGCTTAGTCTTACCGCCTTTATTTGATTTAAGTAATTTTTTTTTTTTTTTTTTTTTTTTCAAAAGTCTATGTTTTTCCGGGACTAACTTAAAGCTATCTAGAAATGTTCACTATTTCAATACCTTAGTTGAAATGTAGGTAAGAACATAAAATGGGGACATCGACGGAAGTTACAAAACCTACGTTTGGAAACAATAAGGCCAACAAAACATCATAAGTTGTGTAATTTTTTTTTATGAGATAAAAAGACAACGAATTTTTGAAGAGGTGTAATAAAAAAAAAAAAAGAAAGAACTTACAGTTGTAGGCTAATTGTGAATGAGAGACCTGAAACTTTCCCGCTAACTTCGATGAAGGTTTTACATTAGAAAGTCACAAGTTGAGATACTAGTGTATTCAAGTGGGTATATGGTTTATCATGGAAGGAAAAATTATAACAAATAGAAGCCATGTTTTCATTTCAATCAACCTAGTTTCAAGCGTAGAAATACATATGAATAAAAATGGCCAACTATTCACTGACTAGTAAAGTATATGACTTGTTAGCTATACCGACTTGTCGGCCCATCTCAAGAAAATATATATATATATATATAAAATATATAAATTATATATTCTTAAGACTCTATAAACAGATAAAATATTCATTTCATTTCATATATATTTTGAAATTTAAATAAATTATAAAATTTGGAAACTAATAAAACAAAAAGAAATTGATAACGAAGAAACATAGTTCCGTAATAATTGAATGGGTCCGCCGAAAAACGTTGTAAGCGACAAAGTTTTTTGTTAGTTTTGTAGGTCAGATTTTATGTTTAAATATTAATTTGTTATATTTACATGTATAATGACATAATGGAGTACTATATCATGCTATGACGTACTATTATACATTTTAAAACCTTTAAAATCGTCATTTCGGAAATTTTGCCACTTGGGACGTTTTTCGGCGGATCTATTCAGTTAGTAATAGGATAAACCAAACAGTAATTGACAACCTATCTTAAAAAATAGAAAACAAGATATTTAGCAAAAAAAAATTTTAAAAAATCATAAAATTTCTTTTAAATCCAATACTCTGTAAAAGTACTTTCAATTCTATCTGTATTTTTGAATATATCCATAAGGTGTCAATGACTGATTTTACATTATTTATTGTCACTATCTTGTAAAATATATTCCTGGAATAATGTTTGGTATAAACTTTCTTGCTTAAGTTAAAGTGTACAGGGTGAGTACCTCTTAGTGTAGAAAATAAAAAATGGGTGAAACTAGATGAAAATGTAAAAAAAAAAATGCAGCATACCTCACCTCTCTATTCCAATCCGTTGCATATATACGACCAATCAAAGACTTTTTTGAGGAAACAACGGTTTTTACTATAAAAGCTGTAATATCTCCTTTTTGTTTGAATTTTTCTCAAATTTTGACCACATTTTTGGATTTAGCATTAAATTTTCTATAAGAGCAGAGTACATGTAATCATCTTTTACTCTTTCTATCCCCTTATTTGTTTTACTGTGTTTTATTTTTAACCTCTCTTTACCTACAATAACGTCAATTCGTTACATAATATAGTAAGTAATACGAATTGCGTATTAGCTCTTTCATTTTATTTTCATTTATTTTATTATATTTATTATTATTTTTTTTAATTTCTGTATTCGACAATTTTTTGTTATCGCCATACTCTGTAATTTAAAAAAGAATTGCACATTTAAGGGTAAAGAAAATATTACACTGTGACTTTTTTTTTCTAACCAATATACAGGGTCAGTATCTCTTAGTGTAAAAAAAAAATAGGGTTAAACTAGATCAAAAATGTAGCTAAATGCCGCAAATCTCACCTTTCTATACCAATCCGTTGCAGATATACGATAAATCAAAGACTTTTTTGAGGAAATCACGTTTTTTCCCATAAAAACTGTAATATCTCCATTTTGTCTAAATATTTTTCAAATTTTCGCCACATTTTCAGATTTAGCATTAAATTTCCTATAATAACAGTGTACACGTAACCTTGAATATTACAAAATTATGACCTAAAGAACAGCTTGATCTTCACCTTATTGAGGGAAGTTACAATGTCTTATATCACTTCAACGCTCACCATTTTTGGAAAAAACTATCCAAAAAACTGAAAATCTCACGAAAACTTGCAAATTTAATCGAATAATATGTAAATAATTATAAAATTCACCTCAAAAAGAGGTATTCTTTAATATCATCTGCATTCAGAAGCTAACGGCAAAATTGAGATCTATGTTCATTATCATTGGGTTTTAAACCTTACATTGAAAATCTAATAAAATAAATCCTAAATAAATAATTGTAATAACATAAGATCCTCTGATCCGTTGTCGCTTCATTGGCAGTTTTCCTACAGTTTTAATTAAACAATTTTTTTTCTTTGATTTTTATTCTTATAAAGAGTTTACTATGTTTAAAATGCACATTTCCATTAAGGGACTGTCATAATGTTTTATTTATACAAGTAACTGATTTTTATGCTGGATGAGAACTCTATGTTTTTTTCGGTTTTAAAAGTTAATTTCTCCATGAAATAGAAACAAAATCATTACTTTTTACATATCATTCGATAGCTGATTAAATGTGCGGATAGTTTTTTTTCCAAAAATGATGAGCGTTGAAGTACTATAAGACATTGTACTTTCCTAAATAAAGTGAAGATCAAACTGTTCTTTAGGTCATAATTTAGTAAAATTCAAGGTTACATGTACTCTGCTCTTATAGAGAATTTAATGCTAAATCCGAAAATGTGGTCAAAATTTGAGAAATATTTATATAAAATGGAGACATTACAACTTCTATGGTAAAAACCGTGGTTTCCTCAAAAAGGTTTTTGATTTATCGTATATCTGCAACGGATTGTAATAGGAAGGTGAGGTTTGCGGCATTTTTCTACATTTTTCATCTAGCTTCACCCTATATAGTATAGTAATTAAGGAAAAGTCACTGCTAATCTCAACTTTATTGAACTATTCTTTCTATAATTTTAGTATGTAACTAAAAAAAATACACTGTTATATATTACTTATTTCTCTAATTAAGATTTAAAATTTAAATTTTGCTAATTAGGTTTAAGCATTCATTATTAATTTAAAATTTTATATTATAAGTGAAACACGAAAATAAGTTTTTTAAAAAATAATTATAAAATAAAATTATGAAGATCTTTAATCATTAAATATATAATACATTCGATCCATATGGACAGACACTGTTGAATCATAAATTTGTATGGAGTCTTTAATACAATTTGTGCCAAGCGGCGTTACAGGAAGGACTCAAATATTAAAAAGGGTCCTTCAGGCATAATTCATGCACGGCCTCATCTCGAAAGCACTGTCCTGTCTCGACTCTGAGCCCTGGACCTAAGAAGGGAATAAGTTCCTGACAAAAGTTTTGAAATGTGGCCCTTCTAACCTGCTTTGTTCTTAGGGGCTTAGGGCTAGTTACTTCTTAACCGAAGGTGACACCTGTGTTCCTATGATGTATTGGTCTAACTCACCATCAGCTTATGTAACTTACTTAGCAATTTAATAATAAATCCATACTATTGTATAAAAGGACAAGCCGTTTTTCCTTTGTGCTCACTAACCGCAAAAACAACTGATCCAATTTGTAATAAATTTTAACCACATCATCTTTATAGTTCAAGGAAAGTTCAGCAATATTAAAATCTATTGATATACAATAAATTTGTTTTTAAAAAAGCGATTATATTTGGATACCATTAAAGTTTGAAAATCGATCGACTGGTGGCAAACGCTATTTACATGAGAATTTACTTATATTCAATTAAATTGTTATTTAAAATATTTAAATGTGTGGTGTGACATGTTGATCCCAGTGGTTTAAAAATCGGCCGATATGTGGTGAGCACCAATAGAGATTACAATGGTGAAACTAAAATGGCGTATAAAAAAAAAAAAAATGTTCATTTTATCCAATTCCAGATTTCAAAAATCTCTAAATATCTTAATGCTATTTATTATATACCTTTAGAGCATTCTCTAAGCTTGTTTACTAACACTGGACTTCTTCAAAAAAAGTCTCAGTTCAGTTATGTATTTCAAAGAAGAAACATGACAGTGTCCTATGAAATTCTCGTAATTTTAAGGCATTACTGGAAAAAAAAAAGTCACAGCGGCTGAATCAACTCGTGAAATTATTAAGCATGAAGGGGGAGGTGGCCTTGAAGAGCGCACTGCGCGGCGTTGGTTTGAAAAATTTAGAAGTGGAGATACGAAGTTAGAAAGGAAGAACTAGAGCACTCGCGAACTTGCTAGGGAGTGTGGTGTGCCGAAAGATACTGTTAGTCGCCATCTTCTCTCCATGGCGAAGGTGAAAAAGACCTGTAGACTGGTCCCTCACGAACTTACTCCTTAACAATTAGCAGAAATGTTTACAGAACTTAATGGGTTTGAACTTCTCCATCATCCACCACATAGTCCAAACCTCGCACCTTCGGATTACTACTTCTTTTGATCCGTGGCCCATTTTCTTCAAGGGAAAAAAAATTGATAATTTTGCGGAAGTTGAAAATGCTGTCCAAGAGTTCTTCAGCGTGGCATCGAGCAATTGGCTAGCAGATGGGTAATGATAGTAGATAACAATGGACTATGATTTGAGTACTAATTGTATTTTACATCAATGAAATAATAATTTGTTTTGTTGTTTCAAATTTGTTTGTTTCAAAAACGGTCATTTTTTTTTATAAACCCCATTACATACTTTTAATTATTCTATGAAGGTTTAGCCATAATGATAAATTAAATGTACAATGTCATATACTTTTGTATATGAGACTATTGTGTATAAAAATATGTATAATGATTCATAGCCCCTTTTTTGTAAGCACTGATAACACACTCCATTATCCGCAAGAATTTCATAATAGCTTCTGCCAGCTCATACATTAACATTAAAACTTGGATGTTAAATTATGTTTCTACGTAATTTTAAAACACCTAATCAGTACAATATTATAATATTGCCAGACTAAGCGTGAAAATATCATTAAAGAAATAATGCTCAATTATTTATTAACAAATAGACAATTTTATCTTATAATTGAAACTTCATTTGCTTATAAGTCATTTACTTATGAAAGAAGGCTGATTCGCGACGGGAGATTCTATTTTTCTTTTAATTTCCTAAAGATTAGGAAACTTCAAAAATGATTTTTTAAAAGTTAAGATTCCACTGATCCCTGTTGAACAGATCCGCTACCTAGAACTCCACTTGGACAAACGTCTTACTTGGAATTACACAAGACTAAATCGACTAGACTCTGTCGTTACAGACTACTACAACATTTGATAAACATTCGAATCTCCCAAATAATTACAAAAGACTCATTTACATGACTGTGATTAGACCTATTTGGACGTACGGAGTTGATCTTTGGGGCTCCACTAAACCATCCAATTCATCTCGTATCCATCCCTCACAATCCAAAATCCTTAGAAAAATCCTCAATTTTTGACCAATAAACTTATCCATAAACATCTTAATGTTCTATATGTTGCTGATTTAGCCCAGACCAGATACCTTTCCTTCCATAGTAAGCTCCATAACCACTCCAATCCACCTCTCTTAACTTGCTTTCTACCCCATTTCCGATAATCCTCCGAGGAGTCTGAAAAGAAGATGGCCTAGAGACCTTTTATTGCAGTTTTTTATTGAAGTGCTACAATTGAGTAGTTCTTCACAAGTTATTTACATGTATTTGTATTCACTCTCAGGCAGTCTTACCTTTTCATTGTGAAGTCAATAGATTTAGTTTGTTCCGTAAAAAAATATTAAACAGTTATTTAAAATAAAATATACGATGAAATATTTACACGAATTAAGGGCAAAGTATCTTACATTTCTGGAAATAAGAACTTTAAACTTGAGTCTTAAGCCCAGAAAGTGGGATTTGAAGAAGCTTACGGGTGGGACACAAGACACCGTGAGACTGGGCGCACTTGTTAATGTGCACTACCCTCGATATACGGCTAACTTTATTGTCTCTCTTACTTATTATTATTAATTATTGTAATTATTATTCTATAGATCACTTGTTTCCTTTGTACAAGAACTATATACCATTTTTTTATCTAAAAAAAAAAAAAATAATAAAAACACTAAATATAAGATGCGTGGAATTCTAAAATCAGCCTAAGTCCAATTTCCTCTTGAGCCTATGGAGTAAAGAAAAAACAACATATTTTCTATTTTCTTTTTTTTTTCTTACCTATGATTCCGTTTTCCCTGGGAGATAAATTTTCAAATTAAATAGCTTAATCGTGTTGACCACCTACACCCTTATGTTCTTTATCATTTTCCGCTTACCTGTATGATTGTATTGCTTTTTTCCAATGGAGAGTAATTTAGTTTTATTTAATAACCAGTAATTCTTTCCACTTCTAGTTAATCTCGTTTCATTAAATAATATTTCTTGTTGCATCCAAAAAAGATACTACCTATCCTTTCATAGTAAACACCGTATCCACTCAAATCCACAAGCCTCCCAACATGCTTTGCAATCCCGATAACCCGTGAAAAGAAGACGACCTAAAGACCTTATAATGTAGAACTTTGATTGAGCAGCTCTTCGCATGTTATTAGCATGTCATGTTAATAAATAACTATTTTATAAATTTCTCACTTTCGCCATGAGAAAAAATTAATTTAACCAGAAATTTACATTTGTTGTCTTTTTTTTGTTGTCTTTTTTTTCAAATTAAGCTTTAGCTGATCTGTTTTTCTAATCACAAATTTAAAATTCAATACTTGAAATTACGATGCTAACAGGCTAATAAAGTTGGGTTACTAAGCCCGATAAAGCAGAGGACTGGTGAGGCATGGCAAACTAAGTTAGAGAATGGAGAGGGCAGTTAAAATAGACTTTAAAAACAGAAGCTACACAACCGCCCGGCTACAACTTTGATTTACACAACTGTATTTTTTCCGCTGACAGGCACTCTACAGAGCGAGCAGAAATATTCCCTGAGCGGAGCTGATAAAGCAGTTTCAGTTCATTTTGTTCTCTATTAACGTCCGGCCCGGTCTTTCATAAACTTTATGGCTCTGGGGCGACGATAATTTTAAAATTTATTGTAGCTAAGTGTTACAGATATTTTGTTTTATTTATCTTAATACAGTTAAACATTATGTAACGGGCATTCCTCAACGGACACTACTGTCTAAGGTTAATTTTGAATTCCCCGGTCTGCTGTAAAAAAGATTAGACTCCTTTGCAGCGTACTGTAACTGACCAAAACAGAGTCATGTTTTGTTTTATGTTTAAACAAGTAAATGTAACTAAAACAAAATAATAAATTAAAACTATAAAAATTCAATATTTCCAATCTTTGTGTTTGATATTTTCTATTTTATTGATAATTTTTTTTTTTTTTTTTTTTATCATTTATTGAAATTTCTAGAATATTTTCAAAATATGAGGACAAAAGATAAAACTATTACAATACTAACGGACAGTCATTGTACTCTATACATGATAAAAAAAAAACAGGCACCGTCACAATCCCATCATTGAAAAAATAAGATCATTTCTAAGGGAATTCCGACATAGTTGAGAACGACTTGGCCGACAAAACCGCAAAAAGGGCTTCAAAAAATCCTTCCCGTACTATATCATATACCCTGATATTTAAGGAACACTTAAAGCACACGCTAAAAACACAAGCTCTAGACCAGCGGCATACACTTCGGAACTCAACACACAAGGGAAGACATCTACATAACTTCATTCCAAACTTACGGACCTACATTAAATCAGACTCATAGACTAACTTCTACATTACACAAGGAATCACAGGACATGCGGCAGTAAACAGTTACTTTTATCGATTCAAAAAAAGAGGTTCGTTCTTATGAACAAAATATAAACCACCTCATACATGAATGCAGACTACTTCACTGACTACTTAACCATACAGCGTGCCAACGTTTCGACCTGCCTTGCAGGTATTCTTTATGAGTCCTCGTTCCTCTCCTCTCTAATGTGGTTCGGTGGCCCTGAAGAAGACCTGTAAGGCAGGTCTAAACGTTGGCACGCATTATACTCCGAACAATATATTTTCCTGATCTTTGGAAATCATCCATACTCAAGATGATACCCAAGCACAAAAAGCCACCTGAACACCGTTTGTCATACCGCCCTATTTCACTCATGGGTTAAAGTCATCTCGTATCCAATACTTTAAATTGAAATATCCTTTTAAAAAAATCCTCAATACTCCTTTATCTGTTACAAAAAAAACTTATCGACAAAGATCTTATGTACTACACGTTTCTGACTTAGCTCTAACCTAACACCTTTCATAGTAAACTCCATAACCTTTCAAATACACTAATATATCAACTTGCTTCCCACTCTATTCCAGATATCCCTCCGAGGCGTCTGAAAAGAAGATAACCTCGGGACCTTCAAATATAGAAGTTATTGAAGTGCTGGGCTAACTGGCAGTTAGATAATTGACATGTTATTACAAGTTTTATATCATTTAATCGTTGCGTTTTTATTTTATTTGTATACAGTTGTAAATTTCAATATATAGCTAAAAAAAAAAAAAGGTTTACTTTTATGAAATATTTATATTTTTTATGCACAAATATTTTTATTTTTTATTTTTAAAAAATGCACTTATTGCCTTTTAAGTGAGACAGATAGTAATATTCTTCCAATAAATTCTTTTTTTTGTATCTAATTATCATCCTCAAATAAATTTATCCTCAGTTATGACATTAAATATTCATAGAAATCTATAAAAGGTGAAGAGACAAGCCGGAAATAAAGCCGTCAGAAACACACGTGTTAGTCGGGAAAAGACCACAGAATGGCTTATGTAAGGGACTTTAGCCCGCAAAGGGCAGTAAATGACCAAGGCACATGTTCATTATCCTCTCTATTAACGGCTGTATTTATTTTAAGTATTCTATTAAATAAATATGTTGTAATATTTATTAATAATTGTAAACACCATATATATGTACTTCTGATATAACAAAGTTGAAGTCGGAAAATATATGCGGCCTGTGTGGTGTCATTAGAAAGCAGTTCTACGAATTTATTGAACATTTTTATTTATTATTTTTTTTTTTTTTTTTTTTTTATGTGGGTATTTTGAAAAATGTTTACTGTGCGATTTACAAAATCACTAATACAAATCACAAAATCACTATGCTATATCGCAAATCACACAAAATTCTGACTTGCATATATTCACAATTAATGATCAAATACCAAATCCTTATAGACGATTTCGAAACCTATGTAGATATTATTAAATAATTCTCACCCGATTCATATAAGCAAAAAATTTGGACTCAGAAGAATGTTTTGCTATAGTTTTAACAGTCTTACCTCTTATGTTTGATTGGTCGTTGAACACGAATTTGAAGTTTGCGGCTCATTTTGACCAAATTTTGGCTCTTTTCTTTATTTTTTTGCAAAAGTAAACATTTACAAAAAGTTCGGGACAGTGGAAATTCGAAGGTTTTCGACACTGTTAGATATTGTAGCCTTTTATGTTTTTTGAGTAGCTGAACACAAATCTGAAGTTTTCGGGCAGCATTATTATATGAACTATATCCGAATAAGCAAGCATTTTTTGCTCAATTTACTATGCAAATGATTAAAGTTGATAAAATTTCCTACATTTTTAATTTGTAAACATTTTTTGTAAATTAAAAATGTAGGAAACGACTGTTTTGCTGCTAGAGCCCGTTAAAATATGTGCAAAATGTCGGATTACGTATACGGATTACGTATACATGAACTATATATAGATGTAACCTATATATGCATATCTTATTTTGTATTTATTTCATTCCTTAATTTATTTTAATGAATTCAATATCATTTATAGCCGAAAAAGTCAAAAATAGTTTAATTTCATTTCCACTGTCTAGCAATTTTGACTATATTTTGGTGCACCCTAGCGGTAAAACAGATAGTCTAACTAAAAATTATGTATGAGAAATATTAGTAACTTTGTCTACTTAAATTTTTTACAAAATAAGTTTGTCAAAAAACCCTTTGAGAAATAGGCCAAAAACTAAAAAAAAGTGCCAAATCTTGGTCAAAAAGTGCCCCAAAAACTTCAAATTATTGTTCAGTGACAAAAAAATAAAATAAAAAATAAATAAAAATAAAGGATGATAAAATTAAAACCATTGTAAAACTTTCCTCTGAACATCCTCATATGCCTGGCCTATCTTGATTGTTCATGTTTTCATGCCAGGAGATTGTTCATCCATCGTATTTGCCATTAACCTCTCTCCTGAAGGAACAGGAAGTAACGGGTTCAACAATCTAAAGACGATGCAATACTTATGAAGAAAGTTACCGTACCCGTTTGGAGTCAGTTTCTTGGATCTCTGTAAAACGTCTGACCAACATTTTAGTAAAACCATGGGGACAGCATTATAATTTTTTTTCGGCTGTCTGTATAGTCTATTTCTATTGAAAAAAATACGCGGATGTTTTTCTTTAGGATGAGCACTTTTTATTTATATTAATAACAAAAATAATAAAATATTGTTTATTGTAAACAAAAATTCTTATTTTTGTTGTCGTATTTAGCTGGTGACGGTAACACTCCTGACATTTTTAGTAGTTTCCAAAACATTCTTCCATTTTTCTACTTCAGAAATATACTCTGGAGAAGAATTTACCTATAAAAATTACAAAAGATGTAGAGTAGTAAAAAAATTCAAAAGTAAGCTTTAACTTTACCATCTGTCACTAAGTTAAGTACGAGTGATTTTTTTTTTTAGAATGATCCTTAATGAATAGCCCAAATATCAGTTAATAAATCAATTTTTTTTTTTTTTTTTTGTTTATGACTTGGGGCAAATTTTATTCCAAGTCCTATAGTTAATCAGGACTTCCTCGATAGTTTGAACTATGGCTATAGTATAACTATGCCGGACAACTAGATCTGGTGGGGGGAGGTGTATCGACGCAGGCCTTGGAGGCGCGGGGCGCAGGCCGGTCGTCTTAGTCGGGAACAGGGGCTAACATGGCTCAGTCCCTGTCACCCGCAACTTGGGCCCCCCGATCTCTCTAAGTGAGTAGTCACTTCATTATAACATTAGCTAAGCTCTACAAAGTCGCTCTATTCAAATATTTTTTTGAAGCAAAATTTTTTAATTTTGGCATTTATAGTCATATTTCATGCGATTTTATGGATTATTTTCATTTAAAATGTTAAAAATTAAAAAAAAAAAAAATTAAGTTAAATTTTATTCCACTAATCCCTGTTGAACAGATCAGCTACCTAGGACTCCACTTGGACAAACGTATTACTTTGAATCCACATGCTAGACTAAAACGACAAGAAACTGCTCGACGTTACAGACTACTTCAACATTTACTAGACAAACGATCAAAGCTCTCAATTAATTACAAAAGACTCATTTACATGACTGTGATTAGACCTATTTGGACGTACGGAGTTGAGCTTTGGGGCTCCACTAAACCATCCTTACAATCCAAAATCCTTCGAAAAATCCTCAATGCTCCTTACTTTGAGACCAATAAACTTACCCTTAAAGACCTTAATGTTCCATATGCTGCTGATTTAGCCCAAACCAGATACCTATCCTTCCATAGCTCCATAACCACTCCAATCCACTAGTCTCCCAACTTGCTTCCCATTCTATTCCCGATAATCCTCCGAGGCGTCAGAATAGAAGATGGCCTAGAAACCTTCTAGTGTAGGTTTTTGTTGAAGTGCTACTACTGAGTAGTTGTTCACAAGTTATTTAAACGACATAGTATTCACTATCAACACATTTACTTGATGTATACTATTTTGTACAGTTGTAAATATCAATAAATGAGAAAAAAAAATTAAATTTAATGATGATTTTTTAGAGTCACTTACAAAAATGTATTTACTATTCTCAATTAACTTTATAATTTTCAAAAAATAGAATATATATCTGGAAAACAATTTTTTTATTCAGAAAAAGAAAATTTAAAAAAAAATACAGATTAAATCAGCTTATTTCTTTCTTGTATATATTCCATATGGTGCAATCAGACAAAAAAAAAATTCAAATATTTAAAATACACACCAGATTTAAAAGAGAAGAAACTACAACTAGACAAGCGTTCAAAGCTCCCAATAAATTACAAAAGACTTATGTACATGACAGTAATTAGAACCTCTAAACCTTCCAATTCTTCTCGTATCCAATCCTTCGTAAAATCCTCAATGCTCCTTACTATGCCCAAAAACAAATCCATGAAGATCTTAATGTTCCATATGTTGCTGATTACAAAACCAGATACCCATCCTTTCATAGTTCTCCAAAACCATTCAAATCCACAAGTCATCCAACATGCTTCCCATTTAATTCCCGATAATCCTGCGATGCGTATGAAAAGATTCATGGCCATCTTTACTATGGAGGGATAGATATCCGGTTCGGATGAGTCAGCAACATATGGTACATTAAGGTCTTTATGTATCAGTTTATTTGTAACGTAATAAGGAGCATTAAAGTTCCTGCGATTGATTGTGGACTGTAAGGATCGGATAATAGACGGATTGGATGGTTTAGTGGAGCCCCAAAGCACAACTCTGTCCGAATCTGTCTAGTTACTGTCGTGTAAACGATCCTTTTGTAACTAAATGAAAGGTTTGAAAGTTTGTCTAGTAAATTTAAAAGTCGATAACGAAGGGCAGTTTCTTGTCGTTTTAGTCTAGTGTGCTAACAAATTTTAATGGCAAAATTCAGTTTATTGATTTCAGGAAGAAATATAGAATTAGTAATTCTATTCTTATTCATCATTATTTTACTTCATATTAACCCACATGTACATACACATTATTATTTTTTAATCAGGTAAAACATATATGGAATTTACAGATTATCTGTATAATAAGAACATCTTATTAGACTGATATAGTACAAAATATCAGTTATGATATTCAGATCAAAGAATTATGCTTTTTATATATATATCTTGCATTATTATGCATTCATACAAATTTTAAATAATATTAAAAGCAAATAAAGCAAATGAAATTCGCCATATGGTCCAGCTCGAACGATCGCACATCCTCAATGAAAGAGACAACACCAAAAATTCGTCACTATGCCGATATAGTATGATATGTATTTTTAGAAGGCAAACATAATTTCCTTATCACAAAGGTTGTTGTGAGATGTCTTTAAGTATCAAAAAAAAAATTGTCTATGAAGAATTCCAGAAAAAAAATTGTCAAGATATTGTTTCTTTTGTTTCTTTTTAATTTCGGATGTATCAATATTTACGATTTCTGGTTTAAACAAAACGAAAGTATATAATATGAAATACCATATGGTAAGATATACATATGTAGTATCTTAACCCTTTATGGTATCGTGAAATCGTTATTTCTTAGTAAAAAAAATAATAATAATAATAAGGATTTTTGAATACAACATAAGCTCTACAGTGGAAAAAATAAAATTTGAGAATCTGATACAGAAAGTGATCCGAGAAACCCTGATACAGAAAGTGGGGAAATCGGTAAAGAAAAATTGTGTAAAAGTTTCATTCTGATATGTCATCTTGATATGTCAAGATATGTTAAGCAATACTTAACTCTGGATTTTTTATTTTATATTGATAGTTTTATATGAGATACAAACGCAATAGAAATTGTGATACCCCAATACCTAATATCTATATAAGCATGCCAGTGGGAGGGGTTCATAAGCACTAAAATAGACTATAGGAAGGAACTTCCACTTTTAAATTTTCCAGGGGAATATTATTATTTTATTTTCGGTTTGAATTATCTCATATTTCAATCATATTTATATATATATATATATATATATATATTATTATTAATGTTATCAATGATTTCATAGAATCTAAGCAAGTCAAGAGACAAACAACGGTAAAAACTTCATGAACAACAATTCCATGAAAAGATGAAATTTTCCATCCATGATAAAAAACAAAAGATTTTTTTTTTTTTTTAATTTTATAATCCTCTTCAAGATACTTTTTTTTTTTAATAATTTGGAATTTATTCTGGAAACTATAGAACGCTATTGGTGATCCATAATAGTTTGATATATTCCTGGTGTGATAGAATACCATATACCTATATATATATCTTTATGATATATATAGTTTATGAATTTATATAATTCGAACTTAGCATTCCATTTTAAACGCCATGGTTTCATTACCTGAACTATACCGGATAAAACCCCCAGAGCTCCGCATGAAGAGGCTTTGTAAATTCCTCTTTGTGTTCAATTTCCCCTGAGCCAAATATTCTCGTTTCGCATCCATGAAGAACTGTTAATAGTATAATTTTCTGATATATCCTGATATTCAAATTTCTGGATAATAAGCTCGGACTAGTTCAGTGACTGAAAAATAATATGTATTTCCAGGTTTTAATCTGGCCTTTATTTCCTCTCAATACGTTGAATTTCCTCTTTACCTTTATTTTTCCTTGATATGGCAAACCCTAGATATTTAAAGTGGTTAACGTATTTAAATTATATATATGGATATATTTCTTGACTGTATATTAGATGTTTAGCAAAGTTCCTGATTTTCATTTAATAAAATGACAACTTATTTTGGCGACGTTTCGAGACTATATTGTTCTCATAATCATACCCTAGATAAAAAAAAAAAAAAAAAAAAAAAAAGTCACAATAAAATTATATGAGTTAGACAAGTTATTTCAAAACTTAAGGTTAGCTAAAAAATATATATATATATATATATATATATATATATATGTGTCGGAAAATTTAACTGTATATAAATAAAAAGTATGGAGAAGTATAAACTACTTACAATGTTACTTGCGAATATGCTGTTGGTATCTACTAAATTATAACAATTCTACTGTATAACTAAACTGGGGAATTTTCCGAAAAAAAGGAAATGATTGGAATTTCCATATTGCTGGTATTCCCAAGCTAGAGGGTTTTCCGTATTCCTGTTTAATAAATAGATAAATGATTTATATAATTTACATTAATATAAATGTATATTATAGGTCTGAATGTATTGAATTGGAATAAAATATGTTGAGATTTAGGACGTCTGATTTATATTTTGTTATATAAATTATTTCTTTAATATTATGTTTAAAATTATTTTGTTCATGGTGAATAATTTTGAGGGAATCAAAATTAAAAGAATATTTTGTTTTCCTGTTAGATCTGTTTGGTCCCAGTTTATTCGGGTTTTTAGTTATAGACGTGCAATTGTATAAATACGGAAATCTGTAGCTTGGGAATATCAGTAATTTGGAAATTCCCATCCCTTACCTTTTTTCAGAAATTTCGCAATTTTAGTTGTGTACTGGAATTGTTATAATTTAGTAGTAGATACAATAGCATATCCACTAGTAAAGTTGTAAGTAGTTCATACTTCTCCATACTTTGTAATTATAAGTAGTTTAATGCGTAATTGATATAATTTTATTGTAACCTGTTTTTCCGCTGTATGGCATGATATGAGAACAATATAGTCTCGAAACGTCGCCAAAATAAGTTGTTATTTTAGCGACTGTGCCTCTAGAACCTTAGTAAGCATATATGTAAATATATACAGGGTGTCCCAGACATAGTGTAAAAGAAAAAAAAATGCGTAATACTGCAAACTAAACGGGTTAGAATGGCGCAAAAACGAGTGTCCTATCTCAATTGTTTGGGGAGATAGAATTTTTTTCGTTTTTATTTTTAAAATCTTACTTTTTTCTGAAAAATTACAGTTTTCTCTACTTTGTTTTAGCGTAGAGACTAAAACGATGATATTTTCTTAATCAGCATTAAATTTTCTAGAAGATGAAATCGGTCTAGTTAATTTAAATTCACTTTTAAGGGGCCTTTTAACGCGCAAAACACAAAACATTTATTAAAACTTAAATTTTTAATATTTTTTGAAAATTCCTCACTCCTCACTGGAGAACCCTAGAAGCCGTCAAATTTCTCAAAAACTGCAGAATTTAGTTAGCTTTTTATTGGTGTAACTCATGATACAATTGCACTTCACCTTTTGAGTCTAAAAGACGTTTTTCTGATGAAAAACACGCTAGAGAATAAATACTTGATTGCTCCACATACCTACTAGATTGAATAAATGTATTAGTTTTTTATCACTTGTCCATATGCATGATAGATAAAGAGTTGTGAAGGTGGCAAGCCCTCCCTCCTCCCCCCCCAAAAAAAAATAAACTTATTTATAGGGAGTTAAGGGGGGGGGGACCCAAATTTTTGCTGATTACCTAATGTTACTAAACGTACTTTTTTCTTTATTTTTTTAAAGATTTTTTTAAGGGAGGGCTTGCTACCTTCACAACTCTTTATCCATCATGCATATGGACAAGTGATAAAAAACTAATACATTTATTCAATCTAGTAGGTATGTGGAGCAATCAAGTATTTATTCTCTAGCGTGTTTTTCATCAGAAAAAAGGTGAAGTGCAATTGTATCATGAGTTACACCAATAAAAAGCTAACTAAATTTTGCAGTTTTTGAGAAATTTGACGGCTTCTAGGGTTCTCCAGTGAGGAGTGAGGAATTTTCAAAAAATATTAAAAATTTAAGTTTTAATAAATGTTTTGTGTTTTGCGCGTTAAAAGGCCCCTTAAAAGTGAATTTAAATTAACTAGACCTATTTCATCTTTTAGAAAATTAATTGCTGATTAAGAAAATATCATCGTTTTAGTCTCTACGCTAAAACAAAGTAGAGAAAACTGTAATGTTTCAGAAAAAAAGTAAGATTTTAAAAATAAAAACGAAAAAAATTCTATCTCCTCAAAAATTGAGATAGAACACTCGTTTTTGCGCCATTCTAACCCGTTTAGTTTGCAGTATTACGCATTTTTTTTTTTTTACACTATGTCTGGGACACCCTGTATATACGTGCAAGTATTTTCGATTGAAATCTATCAATCAAAATTTCCAACTGTATAATCACTGAAGAAACGGTTCTACATCGAACATAAGAAATTCTTTGTGGGTTGAAATAAATAAACAAAAAACTACCCTGAATATAACAGGTCAAAGAATCAAAGCCGAAGCACTTTTGGAAAAAAGAAAAAAGAGGAAAAAAAGTTTTAAAAGCATTTATTAGAAAAGTTGATTGGTAATGATGATGGTTACCTACGCTCGAATTGAAATGAAACGACTGTTGGAGTTTCCGCTGAGAACCAAAGGGATTTCCCTTTACCCTATTTCCCATTCCTTTCCCACTCTTTTTAATTCCAGCTTATAGGGCACTGTAATTGAATTAAAAGCGTTCGCGTTTCCTTATAGCGCTCCTTGGATAAATTAATTTATACCTTGCTATAGGGTAGTTCGGAAATAATTGCAGGTCTCTCATTAAAATAAAAATAAAATTTCACCTTATTAAATATATCTGTCTAGATAGCGACCCAGCTGTTGCGAATTAAGAAGGCGTGGAACATTTTGGTCGCTATGCACAATAGCCAGTATTGTGTAATTTGTCATTTAATAAAATTATTATAAACTAGCATCCCCCTTAACGGCTTAATTTTACAAGCCTTTTTATAATAATGTTAATAATTTTATTGATTTTATCAAGTTAGGTACTTATTTCTAACCATAAAATTATATAACAGGCAACAATTCACGTTTCAGACATTCAATATTGTTCATTTAAATTATGATTATACTACTTCTAAACCTTCCTAGAACTATGAATATGATATAGTTAAAATTTGGATCTGATGGGTTAAGCAGTTTTACCAAAGTGGACTATATTGCGGAATATTAACCAAATATATATTTTAAAACTTCACCGGGACCCATAAGCCGCATCACATATTTAAATCTTTTTAAATAATACAATTAAAATATAAGTAATTTTTATTATCAATTATTAGCTCTATATAACATTTTTCATTTTCAATTTTCAAACTTTACTGCGCACTACATATTTATCGCCTTTTCAACAACAATTTAATTGAAAATATGTCAATTTTATTATTGCTAAACCTCCCTTGAACTATATTGATGATGTCATAAAAATTTGGTACAGATTGGTTCAGAAGTTTTCGCGATTAGTGATCACAAACGAGAAATGGCTTGTCCTTTTAAACCAGGGTTTGAAATTGATAATTAAAAAAAAATAATAATAAAAATCAAATCCGATCAAGATTCTTATCTGGAATTTTAAAAATCATTTGATGATTTTTATTTTTGATCGTAAGTGATAAAAATCAAATTCTGATCGTTATTTTTGAACGAAATTTTTACATTTAACAATAATAATTTTTGATTCCTTTCTAAATCAGAAAGTTGAATTTTCTCCATGATAATATCATGGAAATAATTCAAAAAATAATATTCTATACGAACATATTAATCAATTTGTGTGCAAAAGGTGATTTTTATTTCCTGATCAACATTTTTTTGATCGCAATTTAATCATTATTATTTATGCGTTACGTATCACCCAGTGAATGATCATAATTTTTAATCGTATAGATAAACATCAAAAATCAATTGAAATTTTAATTTATAAATCAGGAATGATTTTTCAATTAAAATTAAAATATAAAGATTATTATATGATTTTTTGAAAAAAATAATTATTGATTTCAAACCCTGTTTTGTATAATAGTATAGATTAAATACGAAATTAAATATTATTATGTTATGTGTATATGAATCATTTGAGGGATGGTTATGAACCAATTACATCTATTAATAATAAAAAAAATTATAAAAGCTATGTATAAAAAAAATTCCAAAATTACTTATTATGTTAACAAAATTAAAACAAAAAAAAATTAAATCTGCACAAACTGAATACATTTTAATCATGAAACTAAAACTATATTTAACGCTAACACCAAAATTATATTTATATGCAATACATTAATTTGAACATTAAACGTTTTTGATATTGTACTTCAAAAAGCTTCTTCACTTAATCATCAACTTTAAATGCACAACTAAATATGTTGTTCGACTCTCTTCTGGACTCCAACAACCTTTTCCTCAGCAAAGTTCCTATTAAATTTCATTGCCTTCTTAATCTTGTGTCCAATGACTACACACTACTTGTAAACTATACTATCTCATAAAATGTGTTTTATTCTTTACATTGCTAATCCTATTTCTACACATTTGATTCAATTTTAAATAAATTAAATTATTAATAAAGGTTTTATAATTATGAGGAAAAATTTTCATAATTATACAGAGAATATGTACGAACAGCATATGATATTTAACCAGTTTATCCATAACATTAAAATATTTTTAACAATGTCATTGTTAGTCAAGCCTTCATCTAGACTACTTCATTATTTTAGCCCTGATGAAGACCTGCAAGGCAGGTCGAAACGTTGGCACGCCAAAATATAAGTTTTTCATTTAAAAACTGGCTGTGTTTATTCAACCTTGACTGCACCCCTGACAAATTCATCTCCTTAGTTAAAACTAACAGTCAACAATACAACCATCATCATAAAATTATTAATTTCAAAATTAATTTAAAATTTGTATTACTTTATTAAAACAAAATATAATTAATATGTCCACTCTTTAAAAAAAAATTAATTAAATAATAAAATATTAAACTCGAGGAATATTGAATTTTTAAATTTGAATTTCATTTTTTTTTTCATTTATATTAATTTATTTAAACATAAAACAAAACATGTAACCGTTTTGATCAGTTACATATCCCTTCGATTATTTTTTTTCTTTTTAATGGGCAATTATCCGGTTTAATTATATTAAACACTACTAATTATTTTGATTGGTTACAGTTGTATTTAAGTGTAGAATAACATCATTATTGATAGCATTTATTAAAAAAAAATAAATAAAATAAAGTCTTAGCGAACCCGAAGGTTTGATGCCGACACCACCAACCGTCGACCGCTCACTTCCCTCCAACCCATTTCTCCAAAACTCAAATAACCCAGGTATGCCCTGACGCAATCCTCCCATCTTCGTCTCCGTCTACCCCTTGTTCGTTTACCCGACGGCTCAAAACTGATTTCTGTTTTCTGAATTCGATCATTACTAAACCCAACGACTTTACATGCCCATTTTAATCTTCACGCTGCTATTATCCGAACTATATTTACCGGATATAGTGCAGTTCCGCATTGTGAAGCCTTCTAAATTCCCCTGTTTCTTCATCCTTTTATGGGCCAAATATTCTACGCAGTACATTATTTTCGAGAAGATTGAGGCGTTGTTCCTCCATTAACGTCAGCGGCCATGTTTCGCGTCCGTAGAGAACTGTTGTTAGTATAATAGTTTTGTATATCCTAATTTTTTTAATTTTTGTAGAGTAAGCGCCTACTGAAAAGGGGATGTTTGCAGTTGTAACTCACAGATTTGAATGCCGATTTTTGTGTGGGTAGTAGGGACCTATAATAGTTCAAAACTAGAGTTTGGCCGCCAATGGGCATTAGCAGCCGAGAAAAAAAATAGATGACCTTAAAATTTTGTCTTATCGGTTGCGAAATATGTGAGATAGCGCAAATTATTTACATTGTTTCAAAAATTGACAGCCCCTTTCTTACCTTCTAAAATCCTACAAAATTTTAAAGGTAAAAAAAAAATTATTTTTGGTTTCGATAAAATTAAGTTTCTACATGTTTTTGAGATGAGGAATCTGGAAATAATATTAGTTTTTAGTTTAATAATTTTCCTCACCTATATTATATAAATAAGACGTTTTGTTTGTTTGTTTCGTTTAACGTCACTTTATGCTGCTATGGCTAATCTGACGATGCTACGGTGGGAGTCCTAAATTTTGCCTATCCAGGTATAATTAGGATAGGGATCTTTAACGAGTACCTGACATCGCACAGGCTCGGGACCCCCATTTTACGTCCCTTCCGAAGGACAGCATAGCTAAGGTTTTTTTACTCCCTTTAAAAAATGCTAAGGTCATCTGCCGGGCTGCGAACCCGCGATCTTGGGTTTAGTAGGCTGCTATGCTAACCACTACACCACAGGTGACCCCAATAAGACGTTTTAAAATGATTTATTTCTATAATTATTTTAGTTTTTACACAATAAATTTCAAATTAGACCATTTAAAAAATATATACATATTTTTTAACCAAGACCAGATATTAATATTAGATTATTCATCAATCTTAGGATTTCTATGCAATTTGAATATTATTTATTCCTTCAAAATGATTTACTATCTACGTTTCATTTAATTTATCAACATACTTCACAATTGTATTACAATATTTAAAATAATTTTATATTATTTTTATGATTTTTTTCTAGGCAATTTACAGATTAAAACTTGTTTCAAAAATTGACAGCCCCTTTCTTACCTTCTAAAATCCTACAAAATTTTAAAGGTAAAAAAAAAATATTTTTGATTTTGACAAAATTAAGTTTGGATTATACAATAAATTTTTCAAAAAATGTAAGACAAGAAATCAAACATTAGTTCTCACCTCAGGAGATCTAAGAGATATCTGAAATATATCCATCGTAGGAAGGGAAGGTAGGTTAAATTTTTGAGGTTTACTTGATTAACCGATTGTCCAGTTTTTTTTTTTGTTTTTTTTCCTCAAACATTTGACTGTTTGAAATTTGACTATGAAGCAAAATACACGGGAAAAACTGGACGATCGGTGAATCATAGAGTAAAAGAACATATAAGAGCATTTATACAATAATAAGACCCAAAACTCCAACTTCGCTATCTAAATGAAAATAACCATAAATTTAATAAAGACTCGGCAGTGAAAATAATACATCAAGTAGAAAATAGTCTAAAATTAAATATTTACGAATCATTAGAAAAAATAAAATCCGATCCACTTTTAAAGCCGATCCAGATTTTTGTTTAAATGACCAGATAAACATATCCAATAGCCCCATTTTTAATTTGTTTCCAATAGGAATGGAAAAATCCTATAAGTCATAAGGGAAATCCCATGGTAAACCTCAAATATTCAACCTACCTGCCCCTTCCCCTTTCCACGATGGATATATTTCAGGTATCTCTTAGATCTCCCGAGGTGAGTACTAATGTTTGGTTTCTTGTCTTACGTTTTTGAAAAATTAATTGTATATAATCCATGTAACATAGTACTGATGTGTTGAAAATTTTGTATTTTGTAGAATTGAAGATGAATGTTTAGCATTCGAAACCAGTATTATAATAAAATAATCCCAATAGGAGTGGAAATTAATTCATCGATCCTAATTTTATTGATCCTTCTAAACCATCATGCGAACATCAAATAATTTTCTGAAAACTATGAGATAGAAATAAATTGTCATCATCGTTATTAATAAATAAACTTATTATTATTTTTTTTTTCAAGCTAACAAGAAAGAATAAATAAAACCCAATGTAATTCCGATTTCTAAAAACGTAGGTAAGGGTTCGTAAGAGGTGTCGAGTGGAGGTCGAACGATAGGGGTCTCATATTCCAACCTCTCGAAATGTTTGCGAATAGCCATCGTATTTTTTATCCTCTTTCATTTCATGAGGATCTCAATTTCTCGTTTTCAACCCTCCTACGAGGTGTTATTTGCATTAATATTTTTATATTTATATAAATTTTTCAATATTTATTTATAGGTGTGTAATATAAACAATGATTCACTATAATGTATTTATTTAGACAAAAAATTTGTATTATTTTTAACAGCTATACAATTTGAAATCATCGCCAAATTTAAACCTTTTAAAATCGATGTTATAAACTTTTAATAATTAGTTAATTTTATTTTTTATACACACAAGTTTAGTGCTTCTTAAATACTAAAAAAAAAAATAGGGTTAAATATTATTTTAATTTGCCAAAAACATTTAAAAATTAATTCTATTATGTTGGTGATAAATTAATGCAGGTTTTTATGTTTGATTTTTTTTTTATTATTATTATTTTTTTGTCTTTATCTTAATTTACAACTGTCGAATATGATTATATTTGTTGTTATAAATAATATGACAACCAGTTAATGAGATGGCTGAAAAGCATTGCCCAGTGGCACCATCTCACTTGTTGAATAATTGTATTCAAGATCTTTCAGCCAGATCCTTTTCAGCCTTCTAAGGATAATGTTAGACACCACTGTGGACATGTCATGTATGAGTTTGTTTTTATGACCTTTAAGTCTATTGTGAAATCTATTGTAGTAGGTCTGTATGTGTTGTTTAATGATAGGAATGTGTGAGCCCGTGTGCTGAGTTATGTTACGTATAGGGTTGCCATCTCCTAAAATACAAAAGCTGACTAGGCGCTGTATTACGCCGGACATTATCTTTAATAAACATACCTTATATAAAGCCGGATGTACGTTTTTAAAGTTGCAATTAATTTCAATAATAAAAAAAGTCTACCAAGATAAGTTACATATAATTTTTAATTAATCAAAGCTATGTTACATAATTTATATTACAGGTTTAAGTTTTTAGTTATAACATTAACCACTTATTTATAGTCCTATCCTTACTCTTTTGATCTTTATGTATGACATTAAAATTAATAACTACCTGAAACATTTTCAGTCTTCTATAGACTTCACTTAAATAAAACAAAAACAAACTGCTTTAGCAGTAAACTAATAGTTTTGATTATACAAATATAAACATATATGCACTATTCTAAGGAGAAAACAAAAAGATTAAAATTAAAAAGCCAATTATAAAGAAATCTCAAATGTTTCTAAAAATAATAAAAATCCATAAATTCTTAGTTGTATTTTGCTTTTTCACCTACTTTATCCAAAGCATTGTTTTCCTTAGAAATCATATCATAAAATTCTGCACATGTTAATTTTAAATTGCATATTATGAACATCATCTGTTCAATTGTTTCTTTTTGCAATTTATTGCGTTCCACTGGCATTAATCAAGAAGAAAACTCTTTCAACGTTGTCGTTATGGCATAGAATCGCAAAATATTATTCTTCCAAATTTAGTAGTTCAGAATTAAATTCTTCATTATGAAATGATCTAAAATAAGCAGTCCACTTTTTATGTGCTGAAAGTTTTTTAAAATCTTTTATGAAATTCTGCCATTGGTCAAAAAGTTTACTAAATTAGTCAAAAACGTAAGAGGAGTGGGAGTTTCCAAGATCTGAACACAGTCGCATTTCCGCCACGCCATAAGATTGCCACTTTCAACGAGAAGACGAAAAAGCCTAACAAATGCCGGGCAGGCCGGACACACCAATATTTCGCCGGAAACGGCCGTAAAAAGCCGGCATGGCAACTCCAGTTACATATCAAGGTGCCTGTGTGATCCTAAACGTTTTTGCCTAACTTTTTGGCAGAAAACTTTATAGTTTCTGTATATGCGTAGTTTTGGCAATTCCTTAGATATGTGAAGCATATGTCCAAATAGGTTTTAGTAAGTAAGTGTAGGCATTGAGTTTTTGTCTCAGGTTTAATTTAGAATGTCGTCCGTTTAGAGAATAAAGTAGCCTCACCCTTTGATTTAATGTTTTGCGTTTAAAAGATACGTATGGGACCCTTGTCATCCTTCGGTCAAAAATCAGTCCAAGGTAACGTATGTCGGATGTCTCTCTTCGAAGTGAAAATGTGATGTGAGGTTTTTGATCAACATTAACTTCTCTCCAAATGTTCCGAGTAGTTTTCCGTGGGTTTTCTTTTCCCAAAACTCTTATATGGTCGTTATCGACAACAGAAGTCCTATTGCGATATTCCTTGTCTTCTAGTTCAAAATCTCTAATACGAAATATTTGGAACCTTCGCTGCATTGTACATTCACTAATGCTTCCTTCACTCCAAAGAACATCGATGTTACGCGCGGTTTGAGTTAGCTATAGTGGAAGATTATTTTTGTTTAATTGGCAAGCACTCGCCTAAACAAAATGAATATTCAAAACTTGTATTTTTTTTTGTTTTTGCACCAACCCAAAATAAAAATCTAGATCTACTGGGAGGTGAATCACCATTATTAATATCTTATACGAACTATAGAGGAATCACGGTGACAAGCAGTGTTGGCAGACTATATAGTCGAATCCTGAAGGAAAGGATAGAGGAGGAAGTTTCCGACCAGATGGTTGAAGAACAAGCTGGCTTCAGAAAGGGAAGATCTTGCACTGACCACATTTTCACCCTAACCCAAGTCGTACAAAAAAAGGATGGCATACGACCTCGAAACCCACCTGATGTTTGTTGACATACAGAAAGCGTATGACAGTGTTCCTCTAAAGAAACTGTGGGAAACCTTGGATCAAATAAAGATAAGTGGAGGCCTAAAAAAAGCCATAAAAAGTTTATATATTGGAGCGGAATCAAGGGTAAAGATAGGAGGTAAGGTGTCAGAATCCTTCAAAATTACAAAAGGATTAAAACAAGGATGCTGCTTGTCCCCGACACTTTTCAATATATATGTTGAACAGGTACTAAAATCCTGGAAACAGAGATGCCGAGGGATGGGAATTGAGGTAGGAAGTGATAAACTTGCTAGAAATGGATTTCTGGAAGTTGCGCCATATCCAGGTTACAGAAGGGATTGGAGAGGGCACTTTAAAATCAGGAAGGCATACCTGATTTAGCATCGTTCGATTTGTTGGTATTTTGTCGATGAAGAGATCGTGCATCGTCAAACAGAATGTCCACTTTCTTTTGCTTAGACAAAAAAAAATTACTGCTTATTTTTCAAGGCATAAACTTTTTGATTTAGTTTTGTAGTAATGTTAGTTATGTGTGTTATTATTATAACCGAGGATTTACTTATCCGAGCCTATCTCAGTTTCAGCCACATCGGTTTATTGAGTCCTAAGAATATAAGCAATGTATTTCGCGTAAAATACCAGGGTTAGGGTAGGAATTGCCGGTGGTGAAAGGGGAAATATATCTTGTGAGTCCTGTAGGAAATAGAAAGGGGGTTGAAAAGATTGAGGCCGGGGAAGGAAGGAGCTAAGCCAAGATTAATGAACTAAGAAAGAAGGACAAAGGCAATTAATTATCTGCCCTATCTGGGACAATATGTCTACCCTCCAATCCCAGCTCTGACAAATGAGATTGATCTTACACCGATAGCCCTTGATGGATCTTCTACTATGGGCCATAGATCGCCAGGTAGGCAAGTCCTCTGTCTTGACCAAGGAGTCCGCAATTAACTAGGGGAAGGAAGTGACAGCAAAGAGTGCTTTTTCTGTTGGGGCCTGTAAGCTGCCGGGTCATTAAAAAGTACTTGTGGATCTGCTTTCTCAATAAGTAATTCACTAACCTCTGTCAATAATAATGTAAAAAATATTACAAGTATTGGTATTTCCAGTGATGAAATGGGCTTGTTGAGTTTGATAATGGATGTGAATAAAAAAATGGAAAGCATGGTGGGTATATCCGGGAAGTTGACCGAGACAAAAATGGGAGGATTTTGCGGAGATTGGTTTCGATGAGTTGAGCTTGCACTTCCAGAGATGAATATTTCAGGTGCGATAAACCTTTTTTTCACCTGAGGTACGCATCATGGTATAGAAGGATCAATACAATTAAAATTGCTGAATTAATTGTCACTTCTATTGGGATTATTTTATTAGAAAACTAGTTTCGATTGCTAAATATTCATCTTCAGTTCTAAAAAATACAAAATTTTCAATACATCAGTACTATGTTACATGGATTATATACACTAAAGTTTTCAAAAATGTAAAACAAGAAATTAAACATTAGTACTCACCTCAGGAGGTCTAAGAGATAACTGAAATATATCGTGAGAAGTGGAAGGGGTTAGGTAGGTTAAATTTTAGTGATCTGCTATGGGATTTCCCTTATCACTCATAGGATTTTTCCGTTCCTATGGGAAACAAATTTAAAATGGGGCTATTGGAAATGTTTATCTGATCCTATTCTATTAAATACTCCTAATAGAAGTGACAATTAATTCATCAATCCTAAAACTTTTTTTGTTTATTTAATTTTTCATTGAATACAATATATATCAATTCAAATATTTTAAATCTATATCACACAAACCAGACTTAAAAGACAAAAAACTGCTGGTGTTTTCCGTCGACACTAACATTTACTAGACAAGTGCTCAAAGCTCCCAAAAAATAACAAAAGACCTATTTGCATGACAGTAATTAGACCTAGAACAAACATCTATAAAGATCTTAATGTTCCATATGTTCCTGATTTGTTCCAAACCAGATTCCTATCCTTTCAAAGTATTCTCTATATCCGTCTCAACTAGTCTCCTCTGAGGTGTCTGAAAAGAAGATGGCAAAGAGACTTTCTAATGTAGGACTTTTATTTAAGTGCTACTAGGGAGTAGACATTCATACGTCGTTGATACGTCGTGAACCTCGCAAACCATATAATAAAAAACAAAAAACAATATAGATAAAATTTAAAAAATAAAAACAATAACAATAAAAACAAAAACAGGATTAAATTGAAAGTTGAAAAATCAGTCATACATTTACAGTATACGCTCACCTAGAGATCACACTACCAGACATGTGTCTCTACTGATGAAAGGACAACCTGGAACAATATAGAGATCCCAGCGCTTCTTTCTCAGTGAAAAAATTCTTATTATTAAATTTAGCAATTATCTCAAAGTAATATTTTATAATGTTATTTCAAGTTCCTCTCTAAAACTCAAAAACTTCTAATGGTCATTTTAACTTATTTTATCTCTACAATTATGTTCACATTTAAGAATCATTTATATTCAAGAATATTTAAAATGAAATGGAGTTGTTTAATATGCAATAGCGTTATTAGCGTAAGATGTCTTGAATTTCCTTTTTAAATAGTATTAATATTATTTTCCAGACTATCAACGATTTTTTATTTTTATTTTAATGCCCTATTTTATTTTGATAGATAAAAAAAAAACTTTAAAAGCATTCGTCTATGAAACGATTTAGTGTCATTTTTATTGAATTATATGGTATTTTAATTTTTATTTCATATTTAAAGGACTTATTGTTAGATAATTTTAACTGATTATTGAAGGTTTGTTTTATTTTATTTATTTAGTTTTTATATTGTTATATTTATCAATCACAATATTGTGTTATAAAAAGCAAAAAAGAAAAAAACCAATTCATAAGATCTAAAGAATGAATTACATTTCGAGTTTTGTCCCCCGATCTTATGAGAATGATTTGGTTGTTTGGGTTTCCAGATCTGGTAAGTCCAACATATAACAGACCGTAAGGAAAACACTCCAAAATCAACTGCAACATTATTTATAAGTCAGACATTGCGATTACTTTACATAGCAATAAAGTGATTAGCTCACTATTAATAAATAATAGTTAATACTCTAAATAAGAGATGTACAAGGACAAATAAACATTAGAAATAAAAAATATTTTTAAAAAATCTATTTATTTAAGTTTAAAACTGCATGCCAAAACGAATGTAGTAAATAATCGACCAGATACCTATCCGTTCATAGTAAACTAGATAACCATTCTAATCCACTAGTCTCTCAACTTGCTTCCCATTCTATTCCCGATAATCCACCGAGGCGTCTGAAAAGAAGATGACCGAGAGACCTTCTTATATAGATTTTTTCTTTTTATTGAAGTGCTACTAGTGAGTGGTTCTTCACATGTTATTCACAAGTCATTTTAATAATTTCCTCAAATTTACTTATTGCACATATATGTATACAGTTGTAAATATCCATAAATAGTTAAATATAAAAAAAAAAGAAGCAAATAATCGAAACTAAGGATACAATTAACCATCGGTAGCATTTTGAAACTAAATCTTCTATATCAATCTCGAAACAATCTTCTTTTCCGATGCATCTTTAAACTGTACAAAGACAACATTAATTTGTAGGATCATATATTTTAATATATTTTAATATTGGCTAAAGAGGTGAGAGGAGTACCCCTATGTATAACAAAATCATAAAAAATTGTTAAAAAATGCAAAAAAAAAAAAAAAAAAAAAAAAAAAAAGTTTTTTTCAAATGAAATTTAACAGTTTACAATTGTAACGTATTATATATATTCATTCATGCTTTGTTAATAAAACAATTTACACTAAATAGTGAGCTAAGCTATAATGGATATAAATTGGAATGCATTTTTAACAGCAGGAAAAATAATAAAAACATACAAAATAAAAAATAAAAAAATTAATAAAAACAACTAGATAATAAACATTTACTAAACTAAAATACATAATTGATTAACTTCTTGCACATTAAAGTTAATTAACTTTTTTTTATTTTTGTTACAATAAATTAAATTTCAAACTGAACAAATAAACTTTTTTGATGTCTTATTTGCTAAATATAACTTCACTTGAGGTAGGCATGATGGTATAGAAGGATCAATACAATTAGGATCGATGAATTAATTGCCACTTCTATTGGGATTATTTTATTAGAAAACTAGTTTCGAATGCTAAACATTCATCTTCAGTTCTAAAACACAAAATTTTGTCAACACATCAGTACTATGTTACATGTTATATACACTAAAGTTTTCAAAAATGTAATACAATAAATCAAACATTAGTACTCACCTCAGAAGGTCTAAGAGATAACTGAAATATATCGTGAGAAGTGGAAGGGGTTAGGTAGGTTTTATTTTTATGACTTACTGTGGGATTTCCCTTATAACTCATTGGATTTTTCCGTAATTTTACAAGAACTGGAGATGAATTTTTTTTTTAAATTTAAAATAAAAATCATCAATCCTAAAAAACATGTATTTAATACACTTAATTTTTCCGTTAAGTTAAGTCAAATGTTATAAAGCAGCTGAAGACAAGCATGTTCCGGTATCGAACCTTCCTCACGTCACTAAGCCGCTGATTCCACCCTCAGCACTTCCTTCCAGTACCCCCGAGACCCGGGGATTTCCTCTTCGCCGATCCCTTGGGGAGCCGAGTCCAAAGCAAACTTGCCGTTTCTAGCTTACTGTGGGCTGTCTCCAATCCATCTCAACCCTCTTGGTAGAAGATATTTCCTTGTCACCGAGCCCAGTGATCTGCAGTAACGTATTCCAGGCTTTCAATGGTATATTGACTAAGAACAAGGGGCTCGTAAACCTTTAACGGTCAATTTTCAAACTTCACTGCGCACCCCATATTTATCGTGTTTAAACAACAATTTAATTGAAAATATGTTAATCTTATTATTACTAAACATTCCTGAAACTATAAAGATGATGTGGTTGAAATTTAGTACAGATTGGTTCAGAAGTTTTCGCGGTTAGCGATCACAAACGAGAAACGACTTGTCCTTTATATAATAGTAGAGATATGAACTACTATAAATGGTTGATAGTTGAGTGATATTCCAAGGATATGAATAACCGTGTCCATCAACCCTCGATAGACACGAATTAATATTTCCTCGATATAGATTAATAATGGCCGAAGAGATTGAAGGGACTGGCGGAGAGGTGGCGGTATCGCTTCTCCGACCCCAAAAGTTTTTAAGCACTTTTCGAGTTTAATGGACGGCCAAAATCGCGTCATCTCCTCCCTTCCTCTTCTTTATTAAACTTTGATTAACTTTATTATCCTTTCGGTTTTATTCAAGTTTTACGTGTTTCCAATTTATTTTCTGTTTCACTGGCCCTGGTCGCAAAACCGTTATCTCAGCTGCCCGGAGAAATAGTCTAACAATTTAAACTGGCTGGAAGCCAATGATGGAATGACAATTAATTAATTCAACTTTATATTTAATTTATACCTTTCAAACAGTATTTCAAATGTTTTTTTATTGATAACATATTAAACGTTTCAACTATCTCTGAGACTATTCCTTAATTGTTAAACTATTTTTTTTCTACGATCAAACAAAAAGATACTTTGGAAAAAAATTCAGAAAATTCACTTTTCCCAGAAATCGGTAATTGCAATGAAACATCACTTAAAAGAGACACATACATTAGAACGAAAAATGTACTCCTCACTTAATCGAATTTATAGATATCTTGTTAGCTTCAATATTTGTTTATTATACATTCTTTTAGTTATTTCTATACTATTATGTATGGTGTAAGATATACACATATAAGCTTTTTTAATATTTTGGATTTTATTTATTAATCATTACTATTATTCTATTTTAATATACTATTTAACTGTAATGTAAGAATTAATTTAATTTTTCATTGTAATTTAAATAAAAATAAATTTAATTTATTGAAGATAAGACCACACAAAATAACCATGACATCAGTTATTTTTCCCTCCCCATTCCAATCACAACACGAAATTGAGAAATAATTGCAGTTCACCGTTAGAAAGGTAATTAAATTTCACAACTTTTGTTTGGCAGCTTTCACTCTTTTTGGAAGAGTAATGATCCTCAAAAGTTTGTCGCAAGCAAAACTTTTTTTACATTTTTATTTCTTGATATATTATTGCGGTTTAAAAAGATACTTGTGGACATTAAAAGTGCATAAGATTTAAAGAAAATTTAATGCTGGTTTCAAAACTGTGATGGAACGTTGAAAAAAAATATGTATAAAAGCAGAGAAAATGCGGTTTTCCTACAAAAACCACGGCTTTCTCGAAATAACCTTTAGAAGGGCATATGTCTGAAACGGAATGATATAGAAACATGCGGTTTGCGTTGTTTAACTACATTTTTGTTCTAGTTTCTCCATCTTGCCTATTGTCGTCTACTTGCGATACACCCTGTATATAGATATTTTAATAAATTATTATTTCATATATTTAGGTATTATTATAATTTTATTGTTATGTGTTTTTTTTTCTACTGTTTAAAGGTAAACTGTAAATTGTAAAGCATATTTAATATTAAATAAAATTATATTAATCTTGTAAGGCTAACTAAACATAACTTCCCGTATCCAATCCTTACCATTCAAAATTTTCAGTGATCATTACTTTGTCACAAATAAACTTATCCATAAAGATCTTAATGTCCCATATTTTACTGATTTATAGTCTATCCTTTTATAGTAAACTCTATAACCGCACAAATCCATTAGTTCCTCAACTTGCTTCCCATACCATTCCCGAAAATCCTCCGAGGCGTCTGAAAAGAAGATGGCCTAAAGTCCTTCTAGTGTAGAATTTCTAATGAAGTGGTGCTGATGAGTAGTTCTTTTCGAGTTTTGATATTTCATTGTGATCATTATCGACACATTTACTAGATGTATATATTTTGTACAGTTGTAAATTTCAATAAAATAAAATTATGTAGAGGATGTATGCCGGAACATGAATACTTAATATCAATTGTAAATTGTAAAAATGTAAGTAAAGTATTATCTACCTAAAAAAAAAAAAAGAAAAAAGTTCAAAGCGATATTTGTTTTTTACAGTAAAAATAGTGTTAGATGTTTCGTATTTCGCTTTCATACTTAATTTAATATACGATTATGCTCTTCAGCCATACATGGATCACTGTAATGGAATGATCCTTTATTTTTTCAAAGACAGACTCGAGCTTCGTATTCTAAACTTTTAAACTGAAATACAAAGTTAGGGTTCACCTGTGGTGTAGTGGTTAGCATAGCAACCTACTAAACCCAAGATCGCGGGTTCGCAGCCCGGCAGATGACCTTAGGATTTTTTAAAGGGAGTTAAAAATCCTTAGCTATGCCGTCCTTCGGAAGGGACGTAAAATGGGGGTCCCGAGCCTGTGCGATGTCAGGTACTCGTTAAAGATCCCTATCCTATTTATACCTGGATAGGCAAAATTTAGGACTCCCACCGTAGCATCGTCCGATTAGCCAGAGCAGCATAAAGTGACGTTAAACGAAATAAACAAACAAACAAACAAAGTTAATATTTTTAGAGAGACATACTCACAGTTATTCGTGGGAGAAATGTGGATTTGCAGACTTGACAACCGTTCGACATAATTCATATTTTAGCGCTTCCTCTCGGAGTGCACATAACAGACACGACGATTGTAAATAAAGGGCGGAGTAGCGAGTTGAGGACGTTAGTGGGCGATATATCAAATGGTTAAATAACCTTTATGAAGCCTCTGTTTTGTTGCCCCCAGCAAACAGGGTCATTTCTATTCAAATCCGCTACAGCTGCTGCTCCAACCTCGGCCGGAGGTCTACCCTAGGCCGAGGAACACAAGCGAGGGAAATACTGGCCAATCTGCTGAATCTACTTTTTCTACTGAAGGGTTTAATATCGCCCTGGGTAGGGAAAACCAGATAAAAATAAAGAGTAAATTTCCCCCTGACTGGGAAAAACAATATATCTATACCATTATATAAAAGGACAAGTAATTTTTCGTTTGTGATCACTAACCGCGAAAACTACTGAACCAATCTATACTAAATTTTAACATCATCTTTATAGTTCAAGGAAGGTTCAGCAATAGTACAATCAACTGATTTTCAATTAATTATTCGTTAAAAAAAGTAATGTGGATTACAGTGAAGTTTGAATATTGACCGATAGGTAGCGTGTGCCATTTTACATGAAAGGTTACAAAGGTACAGTATTACATAGAGCTTGAAATTTATAATAAAATTTGTCTCTCTTATTAAATTATTAAAAAAAGACTGTTATATCGGATATAAAACATTCGCCCACTGTCTTAAGTAAAAAACTTTGATAGTTTAACTAATAATCGAATTTTATTTACTTATAAAAAAAATCTTGCATTGTAGAAATAATGCGAAAAGAGGGAAACAAATATAATCGGGTGTATCAAAAATCATAACCGTTTCTTAAACAAATATTAGTATTATTATTTCTTTGATATAAAATACAATTAATACTCAAGGTATAGTCCATTGTTATCTACCGTCATTACCCATCTGCTAGCCAATTGCTCGATGCCACACTGTTACCATTCCTTAGAATGGATGTCAAAGAGCTCTTGGACAGCATTTTCAACTTCCGCAATATTTTTTTTCCTGGAAGATAATGGGCCATGGATCGAAACAAGTAGTAATCCGAAGGTGCGAGGTCTGAACTATATGGTGGATGAGGCAGGAGTTCAAACCCATGAACTTCTGTAAACTTTTCTGCTGATTGTTGAGGAGTACGTTCGTGAGGGACCAGTCTACAGGTCTTTTTCACCTTATTATTTTATAAAATAATAATTAATAACTTGATTTTTTTTTAAATATTAGGTAGGTGGCATAAATGATAAGAATGAATTTGCTTTTTAAGGTTTAATTGTATTCACAACACTTTCTCTAAGAATGCGTCGGTTTAATCTCTGTAAAAGGTGTTTTTAGTTACTTACAGTTCAAAAAAACCTGGCAATCCGTCCCTGACTAATGTCGAGATGAATCCAAACCCTGGATAATACTGCGCCTTATGACTGGTTAAACAATCGCCTCGAGATGGGTTGTACTAAATTGAAATGAGAACGCTCTGTTTCAGATCAAAGTGAATTTTGGAAAACTTTTTGGTGTTGGAAGGGAGGTAGTACACAATTCGGAAGGTAGTACACAATTCGGCAAAATATAATGGCTTCCGACCAACTTTGCCTCTTAACTTGAACAAGCAATTTCCACCGGTAGGGGAGGGGGAAGAGAGGGGCTTTTATGACCGACTGTGACAATAAACCGCTCCCGAATATCAAAGCTTTCCGGCTTCCCAGAAATGGGTCTGTGTCAGTCACGACTATTCTGAAACCAAATAAAAAAATTGCAAAAGTGAATGAAATTTCCGTTTATTTTTAGTTTGACGCCATTTTTAATTACTATGCTGTTACAGGATATTATTAAAATAAGATAAGTTAATTGTCCACCTACCAGCCTGTTCTCATTGCGTTGTACTGGAAGTAATTGGAGGAGGCAAAAAAAAAAAAATAAATAAAAAAGAAGCAAACTTGTGAAGAAGTACGCGTTTGTAGCACTTCATCAGTTAATGCTCAACATTAGTAAGTCCCTAGGCTAACTTCTTTCCAAACGCGTCGTTGGGTTATCGGGAAAACTAGCGGATTCAAGTGGCTTGGTAGCTTGTAATTAAAGAATAGGTTTCTTGTTTGGGCCTAATCTGCAACTTATCGTTATGGATAAGGTCTCTTGGCCATCTTCATTTCAGATGCGTCGGAGGATTATCGGAAATTGTGCGTGAGTCAAGTTGGGAGACTAGTGGACTCGAGTGGGTATGGAGTTTATTATTTATTTGTTTATTTTTATTTATAAGGTATCTAGTTGGGGTCAAATCAGCAATATATGGAACATTAAGATCTTAATCGATAATTTAGTTTGTAAGGTAATAATGAACATTGAGGAATTTGGATTGTAATGTTTGGATACGAGAAGAATTGAAAGGTTTAGTGGAGACACAAAGCTCAGCTCCGTATGTCCAAATGGGTCTAATTGCTGTCATATAAATAAGTATTTTGTAGTTAATTAGGAATTTTTCAACGCTCTTAAGTAGATGTTGGAGTAGTTTTTCCGTTGTTTTGAGTAACATAAAAATAATTAATATACCAGACTTAAACGATAAGAAACTGCTCTTCAACTCCCCCATTATTTGTTTGTTTATTTCGTTTAACGTCACTTTTATGCTGTTATGGCTAATCGGACGATGCTACGGTGTGAGTCCTAAATTTTGCCTATCCAGGTATAATTAGGATAGGGATCTTTAACGAATACCTGACATCGCACAGGCTCGGGACCCCCATTTTACGTCCCTTCCGAAGGACGGCATAGCTAAGGATTTTTTACTCCCTTTAAAAAATCCTAAGGTCATCTGCCGGGCTGCGAACCCGCGATCTTGGGTTTAGTAGGTTGCTATGCTAACCACTACACCACAGGTGACCCCCCCCCCCCCCCCATTATCTACTAGATAAGTGTTAAAAGCTCCCAATCAATTACAAAAGAATTATTTACAAGATAGTAATTAGACCCATTTGGATATTCAGAGTTAAGCCTTGGGACTTCACTAAACCTTTAAATTCTTCTCGTATCCGATCCTTACAATCCAAAATCCTCTGTACGATCCCCAATGCTCTTTATTATGTCACAAACAAACTTATTCATAAAAATCGTAATGGTCCATATCTTGCTGATTTGGCCCCAACCTGATTCCAACCTTTTATAAAAAAATCCATACCTACTCGATTCCATTAGTCTCCCAACTTGCTTCCTATTCCATTCCTGATAATCTTCCGAGGCTTCTGAAAAGAAGTTGGCCAAGAGACCTTATAATGTAGAACTATTGAAGAGGTACTAGTGAGTAGTTCTTTGAATGTTATTGACCTGTCATTGTAATCATTTTCCCCAAATTTGCTTTTTTTATATAATGTATACAGTTGTAAATTTCAATAATTAAAAAAAAAAAAAAATTATTGGCGGCTGTTATTTTTGTTTATAACTGGAAAGGCAATCAATGGTATTTTCGATTGAATCATATTAAAATACTGAATAATTCGATTAGCAAAAATTTTAAATAAAATTATTAAATAATAATAAAATTAGTGTCATCCAATAGTTACACAATAATTCTAATAAACAAAAATATATTCTCCTGGCCATATAATCGTTCAGAGGTTTTTTTTCACAAGGGTAACGCTTTCATACTCAAATATCATGATCCTGTTTACCTTGATAGGCCATGATCCGTGGATCTTAGCTGATTATTTGCTTGTCCTTGAAACCGAGTGTTTGGACGTAGATCGGTGAAGAGGGCACTTGGGAATTAACCCCGAAGCGTGCGTGATATCGAGCTAGGGCTAGTCCATGACTATCCTAGTACGTCCATGACCATGACTATCCTAGTATGTCCATGACCATGACTATCCTAGTATGTCCATGACTATGACTATCCTTGCTTGACCTCAGGCTATCTAGTACTATAATAACAAGCGGTAAACCAGCTACCGTTGTAAACAGATTAATCTTGTGGCATTCATTTGAGACGATGTCTCTACAAAATTTGGGTTATGGAGGATAGATAGAAATGCCTTCCCCTGCAAAAACAGACTCATCTGGCTATAAAGTTCACCTCAGAAAGTAGTAATCTTCAACACAATATGCATTCAGAAGCTAACGGCAAAATTGAGGTCTATTACCATTATCATTGTATTTTAAACATTACATTGAAAATCTAATAAAATAGATCGAAAATAATAATAATAAATAAATGAATGTAATAACATAAAATCCTCTGATCTGGTGTCACTTTATTGACAGTTTTACTATATTTTTTATTAAACAATAATTTTTTTCTTTCATTTTTATTCCAATGAAGGGTTGATTATGTTTGAAATGCACATTTTCATTAAGGGATTGTCATAATGTTTTATTTACACAAGTAATTGATTTGTATGCCAAATGAGAACACCAAGTTTTTCCGGTTTCAAAAGTAAATGTCTCCATGAAATTAAAATAAAATCATTACGTTCAACATATCATTCGAAAGCTGATTAAATTTGAAAGTTTTTGTAATATTTGACGTTTTGTGGATAGTCATTTTCGAAAAACGGTGAGCTTTGAAGTAATATAAGACATTTGACTTCCCTAAATAAGGTGAAGATGAAGCTGTTCTTTAGATACCAAGTTGGTAAAATTCAAGGTTACAGGTACTCAGATATTATATAAAATTTAATGCTAAATCCGAAAATGTCGCAAAATTTGAAAAATATTTAAACAAAATGGAGATATGGAAAAAAACTTGATTTCCTCAAAAAGTCTTTGATTTATCGTAAATCTGCAACGGATTGTAATAGAAAGGTGAGGTCTGCGGCGTTTTGCAACATTTTTTGATCTAGTTTCACCCATTTTATTTATTTTTTTTTTTTTTTTTTTTTTTTTTTTTTTTAACACTAAGAGATACTCACCTTGTATAAACATATCTTACCATTAAGCTTTAAGTTATTAGATTAGGCCTATTCAAAGTTTTCTTTGTACAATCAAAGTTTTAATTTTTTCCGCAAAAATCTTATGTTTTGCTAATTTCAACTTCGTTCCAAACTTAATACCACCAAATTAAGCAGATCTAGATGAATATGTAATCTATGTACCGTTTACAATAAAATTCACATAAAGGAAGAAGTTAGTGAATATGTGTTATCTTCTGTTTAATCCGGAATGTCGCTGATCGGGACGCGGTCCAGTCCTATCTAGTCAAACCTAGCGGAATTTCCAATGTACTTTGTTCAGAATGATGATGATAAAATACACATGTTTCCTCTTTATAAAATATTTTTTAAGAAATACAGATGTACCAAAAGAACGGATGTGTTCTAGCGAAACATATACACAGCCAGTTTCCGTTGGAACTACAACTAAGGAAGCGTATTCCGTTGTGGAAGAGTTGTCAACAAGACGATAAATATCGGCTCTCATAATAACAACCGGGATTCATGAGAGCGGAACTGTGTCCCAACTAACTCTAAGAAACATACCCGACAAAATTGTTCTGTTTTTCTCAATATATTTGTTATCGTCTAGGTTCTCCTTCTGCTCCGGTATACCAGCGCCTACTCTCCCAATTTTAGAGCCAACCCATTATTTTTTTTATTTTATTTTTTTGTTTATTTTATCTGTTTTGATATTTGTTGTTGGTTCATTGATATAAAAAGATCTATATTTTTACAACTAGGACAGAAAAGTTCCCGTTTCAAATAGATTACGTACCTCTGGTTTTCTTCATAGTGTTCTTTTTTTTTCACTCGTACGCATGATGGTATAGAAGGATAAATAAAATTAGGACTGATAAATTAATTGCCACTTCTATTGGGATTATTTTATTAGAAAACAAGTTTCGAATGCTAAACATTCATCTTCAGTTCTGAAACATACAAAATATTCGACACATCAGTACTATGTCTCATGGATTATATGCACTAAAGTTTTCAAAAATGTAAGACAAGAAATCAAACATTAGTACTCACCTCGGGAGGTCTAAGAGATAACTGAACCGTTAATAATTAAACCCTGCATTTAAAATAGATAAACCATTGCCATCATATTTCCCTCCACCAAAAGCCAAAATAGACCATTTCCAAAAAAACGGTGTATACGAACTAAAATGTAATGACTATGAAGCGAAATACACGGGAAAAACTGGACGATCGGTAAATCAAAGAGTAAAAGAACATATAAGATCATACAATAATAAGACCCAAAACTCCAATTTCACTATACATCTAAATGAAAAAAACCATAAATTTAATAAAGACTCGGGTGTAAAAATAATACATCAAGTAGTAAATAGGCATAAATTAAATACTTTTGAATCACTAGAAATAATAAAATCTTTCAAAACCGATCCAGATTTTTGTTTAAATGATCAGATAAGCATTTCCAATAGCCCCATTTTAAATTTGTTTCCAATATGAACGGAAAAATTCAATGAGTCATAAGGGAAATTACCATAGTAAATAACTCTTTCTGAGGTTATTTTTAAAACTGGTGGTGCTTTTTACGTTAAGTTTCCTGTTATTTATAGGTATAATATTCAGTTAATCTTTATCGAAACCGTAATCATAATAAAGACAAATTTCGAAGTTAGTTTTCTAACGAGGAATTTTATACTAATTCTTTTCAATCAATAAAACATCATCAAGGGACCAGATTGTGTTAATTTAAACAAAATGCAAAGATTTTAATGAATTAAATCTTTTGGCCTGTAACCTCCGAATAACCTGGGCATTTTCGGTCTTAAATCATTTCGGCTATTTTTCGACTTAACAACTTATTTCGTGCGGCATTTAAAATATTCTTATTATTTAATAAAAACAGACAACATTATTCTCTTTTTTTAAGTAAATGATAGTATTTATTTTTGTATTAATTTATTAATAGAAATTGAGAACTGTGTTCGAAAACACTTTTAGTAAATATGCAGTATACAATGCAATAAATGACATGATTAAAACTTATAGAGGAACAACCAATTGGTAGTACTCTAATGAAATATTTACAATAAAAGAAGATCTCGAGGCCATTTTCTTTTCAGGCACCTCGGAGGATGGAATGGGAAGCAAGTCGTGCAAGAAGTGGATATAGATGAATATTAAGTTTGCTATGAAAGGGAAGGTATCTAGTTCGTGCCAAATCAGCGATTTAAGGGATATTAAGGTCATTGTGGATCATGTCATTTGTGACAAAGTAAGGAGCATTAAGGATTTTTCGAAGGATTTTAGATTGGAGTGATTGGATGGGGGAGAATTCATTGGTTTGGTGGATCCTCATAACTCTATATCGTAAGTCTAAATAGGTCTGATAATCATCATACAGGTGAGTATTTTGTAGTGAATCGGGAGATTTGAACTTTTGTCAAGTAAGTGTTGTAGCAGTCGAAATCGACGTGCAGCTTCTTGTCTTTTCAATCTTGTATGAGGGTTCCAGGTAAGTCTCTTGTCCAGATAAAATCAAAGGTATCGTATTTGTTTCACATTATTTAGCGGTACACAGGAGGACAGGATGAGGTAAGTTTTCGACTGAGGGTAAAGGTTATTTGCTGGGATTTGCTAGGATTTATCTTAACTTTACGGTTATGACACCATTCTTCAAGGGAAGTTGTGTGTGGCTGGAGTGTCTGGGATGGTTTCAAACGTTTAAAAAAAAAATTATTTAATCTTTAGTGGAAAAGTTATAAATTAAACAAGAAAAAGAAATAGACCACTAAAGTTTTGAAAGTTGTTTGTGCTTGAAATGAAGATAGCACCCGAAATAAAAATAACAAAAAACACAAAAACAAAGAAACAAGAGGAAAACAAGTTTTTCCTCTTCGCCGTCTGAGGGGCCTTAGCGACTTGATTAATGTCGAGACGTTTTTCTGCGGCCTGGGTATTTTAGCGGTTCGGTTCAACCATTCCCTATTGCGTTAGCTATGCAAATTCCTCACTCCATGGTCGGAAGAAGAATTGCCGGAGAAGAAAAGAAGGAAAAGCAATTACGCTCCTTGGGAGTGCCTTCTGGATATTGAACAGAATCGAAGAGTAATTGGGAAGCCACTTATTGCAAAAAGGGGATTATGGGTAAATGGTATACAAGCATTACACAATAGTTATAAAAATAAAAAAATAAATAAAAAATACCATTTGGTTGAAGGATACTATGATGCCGAATATAATATATTGTTTTCATATGTAACCACATGTTCCAAATTTAAAATAAAAAAAAAAAAATTAAAAAAAAATTTATTTGAGAGAATATATAACTGATTGAAACATTTATATGTTTATTGTATTTATTTGACTAGATAGATATAATTTAAGGAGAAAACTAGGATTATAAAAGAATTTGATATACCTCATTCTGACGCTCAATATTTAATTATTTCACTAGCATCCCCCATCGCGGCTACACCCGTTCTCATAAGTAAAGAACTTTTATAATGTCAACTAATAATTACTTATCGATAAATATCCTGTATTGAACATGCAATTGAGCATAATTTTTTCAATGATATTTTAACATTTAGCAGTAATTTTTAACTAACAGATTAGGTGGTTGGAGATTACATAAAAGTATAATTTGGCATCCAATTTTTAACTTTAATGTATGAGTTGGTAATTCAGGTGGACTCTGTAGCTGTGTGGAGTCTGTAGCCATCTTAAGTCTTCAATGGACCAATAATTTTCCTAATTATTTTTCGCTTAGCTTTTTTGATGTCTTCCAGGGCTTGTTTTCTGTTGAGTACCAGGGTTTCAGCTGCGTACAAGGCTGCCGGTTTGATGACAGTGTTGTAGTGTCTGATCTTACCTTGAATAGATAAGCAATTTTTATTGTAGATTTCATTAGTTCTTCCATATGCTTCTTTTTGCTTCATTTCCCTGCTTTCTTGTGATCTTCTCTCAAGTCCCCAAGGTTGAAGAATTTCTCCCAAATATTTGAAGTTTGGAACTCTTTAAATGATTCCGTATTTTGTGTTTAAAATCTTGGTATCCGATTGTGTGCAAAATAATTCTGTCTTTTCAAAAGATATCTGAAGACCCACCATTCTTGAACATTCCACCGGAGTTTCAACCAAAGTGATTGCTTCATATTCCGTTTCAGTTAATATTGGGAGGTCATCAGCGAAGACTAGGCAATTCATTTTCACATTTCTTCCAACTTTAATCGATTTCAATAAACGTTATTGTAGAAGATTTTTTCGCCATTCTCTTATGACTTTTTCCAATACGAGATTGAAGAGGAGTGGTGAAAGACCATCTCCTTGTCTAACCCCTGTTAGAAACTTTACTGTTATTCACATAACTTTTGGTACAGATCGGGTCAGTAGTATTCGCGCCTAGTTATCACAAACGAAAAATGACTTGTCCTTTTATGTAATAGTAAAGATTAATCAATTTTTTTTAAACAGTGAAACGTTTAATTAAATTTTATCGAGTTAAAGAAATAAAAAATTACATTTAATTTTGAAATTAATAAAGATATTTTTTAAACATTGCATGAAGGAGCAGTGGCATAGTTGGAATATTTTCATGTTCTTGATAAACTGATTAACGAATTGTGTACACATCCTTCATATAACTAAGAAAATCTTTCCATATATAATTATCTAAATTCGTAGTCAAATTAAATTATGTTACTATATAATGTGTACAGTGAAGATCAAAATATATTTTGGGAGATTATATGTTTGATTAAAATTAAGTTGTGATTAAACAAAAGAGATGATGCTGATAAATAAGGTACTAAAGCGAATGAGAAATGATTTAATTTTTTTTTTTTTTTTTTTTTTTTTTTTTTCATAATTCAGGCAGAGTTCCAAACCACCCAAGAGGTCCTGCCGATGGTTTCGTTACCCATTTTTTTATAGTGGAACGGGTATCGCCTCCCTGACTGCAGTAGTACTGTCGTAGCTAATGCATTCAGTTCAGCCCTATCAACCACTTGATCTGAAACAGAATGTCATTAGTAAGATTGTCAAAGTATAAATTTAATACAGTTCAAGTAATAAAAAAAAATTTATTTTCGTTTCCTGTAATAGCTTTGATATTTATTAATAACTATATTGAAATGTTTTATTAGAACTCAATAATAATGGTTAATTTTTAGATATCTAACAGTAGTAGACCCGGACTACTATTTGTTGGTTATATATATACACCATTTCAATTTTAATAAAATTCTTTGTCATATAATAATCACACTTTATTAATTTTAGAACATTTGTTTTATTGCTTATTGTTTACAAACAGCTGCACTGAAGTAGTATTTATAAAAAATAAATGTTATTTTGATATTTACATACACCTAGAACCCCAACTCTGATTTAAAATTTTTTTTTTTTTTTCAAAAACCTTCCCGGGGATATACCTAATAATTTCCCAAATTTTCACGGCGATTGGATGTACGGTTTTTGAATCTATCCAGTACAGACATACACACATTCATTTTTATATACATAGATTAATGATAATAGTGTTTTCTTATGTGACGAAAATAGTTAACTTTTGGCTGCCTCTTTTAACACTTGGCTATATATATTTAGATCGGTGGTGTGCAGAAATATGCCATAGTGGCCGCCTGCATATATGGAACGAAATATAAATAATTTGAATGAATATATAAATAAAATACATGTTATAAAAGTAAACGGAGAAAGAAACACTGAAACGTATACATTTTAAAAATGACACAGCCCTATAAACCATTTCTGCGTATGCACTCGCATATATCTCCTAGCCAACTTAAACGTCTAATATAATCAAAATAATATATGTTTTCAATACACTTGGAATCGACTTGAGTTATTTTTATTTTGCATATTTTGCCATAAATACTTATTTAGAACTGTAATTGTATATTTATCAGCATATCAGCATTTGACATTCGATTTTTTTTTATGTATCTGACTAGACAAAAAAAAAAAAAAAAAAAATTAAAAACAGAAAATAGCGATGTGAACAATGAATGAGTTTGTGTTTGTCCAGGAACTTTCTTAATCTTATAACTTCCTTTCGTCCTACCATCATTCCACTACCAATCCTCACCAATGAACATCATTCGTTAACTGTTTATTTGTGTACTCCTACAATACCGACAATCAATCGTGCAAAGAAGAAAGGTATTGTTGAAAAGTATGTAGTGAATTCTCACTTGAAACGTTTAAGGTTGTTGGAGAAATTTTATATTGTGTTTATTTTGATGAAGTTCTATCAACTACAGTACGGTTTTTAGGAGCACAGCACATAAAACTGCAAAGCACAAATAAAACATAGCTGAAAAGTCAAAATTTGAAAAAAAAAAAAAAAAAAAAAAAAAAAAAAAAAAAAAAAAATGTTACACAAAATGCCTCTAGATTCTATGCCGATTTACGAGTATGTTTTACTTCAATTTTAGCTGGCATGCCCTTCCGTAAATTAAGCCACTTTTAAGTTTTATAACTTCTTTTAGTTTTTAATATTCACCTTGTCTTTTTGTTTTGTAATTGTCTTATCCCTGTTGTCTCCCTTTTCAACACAATCAGTTACTTAGACTTGAGTTTGTACTTATTTACAAGTATGTATTGCATTTTTACCATTTTTCTAAATAATGTAGATTATAATATTTCCTAATTTACTAATATTTTTCAGTTTTTATTACATGTAATTCACAGCCCTAGAGATTAGTAAGGTTGTAAAAATATAAAGTGAAAATAATTAAGGTAATAATAATAAAAAAAAAATAAAAAATCGTTCTTGTTTCATTAATAGATTTGATATTTATTAATTAATATTCTAAAATGTTTCATCACACTATAATATTAGAAATCAATTTTTAGATAAATAAGAGTATAATAGACCCGGAATACTATTTGCTTGTTATTAATATACATCATTTTAATTTTAATAGAATGCTTTGTCATTTGATGATCACACTTAGGTATATATGTTGACTGGTGATGTATAGAAGTATACCTTAGTAGCCACATACATAGAAGGAACAAGGTATAAATCGTTTGACTAAATATATAAATATAATATATGTTATAAAAGTAACCAAAGAAAGAAACTCCGAAACGTACGCAATTTTTTTTTTAAAGGACAAACCCCTATGGACGATTTGATCTGAAACAAAATGTCATTAGTAAGGTTAAAAAAATATAAATTTGAAACAATTCAACTAATAAGATACATTTCACTCTCGTTTCCTGTAATAGGTTTGATATTTATTAAATGAAATATTTTAAAATCTTCTTTCGTTTAATAAAACAGATTTGCAAAAAAAAAAAAAAAAAAAAAAAATACGCTCCCTTGAAAAATTGTTTGTTGATTTTTATATGAGCCAAATCCGAATCAGAAGGTGAAAGAAATTCTATCTAGCACCATTTTTGAGAAATTGGACTTCTTTTTTTTTTTTTTTCGAAAAACCTGAAATAGTGTTTTTTTTTTTTTTTTTTTTTTTTTTTCACTCCTATGAACATTTTTTATGACTTTTATATTTACAAATGTGCTGAAATCGAATCAATAGTGCAGAAAAAGGGGTGTATTCATATTTTTTTAATTGTATAATAAATCAATAAAAATAAAAAGGGATTAGGAAAAAAAAAAAAAAAAAAAAAAAAAATTCGACCAAGCACCATTTATTACTATTTATGGTTAATAAAACAAACAAAATAACCTGACATAGCACTTTTTTCATATATTTTTATAATACTTTTTTGAGTAGAAACAAGAATATTTTAGAGCTGACAGTAGTAGACCCGGACTACTATTTGTTGTTTATAAATACACATCGTTTTTAAATTTTTATTTTTTTAATATATAATATTAACACTTAGCTATATATGTAATGACATACCCCTATGGACCATTTGATCTCAAACAAAATGCCATTAGTAAGGTTGTAAATATATAAATTTGAAACAATTCAACTAATAAAATACACTTCACTCTAGTTTCTTGTTTGATATTTATTTAATAATACTTAATAATATTTAATACTAATATTTATAATACTTAATAATAATATTTAATAATACTCTACTATGTTTTATTATACCTTGTGCTCACAATAAATTTTTAGATAGGTAACAGTATATGACCAGGATTACAAATTGTTAGTATAATTCAGTTCAGTTAAACATTAAAAGAATCTTCTATCATTTAGTAATACAGTTCTGCAAAAAAATTTTTACACCCTTGAAAAAATTGTTCATGATTTTTATATTTTTATGTGTGCTGAATCCGAATCTGAAAGCGAAAAAATTCTAACTAGCATCATTTTTGAGAAATTATACGGTTTTCTATTTAAAAAAAAAAAAAAAAAAAAAAAAACTAAAATAGCTTGTATTTTTTTTTACACTTCCATGAACATTTTTTGTGACTTTTATAATTACAAATGTACTGAATTCGAATCAATAGTGCAGAAAAAGGGGTGAATTCATATTTTTATAAAAAAAAAAAAAAAAAAAAAAATGCAAAAAAAAATCACCTAAGTAATTTAATGTTGGAGGAGGAGGTTTAAAAAACAAAAAATAAATAAACCTAAAAAAGCACCTTTTTTCATACATTTTTAAAGTGAAAAATAGTAATATTTAAAATATTATTTACCTAATGCTGAACATAACCAATGTGTATATTTTTTCCTAGCGTACTCTACATCACGTGTTTCTCGTTGTAGTGTCCGACAGTTGTTGGCAAGCATCATATTATTGGTATATTTATATATATATGAATCATTACATATCATCTTATGATTTTGAATTTAATTTTTATTTTAAATATTTTTTTTATAAAATTGAATCATCTATCACTTACCGTCCCTAGTTTTTAGATAACAGTACTAAGCCCTCTCTATTACTTGTTGGCAATAAGTGTACATTAAAAAGAATTTTAAATTAACAAGAATAAAATACCAGAGCACTCATGTTTTTATTATACGTTTGTATCCAAGGTAGTTGTAAATATTTAAATCCAAATAATTACTTACCTTTGTTTAAATTATTTACCTGCATTATTTTTAGCTTATATACATAAATAATTCTTCTTCTTCATCTATCATTCTTATTTTTCTTAATAATTTGAATGGCACTTCAATAAATAAATCTTCTCTAAAATTTTAATTTTTACTGCTTACTTTAATCAGCTCGGAATTTTTTTTTTTTTTTTTTTTTTTTTTTTTTGGGGGGGGGAGGGTGATTCATGTGAAGTTTTGATCTGTAAATCGCCTAGAAAAAAAATCATAAAAATAATATAAAATTATTATAAATATTGTAATACAATTGTGAAGTATGTTGATGAATTAAATGAAACGTAGATAGTAAATCATTTTGAAGGAATAAATAATATTCAAATTGCATAGAAATCCTAAGATTGATGAATAATCTAATATTAATATCAGGTTTCTCTTGGTTAAAAAATATGTGTATATTTTTTAAATGGTCTTATTTGAAATTTATTGTGTAAAAACTAAAATAATTATAGAAATAAATCATTTTAAAACGTCTTATTTATATAATATAGGTGAGGAAAATTATTAAACTAAAAAAACCAATATTATTTCCAGATTCCTCATCTCAAAAACATGTAGAAACTTAATTTTATCGAAACCAAAAATCAAAAATTTTTTTTTTTTACCCTTAAAATTTTGTAGGATTTTAGAAGGTAAGAAAGGGGCTGTCAATTTTTAAAACAATGTAAATACTTTGCGCTATCTCACACATTTCGCCACCGATTAAAATATATTTTAAGGCCATCTAGAAGCCAAAAAACTGCATAGTGTAGCTCAAATCCGGAGGTCGCAGAATTTTCCCTTATTGAGATATCTCAAGTTATAGCTGACCTCGGATTTTTTCATTCACATCAGTTTTTGTCCACTAAAATCGGGAGTAAATCCAATGTTATACGCATGGATAAAAAGCAGAATGTATGCTGATTCAAGTGGTGTTATTACTGTTGCAATCGATTGAACAAAGCAGTTGTTATGGGCGGTAGAAAATTTTGATGAAATCTCAACTTCAAAATTTTAACCTCCTCGAAAGGGGTAAAAAATCAATATTTTTTTATTTTGATAAAATTTCACATAATAGAGTTTCATGGTACGGTAAATCGAGATTTGAGGTCAGTTGTTCATGAATAAAAGTTTCCACTGATTTACAGCGAATTTCCTTGGAATTTTGCCATTTTTTTTGTCATTTTTGAGCACCCTAAAGCTGGATAGTGTCTTGAGCATACATAACTGCAATTAAACGTGAAAGAATCATTTATCTATCTTGACTGAGAGCTGAGAAAAAAAATAAAACGTGATTTTCATATTTTTTTTTTTTCTCGGCTCCTAATGCCCATTGGTGGCTATAACTCTAGTTTTGCACTATTATAGGTCCCTACAACCCACGGCATTCAAATCTATGAGTTACAACTGCAAACGTCCCCTTGTGAGTGATAATTCACATGCACTGCAGGAATGTCACACAACATTCGAATTGGATATTAAATATTATTGTGTTTAAATGTTAAATAGCTATAGAACTAAAACCCATTTCCTTGGCCAAATACATATGTATATATATTTTTTTGTTAATTGAATATATATATATATATATATATATATGTATATATATATATATATATATATATATATATATATATATATATATATGTATATGTGTAAAGTTGTCATATTTTATAGAAGCCGCCGGATATAAAACACTAAAACAGATATAACCTAATTAACCAAATAACAAAGCTGAAGCAAAATTTTAAAACCTGCATTGAGTTGAAGATAATTGTATTAATATCGGGATGTATCGGAGAAAATATTCCTATAATTTCATCTGCATATTCTTCCATATTCGGTAGTTATTGTAATTTCTGTGAACATTTTTACCGTTAAACTCAAACTCAAGTTAAAACTTTTAATGTGAAAGTAAATTTTAAGTAATGGAACTTTTTGGTGAAATTTTATTACGTAAAAGAAGTTGACGATACCATAAAGATTGTTTTTATAAAATAAAAATTAATTTGTTTCATTTCTTTATTTTTAATAGTTGCATCAAATATTTTTTTATTTACGTTGTTCTATTATTTGTATTTATTCTCAATTTGAATTTGATTTTTTAATAAATAAGTTGTTTTTTTGTTATATCTCATTTTATTTTATTTTTAATTTAGTAGATAAATAAATAAATAAATGACGCATTACACTGTTCTCAAATAACTGTAAAAAATCTACATAAAAATAAATTTTTTGAAAAAACAAAAACCGTTATGCACAAATATGAACTCAAAAGTACAAAAATATCATTTTAATTACTTTGAAGTTAAGAGCACTAAAGGACAACTAACGAAATTATCGATACTTATATACCTGTTCACAATTTATGATCAGTTATTTTTGGAGTGGGTGACAGCCAAGAAGAGCAGTTTAATCCTTACTTTGCAACAAACTTTCGAATGGCACGAGACAGTGGGTGTGATGGTAATGAAATATTGAGGGATTTTTCAAATACCATTTTTTTTTCCGAATCACATTTTTTCTTCTTAAAAAGCGCTGAGTGAATTTCAATAAAATTATTTATGGGATCACCTCTGAAGTATGACGTACCAATAGAAAAAAATCAAAACCGATTCATAATTGATGGATTAATGACGTAAAAGACTTTTTTTTAAAATAAACAAATAATTTTAAAAAATAAATAAATGAACAAAAAAACAGACGAATTGAGAACCTCCTTTTTAAATTCGGTTGAAAATTGATCGAATTTTAAAAATAAAAAAAAATATTTCATAGTGGTTTCCTAATTTTTTATTTATCTTCTTTTTTTTTTTTTTTTTTTTTAATTTATCTTGGTTTTTCCCTGAAATATCAAATTTTAAACATATAAAACACAGAATCCTTGTTGAAAGTTATGATGTTGATTTATGCTATATTTTCTCAAGGGAAGTGGAATTAAGAAAATATGAAATTTGTGATACTCTTTCTCACATTTATTTTTAGATCGATTTGTTTTATTGAGTTAATAATACAATATGTCTTACTTTAGGTAAATTAGTAATATGGACGACAGAGAATACATTCACAAAATATCTATACTTAAAATTTCTCACTTAAATTGATATAACAAATATAAATGTATAAAACACCAAATCCATGTAGAAATTAATGTTCTTATTTTTTTTTAACACTTTTAAAAATCAGGGAAGAGGAAATAAGAAAACGTCAATTTATTAAACACTAAATCCATTATGAAACTCATGTTTTTAACTTCTGTTTTTACCATTTTGAATTTAAGAAGACTAAATATCAATATAACAGACTGAACAAAACAATCCAAGTTGAAACTGTAGCAGTGATTGTTTACATGTGAGGTTATAGGAACGAACTATCGATAAATGTAAACTCGATGTGAAGCGTAAGGATCGAACTGGTCGGTGTAGCGCTGATCAGGCCGATGTGGTAGAGCCATGCTTATGTAAGGGTTCTGGTTTTTCATCCATTTAATTAAAATATAATATTAAAAAAAGAATAATAATAAACTTCAGAAAATTCCGCAGGGAAATTAAAAGGAAAAATAATAACTAAGGCGATGAGGTTAAAAAGAAAGCGGTAGAGAGAGCTGTGGGGCAGGTATTAATGACCGGCTGCCTGGTTAAAAATACTGTTCAATAAGTGAAGACGTCGGGAAAGTCTTCAACCCCCCCCCCGCAAACCTCTTCCCAAGGGTTCGCCTCGTAATCCCGGTCTTCCCCCTTCCCCCAGCTGAAGAATTACAAACATTCATTCGCCCGGAAAGTAATTTCTATCTCGAAATACCCTTCCACGACCGAGAGCGGTGGGGAAATTTTATCATTGGACCGCACCTACTTTGGGAGTTATCCACACAAATTATTAACTGTCCTAGGCAATTAGAGAGAAATTGTTTAGAATAACTTAGGAAGGGTTGGGGAATGGGGCGAAGAATTATCTATGCGCCGCTTTAATGAATTTTCATTGCGGAAAATTTGTAATTTTCAAGCTGTGAGGATACTTAATTTTTATATGACGGTCATAATTTTTATTAGATGAAATTCTTAATTCAATTATTATTATTATTTTTTTTTTTTGTCATACTCAAAACTGTAACTCTCAAAGCTCTAGCTCTGTTGTTGCTCGGACCGAAACTTTTGTTTCACTGATCATAAATTTAACAGAAAATATTGTTTTTTTATTATAAAAATTATGTATGAAGTATTTATTTATATGGATAGATATAGTATATTAAATGGATAAATAATTTATGAGTATAAGCTATTTATTTTATGTTTACAAGTGATTAATAAATGAACATAGGTGATGTAAGGGAATTTTAAAGACTGGAAAACATTAGGGCTAAGTTAGTATGTGGTGATAAACAACAACTGGTTACCGAAACGTTGCTGTTAAAAAGGGCAAGCCACCTTCGCAAGTAATACCGGACTTTCTAATGAGGGTTGACCAAACCCACAGAGAACTGAAAGAACATTATTATTTTTGAATACTATACATTTTTATAGTAGGTTCCATTTAATACGACGGACCGTTAAGAAGATAATGGGAAGAAGAGCGGCGGTATGAATATTGAAGAAGTAGAAAGAGACGGCGGTGATTGGAGGCCTGTGGAGAGCACTTCTATAATACGGCAGATAGGCCAATAACTCTCCCGGACGATTGTATGGAATAGATTGAGCTTTTCTTCATTCTCCTCTTCCTCTTTGGAGGGGGAAGGGAAGGAGAAGGGGGGAAGGTCCTGCAGGATAAGGGATATCCTCTTGGAAATGATTTCCTACTTATCCCTTCTCCCTCTCCGGCTGAAATTTTCTCCGAATTTCAAAGGGCATTTGGGGGTAATACCTCCAATTCCCAACATCCCCAGATTGAACTGAAATTATTTCTGAGATATCTAAAGTAAAATCCAATATTGGTTACGATTACGGTTTCTTAATCGATAGTACCACTAAATTACAGAATAATGGTTTCATTTTTTTTTTTGTCTAAATCTATTCATATGTGCTTCTATGGAAATTAACTTTAAGTTTATGTTGCAATATAAAATAATATTCAAGCGTACTTTGGTCTCGTAAACTTGATAAAATCGACTTTACTCTCGAAATGCACCAAATTAAATATGTATAAATCGTTAATCAGGCCCTATGTATGTTACGGTGTAGAAGCTTGGACACTCAAGAAAGTTGACCATCATCCTCTTCGAGTCTTTGAGAGGAAGATAATGATGCAAATACATGGTCCAATCTGCAAACAAGGAGCTTGCCGCATAAAAAGTAATCAGGAACTGGACGATGTAATCAAACATGATATTGTACGGTTCATAAAATCAAAAAGAATAAGCTAGCTTAGACACGTCGAAATCATGACCAGTGACAGAATGGTAAAGAGGATCATGGGTGGGAGCTTCCCAGAAAAAAGAGAGGACGCCCTAAGAAATCCTGGCTAAAGGATGTTGAGGATGACCTAAGAGTACTTGGGGTTACCGACTGGAGGAATAAGGCCCTAGATAGGAGTGAATGGAGCAGAATTGTGCGATAGGCCAAGGTACATCCTGGACTGTAGCGCTAAAGAAGAAGATAAAATAATGCAGGATATAAAAATGAAATAAATGTTCTTAAACATATCTTATTAATCAAAATACTCTCCATTACACTCAATGCATTTCAGACAATACTTCTTTGCTACATACCTCTTACAAGTTATCAGCACCCGTCACCTCCCCTATAGCTACAATATCCTACAATTCAAGTCCTCAATCCAATCACTACATACAAGATCCCATCTTCTCGATCTACCATATATACTCCATCCCCCTTCTCACATCCGCAGTGCCTCTTTTCTAGGAATATTTAAAACTATTCTTTCACCACCTTGTTTTCCTTCAAACTGACGCTCTCTAATTATATGGATGCCCCATAATGTATAAAAGGACAAGAAGAAAAAACATTAATGTTCATTTTAAATCAGATTTGAGTTAAAGATGTCATTCAACCCACTTCCGACCGAACTTCAGATTGCATAATCGTTTGAGGAGAAGAAGCATATAGATCTATCAAATAATGGTGATTGAAGTTTTCATGAGCGTTTATTAAGTCTTCGATTCAAGAAAATAAAAAATAAATAAGGGAATGGCACTACTCCAGTGACGAAGTTGAGTCCTTCGTACGCGCAATTTCAATGAAGTTGGGTAAATAAAGAGATCTTCACCACCTCGGGCAGCTTTTACAAAGGGCGGATCCAAGAAATTTTGACTACATCTTACGAGCAGACACAGATGATCAGGATACATGGACGACCCAAATTTATTCTAAAGGTTTATTTAATAAATTTTAAACATACAACAAAAACTAAACATAATAAAGTTTTGATCCTATTCCATTCTATCCTACTAGTCCAGTGGCCTATAAAAATCGTAGTCGGTTGGTAAGAAGTCTGGAGAATAGGGTGGATGAGGCAGAGTATTATAAATTGAGAAATTCTTACAGTGGATTAATTAATTAAATATTTTATAATTTATAAATAAATAAATGAAATAAAAAAATTATGACAAACGTAAACAGTTAATTATACTTATATTTAGCAATGCAACATTATATTTAATACATGCATTACAAAAAATCTAATCTTCGAACTGAAATTTGAATACGTTCGGCTGAAATGTGATACCGTGATAAACTGCCTATCGACTATATCTGATGGGATTGGTGCTATATTACCCAGCAACTATATGGGATACGAGTTCCTTCCTCGTTATCTAGTGAGCACCAAACCTGAAAATACCAAATCAGTTATGGTCACCTAAATACAGGTAATAACATCTACAATAACTAGATCTCAACATGATGAAATGTCAAAACTGAAAATCAGAAATAGATCAAACTAGGTCTCTCATTTTGCAGTATAGTGTTTGAGCAGAAACTTGTCACACCAAATTATTTATTACTTGAGATACGAGTTGTTTACAGTTATCTATACTCTCCGTATACAATGATGAATTACTAATATCTCTTATCATAATTAAATTGATACAAAAATATTTATTAATTAATTTCTTGAAACTTTATTAAAACTACAAATTTTTATGTTGCAGGTAAAATATCTGAAGTTGATATAGACTCATGTATTAGGTAAGTACTTCTTTTTTTTTTTCTTTTTTTTATTAGTATAAACATGCAATATATTTTGTTATTGTAGAGAAATGGTCAGGGATACAGTCAAGTATAATAAACACGACCAAGTTTTTAGGTAAAAAAAATCTTTATATTTGGAGTGCTGACGTTCTACCTGCTTTGCAGGTCTTCTTCAGGGCTAAAATAACAAATATTGGATGTGACCAAGATGATACAAAAAAAAAAATAAATAAAATAATACAAAATAAATTAGTTTACCAAAGATTTACTTAATAAATTACTTTGTATTTTTTTGTTTGTATCATCTTGGTCACACCTAATTTTAATTATTTTAGCCCTGAAGAATACTTGCTAGGCTGGTCAAAACGTCGGCAGTCCAAATATAAAGTGTTTTTTTTTTATTATTAACATAATATTTTTAGTTTTTAGTTAGGCTTTTTACTATGGTCATTTTATTATAAATCGTTTTCCGTTTCATTTAAAGATTGTTTATGAAAAAAGTTAAACACTTTTATTAATTTCTTTTCTGGCTATTTTTTTTTCTCGCTATTAGAATACCACTATCTATCTATCTATCTGTCTATTTAGTATTTTAATAACAATTTTAAATTTATTGAATAAAATAAAATTTGGAACACTGAATTACAATTTACAAAAGTATGTAGTGTGATTTCTATTTGCATCTAGAATTGAATCTGAGGATCCTTTCTGAAATTGGGGAGTTTTAATTTCAAATCGCAGTAACCGGTTACCGAAAAGTAGCTGTTAAAAGGAGCAAGCAATAACCAATATTCATTACAACTAAATTATATAAGATTTAGGTTATACTGAATAAATTTAATGAAATCAGCATTTATTAAGCAAAACTAAGGTAAGTTGGGCTCTGATCCATTTACTACCTTCGGTCTCTCAGACATTCAAATCCGTGCCATTTCTACAGGGAAGTGGACCCCGGAACGATCTAGGAGACAAGAGGGTTATAAGAATGAGATTTGTCCGAAAAGAAGGAGGACGCAGAGCGGACAGATAGGCAAAGGAAGAGTCCAAGCTAATCCAATATCGGCTCCACCTTATCCCTTCCCTTGTCGGAACAATTGAATTGACAGTGACATTATTCCCTCCCGTGTCCCTTTTCCATCTTGTCAGGGAGCATTCCCTTATTGCAGGATCCGTCAAGGTTTCAATATTAAATGTATATTCCGTATTCGTCAAGGATATCTGGAGGAACAAATGTGATATTCGAAAAGCATCTGTATGATATTCGTTCCACTGTGAATAAAAGTCACTGAGGTATATAATTTTTATTAATTATTTTCATTATTATCGTACGGTATCGTACCTAAACCGTAAAACATAAATAAACAGTTGTAAATTAAAAACAAAAATAATGTGGAAAAAAAATTTCCTGACTGGATAAAATAATAGCTCATAAATATGTCAATCTATTTATTATATACTGATTTTATATAGATTCTATTCTATTTAGACGGTCTATTATCTTAATGTGATACAATATAAAATAGTTTCCATTAAATTTCTGATGAGGAAACTTGAGGTACGAATGATGGTATACAATTAAGATTGGTGAATTAATTGCCATTTCTATTGGGATTATTTTAGTAGAAAACTAGTTTCGAATGCTAAACATTCATCTTCAGTTCTAAAACATAAAAAATTTTCAACACATCAGTACTATGTTCAAACATTGGTACTCACCTGAGGAGATCTAACAGATATCTGAAATATATTTATTGGGGAAAGTAGAAGGGGCAGGTAGGTCAAATTTTTGGGGTTTATTATAGGATTTCATAGTTAACCCCAAAAATTTAACCTGCCTGCCCCTTCCCCTTTCCACGACGGATATATTTCAGATATTTTATGTCCTGAGATAAGTACTAATGTTTGATTTCTTGTCTTACATTTTTGAAAACTTTAGTGTATATAGTCCATGTAACATAGTACTGATGAGTTGAAAATTTTGTATGTATTAGAACTGAAGATGAATGATTAGCAATCGAAACTAGTATTCTAATAAAATAATGCCAATAAAAGTGGCAATTAATTCATCGATCCTAATTGTATTGATCCTTCTATACCATCATGCGTACCTCAAGTAATTTCATAAAATTCATATATTTTTCTTTAATTCAAACTATTAAATAAAAATAAATTGTCATTATGCTTTCATGAAAAATCCAGTGAGTCATGAAAGCCCCAATACTTAAATAATGTAGGCAAAAAGTAATTTTTTTTTTTATTTAAACAAATATAGCTCTTAAACGGTAGGTCTTAGCGAAAAATGTTGTAGAACAAACAATTATCTCTATTCAATTTCTGATCAGGAAACATTTCTCAAATTTTCGATTTTAGCAAGACATAGAGCGAGTCTAAATGTTACATTTTTGAGTTAGGAAAAAACCTTACAAATTTTTAAGGTGGCAAAAACGTTGCACAAGAAAATTATTTTAACAAAAATAATAAGTTCCTAGGACTTATTTAGATTATTGTATAATAACTTTGTAGTCGAACAAGGTGAGTGTTTGATAATTTAAGGACAAGAAACGTTTTTAAAATTATTATTTTTTTTTTTTTTAAATCCTTGATTTTAGTTTAAAATAATATTATAGCGAGTTAGTTACGATAGAAACAGAAAATTCATCTTTTATAAAAAAAACTAAAATATCAATATGTTAAAATACACTGACGGATTAAAAAATTATGGAGGAAAACGACTTTCACCTTTAACCGTCATATCTTTTTTCTTAACACTTGTTGAATAATTAAACATATCTAAAAGACCTGGTAACTAAATAAAATAAAAAAAACAAAAAAAACTCGGTTGTATACTGAATACCTTGCGTACAAACTACCAAACACATTTCTCCTGTCTTATATTTCTTAATTGTCTTCTGGAATTTGAATTCTCAATTATTAAAGTTACACATTTTCTTGAAAAATAGTTTTAAATATAGATTATAGCGCATTAGTTTTCATAGATACACAAAATTTAGATTTAAAAAAAATTAAAATATCAATAAAGCAAAAAAAAAATATAAATCAACCGCTTTAATAATTAATAGGAAAAAAAAAAGGTTTTCGAAATTACCTTTCGACTTATTAATGGCCATATAAATTTTAAAAAAAAATATTTTTTGGATAATTAGACGTGTTTAAAAAAGACCAAAAGTTTAGCGGAACAATACCTTTTAAATAGGTTTTAAATTCTGAATATCCTGAGTCCAAATATTCGAAAACATTTTTTTATTATCACACTATTTGAATTCCAAATCAAATTGGAATACTAAATTCTTAAGGTGACTCATTTAGCTTTTATAAAAACAAAACATAAAGTATCAATAAGTTAAAAAATAGAAATATACAGGTTTAATAATTTATGAAGGATACCGATTTTGTAAATTACATCTCGTCGTTTTAAGGAGCAGAAATTGGTTTTTTTTTTATATGTTGAATAAATAGACATATCTAAGAACGATAAAAAGTTAAAAATAATAATAATAAAAAAATTTAAAAGATACTATTTAAATGTCTTTCTAATTCTGAAAATTTGAGTCTAAACATCCACATTCCTGTTTTCCAAGTCTCATCCCGTTTCATTTTCTTCTTCAATTCGAAAAAAAAATTATTAAAGCGAAACAATGTCAATAATAATAGTTTAAAAATAATATTATAGCGCATTTGTTTTCATGGAAACAGATAATTCATCTTTTACATAATAAAAAATAAAAATAAATTTTTTTATTTTATAATTATGTATTGCAACAAGTAAGTTACAACGAAAAGGTTAAAATTAAGTTACATTATTAATTTGCAAAAAGTAAATTTATTTCACTTGATATAAATAAAACTGGAATGCACAGTAAAATAAGTCTGAGTTATTAAATGAGAGATTAAACAAATAATAGAACACTTATAACTAAATTTATTTTTCTCGTTTATTGATATTTACAACTATACAAAAACATATTCATCAAGTAAATGTGTTGATAGTGAATACAATGTCATGTAAATAACTTGTGAAGACCTGACCTACTCAGTAGTAGCACTTCAATAAAAATCTACACTAAAAGGTCTCTAGGCCATCTTCTTTTCAGACGCCTCGGAGGATTATCAGGAATGGAGTGGGAAGCAATTTGGGAGACTAGTGGATTGGAGTGGTTATAGAGCTTACTATGGAAGGATAGGTATCTGGTTTGGGCTAAATCAGCAACATATGGAACATTAAGATCTTTATGGATAAGTTTATTGGTGACAAAGTAAGGAGCATTGAGGATTTTTCGAAGGATTTTGGATTGTAAGGATTGCATACGAGATGAATTGGATGGTTTAGTGGAGCCCCAAAGCTTAACTCTGTACATCCAAATAGGTCTAATCACAGTCCTGTAAATAAGGTTTTGTAATGAATTGGGAGGTTTCAAAGGTTGTCTAGTAAATGTTGAAGTAGTCTGTAACGACGGGCAGTTTCTTGTCGCTTTAGTCTTGTATGTGGATTCCAAGTAAGACGTTTGTCCAAGTGGAGTCCTAGGTAGCGGATCTGTTCAACAGGGATTAGTGGAATATCATTAACTAAAATTTGAATTTGTTTTTACAAGAGGTTTTTACTGTACTTTATATAAACTATCACTATATTAACATATGTTCATTGTTTAACTAATCTGCTACAATATCAATAAGTTAAAAATTAAAAGAATAATCAATGGAGAATAAGGATTTTTAAAATTATTTATCCCTTTATTGCAATACCTATTTTTTTTTCTATTTTTTTGAATAAATAGACATATTTAAAAACTTCTAGAAGTTAAAAGAAATGAATACCTTTTAATAGGTTTCCAATTCTGAATATCCTGAGTCCAAATATACAAACATATTTCTTCGGTCTCGTACTGTTTCATTTTCTCCTCCAATCCGAATACTGAATTCTCAAAGCAAATTTTGAAGAACAATAGTTTTGAAATTATATTATAGCGCGTTTGTTTTCATAGAAATAATAAATGAAGATTTATACAAAAAAATAATTAAAATTATAAAGTTTTAATAATTTCTATAGGCAACAGTGTACGCGTGGCAACAATAAATACTATTTATAAACTTCCAGTGAGGTTATACCCATTAAGGTTACTTTATATATATTTTTTTTCCATATTTCTTTTAAATAGATTTTTAGGTTTGCTCTTTGATTCAGTATAAAATATTTATTTTTATTTTTATTTATAAAAGTGATCTTATTAATTTTGTGTTGTATATAATATTTATTTGAAGAAGAAACAGTATTTTAATAATTTCGCATTACCAAGATCTCTAAAACAGTCGTATAACGACATTGCCAGAACTCTTAACGATGAACACGAGTTGCTAAAAAAAAAATTTTTTAAAAATTTAAAATCCGTTTTTCTCTGATCGGGAAAAACAATAGATTACAGGCATATCTATCTCTAATCTACTGAATTTAAATGATTAATTAAACTAAATTAACAAGCAATTATTACTCGAAAAACACAAAGTTGAGAAAAAATTGGAGTTTGAAATAGGGTGAACCAGACAGTTATTGACAATCTATCTTAAAAATTCACCCAAAAAAAAAGTAGATAAATAAAATTACTTGATAATCCTACAACTCAACCGTGTAAAAATACTTTCAAATCCGTAGTATGTCAATAACTGATTTTCCATTACTTACACATACATTCCAGGAGTAATGTTTTATGTTAACTTTCTTGTTAGGCTTAAAATATAGTAATTAAGGAAAAATAACTGTAAATTTCATCTTTATTGAACCATTCTTTCTATAATTTTAGTATGAATATTTTCTTAAGGGTGTTAATAACTGTCTGGTTTACACTTTGACTTTTTACATTCAAAGTAATACAGTCCCTAAACGGTAGGGACTGTATTACTCAGGCCCTAGCTACGAAGGATACAAGATACAAAAAAATTATTAATATTATTATATTGAGATATAAGTATATTGTAGATATTTTGTAGTTTTATATTTTATATATTTTGAATTATAGCTTTAGTTACCAACGTTGAACTGGCGGCTGAAAACGTCTGAGAGGTAAATCTAGACGTAGGAATTTGAGTGACGTCGGCAATGTTCGAGGAACTTCGGTTATAGCCTTATAGCCGTCAGTATGTGTAGCTACAGGATTTTGTTTATCTTTTTTCTTGTTTTTTGCAAACTGGCCAGTGAAAAACGAAACAAGAGTTACCAATTTACTTTACTCAGTTTAAAAATTTAATATTAAAATTCAATGAGGGCTCCACTTAACCATCCAATTCATCTCGTATCCAATACTTACAATCCAACATCCTTAGTTACTTACTTCGTCACAAACAAACTTATCCACAAATATCTTAATATACCTTACGTTTCTGACTTAGCTCAAACCAGATATCAATCATTTCATAGCAAACTCCTCAACCATTCAAATCCATTGGTATCACAACTTGCTTCCCATTCCAGATAACCCTCTTAGGTGCCTAAAAAGAAAATAGCCTCGGGACATTCTAATATTGTACTTTATTACAACCTTTCTGTCTGTCTCTCTCTATCGCTCTCTCTCTCTCTCTCTCTCTCTCTCTCTCTCTCTCTCTCTCTCTCTCTCTCTCTCTCTCTCTCTATCTATCTTCCTCTCTCTCTTTCTCTCTCTCTCTCTCTCGGTGTCCTTTTCGTGTTCCAACTTTTATATTACACTTCAATTAAGAATTATATTTTTTTTATTTATTTATGACATATAACCAAAACTGTGATTAAAATAAAATAGTTGGTTACAAAAGTTCTCTATTAGTATTGTAGAAGTTATCAATTTTTTTTTTTATTAACATGAAGTTCAATAGTAGGCTACAAAACAAAAAAAAAATGATATTACAGGAGTAAATAATTATAATAAAAATTATAATCAATGACGGCCATGTTTTCATTTTACTTAACTTTATTTTAAGTGTCGAGATATAAATAAAATGGCCGACTAGTCGACTGATCTAAAGTAAATATTATTTTCTATTTATTAATTTACAGTATCTCTTATTGGTTTAATTATAACAAGCTCACTATAGCCGCTGCCTCGATACGGCTTTAAATAAATTTACGTTCACGGTTGGAATAACGCGTAATGGGAGCCGGGAACTAAAGCCAAGGAAGCTCCGAGCTCTATGGTTCTCTCGGAACTGCGACAATGGAGCTTATCAAACAATGGGAAGGGACCGAGCAAACAGAAGCTGAAGGTGTTTAAAAGTAAATCAGATAAAGGGAAGGAGAAGGAAGGTGTGAGGAAAGCGCTCCCTACACAGCTGAGATCTGTTCAACATAATCCTCAACCTCTCAGCACAATACCGTCTTCCCAGGCCTAAGGGATCTCTGTCTCAATTATCATTCCCTTCTATAATAACAAGGAAAATTTGTAATACTAAATATTTTATTATTTTCCACTTTGAAAAATCTTATAAATACTAAGCTATAAATTATTATTATACTATAGCTATCTTAAAATTAAATTTTATTTGTTTTATATTTATATAACTTTTATTCAGTTTTTTTTTTTTTTTTTTTTTTTTTTTTTTTAAACTGTTTTCAAGCCGACAGCTATTGTTACGTCTAAGAAATCATGTATTTTAAGAATTACAATAAACTATCTCTTAACAGGCTTACACAAACGATGAAAATTAATATATAATTTTATAAATATATACTATTATATAAAAGGACAAGCCAATTTTTGTTTGTGATCACTAACCGCGAAAACTACTGAACCAAACTGTACCGAACTTTAATCACACTATCTTTATAGTTCCAGGAAGGTTTAGCAATAATAAAATTTACATATTTTCTATTTAATTGCTGTTAAATAAGCGGTAAATATGTGGTGCGCAGTGAAGTTTAAAAATTGATATCTTAGGTTATACTTGACCTCAGAATTTTTTTTTCTAATTAGATTTTGTCCACTAAAATCTGGAGTAAACCCAATGTTATATAAATAAATAGAAAGCAGAATGCACGCTGATTCTAATAATAACATTACTATTTTAATCGGTTTAACACAGAAAATGCTATGGCCGTTAGAAATTGTTGATAAAATATCAACTTCAAAAATGTTAATGTCCTCGAAAAGGTTGTATTCTGGTGCGTTGAATCGAGAATTGAAGTCAGTTTTTCAATAAAAAAACTTCCCACTGTAAATAATTTTCTATTGGAATTTTGTCATCTTTAGGAGTTTTTGAGCACCCTGAAGCCAGGTCGGGTTTTGAACATAACGAAAGTATTTTTATGTCAAAATGCATACAAAACTACAATTTAAAGTGAAGGAATCATTTCACTTTCTTAACTGAGAGGTGAGAAAAAAAATAAAACGTGATTTTCATATTTTTTTTTTTTTTTCTCTGCTCCCAATGCCCATTGGCAGCTATAACTCTAGTTTTGCACTATTATAGGTCCCTACTACCCACACAAAATCGGCTTTCAAATCTCTGAGTTACAAATCAAAACGTCCCCTTGTTAGTTCAATTAAATTGTTATCAAAAAAAGCTATAAATATGTGGTGTGATGTGTAGATTCCAGTGATATTTAAAAATCGAATACGTGACAAGCGACATTCTGCAATAGAGTTTTAGTAATACTAATAAATCTATCTGAACCAAATTTAAACTACATCATCTTCATATTTCTAGGAAGATTTACGATAGTAAAGTTAACTTTAATAGTGATTCAAATGTACCGTATTAAGAAATAGAAACGAGGTTCGTCGCAGTGTCATTAGCTTTTAAGGTTAGAAATTAAAATCCAACCATATGAAATCTATAATATTATTACCCAATCCAAGTATCGATTTTTTTATATTGTGTGTAAAAATATGACCATAATAATGCAGTCCATTATGTTTTGGTTTTGGTTTTTTGCAAGAATTTCTTAGTAGTCGCAGTTTTTCTGAATAACCTACTCAAACATTGAATTTAAAAATTAGACGTATCTTTATGCTTTTACATAATCTTCAAACTCCTGTTCAGTGAAATTTTAGCCACGTTAACAATTACTGCAATGCGTGAAAATATCATTAGATAAATAATGATACTTCTATACAAGAATTATATCAATAGACAAATAACACATTGAAAATTAGTTAAAATTACTGAAGAACAAGAAACCACAACAGGGGATGCTAATGATTAATATAGTATAAACAAAGAAATTGGGTGAAACTAGATCAAAAATGTAGCAAAATGCCACAGACCTTTCTATTCCAATCCGTTGCAGATGTACGATAAATCAATGACTTTTTTGAGGAAACTACGTTTTTTACTATAATATCTTCATTTTAAAAAAATATTTTTCAGACTTGGACCACATTTTCGGATTTATCATTAAATTTTCTATAAGAGCAGAGTACATGTAACCTTGAATTTTACAAACTTGTGACCTAAAGAACAGCTTGATCTTCACCTTGTTTAGGAAAGTTACAATGTCTTATATTACTTCAACGCTCACTGTTTTTTTGAAAAAAAAACTATCCACAAAACGTAAAATTCACAAAAACTAGGAAATTCAATCAGCCTTCGAATGATATGTTAAACGTAATGATTTTGTTTCGATTTCATGGAGAAATTTACTTTTAAAGCCAAAAAAACATGTTCTTATTTGGAATACAAATTAGTTATGTTGTGTAAATAAAACATTATGACAATCCCTTAATAGAAATGTGCATTTTAAAGATAATCAACTCTTCATTGGAATAAAAAGCAAAGAAAAAAATTATTGTTTAATGGAAAATAAAGGAAAACTGTCAATCAATTTTATGTTATTACATTTATTTATAATCATTATTTAGGATTTTTTTTGTTAGATTTTCAATGTAATGTTTAAGATCCAATGATAATGAATATATACTTAAATTTCGCCGTTAGCCTCTGAATGCAGATTGTGTTGAAGAATACTACTTTATGAGGTGAATTTTATGGGCAGATAAGTCTATTTTTTACAGGGGAAGGCATTTCTACCTATCCATGTATATCGTTGGTTTATATTTGTATTGCTTTCGAATAATGTGGAGGAGCACTATGGTGCTGAAAAATCATATTTTGCCGAACTTCAGGTGGAATATCGTGATGAAGTTGTGGTAGGATATTTTGTAACTCTTAGTAATCTCATCATTCAATCTGTTGGGCAAACTATGATTTTTTACACTATTCGACAGCAATACAAAGATGAACAAACCAACTATACTCCACATGGAACCAGTAGAAATACCCCCCGCTGTAAAAACAGACTCATCTGGCTATTGTGATTTTCTTTCACTGATTACTCAAAATTTTATGTTTGACACTTAGGACGTTCTTCGGCGGACCCATTCAATTAATAACAAAAAAAACAGCTTCTATTTCCAGAATTAAAAATTATATATATTTTTTAATTAATCATAAAACCTTCTACTTCACATTTTGCAAGGCAGACCCATTTTTGGGAGTGTTTCGACTAGACTAAGTAAGAATATTAAAACAAAGTTGTGGAACTATTGGATTGTCATTGGTTCTTGGCATGTGTGAAAATTTTCAAGATCAGATAAATTACGATGCAAGATTCTGTTACGTGCTGGTGAAGTCAATAAAAGTGTATAAAAAACTAACTCAAGAATAATATAAAAAAATATAATCAATGAATGCCATGTTTTCATTGCACCATAGGGATAAAAAATATATCATATAAATGTATTTTAAATAATATATTCTATTTATTATACAATATATAATAGAGGCCATATAGTACACGGTGTTATAAACGACGCGAGGCGGAAGGATTTCTATTAAGATACAGAGGAGAGGAGAGCTGTTCTCGGGATAAATCTATCCCTACCTTGGATATCGTAAAGAAGTGTAGCGAGAGATTGTTTTTCTTTGTCCAAGGATCAGGGGGTTCTCGAGCGAAAAACCAACGGAAGATCGGGGCCGCAAAAAATGGCTGGACCCCTCCGATAAAGTCTTAAACAGATATTAATATTTAGCAGGAGGAATTTATTACTCTGACCCAGGAGGGAAAAAAGTCTTTAAATGGAAAATAAAAAATAAGATACAAAAAAAAAATATTATTTATTATTCATGTTTTCATTCTTTTTTTATTTAAATATCTCTTGATACTCTAAATATGGTATAAATAACAAAAATGTTATTGAATAATGAATCAGGTTTTAGTTTTAGTAGATAGTTTTAGACCAGCTATACTCTAAAGTTTATAAGAGAATCAAAAGTATTAAAATTAGTGCAAAATAGTCGTGGAAGAGTATGCTTTGTGGGAAATCATATTTTGAAAAAATCGTTTTAATATAAAGTAGTTGGAATTTATAGCTACATGAATAATAGTTATTCATTAAATTAATAGTTTAAGGGGCTCCATTAAACCTTCTAATTCTTTTTGTATCCAATCCTTAAAATCCGAAGTCCTTTGTAAAATCCTCAATGCTGCTAAATTAAGTCAAAAACAAACTTATCCACCAAGATCTTATTGTTCCATATGTTGCTGATTTAGCCCAAACCAGAAACCAATCCTTTCATAGTAAGCTCGATACCCAATCAAATCCACTAGTCTTCCAACTTGCCTCGCACTCAATTCCTTATTATTTTCCGACGTCTCTGAAAATAAGATGGCCTCCTGACCTTCTGATATAGTGCTTCATTATATTGAACCTTTATAAGTGCTACCAATGAGTAGTCTCTTTAAAAACAGCTTTTTTAAAAATAAAACGTTTATTTAAGTGCTATTAGTGAAATAAAAATAAATTTTATTCTGGGTTCATTGCCATAAAATAAGCTACAAAAAGAAAAATAAGGTAAAAAAAGCTAAGAAATATAAATTATCCGGAAAGATAATGTATCTTGCCTGATAAAATAATTCAAATTATGCCAAAACCAATATAAATTTAGTGCAATAGTGTAAAAGTCAATATTATATTCTGAATATTCATATTTAACTTTTAAAAATATTTTCTTAATCGATATGACTATTAGATTAAATATCTAACAAGTAAATGAAAAGTGGGGATTTAAAGCTATTTTGAGTGGATGAATAGCGAATGATGGAAGGGAGGGAGTTCCTTAAGCTAGAAGCTGTTATCAGAGAATGGTCTGACATATTGCAATCATTTTTCTCAAATTTACTTGTTGTATATAATGCATACTCCTGTAAATATTAATAAGTAGTTGAAAAAATAAAATAAATGAAATAAAATCCGGAAGAATTTTAATGAGTGATGTTCCAGATATTATGCATTCTTGATTGGAACTTGTGGGTTTATTTTTGAAAAGAAGAAAGAAAAATGGATGTTCGAGAATAAAAATTATAAAAACTTAGTTAACAGCATTTGCAAAATTACCTTATGTCTTGGTTTAATTTAACTTATCGATATTTCTTGTTTTTAACTACTTACCACAGATGATGTTTTCTATAAAAACTGCTTTACAACCGTTGGCCAAGTAAGAGTACATAATTACCTTTGGGTACTGAACCTAATTCATGGTTTTAGATTTAGTTTTTTTTCGCTTCAGTATCATCTTAAGTTTACTAAAAAGTCATACATAAGAAGAAGAAGAAGAAGAAAATGAACTTTATTCTGGGACTACTTGTCCCCTAAGAATAACATATGATTACAGTACATAGGACAATCATCTGGCTTTGATAATTAATTATAATAAAAATAATAATATAATAATAGATAATGATAAAAAATGATAAATAATTAACTTAAGTTAACTAAAAAAGTCATACATAAGAAGAAGCAGAAGAAGAAAATGAACTTTATTCTGGGACACTGCCCCTAAGAATAACATATGATTACCAGTACATAGGACCACTCATCTGGCTTTGTTAATTAATTATAATAACTTAATAATAATGATTAATGATAAAACTTGATAAATAATTAAATTATGTGTTACAAAATAACTGAGACATCTTTTAAAAGGATACATCTTATGTATACTATTATAATGTATATTACATAAATATTCATGTTTTACATTAGCTCGGAAGATTGAAAATTAAGGAGGTAAAGAAATAAATGATGTTTAAAGGAAGTAAGAGTGGAGCTTTTTCGAATTGTGATGGGCAATGAATTCCATAAAGAGGAAGCACGGATAATAAAGGATTTCTCGAAGGATGCAGTTCGATGCGCCGGAGTGTATAGGTTGATGGGCTGGGTTCTAGTATTTAAGAGGTGAATGGAGGAGCGCAGAGAAAGGAGGTCATGGATATAGGTGGGTTTTTTGGTTTTCAAGGTTTGAAATATGAGAGCACCCAGGAAGTATTGACGTCGAAAACCGGGGTACAGCCACCCAATTTCAGAATACCTGTGAGATATGTGAATCACGGTAATGTGAAAGTTGCTTAAGAATAAAAATAGATTTTCTCTATACATAGAATAGAATAGAATAGAATAGAAAATAAACTTTATTCTGGGACGATTTCCCCTAAGAATAATATAATGTACATAAATAAATACAATGAGTCTGGCTTTCATAAGATGAAATAAAATAAATTAACAATCTGGTTAACTATTTACAATTTTACAAATAAAGAACAAAAATAGAAATAAAAATTACTAAAATCCAATAATTGCAGGAGAAAAAATAAAAACCTATTTACATCTACTGATCGCACTTCTTTTTTTAGTGAAGTTTTGCTAGTTAGTATCATTCTGGAGGGAAAGGAGGTATTGAAAGAGAGAGGATTTAAATGTGGACAGAGATGGAGCATTACGGATATTACAGGGTAGTGAATTCCACAAGGAAGTAGCACGGGAAACGAAGGAGTGGTCAAATGATGTAGTCTTATGGGAAGAAGTATACAGGTCAGAGGAGCAAGATCTTGTAGTGCGGGAGGAGACCGAGGATCTGAACTGGAAGATGTTATAGATGTAGGAGGGATTCCGAGAATTGATGGTTTGATAGAGGAAGGAGGCTAGGAAGTAATTTATGCGGGATGAAGGATAAAGCCATTTTAACTCTGTATATAGATGTGATGTGTGGGAGGCTTTTGGAACCCTAAAGATAAACCTAACGAAACAGTTCATTAGTCTCCTTAGATTACTCTCGAGTTCCGCCGTCAAGCCACCATATGCAACACAGCTGTAGTCAAAATGGGGTAGGATAAGGGAAGAAACCAAGAGCTGACGAGTAGGTTTCGGAAGGGAGTCCTGGGAAGAATGGAATAGTTTAAGGATGGATATAACCCGTCGAGAAATTTGGGAGATATGAGGTATCCATGAAAGGGTTTGGTCAAAGGTAATACCAAGGTTTTTGACTGTGGGGTGGAATTAAATAGGTTGGGAGTTCATAGACAGGATCGGGAGGTGGGGAAGGGATCTCAGATGGGTATTAGGTCCTATGATAATAGCCTGCGTTTTTTCTACATTTAATTTTAATTTGTTATCAGAGGCTCAGTTGCAAATGCTATTAAGATCTTCTTGGATAAGGGAGAATGATTTAATTAAATCAGAGGGATGGAAGGATAGATATATCTGGAAATCATCCGCGTATAGATGGTAGGAACAATGGTGAATGGAATTTGGTAGATCATTTATGTAGGCACAAAAAAGAGTAGGAGAGACACTGGAACCTTGGGCTACCCCTGATGTCAATGAAAGGAAGAGGAAAGTGGCTGGTTTGGTATGGATACTATTTGAGTTCTACTATAGAGGAAGGAATGAAACCAGAGGAGAGAGCTTGAGGAAAAAGATAGGGCTTTTAGTTTCGTGAGGAGAATAGAATGGTCTAGGGTGTCAAAGGCTTTAGTAAAATCTAGAAGGATAAGGACAGTTACTTTTCGTTCGTCAAGAGCAGTATGTTTGTCATTAGTAATTTTTGTTAAGGCTGTCTGAGTCGAATAACCAGGTCGGAACCCAGATTGGAACGGATTAAGGAGATGAGAGTTTTCTAGGAAATACGCTAAGAAACAAATAAAATTAAATAAAGATAAGTAAACTGATTCTAACGGATTCTCCGATGAATCACGGAATATTAAACCGTTCGAATGCAGATTCATTAACACTTACTTGATGTCAGCTAAGGTAAAATCTAGTGCTACGGGAAGTTATATATGAAGCCGGAACATCTTGAAGAGCTGGTAACTATCCGATATTAAAGACGGCAGAGTAAGTGGTTTCTAATCGAAATGAAGTAGTTATTAAGTGGGTACTTGTAACCAGGAACTTGATGAGGGGTTGGACCAAGTGCGCAGATGGCTCAAGGAGAACTAAACTTCTGATCGATTTCGGCTTTAACATCTACAAAAACTCCTGAGGGTATATATTTAAACAAATTATAAATATATATTTTTATTGTAATCTATCTATTATAATTTACAGCTGTATAAAACATAGATACATTAATTAAACTAGGTTTGGAAATGGATATGCTTTTTGGATGGAAGTCTACACTTTTTTGGTATAACGTTTTTTTTTTCACATTCATTTTGAAACTTTCCAGCTCTGTTGGTGTTGCTAGGATCGAAAATTTGCCGAAAGTTTCCAAATTAGAAATTTGACGGAGAATATTTTATGTTATTTAAACTTTGTAGCTAGGACCTAACGTTTAGAAATTTTATTGGTTTGTATAAGAAAAGTCACGTTTGCTTTCATTTTTTGTCACTTGAGGTACGCATGATGGTATAAAAGGATCAATACACTTAGGATTGATGAATTAATTGTCATTTCTATTGGGATTATTTTATTAGAATACTAGTTTCGAATGCTAAACATTCATCTTCAAAACTGAAAAAACTGGACGATCGGTAAATCAAAGAGTAAAAGACCATAATATGACCCAAAATTCCAATTTTCTAATCCACCTAAATGAAAATAACCATACATTAAATGACGACCCGGGAGTAAAAATAATACTTCAAGTAGAAAATAGCCTAAAATTAAATCATTAGAAATAATAAAATTTAAAACTGATCCAGACGTTCGTAAATGACCAGATAAACGTATCCAATAGACCCATTTTAAATTTGTTTCCAATAGCAACAGAAATATCCAATGAGTCATAAGGGAAATCTTATAGCGAAGCCCAAAAATTTAACCTACCTGCCCCCTTCTTTTTCCACGATGGATATATTTTAGGTATCTCTTAGATCTCCTCAGGTGAGTACTAATGTTTGATTTCTGGTCTTACATTTTTGAAAACTTAAGTGTATATAATCCATGTTAGATATGACTGAAGTGTTGAAAATGTACGATTTAGAACTGAAGATGAATGTTAAGTATTCGAAACTATTATTCTAACAAATTAATCCCAATAGAAGTGGCGATTAATTTATCAATCCTGATATTCTTTACTTATTTTTATTTATTATTATTAACACAAAGGGCCCATCGTGCACCACTGCACTTCAGTCACTGCGACCACTCAGTGATCTTTTGTGATATCCTAGCACCTTCAGTCCTCCCAGAGAAACTTAATTTCTGTTATGAAACCCAAAATGTTCTTAGCATCCGCCTCACATATTGTTTTTGGTTGTACCACAGAGTCCCCAAAGAATCTTAGTCTGTAGTATGCAAGAGCCTCGCAGTTGCACAGCAAGTGTTCTGCTGTCTCTTCCCCTTCCAGACATAGTCTGCACTCAGTGTCCTCTACTAGGCCCATTCTCTTGAGATGGTATCTCAGGGGCCCGTGCCCTGTAAGCATGCAGGTTACATTGTTTAACTCTTTTCTTGACAGTCCTAAAAGATACCTGTACCTTCTGTCCTTCAGGTGGGTGAAAAGCTTGGACTGCCTCATCCCCGGACTACCAGCCCAGAGTGCTGTCCAGCCTTCCTCGAGCCAACGCCCGATCATTCTCTTAATTTCACATTGAGGTACATAACAGGATGGCTCAGGGTCAAGGAACGGAGTCTCAGAACCCCTCCTCGCCAGCTCATCTGCTACCTCATTTCCTTCCACTCCTTCGTGTCCCGGGACCCATATGAGGGTGACCTTGTTTCCCTCTCCCAACCGATTTAGGGAGTTTTTACAATCTGTTACCAGCTTGGAGCTAACATTGGGTGAGAGGACAGCCTTCAGAGCCGCTTGACTATCCGATAGTATGTAAAACCTTTGGCCCTTAGGTTTTTTGTCGAGGCTTCTGTTTGCAGCAAACCCTATCGCTTGCACCTCTGTTTGGAACACTGATGGATACGTACCCAGAGGTACTGCCATTTTTACACTTGGGCCCATATATGCCCATCCCGGCTCTCCCATCCTTCCTTGAGCCGTCGGTATACCATACATGTGATCCCCTTTCAAAATCTAATACCTTGGTAGCCCAGCATTCCCTGCTGGGAAAAACCACTGTGAAGTTTTTTATGAAGTTGGATTCCCGGGAAGTTCTGTCGGCCAACCTGCATAGATCAGTTCCCCGGAATTCCTGCAGGACCCTTAAATGTCCTGTGAAGTCTCCTATCTTATAACCATATGTGTTATTAATGTTTATAGCACTCTTAAGAGCTTCCATTTTTACATGGAGGCCTATGGGGGCAAGCCCCAGTAACACCTCCATTGCTGCAGTAGGACAGGTCCTGATGGCACCTGTTATTGCCAAGCATGCTAGCCTTTGCACCCCATTGAGTCGCTTTCCAGCCGTAACCTCTTGGCATTTAGTCCACCACACCAGAGCACCATATGCTATCATTGGCCTCACTATTGCAGTGTATATCCAGTAAAACCATTTGAGGCCTAATTCCCCATTTCTTACCACACAATCTGCTGCATGTCCACAAAGAGCTGATTGCTTTCGCTCTTATAACCTCCAGGTGATCCTTCCAGGTCAATTTCCTATCAAGAGTTAATCCCAGGAATTTCACCTTATCTGCTGCCACAACCTCCTGTCCTCCTAACCTGGGCAACTCTAGCGCCACATTTGTCTTCTTTGTAAATGGGACCACAGTAGTCTTGCCCGGATTAACTGATAACCCATGAGTAATACACCAGTCCCATAACATATCAAAGGCTACTCTCAACCTTTCTAATAGGGTACGGATGTGCTTCCCCCTGATTATTATTACCAGATCATCTGCGTATCCTATGACTTCAAAACCAGCTTCAGTGAGCAGTTTAATTAGGCTGTCTATTACTATCAACCACAGCAGAGGGGAGAGCACACCTCCTTGAGGACAGCCTTTCCTAGTTATTATCGTTCTTCTTGTGCTCCCCAATTTCGCTGTGATTTGTCTTGACACAAGCATACTGTGTATCCATTCTACTAGAGCTCTTTTAGCCCCTAAGTGTTCTAGCGCATCCCTAATGGTGATGTGTGAGGTATTATCAAACGCCCCTTCTATGTCCACAAAGGCACATAGTGCTATCTCCTTATGAGATAGTGCATTCTCCAGTTTTCCAACTAGATGGTGAAGGGCTGTTATTGTTGACTTGCCCACTTGGTAGGCGACTGATTAGGGTGCAAGGGATGCTCAGTTAACAGTTTACCCTTTACATGTTCGTCTATTATCTTCTCCATCGTTTTCAGTATCACTGAAGATAAGCTAATAGGTCTATAGGATTTAGGATCCTCAGGAGGTCTCTTACCCCCTTTCGGTATAAACACCACGTCAACCTTCCTCCACAGATGGGGAATATATTTCAGACTCTTGAGAAGAATTTCCTTGCCCTCTTTCAAATGGGCCGGTATTACACCATCTCCAGGTGACTTGTAAGGCTGGAAGGACCCAATAGCCCATTCCACCTTACTACTAGTAAAAATGCGGGAAGCCTCCTCTCTGTCTCTACCAACGGGTGGCCGTCCTTCCCTGTAGACCCCCTCCACATCCCCATCTGGGTCTATCACTACGCTTCCTGGAAAATGCGTATCCAGTAGAAACTCAAGAGTCTCCTCTCTGGTGTTAGTGTGCATATTATTGGGCTTCCTCAGATTACCAAGCCCATTACTATGGTCCTTAGCAAGCACCTTCTGGAGTCTAGCAGCCACGGGTGTGCTTGTTATCCCCTCACAGAAGTCTCTCCAAGTGGCTCTCTTTGCCTTCCTTATTTCCTTGTTATATTCTGTTAGGGCCCTGGAGTACTCTTCCCTCTTCCCCGTTTTCTTCATCCTGTTGAAGAGTCTCCTGGTTTCCTTCCTGAGCCTATCTAAGTTCCACCAAGGCACGTCCCCCTTATTACCTATTGCCCTCAATGGGTAACTTTCCTCGTAGGCTTCATGGATCGCACAGTTGACCATTACTGAGGACTCCTCTAAAGCCCTTACTGTTAATGGTTGTCTCATGATCATATTCTCAATGTCTCCCATCTTTACAGCCAGACACTCCCTGAATGACTCCCAATCCGTTCTCTTTGGGTTTCTTACCCTCTGGCTGATATCCCCCACGACCCCTAAATCAAACCTAATGTGCCTATGGTCAGACATTGAGGTCTCAGTTGATACATGCCAGTTCCTAACATAGTTACTAAGTGATGGCCTAGCTAATGTAATATCCAGCACCTCCTCCCTGTTTGCTGTAATAAAAGTGGGCTTATTGCCCTTATTAGCAATATCAATATTATTAACTAAGAGATACTCTAAAAGCAACTCACCTCTTCTGTTGTCATCGTTGCTCCCCCACATCAGGCTATGGGCATTGGCATCGCAGCCAATGATGAACAGTTTATTGGTCCTCTGGCAGTGCTGCACAAACTCCCGGACGTCCCTGGGTGGAACCTCCTCCGAATCACCAGGGAAGTATGCCGAGGCCACACATAGCTGTCGGCGCACTCCCCCTATGATCACTTCCACCTCCACAGCAGCCAGATCCTCTCGTATGAAGTCTGTAACCGGACAAAACTTAAAATCACTGCGAATGAGTAAGGCCGCCCTTGGCCTCTCTACTAACTCACAGTATACTAGCTTACCTTTCGTCGCGTTAAGGCCTCTGACATGACCTCTAAACGCCCATAGGGTCCAAATCGGTTTTAGGCTTTTTATCTCTTCTTTTTATTTTTTTCTTATTGTACATATTGTTTAAATGAATACATTTAGCCATCCATAATACTTATTCCCCATATTGAGGCAGATTGTAATACTTTCTAAACAAAATAATAAATAATAAAGACATCTAATTGTGTTTATATTGACTATCTACTGTCTTTCACTATTTTTAAAAACGTGTTTATCATCTTAACTTTTATTTATAAAATGAAGAATTCTGATACTCGATATTTCGGTGTCCAAAAATACCGATACACCGACACATCGTGATTTATTTTTCCTTTTTATTCAATGGCACATTAAATATTTCTATCACGTAACAATATTATCCTTTTTTATTACATCGATTTAGTTAATTTATTTTTTACTACTTGAATTGGAACCAAATTATTTTAATTTTTTTGTTGAGGGGCCAAACGCCATGGTCATATTTTATATTCGCGATTTAATATCAGTTTTAGATGCTCTTTCAACGCTCTCTTTTTCAGCTGTAGGGTATCAGAGCACGCACTGGCAATGTTTCTTCGTTGACATAATGCATCGTGCGCTCTATGGAAGCAACGTCGGAAATTGCCAGTATTGTCCGCAGTTAGCAATTCTTCTTCTCTACCTCATATATTTATTGCTATCATAATTTCTAGCCGAGGCTATAGAGTTTTATTTATGACTTCTTTTTTTATTTTAAAAGTCCTAAGTATGCTTTAATGGTTACATATTTTGGTTCTGTATAAGACTGCATTAGATCATTACTTTTATATTTAATACTAAAACATACAGGTTCTTATTGTATCTTAAATATTTAATAAATGAAAAGTTTGGTGGATGAAGGGATCATGTCACATTTTGTTTTTAATACAATCTAGTTCAGTGGATGAAGGAGTTATATGCAGAAGTGCTGAATAGCAAAATCTGAATATTTCAAAACAACTAGAAAAATATGTATCAAGTTGGTGAAGTGATGATTTAGCCCGAACCAGACACTTAGCTTTTCATAGTAAGCTCTATAACCACTCAAATCCACTAGTTTCTCAACCTGCTTCCCACTCCATCCCCAGTAATCCTCTAAGGTGTCTAAAATGAAATGACCTAGAGACCTTCAAATATAGAATTATTATTGAAGTCCTTCTGATGTGTAGTTATTTTCAAGTTTTGACTTGTTATTATAATCGTTATGAACACATTTACTTGATGTATATATTTTGTACAGTTGTAAATTTCAATAAATGGACACAACTTTTAAAATAAGGCAACAAAATCGTTCTGTTTTATTTAGCTTTCTATCATTAAAAGAAACATTAATGATCACAATTAACAATAAAAATCACATTTAATAAACAACAGTTCTGAATTTGCTCAAACCAGATATCAATCCTTTCATAGCAAACTCCACAACCATTCACATCCATTAGTATCACAACTTGCTTTTCATTCCATTCCAGATAACCCTCCGAGATGCCTGAAAAGAAGGTGGCCTCGGGACCTTCTAATATAGTGCTTCATTATATAGAACCTTTATAAGTACTACCAATGGGTAGTTGCTTTAAAAACAAGTGACGTGTCATTTGTAGCATTATCATCACATTTACTTGATGTATTATTTTTAATACGTTTTTTTAAACTTCACCTGTATATAACGGAATCTTGTATCGTAATTTTTACCAATTTCCAGCTCTCTGATTATCTTGAAAATTTGCATACGTTTCAAGGACCAATGACAATACAATAACTGCACAACTTTGTTTTAATATTCTTATTTTATCTAGTCAAAATACCCCCAAAAAGTTTTATGATTTGGTATGATCCAGATGGGTCCTGAGAATAAAATATCAAAAATTGGACATTTGATAAGGGGAAATTTTTAGAGGGCAAAAAAAACCCCAACATGTTTGCACTTTTTTCAGATTTTTGCAAAAAACATTTACAAAAATGCTTTAAATCGAATAATGTGTCATTTACAAAATTAAAGTTTATTAAATTTTGCGTCTAAAGACATCTCTTAAGCTGAATTTGATTTAGGCGTTTAGCCACAATCGATTGTTAAAAATCGACGAATTTCGCCAACTTTCTCAAAAAGTTAGTTTTGGTCATGTTTAAGAGTCTATAACACAAAAATGGCTAATCCAATAAAAAAATATTATATACCAATAGTTGTAGATCATTAGATTTCGTCTAACATAAGTTTAGTTCGTTTCGCTATTTAGCGTGTTGTTTTTAGTTTTTCAAACTATACTTTTTTTACATTGTATCTTGGGCTCCACTAAAGCATCTAATTTATCTCATTCCAATCCTTACAATCCAAAATCCTCAATGCTCATTATTATGTCACAAACAAACTTATCCATAATGACCTTAACGCTCCATATTATGCTGATTTAGCCCACGCCATTCTAAAAATCCTAATTGTATTCACCATTCTATACCATCATGCCTCAAGTGATTAAATAGTTGATTAATATCGCAGACGATTTTCCAGATAATAGGACAATCAGAGGCTGGAGTGTTGAAGATATATTAACCGTAGCAAAGGGGGAGGAGTTCCCATTCCAGGAAGGGTAGGACATAAATTAGCGAGTGAGGCAGTTAGCAGTTATATAGCGGAGGCTGTACCACCATTCCTGCTCTTGCTCCTGCTCCTACTCCTACTCCGTAGCCGTCTTATTAAATTAATAAAGGATGAAACTATAGCGATTGTGTCGTAGTGAAGGAAGGGGGGAGTCGATCAATGACGTCAGGGGGTGCCCAGATTGGCTTCATCAGCCCCTAAGCACGCTCGACCCCGAACGGCCTTAGTCAGCGCCTACCATCTCCCGCCTCTACATCTCTCAGCTCTCAGCTCTCAGCTCTCTAGCACCCTCCTACTCTCTCACCCTCTCACCCTCTCTCCTCTTCCGTCAATCTGCCTCTAATTCCCTCCTCTAAATCCCTTATACAACCCTATATATGCCTCATATCGAGTGATATAAAGTACAAGCGTAAACATTTTTATGAATTTTATATTTATTTTTTACATATTTCCTGTATAAACTTCAGTAGAACCTCACTAATCCGACCCCTAAGGGCTCATTGAGTAGGGATGAACGGCCAAAAGGTCGGTTTCACTAAAGATTTCTATGAAGCACACGTTTTTCGTAGTTAAAAGTGTAGTATAATTATAACAAAACTTTGAGTATATGCAAGATATGGAGTTTACTATGAAAGGATAGGTATCTGGGTTGGGCTAAATCAGCAACATATGGAACATAAAGATATTTATGGATAAGTTTATTGGAGAAGTTTAGTAGAGCCCCAAAACCCAACTCCGTACGTCCAAATAGGTCTAATCACAGTTATCTAAAGCTTTGAACGTTTGTCTAGTAAATGTTGAAGTAGTCTGTAACGAGGAGCAGTTTCTTGTCGTTTTTCATATGAAGCGCACGTTTTTCGGTGTTTAAAGTGTACTATAATTATATTAAAACTTTTATATGAATATTTTAAAAAATTATAGGAAATAAGAACATACACCAATAGACTGTTTTTTTTTTCTTTTTTTTTGCGGAAATATTTTTTTTTCTCATTTATTAAAATTTACAACTGTACAAACTTATGCATCTAGTAAATGTGTAGTTAATGATTACAATAGCATGTCAAAACTTGAAAAGAACTACTCATCAGTAGCACTTCAATAACAATTCTACACTAGAAGGTCTCTAAGCCATCCTCTTTTCAGACACTTTGGAGGTTTATTGGGAATAGAATGGGAAAGGATAGGTAGGTATCTGGGTTGGCTAAATCAGCAACATATGGGACATTAAGATATTTAAGGATAAGTTTATTGGAGAGGTTTAGTAGAGCCCCAAAACTCAACTCTGTACGTCCAAATAGGTCTATCAGTCATGTAAATGAGTCTTTTGTAATGAATTGGGAGCTTTGATCGTTTGTCTAGAAATGTTGAAGTAGTCTTTTTAGCAGTTTCTTGTCGCTTTAGTCTTGTATATGGATTCCAAGTAAAACGTTTGACCAAGCGGAGTCCTAGGTAGCGGATCTGTTCAACAGGGATCAGTGGGATATTATTAAAGGATACTGTAGGACAGGAGGTCGTAGGTTTACGACGAAGGGTAAAGGTTATTTGATGGGATTTGCTTGGATTCATTTGAATTTTCCAAATTCGACACTATTAGAAATGTTTTATGTATAGAAGCATTGGTCATAAAAACACTGTATTGTGTTCGAATTATAGAAAACTTGTTCCTTTTTAAATCTTTCATTATGTTATGATGTATTCTCTAAAAAAAAAAAAAAAAAAAAAAAAAAAAAAAAAATTAGGAAAAATAAAAAAGGATTAGTGAGTTTATATATATATATATATATATATATATATATATATATATATATATATATATATATGCACACAGCGGTTATATGCTCTACCCCAAAAGACAAAACAATGATACTTTCACCCAAATTTCTTCCTGTAATTTGATATGATGCTGATAATATTTCGGTTTGGCCCGGTTATGAATTAATCTGGCCAAGACCTTCTTAACTGACAAATAGTAAATGTTCTAAAATAATTAATTAATTAAAGTGGTGATTAATAATAAAATGTAAGTTATACTACAATCGCTCAAAACAAATCCCTTATTTATGTAAATGACCAGATAAAAATTTCAAATAGTCCTGTTTCAAAATTTTAAACCAGGCATAGGAAAAACCGACCTATCTACCTTTTACCTCATTACATTCAGCCTGCTCAAGCTACTGATCTTTGTCAGAAGCCTTTTTTTATTTTACTACCTTAGGTTAGTATCAACATGTTTGAATTCTTGTCTTACACTTAAGAAAATAAAGAAAATAGAAGTAGCAAATACTAAATCAATCCTAAAAGTACTAAAATTAATTATGGAATAGAAGACTGAGGTTAAAAGATAGATAAGAACAGCCAATGGAAAAGGTAAGTAGGCGGACAGAATGATCGACAGGTATGGATTGGAGGAAGAGAAGGCGATTGACAGGAAGAAATTGAGGAAGAGGCATGAATAAGGAAAACTTTACATGTGAAGAAAACAAAGAAAACTAGTCTTGCTTTTCATGTTATTATTCTTTCACATTGGCGGAAAGGGTCAGGTTTTTCTTATCAAGGGTTTCACAAACTGTTTATGTGCAGTAAGGCTACACTAATAATTTTATGGATTTTTTTAATTATCTCTATTATGTGGATGAATCCCTATCCAGTTCTTCTCATCCCAACTCTTAAATTGTCTGCTTGATTTATCGTAAAATTAGATTCCTAATAATGGCCACCTTCTCTTTTCATATTAGGATAGTTATAGAAGAAGAAGAAAGATGAACTTTATTCTGGGACAACTTGCCCCCTAAGAATAACAAATTAGTACAATACATAGAACAATCGTCTGGCTATGATAATTAACTATAATAAATAATAATACAAATTGATTAATAATTAAATTATGAGTTATAAAATAAATGAAGAAATCTTGTAAAAGGATACATCTTAGGTGTACTATTATAATGTATATAACATAAATATTCATGTTTTACATTTGCTCGGAAGATTGAAGACCCAGGAGGTAAAGAAATAGATAATATTTAAAGGAAGTAAGAGTGTAGCTTTTTCGTATTGAGATGGGAAATTAATTCCATAAAGAGGAAGTTTGGAAAATACAGGATTTTTCGAAGGATGCAGTTCGATGCGCAGGAGTGTACAGGTTGATGGGTATTTAAGAGGTGGATGGAGGAGCGCAGAGCAAGGAGGTCATAAATATAGCTGGGTTTTTTGGTTTTTAAGGATTGAAATATGAGTGCACCTAGGAAGCATTGACGTCGGAAACTGGGGTAAAGCCACCCAATTTCAGAATAACTGTGAGATATGTGAGAACGTTTAGAAATCCCGAAAATAAATCTAATAAAACAGTTCATCAATCTTTTACATCTCTCATTTCAAGGACTAGACAGTCCTCTATATACTATGCATCCGTAGTCGAAGTTGGGAAAAGCAAGAGATGATACCAAAAGTTGACGAGTACTTAATGGCAATGAATCGCGGTGATAGAAAAGTAGTTTAAATTTAGAAATAAATTTCCTCGTGATTTGAGAAATATGATTATTCCAAGAAAGATGTTGATCAAACGTTATCGAATTTTGGAAATGAATTGGTCGGGTTTTGGAAGGCTTTAGGTCTTCAGAATAATTTTTGAAAATTAGCTGAAAGTGCATCAATTTATCATTTTTTAAATATTATTATTCTTAACTTCCAGTAATCAGCCATTTTCAGTTATTCATCACTGCTTAGGCGCCATATTTGTCGGGTTGTCTAGACTGTGTTGTATACGTTATTACAGATTTCTTTCTTTTTTTTTTTAAAGTAAGTAAATTAAGTTTTACATTAGATAATAATTTCCAAGACGAAGTACCCGCTAAGAAGCTTTGCACCTCGTGAAGTAGAATTAAAGCAGCCGAGAGAGGAGCTGGCCGCCACTAGAACGCAGACCACAAAGCACTCACTCCTCTGGTTATCTCCAAGAGCAACCCCTCAGTGCCCAACCGCAGCCCTAAATCTGCTTTAGACCCTTGTCCCTTAAATCCTCCAGAAGATCTGTTCCCGTCCTGCCAGTTGTATCTCAGCCTCCTCCAATCACCGTTGTAATTACCTAACTAATTTAGTACTGGTTGACTTCCCAGGATACGTAATACATCTTCAGCAGATAAGTAATCAGTGGAATCATAATTTTACTTTTACCTATAGAAGTATGTAAATAGTAATTTCTTTCACTTGTGGTACGCATGATGATATAGAAGGATCAATACAATTAGGATTGATGAATTAATGGGGATTTTCTATTGGGATTTTTTTATTAGAATACTTGTTTCGAATGCTAAACATTCATCTTCAAAACTGAAAAAACTGGACGATCGGTAAATCAAAGAGTAAAAGACCATAATATGACCCAAAATTCCAATTTTCTAATCCACCTAAATGAAAATAACCATACATTAAATGACGACCCGGGAGTAAAAATAATACTTCAAGTAGAAAATAGCCTAAAATTAAATCATTAGAAATAATAAAATTTAAAGCTGATCCAGATCTTCGCAAATGACCAAATAAACGTATCCAATAGACCCATTTTAAATTTGTTTCCAATAGCAACAGAAATATCCAACGAGTCATTAGGGAATTAGCAAAGCCCAAAAATTTAACCTACCTGCCCCCTTCTCCTTTCCACGATGGATATATTTTAGATACCTCTTAGATCTTCTCAGGAGAATACTTAGTTTAATTTCTGGTCTTACATTTTTGAAAACTTAAGTGTATATAATCCATGTAACATAGTACTGATGTCTTGACAATTTTGTATGTTATAGAACTGAAGATAAATGTTTAGCATTCCAAACTGGTATTCTTATAAAATAATCCCAATAGAAGTGGCAATTAATTCATCAATCCTAATAGCAATTTCTTTGTTTATTGCTTTAAATTTAGTATCATATTATTAAAAAAAAATAATTTATAGAAATGCAATCATTTTCGCATAATAATCTTCTGTAGCGGACATAACACGATCAGTAATTAGTTTCCTGGGGGTGTTAAGTATATATTATTAATGGTTTTTATGATAGTTATGGATTCTAATTTACTATATGTGACTCGTGATTATAAGTGAAATAATATAAGCTTTAATGTCAGCACTTGAGTTGTAACTCACAGATTTGAATGCCGATTTTTGTGTGTGTAGTAGGAACTTATAATAGTGCAAAACTAGAGTTATAGCCGCCAATGGGCATTATGAGCCGATAAAAAAAATAAAACATAAAAATCACGTTTTATTTTTTTTCTCAGCTCTAAGTCAAGATAGAGAAATGATTCTTTCACGTTTAATTGCAGTTATGTATTGTATTTGATATAAAAATAAATTCGTTATGCTTAAGGCACTACCCGGCTTTAGGGTGCTCAAAAAATATCAAAAAATTCCAAGGAAATCCGCTGTAAATCAGTGAAAATATTTTTAATGAATAACTGACCATAAATCTTGATTAAACGCACCATAAAACCCTTAAATGTGAAATTTTAGCAAAATCTAAAAATATTGATTTTTTACCCCTTTCGAGGAGGTTAAAATTTTGAAGTTAGATTTCATCAACAATTTCTAACGACCATAACAACTGCTGTGTTCAACCGATTACAATAGTAATAGCATCAATAGAATCAGCATACATTCTACTTTTTATCCATGCATATAACATTGAGATTACCCCAGATTTTACCCCAGATCAGGACAAAAACTGATGTGAATGAAAAAATCCGAGGTCAGATATAACTTGAGATATCTCAATAAGGGGAAATCATGCAACCTCCGGATTTGGGCTAAACTATGCAGTTTTACGGCTTCTAGATGCGCTCAAAATTTGGTTTTAATCGGTGGCGAAATGTATGAGATAGCGCAAATTATTTACATTTTTTCAGAAATTGATAGAAAAATGCATTCTAAAAAATCATACAAAGTTTTAAAGGTAAAAAAAATTATTTTTGATTTCGACAAAATTTAGTTTCTGCGTGTTTTTTGATATGAGGAATCTAAAAATAATATCAGTTTTTAGTTTAAATATTTTCTTAAAATAAAAATATTTTTTGATTTTGATGAAATTTCACGTTTAAGGGTTTTATGGTTCGTTAAACCGAGATTTGAGGTCAGTTGTTCATGAAAAAAAATTCCACTGACTTATAGCGGATTTCCTTAGAATTTCGTCATTTTTTTGTAGTTTTTGTGCACTCTAAAGCGCCTTGAGCATAACGAATTTATTTTTATATCAAATACAATACATAACTGCAATTAAACGTGAAAGAATCATTTCTCTATCTTGTCTGAAAGGTGAGAACAAAAATAAAACGTGATTTTCATACTTTATTTTTTTTCTCGGCTCCTAATGCTCATTGGCGGCTATAATTCTATTTTTGCACTATTATTGGTCCCTACTACCCACACAAAAATCGGCATTCAAATCTGAGTTACAATTCCAAACGTCCCCTTGTTAGATGTAACTATAGTACCTCCGTTCCAGCCTGCGCTTTACACTTTTGATGAAATCATAAAGGGAAGGGTAAAATCTATTTTAAGTTTTTCTTTAAGGAATAGTCAAATATCTGTGAAGTTCTTTCTCATTCCAAATATTTTTAAAATGGGTTAATTTATTTGTAAGTTTTATTATTATAATTATTCTTCATTAAACCTGCTAGATGAATATCTATGGACAACATCTCAATACATATTTTATTTTTTATTTTTCTTATTTTTTAAATTGAAATTGATAACTGTATACAATGTAAAATTAAAAAAATACATTTAATAAATGTAAAGATATTGCTTATAATGACTTGTCAACTACCCATAAATACTACTTCAATAAAAGTTCTACCTAAGAAGGTCTCGAGTCCATATTCTTTTTTAGTCGCGTTGGAGGTTTATCGGGAATAGAATTGGAAGCAAGATGAGACATTAGTAAATTTTAATAGTGGATGAACGGAGTTTACTTTGAAAAGATAAGTATCTGGTTCAGGATAAATCTGCAACATATGGAACTTGAAGGTCTTAATGGATAAATGTTTGCGACAAAGTAAGGAACATCAAGGATTTTGTAAAGATTAGATACAAGACTGCGTGGTTCAGTGGAGGCACAAAGCTCAATCCCGTTTGTCCTAATATGTATAGTTACTGTAAATGAGTCTTTTGTAATAATCGGAAGGTTGAACATTTGTCTAGGAAATGTTGAAGAAGTGGCAACGACGGGCAGTTCCGTGTCGTTTTATTCTGTTTAATAATAATAAAATAATGTACTAGATTTATATTATTCAATTAAAAAATCATTGTGAATCCACAGCTCTGTGTATACACAGACAAGGAAATATTTACGGTTTAAAATATAGAAGTCAAAGCTAACCAAGACGCTGTTCCCTTTGTGAGCGGGAAACGCCTTTGTGAAGGGGAGACAACAATGCTCAACGGGCGAAGGCACACAATCGCTCCTCAGTGCACAGATTCCCTCAGCGATCAAAGCTACAAGCCACAGGGAGCAGGTTGGATTCTCGCAGACAAAGGATATAAATTTAAAGGTTGGATTTAGGCTACTCGCAGGGTATCAGCGGCAGGGCTTTACGCCACCTTTGTGGAAGTAACTGCCACAGAATAGAACCGGTGTTGTCTGTGTTAATATTGTTTATTATGTTATTTCAATAACTCGTCAAATTATGATTTTTGTTATAGAAGTTGTAACTGTTAAGACTACTCAAAATATAAAATATTGCATGACTTTTTGTTTTTGAGTTATGAGCTGTTGAAAAAAAAAAAAAAAAAAAAAAAAAAAAAAACACTCATAAACTGGACCTATTATAGTCCAGTCAAAGTAAAAAAAATCAAAGAAACTAAAAATACTCGTTCCAATTTTTTCAGGAATGTGTAGATGGTGGTCCCCTGAACAAGAACAAATAAAGTCCCTCCAAATCCCGATTTTTTTAGGTTTTTCTGTAAATCGAAAACAGTACGTTTTATCGAAAACGCTTTTAAGTACAAAGTTCAAGCTTATTAAATTTGCTACAAGTTTTGTTATATAAATTTTTACGAAAAACTGGACCGTTTTTGTGATACCGGCTCCGAAAAAGTTGTAATTGACGAAAAAATATTTTTTTGGTTATGTTTTTAGAATATTTTTGTCTTCTAGATCTTCTCTCGTTCATGTATGTCATACGTGAATGTATATCATATATTAATTTATATTAAACACGTCGCAGCTTACAGCAAGAAGTAAATTACATTAAATATTTTAACGAAAAATCTTAATTTCCCAATTAAGTTTTGATGAACCATTAAACGAGAACATGAACAGATGAAATTTATACAACTGCTAAATAACACTCAGTAGGTGATAAACCTTTGAGGAAAATGATGTGATCAGGTACGTTTTCAAAACTGACGCACTCAAACCCTTCATCAAGCATTGCTCTGCAAAAACACGTATAACTCCGAAACTATTTGTTCGATCCAAAACTTATTTTTTCCATCTAAAAGCTGGTTAAATTTACTATTAGACCCCACATACGAAATTTTGATCAAGTCCTGTAAAATACACATGCAAGGACGCTAAAAAACGCACACTGTTTTTTTTTGGCCACATTCTTCGCTATAACTCCGAAACTACTCGCCCGATCCAAAATTTCTTTTCGTCATCTCAAACCTGATTAAATTCAGTGTGCCCGATGCGCAGCCTAGTCATCAGCAGTGGCCATGGTTGAGCATTAGGGCAGATCATTTTTAGTTTGTTAGTATCCCGGAATCCTGGTCCGATAATTAATCCATGCCTCCTTGAACTACTTTTTAATAGGTATTTGGAGGTCGCTGAGTAAATCGGTAAGATGGGTACAGGAAACATATTTCTCGCCTCGTTAGCAGCTGCATCAGCTACTTTATTCCCAGGTATTCCAACATGACTGGGTATCCAAAGAAAGTGTATAAGTTTATTTATTGTAAGTAACTGTTCTATTATTGTGTTGGAAATTGGATTGTTAAAACGATGTGAGTTTTTTAAAGCCGAGAAAGAGTCTGTACGATATTTTTAATAGTCTGTAACCGTATTTTTTTTTCGTTACGCGTGAAAATAAATTGAAGAAATAATGCTCAATTGTATACCTCAATACAAGATGTTTTTCGATGAACAAATTAAATTTTCATTATTAGTTAAAATTATCTGCTCCTTACTTATGACAACGGGCGAAGCCGTGAAGGGGGATCCTATTAATTTAAAAAGTTGAACTGTTTTACAAAATGTTAACAATGCCAATTATAAGATTTTCAGCAAAGAAGTTTTGTGACATTTTGCTTTATGTTGTCCAATAGTATTAGAGTATAATAACAACTTCCTAAACATCCCGCAACTTTTACCTAAGCCATAAGTTGTTTCAACGTGGCTTACATTGGAAAACATATGCTACTAGCCTAGAAACTGTTGCTGGTGAACATAGATATAATTTAATATGAGGGGACATGAAAGTTCAGTTTGGGGCAACTCCAGGACGTACAGGAATATGGAAGGAGGATAAATTTGAAACGGAATTAGATAGATATAGAGATATTATACAGATGGTAGCAGGCTTTGAGAGTTGTAGCGCTGTTGGCTAACACCCCATCACAACATTTGACTTTCAGATCCCTCGACCCCGGTCCGCAATACTTAGCCCCCCTCCCCCCCACTCATGTTTTATAGATTCCCCATATTCCAACAGGAACCTCTTCTATAGTCCTCCATGTTTCATTTTCTTTAGAGTTGTTCCACGCTGCTCCGAGCATCTGATTGGACAAATCTGCATTCGAGCTGTGTAGCGATTAAATTAAACCATTTAAATAAAATTGCAAATTGTATATTCTTAAAATTCAAGCAGACGGCATGAGTCTTCGGGGTACTCTTGTTAATATAGCACAAAGTGGGGGATTTTAACTTTTGAAGGAAAGGATTTTTTTTCGGCTCCCTATTACCGAAATTCTCATTTTTGTTCGAGAAAGTATAGACAGTCGATCATATTGATCGTTTTGAACAAAAATGTACAAAACGATAGTTTTTTTTAGTTTACATTTAATAATACAGACTACTCCAACATTTACTAGACAAACGATCAAAGCTCCCCATTCATTACAAAAGACTTATTTACATGACTATGATTAGAGACCTATTTGGACGTACGGAGTTGAGCTTCGGGCTCTACTAAACCATCTAATTCATCTCGTATCCAATCCTTACTATCCAAAATCCTTCGAAAAATCCTAAATGCCCCTTACTTTGTCACCAATAAACTTATTCATTAAGACCTTAATGTACCATACGCTGCTCAGTTAACCCAAACCAGATACCAATTATTTTAAAGCAAGCTCCATAACCATTCAAATCCACTAGTTTCTCAACTTGTTTTCCACTCCATTCCCGATAATCCTCCGAGGCGTCTGAAAAGAAGATGACCTAGTGCTACTGATATGTAGTTCTTTTCAAGTTTTGGTATGTTATTGTAATCGTTATCAGCTCATTTACTTAGTGTATATATTTGTACAGTTGTAAATTTCAATAAATTGATGTATAGAAAAAAATATAAAAATGTAATAAACCACCCACTTTGAGAGAGTGGACCGCTTTAAATATCTAGGTAAATAGATAAATTGGAATTCATAAAATAAGCCATTCAATTTAGAATACAAAAAATGGAAACTGTCTTTCAGCTGACCAAGAATACGTATACAAAAAAAAAAAATCACTGTCTTGGAATTCAAAATGTAGACATTATAAAACCTTCATAAGGCTACAAGCACAATATGCAGCAGAAACTATAGCTTCAACAAATACAGGATTCCTGGATGATTTGAAAAATAAAGAAAGAACAGTTTTGATGAAAATATTAGGAATTAGGAAGGAAGAAAATTGAACAGCTTTCAGGTACTATAAGATAAAGAATAATTAGTTTTTAGGTCACATAGGATGAATTAAAATAGACTCACTAAACAAGTAATCGAATTTTTCAAAAACAAAATATAACTGGTTTCAAACAAGTTCAATTTGTTTTTAATGAATTTAATATTACAGAGAATATAATAAAATAAAAACCGTACAATGAAGACAATTTTTAAATGATGAAAATAAAAGATTCTACGAACGACCTAAAGCTAGAAGAAGTACTGTAGCACTAGAGGAGATAAGAAAGGCAACATCGGAGAGAATAAAGGAATATTGGATGAAGAGCAAAGAAGCAACCACGAAAAAATAATTGATTCAACGTACCCAAAAGTGGGTGGTTCGAAAATAAAAACCGACCGCATTTTATGTAGTAGATGGAAAATGCTACTTGATTATAATTAATTTATTTCTTATATTATAATTCTTTTTAATAGATTCATTTTGCTTTTTTATGATTAAATATTTTTTATATATTTATTTTGGTTAAGGGTGAAGTGATAAGATGTTAAATTAGAATAATTTTGAATGGGCCCAGGGTAGGAGAATGTCTGAGTTGTGGAGGGAGAGAGTTTCAGGGGGTGGCGGAACGGGAAAGAGGCAATGCTGGAATGAAGCTGTTCTATGGAACGATTATAAGGGATCTTGTTAGTCGGGTGTGGGTAGAAGACTTGAATTTCAGAATATTTGTATATATATATATATATATATATATATATATATATATATATATATATATATATATATATATATATATATATATATAAAGGAAAGATGGTAATTAGTAATGACATGATAATGAAATGTATCTAGGAAACATTTTATACGAAAGAGAAAAGAAAAAAATACTTGCTTTGAAAAATTAATAATTATTTAATTAATGAATTTTATTTTCAATTCATTAAAAATAAATAATTTTGTTTCAGAACAATGCTTGGGGCCGACAATCTATTATTGTAAGTACTTTTAATATTATATTTATCAATTTTTTTTTTCTTTGTTCGTTTCACAAGACTTTGGAGTACGTTGGACTAATCACTTCTGAATGCTCTGTGCTTTTCTTTCAACCCGGAATTGCTTCATTCTTTCTGATCTTTTTTTCCTCTTTTCTTCAGAGATTTGGATTGTTCGTTTTGGTTTGATTTTAAATTGGAACCTATTTTTTTTTTTCACTTTTATCTATGAGCATATTTTCTGTAATACGGATTTCGTTTAGGTCCTTTTCTGTTTCCTTAAACCAATTTGGTTTTGTCGTTTTGTTGCGGAAGAAGTCAAAAATATTTTTAGTTAGTCTATTTGGGTTCATTCTGAGGATGTGTCCATATAAACCAATTCTTCTCTTCCTCATTTATATTCATAATTTCTATATAAAGAACATAGACATTCTTAATGCGTTGGTTTTACTTTTGCTGTCACAGAAAATAATTTAAAATGTCTACTATATTTTTTTTCATGTTTTTATTTTATTTTTCCAAAACTAATAATAATTTAATAATGGTACTCCCATTTATACATTTTCATCCCCCGCATGTCTTAAAAACATACTACACTAACCAGAGTAAAACATTTAGCAATAAGTTTTTTATATAGCATGTTATAAAAAGTAATGAGATAACAACAATAAATTAACAAAATAAATCCAGCAAAAAATTACCTACGTTGTCCATTACTTGTCAATTTGTCAAAGTCTATTTTATATATAAATTTGAATTTATATTGGGACTGTCTTACATTGGGAAAAGAAATTTGGTTCTGCGTCTAGCCATTTTCCATAATTGAATATTTTTTTATTTAGATAAAATCGTTGTCTTTTAAACAATTTAAAATCAAAAAGTATATATTTAAAATTATAAATTTGTTCATCTCCATTACATATACCTGATTTTTAAGTGGTTAATCGTTTTAAATAATATGTAGTTTTACCGTTTTCTGTCATGCCTTAGTTTGTGGTAATTGTTCTGTGTAATATGAGGTATAAATTAAAGTAATCTTGTTGACTTTTGACCATATCAGAGATTATTTCTCGCTTAACATATGACAAGAGCCATTCTAAAAAAAATGACGTTTTGGGTTTACAAATAGAGTAAAAAAGTCGGAAAATGAGCTCTATTTTTCTTGAACGAGTATTTTTGTATAATTTCTTAAGTATGTTTTTTTTTTTTCCACATTGCAGTAACCCTGCAATGGGTGCATGTATTTCTACGCGTACCATCTCTCGACATAACGCGTATTATCATTAATATTTGTACAAACATGTTCAGTTATATATATTGCAAAAATATTTTAAAATAATATAGAGATTAATATGAAATATAAAGAATAATTACTTATAGGTATTAGAAGTTAATTAATAAATACAACAAATAAAAATAAATAAATAAGTAAAAGGTGAAGCCAAACAAAATAAGTAAATAAATAAATAAAATAAAATAAAAATAATGTATATAAACAAATAGAGGTAGAATTATATATATATATATATATATATATATATATATATATATATATATATATATATATATATATATACGAGGGTAAGTCAATAATTATCCGCAATATAGTTATAAAATTTTATTGAAATGAAATAGGAAACTTACAAGTACATCATTTTTCGACATAGTCCCCTTGCTTTTCAACGCACTTGGTCCAACGTTGTTAAAGTTTCCTGATGCCCTCATGGAAGAAGGTTTTGGGTTGAGATGCGAGCCAGGAATGCACCGCTTCTTTCAATGCTTCGTCCGAGGCAAATCGACGGCCCCTAATTGCCTGTTTGAGTGGACCAAACAAGTGAAAATCAGATGGAGCGAGATCGGGACTATATGGAGGATGATTCAATACTTCAAAATTGAGTTTCTGAAGCGAGCGTTTCTACAGTGTGGGCAGCTGTATGCGGACGGGCATTGTCGTGCAACAACACAACGCCTTTTGACAGCAGTCCTCGGCGTTTGCTTCCAATTGCAGGCTTCAGCTTAGCAGTAAGCATCTCACTGTAACGTTCACTGTTTATTGTTCACTGTGTTTTGAATTTTTCAATCCATTCATAGACACTCCGTTGTGGCAAACAATTGTTCCCGTACTGTACCAAAAGTCTTCGATGAATTTCGGCCCCTGATACACCTTCCGACCACAAAAAAACGGATCACTGAACGTTGCTCTTCTTTGGTGCAAATAGAAAGTGGAGCGGCCATTATTAACAGCACGACAGCGATAACAAAAAACTAACCTACCAGCTTGATACGCACATAAACATAACAACGAATAAACAAAGCATGCGCCATCAACACAAAAGAACAGTACTGCCAACATAAACAAAAATATAGCTATATTGCGGATAATTATTGACTTACCCTCGTGTATATATATATATATATATATATATATATATATATATATATATATATATATATATATATATATATATATATAGATATTATAGGTATTAGATAATGTATAGCTATTATAGATTAATTGTTAAATTGTTGAGTTCCATATAATCAACAGAATTCTTAAGTATGTTAAGTTTTTGAAAAATACTCCGCAATCATGATATTTTTCATTTTCTTAAATTTTTTTAAGTCAACAGAAGTGATTTTAATGTCATGAGTGTAACATAAATTAAATAATTTCTTAAAGATTATGATTTTGCTTGAATTTTCTCTGGACTGCAATAAAATTATATCATGGGACACCTCATTTGGCTTAGAATTGGTTATTGGTTTAATAATTAAATTATTTCTGAAGTCGGTAAAATATAACTTTTACCAACCGAAAGTGTTACGAACTTTTATATAATTTAGTTTCCATTTTCAAAAATTTGGTCTTTTTTCACTCATAAGGAAAAAGTTTATGCTGGCGTTCACCTCATTTTTTTTCATGCTGGTGAACTTTTAGATACTATTTAACCAATAAAAAACTAATCAAATTAAAGTATAATTGTTATTTGTAGATAAAATAAAAATTGAGTCAAAGGCATTTTATTGCTGTAACACTCCTGACATTGAATAAAAATACAATATTTTGGAAGATAATTAACTTCTCTCTTCAAGGAACCGCAAGTAAGTGGTTTTACAATCAGAAGATGACGTAATACTTTTAGAGGAACTTCCCTCACACCTATGGAGCCAATTTCTTGTATTTCAAGATCAGAAAGAACAGTAACACTTCTGACTAATATTTTAGTAAGACCGTGGGGACAGCATTATATTTTTTTTATTTTTTGGGGCTGTCTGTATATTCTATTTTATTGAAAAAAATACACGTACATTGTTCTTCAGGATGTGCAATTTTAATTTATATCAATAACAAAAATAAAATATTGTTTCTTGTAAACAAAAATGCTTATTTTTGTTGTCATATTGAGATGGTGACAGTAACACTACTGACATTTTTAGTAGTTTTCAAAACATTTTTCCATTTTTCTACTTTAGAGATATACTCTGGAGGAGAAATTTCCTACAAAAATTACAAAAGATGTAGGGTAAAAAAAAAAATCAACAAGATAACATGACCATCGGCCACTAAGTTAAGTAGGAATGGCAATTTTTTTGAACGATTTTGGATTAAAAGCATTACATTCAAGGTAAGTAGAATATTTAGTGGACTAAGTAGTGAATCGTCTGAAGTACATTCTTGCTCTTTAGATTGGGTTCCTGTTACCCTAAGCTACTTGCTATAGAAACAATTAGGAAAAATACATTCTTGTTTTAAAATATTAAGGAAATGATGAAGAAATACTATTTCTTAGTATCTTAAAGATACTATTTCTATTGGAAATTTTCAAAATTGGGAATTGTTTTTTAAAAAATAAGAAAGGTATTAATATGTACTAAATTTCAAATCAGAACACGTTTTGAAGGCTACAACATCAACTTCCTCTGTTTCATATAAGTTTTTAAACTTGAATCATAACTCTACCTACAATAGTTATATAAATAGTGGCCTACAATTTAAAGATATTGGTTAAATTATGAGAATCAGGGGGAACTTCTAAATTTGAACTACAAGAGGTATGGCACCGGTATAGGAATATGCTCATTATGCAATAGATCCGAGAGTGTACCGTTTCCTAGCGGTATGTCCTATCTTCAGGGAATTCAGAGTAAAATTTCTGGGAAAACGGTTTCTTAATGAAGGTGAGGCATTGAATATTTAAATGGTAAATGTTGGTTGTATTTATCAAAGTATTGTCAAGTAGCATGGAAGTACCGTTTAAGTTTAGTCCAAAAATTTTTGTTTGTTTTTATATTGCTGTATTTTATTAATATAACAAAAAGTATGTTAATTTTGTTCTTAATGATTTATATTGTATTTAAGTTTTGTGTATTCGTTAATATTGAATACTTAAAAAGTAAAGCGATAAATGTCAAACTCCTCTCAAAGACTCCTCTGATGGCAAATGCCAAGGGTAGTCTTTATTGTTCAATAAAGACATTATTATTATTATTATTTCCTGTTTCTTCCTCCAATAGGAAACATCGTAGCTAAGCGGTATTTTGTTAAACGTTCAAGATTATGATTCGATTTAGCTAAGAAATCATTCCTCATTTGACATGAAAGCCCGGGATGCTAGGAATGGCTTTAGCGAGGTATGATCTATATAAAATGCGCTGGACTTTAAATGTTCCGTAATTCTTTACTATTATAAATCCGAAAACAGTTGTCACAAACAGCTATCGACGTGGTTCCATCGCTGTAACTGTTCCGACTGGGGAGCCAGCAGAATTATAATGTTGCGATTAAACCTGCTGTGTTGGAGTTGTGAGTTATGACGCTGCGGGAGCGCTGCTTGCTGATTCAAACTGGGCCTAACTTTAATTATCCTGTTTATCTAGTCCCCATTTTGTCCGGCCCACAGTTCTCTAATTGAACATATTTCATGCGACCGCATATGTCAGGAATGCTCTTGTGTTAACAGTCACTGGGCGGTATTCGAGAACATCGGGAATCGATATGTAAGTTATGAAATTAAGTCAGGTTAGAACAGGTACGCATCTGATAATGTATTAATATAGGGTGTTGACTAGTAAATAGGACATAGAAATAGAATCATTTTTTTTTTTCAAAAGAACTGAAAACACGTTTGAATATAGAAGTACATAAAAGGCTAAATCCTAAACAGAACTTGGCTCTTAACCGAACGCGGAGGGGGGCCTTAAAATGTATTCAGAGGATGATTGGTATTCGTTCCCCGTTCGGGTGGAATATATCTGTTTTATTTCCCCGCTCCGGCTCAGGGCGGAGTTTTCTCTGTGTCGCTCCGTCTGAATGGCTGGTTGTTTGCAACATGGTGATAGCTTCACGCCGAGGATTTATAGTTAATGTTCTTGAGTGTGTGTGTTCCTTATAAGCTTCCTTAGATGGATTTAAAAAAAAATAAAATAATAATAAAAAAGTTTATATCTAGATCTGTAGATTGTTGGGGTATGCAGTAATTAAACACAGCAATTAAAAAATAACATTTTAATTTTTCTCTTTCCACGATGCACATTTATAATTATCTCACAACTTATGCCCCAATATTTTTCACTCCTTTATTGCTATGTACTTCTCACAGTTATAATTTATATGTATTTACGATCAACCATATAGCCAACTATATAGTTGGGGTCTACAGACGGTCTCACGTATCTTGCCGGTACAATGAGGCTAGGGTGGCTTTTCCCTGATTTTCGACGGCAATACTTCCTAGGCACTTTCCTATTCCAGTCATTAAAAACCAATAAACCTTCCTATATCCTAGACCTACTTACTCTGCGTTCCTCCATTCACCACCTGAATACAAGATCCCAACCTTCCAACCTGTATACCCCCTCACATAGAACTGCCTCCTTTAAAAAATCCTTCGTTATCCGTGCTACCGCTTTTTGGAATTCCTTACTTATCCATATTGGCAAAGCCTCTTCCTTAACTTCTTTTAAACATCTTTTAGTTATCCATCTTTTCGATCTTCAATCTTCCACAAAAATGTAAATAATATGCAAATGTACATAAGTGTGTTAAAAGTTTTGCTGTTGATTGTTTTTTATTTTTTTACTTAATTTTAATTTTTTTTTTCTTTGTTTGTTTTATCTTCTTTTTTTTTCATAATTTAATATATACCGATGTGCTGATTTAACTAATCTCAGCCAGACAATTGTACCTTTTATTGTGCCCTTTAATTATTCTTACGGGACAGTCTGTCCCAGAATAAAGTTAATTTTTCATTTCATATTGTTGTATTTACTCCCTAACCTTACTCATTCACTATCACTCGTTTTAATTTCTTTTCAATTTAAATTAATTCAATAGTCTGCATGTATTGTCTTCATGGCCTTTAGATATTGCCTTTATGTTATTGTCTTTACTCTTATACATTTATTCTTTTCATCCCCTTGTTTCTTATTCTCTTTACAATTTATTCATACCTTTTTGTTTGGTTTTATTTTTCTTATAGACCTGATGAAGGCTTACAACGCAAGTCAAAACGTTGGCATTATAATTTTTTTTTTTAAATTGCTGTGTTTAATGACTGCATACCACAACAATCTACAACTCTAAATACTTCTCAGTCAACTAATACCTAATCAAGTTTATTTCTCTCCCTGACTTTATTTCCAAGAATAGTAAAATGCCTAAATCAAACATGAAAATAATAAATCGTCAAGTTTATTAAGAGGAATTATTCGAGGGATATAAGTAAATCGTTAATTTTCTCGCCTACTCATCCCTAGAATCGTCTCTAGTGAAATTTTAAAGGAAGATTCTGAGAAGGATTTTTGGGCCTGTGTTTAGAAAAAACGTAACGCATATGTAATTAAATAATTTTTTCGCTATTTGTTCAAAAGCTGTGCACAAGAGTTGATTACTCCTTTTTATCATAACTAATGTAATTGAAAAACTGTCGCTTAATTCTGCACTATACTTGAACTTACATTTTCCAAAAAAAAAAAATTGATTGAATTAAACTATTTTTAAAAGTCAAATTTTTTTTTACTTAGCTATTTATATCTTCTTAATATTATAGTACCTATATAATTTTTAACTATAAAATAGAAGGAAATTAACAGCCTGAAGTCCTAACATGGGTTGGAACGAAACAGCATAGTAAGTAGGTAGGTTAGTCAAACTGACGTAGAACGGAACGAAAACTGGAACTGGTTCCAATAGTGGAACGTAAAATCTTATTCCACTTTTAAGTCGGAACGGCCCTTTACTGGTCAATAATTCACAGTTCTGCCGATTTACTAATAACATAATTTTTAAGTTGCATTTATCAATAAATGTAAAAAAAATAAAATATTTTACATTGTTGATTCGATCATTTTATGGCCTCCGATAATCAATTCTTGGGCGCTAGATTTTTAATATATTTAGTATAAAACAATTAATCTTTTTAGAATCAAAAAATAATTTTATATATATATATATATATATATATATATATATATATATATGTTAAATTGAAACATATGATTTGGGGAACTGAACTTTGAACAGAACAGGCACGTGCAGGTTCAACATGGCTTCAGTCTGGTCCCAGCTTTGAACCAAACCAGTTCGCTGAAACTCTACTTATTGGTTATTATAGGAGAAGTTTATTGTTTTTATTAATTCAAATAAAATTTTATCGAACATTAAACATTATCTCTGGATATTGAGAAAAAGATTCCCCGAAATTAATACAGGTACGCATTTTTAGTTTCATTCCATCTTAAATCTTTCATAAATTCTAAAATATTTTACGAATAGAAATTCAGAAAATGTTGTATGCATTTTACGTAAATATAGTTTTTGTATCATATTATTTAATACGTAGATTAAAACATTCTATCGAAGGAATTTGAATTTGAATTTGGTACCGGGTACAGGTTGGTACGTTTGGACTTAGACCTCGGCATCTTCTGTACTTTGCATTAAATCACTTCTCTATTATTTTAGTTATTACGAACTATTTATTTTTTGAACAGTTAAAATTATTTTTTATCTAGTTTTAAACATCATAAAAAGATATGTACAATTGTCTATTGGTTTTGTTGTTTTTTGTTGTCTAATTTTAGGGAAAAACACACAAATATTTAAGATGAAATCATTTTATATCTAATAACAATAAATTTATATTAATATATATTATAGTGTAAATAGAAATTTAACTAATATTACCAATAATTAGAGCATCTTTGTGAAATAAGTACTTGCTAAATAAGTAAGAAATGACTGAGTTTTTGAGAACAGCATTCAAGACAAAACGATTTATAATGTCAATTTGTTTCGCCGAATAAACATTTTAGCAATTTGCTTCTCTAATTAACAATAACAATTAAATTTATCTAGTCTAGTTAAGAGATGGAAAGAACTAAATTATATACATATTTGACGATATGATGTAAGAAAAAAAAAAAAAAAAAAAAAAAAAAAAAACATAAGAAAATATTGTTCTAAAATCGAGTAACTCTATAGTTAAAAATTGTTTCTTTTACTTATTTCTTAAATAAAAGTCTGTAACTATTAATATTACTACATCCACTTATTAGAATGAATTCTATTCCAGACCAATTATGTTGAAATTTACTGATATGTGTGAAAATATCATTGAAGTTATAATGCTCAATCTTATAATTCAATACTTCAACGGATTGTTTATCGATAAAGTAATATAACTTCTATTATTAGTTAAAACTATTAAAGTTTCTCAATTATTAGAGCGAGGGGAGCCGCGAAGAGGTATGCTAGTATATCATATAATTAAATGTTTTTACTATCACAATAAATATTTTAATCTAACATAAAATTGTAATGTCCACGACAAATGTGAAGGACGTTTAGCATGTTTTGCCAAGAAATGTTTGAATTTACGTACGGATTGTCAGGTTGAATAAATTAGCATATTTATGTGTATATTGAAGAAAATTTTATTTTACAAAACATTATCTATTAAGACTTTTGTCGTAGGATGAACTTTTTAGAAGATATGGAGGGAAGTTTAACCGAAAACGTGAGACGAAATTGTTTTTTTCGAAAATGTTCACACTTTCTAAGCGTATATCTCGCAAACGGTACAAAATATGAAAAATGGTTATATGATAAAAATTGTTGAGAATTTAATCATCATTAATTTAGTAAATAGTCATGTTTTGCATACGACGCACCGTTATTGTTCAATCTCATATTCCAATGAAAGATTTTTATCGATAAACAAATAAAACTTCAATTTAAGTTAAAATTATCTAATTGTAAGATATTTACTTATGATAGCGGGCGAAGCCACGGGGAGGGGACGCTAGTTACAATACATTATGCCATACTAAATATTTTACTTTTCTCGATTCTTAAAAGCTTTGGCAATGTTTACAAAATTACTGCCTACCGAAGGAAATGGTCTCTCGTAATACTCTCATGATAAAAATCTCTTGGGCCGTTAATAAAACCATATTTCCCTAATGCGCACTTCAGCCCCCTCCCTCTTCCCCCCCAGCACATTAGTACCCCGCCGAGCCATTACCCAAATGGGACACTCTTGAGGACCGACGTACCGCCGCGGTACAAGCATTCCCTCATGCTCTGCCCATTTACCTCCTGCTTTTCAGGAATATAGGAGCACTATAAGATAGGGTCGGTCGAGTAGGGTACGATATCGACTGCTTCATGTCTGACATTTAAGTCTTAAAGGTCATCGATTGGGGGAAGTGAACTAAGCGGGAGGGGTGAAATGTTCCCAGTGCCTTCTCGATTATGATGTATACATCGATTTATATTATAGACCTTATTTCACCATAATTATTCTGTTTGTATATATAATAAATGAATGGAATGAAAAAAATAATCTGACGCACAAGCAGTAGCACTTAATGTCAAGATTTAAATAATAAAAAATAAAACTAAAACTAAAATTAAACAAAAATAAAAATAATTGGAGGGAATTTCGGAGAGTTTTTAATAGGGTGTATAAAAAAAAATGACCGTTTCTTAAACAAATATTTGTATTATTATTTCTTTGATATAAAATGCAATTAATACTCAAAGTATAGTCCATTGTTATCTACCGTCATTACCCATCTGCTAGCCAATTGCTCGATGCCACGCTGATACCATTCCTTGGGATGGCTGACAAAGAGCTCTTGGATAGTATTTTCAACTTCCGCAAAATTATCAAATTTTTTCCCTTGAAGAAAATAGGCCATGGATCAAAAGAAGTAGTAATCCGAAGGTGCGAGGTCTGGACTATATGGTGGATGAGGTATGAGTTCACCTTCCCCATGGAGAGAAGATGGCGACTAACAGTATCTTTCGCCACACCACACTACCTGGCAAGTTTGCGAGTACTTGTGAACAGATTTGACTCAACAGCTTCCTTCAGAACCTCATCAATATCCATTAATGGCCGCCCGGAGCCCTTCTTCCTTTCCAACGTCGTATCTTCACTTCTAAATTTTTCAAACCAACGCCGCGTAGTGCGCTCTTCAAGGACACCTTCCCCTTCATATTTAATAATTTCACGAGTTGCTTCAGCGGCTGTGAAATTTTTTTCCCAGTAATGTCTTAAAATTGCTAGAATTTTTTAGGACACTGTCATGTTTCTTCTTTGAAATAAATAACTGAACTGAGGCTATTTTTTTGAAGAAGTCCAGTGTTAGACACAAGTTTAGAGAATGCTCTAAATTATGAAGGATTTTGGATTGTTAGGATTTTTAGTAGAGCCCCAAAGGTCAACCCCATACGTTCAAAAGGGTCTTATTACTGCCATGTAAATAAGTCTTTTGTAATTGGTTGAGAGCTCAGAACGCTCGTCTAGTAAATGTATGTAATTATTATATTTAAATTCTTTAAATTGTTTATGTTTATTCTCTGTCCGATAAGGCTCAGATATCTTTTATATTCATCCAGTGAAAGCTGGAGTACCACAGGGATCAATACTAGCTCTGCTATTAAACTTATATTTTAATACCCCGCCTATGTAAATATGACACTGTTTTTATGAAAAGTTGAAGTCACACAATCGATTACTAGATAGTGTGGCTATTTTTAATTTTTTCTGTATGCATACAATTATTTAATGAAATATAAATTATTAATATATTATTTAGTTTTTCTTGAAATAAAATAGTTTTAAATATGTCCTCTGTTTTATTTTTAAACACATTAGAAGCGTGATGGAAGCCATAGTTGAATTGTGATGACTAAGGCGGGTGGGGTATTGAGCAAACAAAGGTTAAACGATTACACAAGACCTCGTAGCTGGGAGCCAAGGTTTCGTTTTTTTTACTTTTTTTTTATTTATGCTTATAAACATTTACTTTTTTATGTAAACATTTTAAATTGTTTGACTTAAAATATAGTATAAAAGTAGTGTAGATTTTTTCGTCAAAAGAAAATAAACCAAACTAATTATTTTCAAAATAAAAAAAAAATATAACACCGAACACATTTCGATATTAAATATAGCCACACGGTCTAGTAATTGATTGTGTGATTGATGTTTTGATTTATTCAATTCAAAAAAAAAAATATATATATATATATATATATATATATATATATATATATATATATATATATATATTGGATTGTCGGTTAATTCCAAAATTGTAGGCATATTCTTTAAGATTGTAAATTATTTACATTGTACAAAGGTACAAATTAATGCTAAAAGTCTAATTTTAAAAAATGGCCTGAGAAAGAGCTTATACATTTCACCAAATTCAGAACTGATTTAGTTAAGTTCATCAAAGATATCTATTTTGAATTGATTTGCTGACGGACCTTTGTGCTTTTTTTTTTTTTCTATAACTATTTGAGCCACTGAAGAGACTGTGTTGTGACTCAAGCTGATGTTCATAGTAATAGCATTTCACTTTATTAAATAAAATTAAAAATAATTTATGTTTTACGGGAGTCTACATACTAATAAAACGCTTATTATTGTCACATTTTATATCCTGCTAATTACTGGATATTAAATTTAGGACATAAGTCTTGAAATAACAGTTGACGTTATTATAACAATCAAACGGCAAATCAGATTTACATTTGATAGCTCATGAAAAGAAATGACCCTGGGGGAGTTGAGCTCGGAGTTTAGTGCTTCCAGTAAACGGCAGATCGGCAGAAGGTCCTTGGATTACTGCTGCATAAACTCTCTCAGCCCCCAAGCAAATATTCTCTCCTAAAACAAAACAAAAAAAACAAAAACTAAATGAAGTTTATTCTCTGCCAGATTGCTTATTGGGAGTCTTTTATTACCACTGGGCCGTTCCTTTTTACATCTCAATCCCGTGTGTTTCTCTTCGAAAGGATTTAAACTGTGGTGCAACATTCCTTCTGAATCATATAGTGAATTAAAAAAAAAAATAATATTTAGAAAAAAAAACAAAAACCGACTTCAGTATTAAACCTACATGTAATAACGTGAACTAAAAAGTTAAAAATAATATTCTAATTACATTGAAACAAATAGAATCAAAGGACAACCAACGAAATTATCGATACTTATACACCTGTTAACAATTTATGATAAGTTATCTTTGGAGTCGGTGCCAGCCAAGAAGGGCAGTTTAATTCTGCCTTTGTAATAAACTTTCGAATGGCCGGAGACAGCGGTGTGGCGGTGATGAAACAGTGATCTTTACAAATTACCATTTCTGTTTGTTTTGGTTGGCACCGACACCAAAAATAACTGTTCATAAATTGTGAATAGGTATACAAGTTTCGATAACTTCGTTGATTGTCATTTAATGGTTTTGTTTCGAAGCAATTAAAAAATTATTTTTTATTTTTTAGTTCAAGTTTGTATATGTAGGTTTAATCTTGAAGTCAGTTTTGTTTTTTATCTAAAAATTATTTTTTCAAGAATGTAATCGTGACCATGATGGAGTATAGGTCATGTGATTATTTCCATGATCTCATCTGAGACCAAATTATCCGAAGTAATTTCTGTAAATTAAAGTAAATTCTGTAAATTTCAGCAAATTCTGTTTGTTTTGGTTTGCCCCGACTCAAAAAATAACTGATAATAAATTGTGAATAGGTATATAAATATCGTTAATTTCATTGTTTGTCTTTTAACACTCTTTGTTTCAAAGTAATTAAAATATTATTCAACTTTTTAGTTTAAGTTTGTAGGTGTTGGTTTAATTTTGAAGTCGGATTTTTTTTTTTTTTTTTTTTTTTTTTCCAAAATATTTTTTATATTTCACTTTTTAGTGGTATGTGAGTGTATTTTCAACCGACTTCAAAAAAAAAAAAAAAAAAAGGAGGTTCTCAACTCGTCTGTATTTTTTTTTTCTGAGTTAATTTAGATGATTCTTTTTTAGATCGGTAGGGTATACTCCATAGGTGGTCCTATAAAAAATATTTTGAAATCAACTCAGCACTTTTTAAGAAAAAAAAAAAAGCGTCAATAAAAATCAATGTTATATAACGTTCCATTTTAAACATATTTATAATTATGATAATCTAAAATTTCCATCGAAATTAAATCTCAATTATTAACAAAAATAATTTACATATACAGTCAACTCTGGATATGTCAAACTTCGATAAGCTGAATTCTTAAATAAGTCGAACAAAATCTACGGTCGGAAGTACATTACACGTAAATTTCACCTCAATGAGACGATTTCAAACAAAAAAAAACGGAAAAAAATTGTGTAACTAAGTCGAACTGAAGATAGGGTTCAAAAGAGAGAACTTCTCTGAAAACCTCTATGAAACGAACTATTGGATGTCATCACCTCTATAACTCCAATTTAAATTAAAAGAATTTCATGCGTAATTTGTTTTCCTTTTCAATGTTTATCTTTTCAGTTCATAGTTACACCAGTCACTTATTATTAGTTATTCACTCAAATGGATTTACAGTGGCTATTGAAAATTCCTTTAAATAACGAAAAGTTGAAATTGATTTGCAAAGTGGAGAGAGGAGAAAGAAGTTGTGCGTTTGTTGCTAGGGAATTCCGATTTCCGCGTAGTTCTCTTTCAACCTTCCTAAAGAATGAAGAAAAGATCGCCACTGGTGGAAGGCGGTAAGTCTACTTTTAGGCACCCTCAGAAAAAAGCGCAGTTCAGTTGAAAGTTATATGATAAATTGGTACCAGGTATTTAATTTTCTGTATCAATGATTTTATATGTACGTACAAACAACATTCCCATTAATGAAAATTTACGTAATGATTTCAACTACAATTTTGTGTTCAATTTTTCTATTTACTTGCAGATAAGTAAATAGAAACCTCGATAAGTCTTTGTTCAGTAAGTTAAGCTATTTTTCAGGGAAGCTTGAAGATCGAGGATTAACTGTATAAACAAAAATACAATGACCACTAAAAAGTGAAAAATAAAAATAATTTTTAGATAAAAAACAAAACTGACTTCAAGTTATCGATACTTATATACCTATTCACAATTTATGAACAGTTATTTTTGGAGTTGTCGCCAAAAAAAAAAAAAAAAAAAAAAAAAAAAATTCGAAAAGAAATGGTAATTTGTTAAGATCCTCCCACTGTTTCATCACCGCCACACCGCTGTCTCCGGCCATTCGAAAGTTTATTACAAAGGCAGAATTAAACTGCCCTACTTGGCTGACACCGACTCCAAAAATAACTATTCATAAATTGTGAATAGGTATATAAGTATCGATAATTTTGTTGATTGTCATTTAATGTTGTTTGTTTCGGAGCAATTAAAATATTACTTTTTACTTTTTAGTTCAAGTTTGTATATATAGGTTTAGTCTTGAAGTCGGTTTTGTTTTTTATCTAAAAATTATTTTTTCAAGAATGTAATCGTGACCATGATGGAGTATAGGTCATGTGATTATTTCCATGATCTCATCTGAGACCAAATTATCCGAAGTAATCTCCTGACGATAGTAAATTCTGCTGATAGTAAATTAAATTTCAAAAATATAAGAGGTATTGATGAAAATACTATTATTTATTATTTTAAAAACATTGAAATCAATCGAAAAAATTGTTTTGAACCCCCCCCCCTCCCCACCCACGATTTTCTAACTTACTCCTAGTAACTAGACTAATTGGCTAGCTTGAAATGACCTGACTCATGATACTGTTCGGTTGGTTCATGGATAAAAAGGTATTTTATTTTATGGTGTGTCAATTTAAAGATTTTTCTTTATATAGAGTTGCCTGATGATGTATTCTACATATTTTATGGATTGGCAAGTTTAGAGTGCACATATCAGAACCGGGCGAGATATACGTTCAGACAGACGTAAATGAGAGTTTGGAATTTCCGGTAGACAGTCATTATCTTACATCAAAGGCTTAATGTTTATTCCACGGGTTAATTCGGCCCAAGTGCTGGATCCAGCTCAAAGCCGATGCAAATGAGATCTTTTTAAAGAGACACTGCCAGAACCCGAGGGGAGGGGAGGTAGTCCACGGGCCGAAGAACGGAATAAAACAGACTAACGTGAGCCCCTTGTAGTAACCCTGGAAATAATCACTTGCCAAGATTCGTCCTAGGGGTTAATTAACCCTCCTCCCCACCCGCCATCTCCTTTATTCGCAGAACAAAGGTAAAACACCTTTGCAATCCCTCTTCTTTCAACGGTTCTCTGAACTCGGCTGTATTTCAACTTTTAATTCACAACCTGATTATTCAGTTTTAACAGAGTTTCTTTGACGCCTCCCTCTCATTTATTTTAGTTTCCTTTGCCATCTAATGAGTATTCTTAGGGGAAAACAAATTTCACTCGAGCGTATGGTTTAAATGCTTTTATTCTTAATTGTTTGCTCTCTTGTAATAATAATAACATTTTTAAGCTAGTCTTAGATACTTTCAGAATTTTCTTTTGAAATTTTATCACTTTCCTTTTAAAGACAACAATGTTATATTAAAGAATGTTTTTTTCATTTTTACTATATTTAGTCCCTAAACCTGCGAGGAATAGACTTATAGGAGATGACTAAGCCATATAATCGTAGCATATTGGGTTGGTGCAAAAATAATACTGGTTTTGAATATTAATATCAAGCGATTTTTGTAGTAATGGAAAACCCGCAAAATTTTAGCACTATTTTCAGTTTTTATATTTCATAAATTATGTGATTTTTCTTTGCAATTGTGTTTATAATATTAATATATTTTGAATTTTTTTTATTTTATTTTATTTTATTTATTTATTTATTTATATTATATTATGTTATTATTTTTTTTTTTTTTTTTTTTTTTTTTTTTTTTTTTTTTTTTTTTTTTTTTTTTTTTTTTTTTTTTTTTTTTTTTTTTTACAATACATTTATTAAGTGTTGGGGCTTTTTTGAAACGTTTTTGTTCTGTTAGCGGAGTTCGGATCGAAAATTCACCGATAGGTTCAGTATCAAAACTTTAATAGCGACCTTTTTTTGTTATATAAAATTTGTCACTATGAGCTACCGTTTAGGAGCTAGATTGGTTTGAATGAAGAAAGTCGCGTTTGAGACCCACTATTTTCTCTCAAATTTGTTTATTTCGAACAATCATTTATAATTTTATTTAATTATACATTTATGTGAGTGAATGCATCCTTTTGATTCTGGAAAGTAAATTGTGAAAACCTATTATATTATAAATATCCTTATAGGGAGAGATTGATTTTTTTTTTTCAATTTACAAAACTTCTTCATCCGTTGAGAAAGGAACGGCCAAATGAAAACATCAATCCAGCTCCTATGTACCCCATCGGTCCTACCACAATGGGATCAAAACTTTATACAATCAGAAAGTCCGCCTTGAAAGCTAACCTTTATTCCAGACAAAGGTTGAATAATGAGAAACTTATTTGAAAGAGTTCCCTCTTTCGTTTAAGAAATACAGAATTAAAGTTGGGAAGAGGAGTGAGGAAGATACCCCTAGCTGGGGTTAGTCTCAAAGATTAATCTCCTTTAAGAAGATGCCATGAGAAGACATGGAGCTGCGCTGTCTTAATCCTTTAAGAGGCGTCGAGGGGCGCTGAGTGGTACTCCAGGGTCCTGCCACGATCCCCCGTCAGGAGTCCCTTTATTCCTTGCAGGAAATGGTGTCATTCCGGGGCTGTTCTTGGTCTAATCCGGGAGGCAAACACTTCGATTGGATTCGCCCCGCCCAAGTAGAGTCCTCGCTGATGAAGATATCCACCGGATCAGTAGATAATTGTTGGAGGAGCATTGTGGGGCTTAGTGGAGTAATTAGTTCAATCAGCTCTTCTTGTCCGAAAAATATTTAAATTATGGATACTACAGTGATCTGCCAGCGTAGAACGTATTGTAACAAATAAATTTGTTTAAAATTTTTCGAAAAGATTGAAAAAAAGTTAAACTTAAATCACCTGACCACCCCAAATATTATAAATATGAATTTATTCCCAAATAGTTTTAAAAAATGTTCTGACTCAAAGCCCTTTTCCGGCCACCGTTGAGTTCTCTCGGCATTCGGATGAACAGTTAATTATTCAAAAAGAAAAGAAAATCCGAAAGTACCTAGTACTGTATGAAATAAATTTAGAAGAAAAAATAATCACTACCAATCAGCACCTAGGAAATACATTGTTACCAAACTCGACCGAAGGAAATAACATCTTTATGAAAATAAAATGTTAATCACCCTTCTGAGTTAGTTCGTAAAATTTAAGGTTACATGAACTTTTTTCCTTTAGTAAACTAAATAATGAATACGAAAATGTGGTCAAAAGTTGAAAAATAATTAAGTGGGGGTATTACTGCTTATATATATATATATATAGGGAAAATCACGGGTTATGGTCATAGTTAAGGAAATTGATTGATGCAAAAGAGGATATTTAGACTGTTTCACAGATTACTATTTTTTTTTACATATTTAGATTCACAAATTCTTGTTCTATTAAATGGTAAATTTACTAAAGGTCTGTATTTTTCCTTGAAGTAGATTTTTCCGTTTTTATGCAAATGTCCTAAAAATACTAGTTATGGGCACAGTGTATGAGTTATGGTCATAGTAAAAACTAGTTATGGTCATATGAACAAAAATTTTGTAAACAATTGTTTTTATTATTTTAAAATTCACTATTTATGCATACCTATTAATAATTTGAGGTTAATAAAAAATTAAGGATTAATAAATAAAAAATTAAAAGAAATCCAGAATCGTCACCTTTAAAAATCCGCGATGGGTGACACAAAACATCATAGGCGTGTTCTTCCTTCAAAATACTTTCCACTGAGTCAAATCAAACACGGATGTCTTTCTCAAACACACAAGAGCTGGCTGGTGACACCGCTTCAGTGGTTCTACTGGAGATATTTTGGTGGTGACGGAGAAAACCCCTACACCATCCGTCACTGGGCATACCATCTTTAAATTTACATTGTCGGTTCGAAACTATTGCTAGTTCTTTGACGCTCAAGAATAAATCAATTTTTCATTTGGGAAACCCCCGTCTAGAGCAATGAATAATCCATTTCTCTAACAGGCCCTCCTCTTCAGCAGACAAAATGGGGTCTGCCACCACACTGAAACCTTCCTGTGCCCTTTAATCTTCGAGTTAACGTCATCCTTGGGATTTTGTACCTGTTATAATAAAAGGGAGTAATAACATTGGTACTAGGTATTTTAAGTAAGAAAAACGTCCATTTCAAAAACACATACGTTTTCGCTATCGATGTTACTGAAGCCCCTTTAAGAATTTCTTATTTTGACTGTGTGGCATCATCTTCAGCGTACGAATATCGTATTTTAGGCATAGTTACAAATAAGTATTTACTGTAAAAAGAGAAGATTCTAAAAAAGTATCTTGAAGAAAAAATAAAATCGTAAAAGCAAGTGACCACTATACATTTATACACTGATCATAACTAGTTATGGTCACTGACAGACCTAACATTGTCACCCATGACCAAAACTAGTAAACGTTATCGTATTTTACTTTTAAGATAATACAATTAAACCAGGAAAATCTACATTTTTTTAGGAGTAAGAACACTTGTTATGTCAAAAAACTTGAAATGGTCATGGGTGACCATGACTAAAATCATAGGTATTTATAGACTGGTTGTGGTCAGTCGAAAATTTTAATTGATTAAAATGACAAAATGAAAAGCAAAGGGGTCTGAAGAAAAACAGAAATCAAAATGAACAGATACATACCTTTAAAACCTGAAATTGGCAAAGAATTTCAAAGTAATTCCTTAATAATGTTCACTTGTAAAATCACACCTACTACACACAGGAGCTATTGCACAACACTAATTCGGGAAAACATTAACTAAGCCAAACGGAAATGGGTGGGAGAGAAGGATTCATTAACAAGTGAGTCTTAAGCCCTTCCGTGAAACGTCTTTTAAAAGGATCTAACAAAGAAAAGAAGCAAAGGCTTATTTTCGTTAAAAAAGTAAAAACCTGCCCATAACTGGTGAGGTGACCATAACTAGTGATTTACCCTATATATATTTTTATATATATATATTATATATATATATATATTTTTTTTTTTTTTTTTTTTTTTTTTCTTGACTGTTACTATTAGATGTTTAATAAGGTTCTTGAGGTACATTTTCTAGACGTACTTTTAATTCGAAACCTTAATGAAACTATAGAAACATAGTGGAAAAAAACCAATACATTCTGGAATATATTTACATTATACGAGCCAATGCCCTAAAAGTAATAAAATCAACACCGCTAAAAATATAATAAATCGTGCAATAAAATTATCCACAGTAAAACATAAACAGACTGACTTAAATTAAGTATTAGACCTTCTAATAAATGGATACCCACACAGACTCATTTGCTATCTACTAAAACAAACAAATACTCAACATGAAATTAGCATTAAAAGATATCACACTATTCCATACATGCAAACACTATCAGAAAGACTCAGAAAAACACTCACAAATAACCATAAAACCTATGGAAAATATTATTTCGGTACATCGGAACAATATCTCAAACTACGTGTTTATCATCATACAGTTGCACGTCTATAACTAAAAACCCAAATAAACCAGACCAAACAGCTCTCACCACACATTTTTAATTTGACTACCCCGAAATTATTCACCATGGAAAAAATAATTTAAAACGAAACATTAAAGAAATGATAAGCATAGCAAAATTTAAAAATCGCGTAGTGAACAAAAAAATCAGACGTTCTAAATCTCAACTCCTGTTATTCCAATTTAATACATTCAGACCAATAATATACATTTACATTAATATACATCATATAAATCATTCATCCAATTTATTAGTATATTACACCGAAATATGAATATCCTTTTTGTAACTGCATCTTGGGAACACCACCAGTCCTTTTAACTGAATTTTCATAGGGAATCCCCCATAAATCTTGTATCTGTTTTTCAAAATTTACCCAGGTCAGTTGTGTAATAGAGTTGTTAGAATTTAGTTAGTCGATACCAAACGTTCCAGTAACATTGTAAGTAGCTTCATACTCCTCTATATTCTGTAATTATATATATTTTTATTATTCTAAAACATGTTTTTGTATACTTATATTGTAGCTAACTTTATGTTTTGAAATAACTTCTTTAACTTATATAATTTTATTGTATTTTCAATGTAGGGCATGATTATGAGAATAATATAGTCTCGAAACTTCGCCAAAACTGTTGTTTTTATTTATTGACTGAACCACAAGAACCTTGCTAAACATATATAAAATATATATATATATATATATATATATATATATTTTTATATTATACATTTTTTATTTTTGAGAGAAAAGATTTGACCCCGGTTGGGATTCGAACCTAAGTCTCCACCTCTATCTAGCATGGTGCCTTATCCACTAGGCCACCGAGCTCGTATCCGAACCAGGGAAATCTTTTCTCTTCACTGATCCATACCCCCGGGCACTCGCAATTGCGATGTACAATTCGGGGATGAATGTTCAATTTGAACATTACTTTAAATGGATCTATTGACGAGCTGTCCTATATATTAAACTAAGAAATAATTCTTGATTATTAAATATTTTTTAAATATAATTTTTATTTTTGATGAGAGAAGATATGACCCCGGTTGGGATTCGAACCCAAGTCTCCACCTCTCTAGCATGGTGCCTTATCCACTAGGCCACCGAGCTCGTATCCGAAACAGGGAAAGCTATTATTCTGAGGTGTATAGGGGAATAATATATAATTCCTATAATTATAAAGAGGCTATATATATATATATATATATATATATATTTATTTATAAGGAATACAAGTAGATACATATTTGTTCTATAACAGATTTTTCTGACTGCTATAACAAATATTGATACATTAAGAGGCGAATATAATATTTGTATTTCTGATTTTATTTATCTATTTTTGCGTCGATTACGATTGAAGCATATTTGGATAAATGATGGTGATAGCCATTCTCTCCGAAAAGAGAGCTGTCCTATTTCAATGTCCCTTTTCCCATCACAGACACTCGCCATTTCTTCTATTGACACAACTCCAATTATTTCACCTGCCATTTATAGGTGGGGGGGGGGGGGGGGGGGGGGGGGGGGGGGGGGGGGAGGTTTTGTATTTCACTCCTTCGTCCATAGACGAGCCTTTATATGAAACCTCGGTTGAAAGCTTCAATTTATCATTGTTCTCTTTGACAAAACAATTGAATTCCGATAAAATAAAATTAAAAACGCTGGCTATGAATGTTTCCTTCATTAAACGTATTGTTTTCCGGCGGAAAATAAATTTTTAAGAATAATAAAGAATCATTTAATAAATCGTTTTTAAAATTTTATAAATCGTTTTCGCAATCATGTAATTGGAAGTTATTTCTAAAAGCGCTGCCTCTACAATTGTTTTTTCAATTATTCCTACGGTCACTCTGATATTAAAATTATTATATTAAAATATTATCCCCCCCAAAAATGAACATTATTTTAAATAAACATTAATTCACATTATTTAGTTGTCTAGTAAATAATGCAGATTTTTTTTTTTTTTTTTTTTTTTTTTTTTTTTTTTTTTTTTTTTTTTTTTTTTTTTTTTTTTTTTTTTTTTTTTTTTTTTTTTTTATTTTTTTTAAATTACCCTTCTTTAGATTATTATTTTTTATTTTCACCTCTTAGCATTTCCCTACTTAGAAATAATTTGGCCTTAAAATATAACTTGAGATTTTCGTGTAATTTCATATAAATTTTATAATTTTATTTGTTTAAACAAGAATATATGTATGTATTGTATAGAAATTTAGATTATGTATTCAGTTAATTCTTTGGTTACCTTTAGCCTGCAAACATTGTTGAATTAAGAGTAAAATCTAAAAAAAAATTAAAAAGTATATAGATAATATAATTTGAATCTCTCTTTGAATAACTGAGTTTTATTAAACTTATTGTTAGTAAAAATTTAAAAATTATTAATTTTTTAAAGTAAATAAATTCATTCGATCGGAAGTAAGTTTATTTTTTATACATAATTATTAATTTAAAAATAAGAAAGTTTTGTATTATTTGAATCAGAATTATTTAAAAATGCACTATCATTTTTTTTTTTTTTAATTATTTACATCAAACACTTGATCTAGAAATATTATATAAGTCCACAAAAATCGTTTAAACTTTATCCCTGAATGCACATAAAATCTGGTTAGAACTGGATAAGACTAATGTTTTTAACACGGACAATAGAAAACTAATAAGTAAGGGGATTAAGGAAATATAATGTGTAGTACAATCCGGCTCAGCCAATCAGAATCGATTATTTGCAATCACCTGATTCTTCTAAGCTTTCTATAATTAGGAATTATTTTGGTCAGTTGAATTAAGTTCTCGAGATGCTCACTTCTAACGGTCGTGTGGTGCGGTTTTCGTATTTAATGTTTTTTATAGTGTTGCAGTGTTTTGTGATTCATTTGTGTTATAATGTGTTTTACTGTTTACGTATAATGAAAGGAACAGATGTAAGTTATTATTATTATTTTTTTTTTATTTATAGATATTTACAACTGTACAAAATAATATACAACAAGTAAATGTGTTGACAGTGAATACAATGACATGTAAATAACTTGTGAATAACTACTCACTAGTAGCACTTCAATAAAATCTACACTAAAAGGTCTCTAGGCCATCTTCTTTTCAGACGCCTAGAAGGATTATTAGGGATGGAGAAGGAAGCAAGCTGGGAGACTAGTGGATTGGAGTGGTTATGGAGCTTACTATGGAAGGATAGGTATCTGGTTTGGAGGATTTTTCGAAGGATTTTGGATTATAAGGATTGGATACGAGATGAATTGGATGGTTTAGTAGAGCCCCAAAGCTCAACTCCGTACGTCCAAATAGGTCTAATCACCATAATGTAAATGAGCCTTTTGTAATTAATTGGGAGCTTTGAACGTTTGTCTAGTAAATGTTGAAGTCATCTGTAACGACGGGCAGTTTCTTGTCGTTTTAGTCTTGTATGTGGATTCCAAGTTAGACATTTGTCCAAGTGAAGTCCTAGGTAGCTGATCTGTTCAACAGGGATTAGTGGGATATTATTAAAGGATATTGTAGGACAGGAAGTCGTAGGTTTAAGATGTAGGGTAAATGTTATTTGGTGTGATTTGTTTGGATTTATTTTGATTATCCATTTTTGACACCATTCTTGAATGTTTATTATATGGGTTTTGGAGTGTTTGAAAGATATTGCCTTTTTAATATTTGAATATTTTTTATATATAATTTTATAAGTTGAAACATATTTTATTGATATTACGAATGTATGGTATTGTATTTCACTAAGAATTATTACAATGGTCACTGTGAAGTGTCTATGATATATTTATTATAGCTATATACCTGGATTTGAAAATAAATTTCTATTACAAAAAATTATTCATATGAGAACGAAGAAAGTAAACTTAGTCGTATTAAAAAAAAAAAAAAAAAAAAAAAAAAAAAAAAAAAAAAAAAAAAAAAAAAAAAAAAAAAAAAAAAAAAACTTTAATGCAAATAACATTCATTTCTAGAACATATACGGTATATATTAGGTATATGATATACCTAATATATAATTAATTAATTTACAATTAAATGTAAAAAAAAAATAAAATAAAATAATCATTTCCTAAATTCTTCTTTAACCCATTTAGGACCAAGGCTGTAATTATTCGAAATTTTGAAATTTAATCCAAAGAAATATTTTTAGGGTAGTTTAATTAAAATAATAATTCTTTTTTTTTTAAACCATAATGGCAGCAGAAAATGTTTTGCATATATATTTTCCTTTTTTTTTTTTTTTTTTTTTTCATTTTTTTTTTTTTTTTTTTTTTGCAGAGATAGTTAAGTTCATGTATTTATAAATGTTACTGTTTCATGAAAATTTTTATTGCAATCGTTTGAATCTTAGAATCCTTCACAGAAAAAAAAAATCACAAGTGTAGTAACTAACATTTAAATAAATTTAAAAAAAAAATATCGATTTTGTTGATAAATCGTGTATACAAGATATAAATAAATTGAGGTGTATTTACACCCATAAGTAAGGGAAAAAATTGAACCTTGTAGAAGTGTTTTTGCTGTTTCCATTCTTGATGTCCTGTGTGTACATTTTTGTTTGAAACGCAATGCTTTTAAGTTTAAGATTTATCTTTTTAAAAATATGCTGATTAATTCGAAAAAAAAATGAATGTGAAAGTAAAAAAATGTCAGCCTCACTTAACTTACAAAGTTGACATGAAAATTACAAGTAAAACAAGCGTTCGTAACCTCGAAGTTGTGGGTGGACAGCCAAGGATCGAAATTACGGTCTTTGGACGTTTCCTGATCCACTTTGACCATGAGTTGCTCAATAACTTAATATATATATTTTATATTAAACTAATACAATTTTTTTTTCTCCTTGCCTCTTTTATCCGGAGACGATTATGAGCTTCACAGATGTCCTCTGTAAAAACAGGTAATAAATTCTGAACTTTTTGAAGATGGTATGGGTAGCGATTATCTCCTTTCAAAGTTCGCCATATTGCTTGCCGCGATATTGCTAATGCAGCAGATGCTCTTCGGATGCTAGTCCCAGGATTGTTATCGAAGTGGCGTTAGACACAATTTTTTTCTCCGATAATCTGCTCTGATTGCTGCCTGGAATTGGTCGCCTTCATTACGTATTAAGAATGACCCAGTCTCTTTTAGTCTATTAAAAGTTAACGAAAAGACTCGTTGGGTACTCTTCTATTTGGAAATCGTCCCGCATATTCCAGCACCGCTTCTAAAGCATTACCGTTAACGGAACCATACAAAAAAATCATATCAGCGTATTCAACATTAGAATATATATGCGGCATTGTGGCTGATGCTATTCACACAAAATTATCTAAGTAACTGACTGAAGACTAATTTAGGAATTATAATCCTAGAAGGAAGCCAAAATGTAAACAAATAAAAGAATGTAACAACACGGATAACACTAAGTGTTTACATATCTCACTGCCTAGCCTGACGAACTTTGAAAGGTGATAATCGCTACCTGTAACATTTTTGTTTTGTTTTTTTTTTTTGCGATTTTCTCTAAAACTAAGCAAAAACGAGCAAATCTCTAAAGGACTTTTTGTCTTAGTTTTTCGGTCCCCTATAAGTTCCTGAAGTTTTGCCATTTAAATTCGGGACACTCTGTATATACACATAAAACAAAATAATAATAATAAAATAAATTGAATAACAGTAAAAATAAAAATAAAGCTAAATTAAATTAAAAGTTAAAACTACATTCATACTTTTTTTTATAGATTTATAGCAATATAATTTAATTATAAAATTTTATTTCTCAATATTTAGCTCTACAATACCGTTATTTGTAACATTTTTGGAATGGCGCTCGCCACCCATCAGTCAATTTTCAAACTTCCTGCGCACCACATATATATCCTTTTTTAACAATAATTTAATTTAAAATATGTAAATTTTATTATTGATAAACCTTCCTTGAACTATGAAGATGGTGTAGTCAAAATTTGGTACTGATTGATTTAGTAGTTTTCGCGGTTAGTGATCACAAAGAAAAAATGGCTTGTCTTTTAAATAATAGTATATATATACGTTTCGTATTTTAGAAATTAGTTCAATGTTTTAAAGACAAGATATTAGCAGAAAAGGAAGTTGTAAATGATCGAACTCTAAAGGATCCAAATGATCGAAGTTTTTGTAAATAGTTAAGTTTGAATAATCGCTGCTGTAAGCGTCTAACTTCGGTTTCGATCAAAACTAGGATTGTCTTTGCCAGAAGTTCGAACTAGTCGTGTCTTCCTATAGGAGGAATAGGCTTGGAGGACAGGACCTGGAAAGTCACTGGAAGCGAGCCATTAGCTGGAATAATTGGAGAGAGGATCCACGGCCGGCTGCCCGCACTACCTCGCTCCAACTACACACTTCCTCTTCCTTCTATCGTAATTTGTACACATTTGCATCCTGCCTTCTGCCCAGCCGGTCGTACCTTCTGCAGATCCTGGTGATAAGAGACCTTCCACTTCGAGCAACTTCCCAACACCATGGGATTAGGATTCTTTGTCTGTTGGATATCCCAGCAATTGAAAAATAATTCCCCTTTTCTTTTCAACTGACTTCAAAAAGGAGGAGGTTCTCAATTCGTCGGTATTTTTTTTCTCTATGTTTGTTACTATCATTATTATTATTGTCAATTAGGAATTGATTCTGATGATTCTTTTTTGATCGGTAGGGCATACTTTCGAGGTGGTTCCATAAAAATTTTATTGAAATCAGCCCAGCGCTTATTAAGAAAAATTAATAAATAAAATTAAAATTTACAGTTTAAAAAACTGGAAAAACACGCCTTTATAGCAAACCTAACTAAAAAGCTAGGTATGGTGTACAATTGCAGCAGTCAGACCTTTTAAATTTTATAGTTCAAGGTTTGAAAATAAATTCCCTGTAATATTCGTGATTCGTTTGCAATTTCAACACAGTTTATCCAAAATCAACCAACATTTTTAGGATTTGTGACATATCTCAGAGTAGGAATGGGTAAATTTTAACTTTAAAATGAAATGATCTACAACTAAGCCATTTCTGTGTTTTAAGAGCCATTTCTGGAGTCTTAAACATGCACTATATGAAAACATAAAACCTACTGCTCTACCTTTTTCAAGGTAGGCCCCCTTTTAGGGAGTATTTCGACTGGACTAAGTGGGAACATTAGAGCAAGGTAGTGCAATTATTGTATTGTCATTGGTTCTTGACACGTGTCCAGTTTTTCACCTTAATCAGAGTGCTGGAAATTGAAGAAAGATTCCGTTACATACAGACCAAGTTAATAAAAGCGTATTAACAATTAATAGGAAGCATGATAAGAAGTTACTGTAGGGAGTAAAAAATCCTTAGCTATGCCGTCCTTCGGAAGGAACGTAAAATGGGATCCCGAGCCTGTGCGATGTCAGGTACTCGTTAAAGATGCCTATCCTAATTATACCTGGATAGGCAAAATTTAGGACTCCCACCATAGCATCGTCCGATTAGCCATAGCAGGATAAAGTGACGTTAAACGAAATATAGAAACAAGAAGTGACTGTTATATAACCTTCCACTATAAACATATTTCTCCATGGTACCTAAATCTAAATTAATTAATTATCAAACTTCGATAAGCTGAATTCTTAATTAGTCGAACAAAATCTACGGTCGCAAGTGTATTACACTTAAATTTCACCTCAATTATTCGGTTTCAGGCAAAAAACGTTAAACATTGAGTAAATAAGTCGAACTGAAAATTGGCGTCAAAAGAGGGGAGTCCTATGACTTCTACCTCTAGGAATCGAACTATTAGAAGTCATCACCTCTATAACTCAAACTCAAAAATAAAGAGTTCCATGGGTAATTTTTGCTCCTGTTTTCTATCATTGTTTACTTTTTCAGTTCAGTTATACCGTGTAGGAGATATATCGATCTGAACGAAAAAAGTCATGTTGCGATTTTTTTTTTTTTTCAACCTCGAAGTGTATAACTTTTCGTTTGTTTCGTTTAACGTCACTTTATGCTGCTATGGCTAATCGGACGATGCTACGGTGGGAGTCCTAAATTTTGCCTATCAAGGTATAATTAGGATAGGGATCTTTAACGAGTACCTGACATCGCACAGGCTCGGGACCCCCATTTTACGTCCCTTCCGAAGGACGACATAGCTAAGGATTTTTTACTCCCTACAGTCACTTCTTATCCTGCTTCCTATTCATTGTTTATTTCGAATAGTGATTAATTGTTTATTTAATTATGAAATGTAAATTGATAAGAGCAATAGATTATAGACATGATCTATTGTTTTTTCCAGTCCGGAAGATATTGATGTTTTGTTTTTTTTAGTTTTATTGAGAAATATTGTTGTGTTATTATTAGAGACAGTTTATCTTAGAAGATAGATTTAATTTTAGTTTTGTTTTTTTATTATTACATGATAATAAGGAGTTGCCTAAAATTTGTGGCAAGCTTAAAGTTTTAATAGCGTATACAAATAAACATAGAAAAAATACTTTCTCGAGTTACAATATATATATATATATGTATTAATGTGTCAGAATCAAAACTCTAAACAAATAAAATATAATCTAGAACATATATTCAAAAGAGAAAAATAAAAATGTCTCGAATAAAGAGTTTTTTACGATCAGCAAGGCTCTACACATTTAGAGTGTTTTCACTGTGGATTTTAAACGGAAAAATGAAACAGTAAAAATAAATAAAATAAACCCGTATGAATATTTGATGGTATAAATGAAAAACCAATAGAATAACATAGGGTTGTAGTGGGATGGTGGGATGGAATGTTAATAACGAAAATAAAGGGACAAGTTGGGAAAATTCCGTTCTGGGAATCCCCCGGGGGCAGTACCAACTGGAACACCTGCCCAGGTTCCACGGCTGGAAAAATTAAAAAATAAAGTAAAAAAAAAAAAAATAAAAATACTAGCCGACTATCGAGTTAAAATAACCCCCACAAAGAAAGGAATCTGATGGCGGCCATAATAAATTGGTGCAGAAACGTTCACTCATCTCTCATCTCTCTCTCTCCCTCTCCCAATCCCTCTCTCGCTCATTCTCTCCCTCTTTATAACCCTGTAAATTAAATCATAAATATTTCCCCGCGAGGGGGGCACCCTTAAAGACGTAAAGAGGGAAAAACCCCAACCGTTTTTAATTACTCGAATTACTCAAGCGTTACGTTTTTAATTTTTCTTATGTATTTATCACGTCTCGCATTCCGCAAGAGGGTGGAAAATAAATTGAAAATTAATCCACTTAACCATAAAAGAAAAAAAAATTAACAAAAAAAAAGGGAAAAGACTTTTCGAGAAAACGGATTTTTATTTAAGAGCTTTCGTACTTAGCCGTAAAAATAAAAATTAAGATATACTTTAAGCGGATTATGTTAAGTAGTTGAAATTCACTTAAATTTAATCACCTTTCGTTTTACACCTCCTACTTCCGCTCGGAACTTGAGTCAAGTGCCCGCTGGCAAGAAAACTTCCACAAGTGGACTTCAGAAAAATACTTGGCACTAGTAAAACACTTATTTCTTTCTTTCCTTATGTTTATACCAGTTAGTAATCATGATTCAAAATGAAATTAGATTTTCTTGACAGCCAAAAGACAGGCTCGGGGTATTTAATTTTCATACGTAACGTTTCTTTTCACACTCAAAAATGTAACATTTTAACACGCTCTGGCTCTGTTAGTGTTCTTATCGGAAATTTCATGAAAAGTTATTTTTGTTGTATAGCAATTGTTGCTATAATCTACCGTTTAAGAGCTATATTTGTTTGAATGAAAAAAAAAATGTTGAGTGTGAAATCCCTAATTTTTCGCAACTAATTTTTACGCAATTAAATGTACGTAAAAACAAAATTTCTAATAAATTATTATATCTTGGAATTTACTTTGACAGACATATGACACTTTCGGCTCATTCTGAAAAGAAACTAAAAACTGTACGGACAAAATCATACAATAGTCCAGTAAAGTAAGTGTTTTCCGGAAAAAAAAAAAAAAAAAAAAAAAAACTTCCAAACTTTTATTTTCAACGGATCTTTTTGTTTCTTGAGGTGCTGAAACCGAATCTGAAGTTTGCTGAAGCCCACTAAACATGTCATAATTGTCATATTTTACCAAAATATACACATTTAGCAAGCTAGCGTGGGTATTTCACGGGATTTAATATAAATAACTCACACATATATATATATATATCATCTAATAGTAAATTTAATCAGCTTTGAAATGAAAAAATGATATTTTGGATCGGATATTTAGCGTCCTGGCATATGTGTTTCGAGAAACAATTAAATTTTATATTTATAGGGTGAGTATCTCTTAGTGTAAAAAAAAAAAAAATGGGTGAAACTAGATCAAAAATGTAGCAAAATGCCGCAGACCTCACCTTTCTATTCCAATCCGTTGCTGATATACGATAAATCAAAGACTTTTTTGAGGAAACCACGTTATTTTTTTTTCATAAAAGTTGTAATATCTCCATTTTGTTTAAATATTTTTCAAATTTTGACAACGTTCCATGTGGGGGTATCGTTGGTTTATTCATCTTTGTATTGCTGTCGAATAGTGTTGAAAAATCATAGTTTGCCCAACAGACTGAATGATGAGATTACTAAGATTTGTTACAAAATATCCTACCACAACTTCATCCCGATATTCCACCTGAAGTTCGGCAAAATGTGATTTTCCATCATCATAGTGCTCTTCCACATTATTCGAAAGCAAAAAAAATATAAACCAACGATATACATGGATAGGTAGAAGTGCCTTCCCCCGTAAAAACAGACTCATCTGCCCATTAAATTCACCTCAAAAAGTAGTATTCTTCAACACAATCTGCATTCAGAAGCTAACGGCCAAATTGAGGTCTATGTTCAATATCATTGGATTTTAAACATTACATTGAAAATCTAAGAAAATAAATCCTAAATAATAATAATAAATAGATAAATATAATAACATCAGATCCTCTGATCTGGTGTCGCTTTATTGACAGTTTTCCTTTATTTTCTATTAAACAATAATTTTTTTTTGTTTGCTTTTCATTCTAATGAAAAGTGTATTATGTATAAAATGCACATTTTCATTAAGGGATTGTGATAATGTTTTATTTACACAAGTAACTGAATTGTATTCCAAATGAGAACACCATGGTTTTTTTGGTTTCAAAAGGAAATTTCTCCATGAAATTGAAACAAATTCATTACATTTAACATATCATTCGAAAGCTGATTAAATTTGCAAGTTTTTTTTTTAAGATTTGACGTTTTGTGGATAGTTTTTTCGAAAAACAGTGAGCGTTGAAGTAATATAAGACATTGTAAATTCCCTAAATAGGTGAAGATCAAGCTGTTCTTTAAATACCAAGTTTGAAAAAATTCAAGGTTACAGGTTCTCAGCTATTATAGAAAATTTAATGCTGAATCCGAAAATGTGGTCAAAATTTGAAAAATATTTAAACAAAATGGAGATATTAAAGCTTTTATGGAGAAAACGTGGTTTCCTCAAAAAAATCTTTGATTTATCATATAGCTGCAACAGATTGGAATAGAAAGGTGAGGTCTGCGGCATTTTGCTACATTTTTGATTTAGTTTTTTTTTTTTTTTTTTTTTTTTTTTACAGTAAGAGATACTCACCCTGTTGAGTCTAATTGTTAATTCGACCAGCTTATAGATAAAAAGAAAAAAAATTGATTCGGAAGAATAGTTTCGGTGTTATATTGAAAAAAGTGCAAAAAAAACCTGGATTTTACAACAATACGGGGTTTTTAGCGTGCTTTTAAGGGGCACTATCTTCATATTTAATAGACTAGTAGTAAATTTAATCAGCTTTAAGATGAAAAAAAGTAATCTTGAATCGGACAAATAGTTTCGGAGTTATAGACAAAAAAGTACCACAAACATGTCTTCGCGGAGAAGTGGGACTGACCGAAGGTTGGCCAATTTCTACACTTTTTCCAAAGACCATAGCGTCGCGGTAAATGGTCTGTTTTCTGAGTATTTTTTTTCATTTCGTAGTTAATAATTCTAGGTATAATTAATATTTAAAGACTTCCTTAGAAAAAAAGCTTCGTTTATGTGTTATAGGTAAAATACCGAAAATAACCGATATATTGGGCGTTTTTTTGCGAATTTGGGTATGAAGCCGACGTCTGACATGGTAGCAAACTTCAGATTCGGATTCAGCGCCCCAAAAACATAAAGATCCGTTGAGAATGAAAGTTCGGCAGTTTTTCTTGAAAACGTTTAGAGCGTTATTTTACTGGACTACAAACTCTATTATCACCTGCTATCAAGAAGTCTTTCACTACGGCTCAAGCTCATAGTTTATAAATGAGTTTTAAAGGGCGGTTTACACGTTTTATTGTACATTTTGTCGGACTTACAAAACGTACGTTTTGTCCAGTGTTTACACACTACGTGTTTTCCTTTTCGTTCCAATCCAGACTCTTAAGTTGTGTGAAGTCTGTTTAGTGAATCTTTTTGAGAGACATTATTTATTTTATATGGAGAAAACACAACTGCTTTCTTTTATTTTATCTAATATAAACTAGTTTATTTTTTTATTTTTTTTTTTGTAACTGCCTTTATTTGCCGTCATTTCTGCTTTTTATAAGTTTCTCATACGTCACGTTTTTTTTTTTTTATCTCGGTCACTATAGTCTTTACTTTTTACTTGCCACACGGAAAACTTTTATACATTTTAATGTATTCCACGAGAAAATCGTGGATGCATTGCCATAAGTCTGATATTATTAGGTTTTTTTTTGGAAAAAGGAAGCGAACTGGTGTGGAGCTAGTCATGAACTTAGCTAAGATCGGACGTCTTCTCTAAATATGCATCTACACGTTACACGTTTTGTCCTATCAGTTCTCGCAAAATGATGCTTCTTCCATCAGTTCTTCCATCTGACTTTGGATTTAATTTTGGCCGGCATTCATCTATGGAGCACCAATGTTCCTTCATCTGTCAAAGACTATGACAAAACGGTCGGAATCATTCCAGAATGGAATTATTAGAAAAAAATAGTTAAGGGGCATTCGAAAAGAAAAAGACAGAATTAATAAATGAAGAGCTTCAATTACTGACAATAAAATAAATTATAAGCCATTTAAATTTTCAATCAAAATTACCACTGTCTGAGGATAACTTTTTCAATAAAATTATTGAAAGTTCCTATATGTAACGACTTGTGAATAAATTTGTTTTTTAGTTTTAGTTTTAGTTCTTAGGTTAGGCCGGCTCAAAGAAAAGATGAACCCCCATCATCTAATAAATAAATGAAATAGAAAAATTTTTAAATCTAAATTTATCACTCATAAATTCCTTAAAATGTAACTCAGTTACAGTACAACGAGAAAAATGTAAAATATTAAGTATAACAAAACGATAAAATAAAAAGATAAACAAAATAAATAAAAATATTAATTTGAGTGATATGATCCTTTTATTTCAAAAATGTAATTTTGAAAACATGTGTACGATCTATTGTTTTTTCTCAATCAGGGAAAAATTTACATTCTTTTATTTTTTTAGTGTCGCAATTATTTTCAGTCTTATTTCGTTATGTTAGCTATGGCGTGTTATATATATACCCACGTAGTCTAGATTGAAATATTCATATTGTGGCTATCTGTAGGATAATTCGACGCTTAAAATAGCCAAATAGATACCAGCCTATTTTTTTATAGAAATTGAAAATGACTTTTACGTTGCCTCATAATGAGCAATGTATTTCAATAAAACAGTTATTTAAGATGGGCAGGGATGCAGTAATGCTTTTTAAATTACATATCTAAAAATAAAAACAACTTTAAACATGGAGTGCCGACGTTTTGGCCTTCTTCAGGGCTAAGCCTAACATAAAGTAGAATGTGACCAAAATGATATGAAAATGATCAAAGCAAATTAATTTAAAAGCTCAGTTGCCTAATTAAAAGAATATATAAACTATGGTTTATATTATTATATATATTTTATATTAGTTTATCTAATAGTTATATTAGTATCATACAACTAGACTTTGATAATATTTCATATTCAATTCTGTAATTAACTCAATATTTTTTGTAAATTTATTTACTTTGTTCTTTTTTGTATTGTTTTAGTAACATCCAGTATTTAGTTATTTTTAGCCACGAAGAAGCGCTAAAATAACAAAACGTCGGCACCCCGTTATTTAAAGTTTTTTTTTTTAACTTAGATGTATAATTTATCGAATCTGACTGCATCAATGACCATGTTCTTTAACCTTTACATTTAAATTTAAGAACAATAAGTACGAATTTAAAAAAAAAATCCTTTTTGTTTAATCTTAAACTATAAACCGTGAATATTTATAATGAAATCGCAAGATTTGTCGAATTACTAACATATTAACATACACTTACATCAGTGGAAAACAGAGCGACTGTAGTTAGCCCTGGCAAGAATCCATCCTGTGATTGGCTGAGCCCGGACCAACCATAAGCAGCTTTACCTCCAACCCCCTGATTAAGTTCCATCAACCCTATACTAACTTTCTCCAGCAAAGTTTCCTTATAATTTGGATCCCTTAGGGCCTCCGACTATTTTAGGGTCTTATTGTCTCATTTATTTAAGTTGTGGTAAGGTAAAACTCAGAGAAATATAGAGAAATTACTTAATTTGTTCAACCGTTTTATATATTTTTGAAACTATTGATTTAGATTATTTATAAATTATATAATAACATATCGCTTATCCGGTGAAACATAGACGAAGTGGTAAAAAATTAAATTTTATGGAAACGAGAAACTGAAATAAAATATATGTACCATATTAATATTCTATTAAATAAGATAAATATAAAATATTTTTTTTTATATTACTTTACACATATAGGGTAGACCAAACAGTTATCGACACGCTATCTTAAAAATTAGAAAAAAAAAACAATTTTGCAAAAAAAAAACATCAAATTCCTTTTAAATCCTAAAACTCAACTGTGTACAAGTACTTTCAATTCAGTTCGTATTTTAAAAGATATCCACAGGGTGTCAATAAATGATTTTACATTGCCTATTGTCTCTATCTTGTAAAATATATTTCAGGAATAATGTTTAGTGTGAAATTTTTTGCTTAATGTATAGTACATAAGGAAACTTCACTGCAAATTTCAACTGTATTGAACTATTATTTCTATAATTTTAGTATGAATATTCCCTAATATTTCCTTAAGGGTGTCAAAAACTGTTTGGTTTACCATAATTACAAAAAATACTAAATGTTGTAACTTTGGTAATAATAATATGTATAATAAATGATATTATATATTGTTTGCAGAAATATAATGTTAATAATGATTGACGATACATTTGGTTGAAAAAAAAAAAAATTTATTGACAATAAAGTAAATTTTAAGTATTACAGAATGATAATGTATGAATTATATATAAATGAGGATTTAAATTATATAAATTTATTTTGATTGTCATAATGTTTTTATTATATTACTAGCTGAAAGTACCCCGCTCCGCTACGGTTTAATATCTTTAGGATGAAGACAACTTAAATTAGTAAAAGTTAAGCTTAACCTTGATAATTATTATTACTTAAATTAACCTAAACAATTCCATTCTTAGATTAATTTCAATAAGTATATTTGACAATTTGCAAAAGTTAATTTTATATTATTTTGATAGCCCTCCAGTGAAGCTTCGAGGCAGCACTGCCATCTTACCCAGCTCTGATACCAGACCATCAGCTTTTGTTATGGCATAATTTAAGTGAATATAGTCTCAACTTCTCAACTTTTTTGAAGAAAGTTTAGTCTTTCTGTTTCTATTTTTGCGTACATATCAAGCATAAATTGGTTGAGGAAATTACGAAATTAAAGTAAATAAGGTTCTTCACCTCCTCGCTCCACTAACATTTAGGCGTAAAAATCAGCTGCAGACACAGTTTTCTTAAGTGATGTATTGGAGTTTGGGTCACGCTGAGGGATGTTAATACTGTACCTTTCTTCTCCATGGTAGAACATGATACGATACTAAAGAGAATCATACACTTGGTAGAACTATTGATTATAATCTGTTTTTCGTCCCTACATCGAACTGGCCTTACATGTCATCACCAGAGAACATAAGTCTTTTAACCTCCTCTTTAACATAAGTCTTTTAATAGCTTCTCGTCATGAAACAACTCAAACTTGTAAGTTGTAAGTAACCTCTGCAGCTACCATGAGTTCACAGAAAGTACCAATATTATAAGGTTTCGACACCGATCGTATTTTTGTTTGTTTACAACTATAAGGAACTTAAACGGTGGTCAAAGTTTGCGGCTTAAAGATCTAACCTATTTTTTAACTTAGCTTATATCCAAATACCATATGATAATTAATCTTTTATTATTCATCCAATGAAAATTGAAATCGCATTTTTTGCAAATTAGCCGCGATCCAGGCCGATTTTTTAAAATTCCTTTCTTAGCGAGCACCTAAGGCCCTAGAGGAAGCTAAATATCGAATTTCATTCCAATCCGTTCGGTGGTTTCTGAGATTTCGTGTTAAGTGAGTGAGTGGTATTTGACAAATATATAATAGATTATCTATGTTTTTATTATTTGTTTTTCAGGGCTTGAAAACATGACAAAGCCACGAAACGATGCCCATTGATTATAAATATAATTTTTTAATAATAAAACTAATATTTGGAGATGTCATTGATTATTTCGTTTATGAAATAAAATACTTTCAACCGACAGTATAGCTTGCCATGTTTTATTATTTGCTCATATAAAATTATTTTTAGACTTGTTTGTTTAATAGTATATATTTTAAATATTATTTACTAGAACATTTTTACATTGATATGTCTTTTGGCTGGATCTATAGTTTTCTTTCTACACTTTTTCACCCTCTGTTTTATTTTCACTATTGACAAGATCTGTTTGTGTTGCTCGGATCTTGCATTTAACGAATGTATGCTAATCAGAAATTATTTGGAAACTATTTTTGTTATTTAACATTTGTCGCTTGAACCTACAGTTTAGAAGCAATATTGGTTTAAATGAAAAAAGTCACGTTTTGCTTATATATTTTTTTTTAATTGTTTGGATTTTAATTGCTGAAACGCTCTAGCTCTGTTGGTTTTGCTAGAATCAAAAATTTGCCGACAATTTCGTTATCAGAAGCAGGAAAATGTAGATAGGAATTTTTCTTCTAAAATAAGGTAACGAAGTCCGTTTGTTTCCTCTAACTTTTAAACCAATAATAAAAACATTATTAATCGCAATTAACAATAAAAATCACAATTAATAAACAGCATCTCTAACAGGGAAATTTATTGCAAATTTCTATAACGCAAAGAAAAAAATACTACAGAAGGTTCTGAAAACTTAACTTTCAGATTATCCCTACCTCTGGGTATTCCCCTTCAGCTTTTAACCCTTCCCTTTGATTTTCTAAAAATCTAGTCAACTTAGTTATTATATGTGTTGAACTTATATTTTTTTTTCTATAATTATATATAAAAAACAGGTTTTATAAGATAGAAGTATAATTGAAAGCACTCATCTCAAAATTATTATTTTTTTTTTTTTTTCAGGTTTTTAACATTGGAAGCAGACAACATTTCTGATCACGTGAGTACAGAATCATTTATATATAGTACATATTTACAGTGATGTGTCGATACCAAACTATTTCGATCCTCGATAACCGATGTCTCGTTTCAAAAATAAATTTCTAGTAAAATAAATAATCCGTATAAGATGTAAATAAGGGAACAAGAAAGAAATAAGTAAACAGTGATTATAATTTATTACCAACAACCTATGATACACAAGTTAATTACAATTCAGTGTGAAAAAAAATATAAAGAAATAATTTAAGGAATTCCTTATCTAAGAATATCAACATTCTAAAAGGTTTTAATTTATTGATTAAGGAATCGGAAATGTTACTAAAACTTTTCATTGAACATTGAAGGTGACTTGATATTTATCTGGATTTGTTTAAATTGAAAATCATGTCTTAAAAAAAAAAAAGTATGTTTTTTTTTTTTCATTTATTGATATTTACAACTGTACAAAGTAATATTCAACAAGTAAATGTGATGATAGTGAATACAATGGCATGTAAATAACTTGCGAAGAACTACTCACTAGCAGCACTTCAATAAAATCTACACTAAAAGGTCTCTAGGCCATCTTCTTTTCAGACGCCTCGGAGGATTATCAGGGATGGAGAAGGAAGCAAGTTGTGAGACTAGTGGATTGGATTGGTTATGGAGCTTACTATGGAAGCATAGGTATCTAGTTTGGGCTAAATCAGAAACATATGGAACATTAAGATCTTTATGGGATGAGTTTATTCGTCACAAAGTAAGGAGCATTGAGGATTTTTCGAAGAGTTTTGGATTGTAAGGATTGGATACGAGATGAATTGGATGGTTTAGTAGAGCCCCAAAGCTCAACTCCGCACGTCCAAATAGGTCTAATCACAGTCATGTAAATGAGTCTTTTGTAATTAATTGGGAGCTTTGAACGTTTGTCTAGTAAATGTTGGAGTAGTCTGTAACGACAAACAGTTTTAGTCTTGTATGTGGATTCCAAGTTAGACGTTTGTCTAAGTCGAGTCCTAGGTAGCGGATCTGTTCAACAGGGATAAGTGGAATATTGTTGAAGGATACTGTAGGACAGGAATTCGTAGGTTTACGAGGTAGGGTAAACGTTATTTGGTGGGATTTGTTTTGATTTTTGACACCATTTTTGAGTATTTGAGAGGCAATTTTTGATAACACACATATTCTTGAAGGTAAATTAGGGTAGGATGATTAGAACAAAAAAAATTAGAAAATAAATTTTATTCTGAGATTTAAATGAAAAGTCACCTTAGAAAATCATAAATGAATACAAAAATGATACAATGATGTTATCTTTGATTTAAGACTCATATTTTTGCAGTAGGGAATAAATGTCTTCAACAAACTGGCATTTGACTTGCATTAGCAAATAAGTAGTTATACATTTTGTACGAAGAAGTGTTCTTCTAACACACATAATATTTTTATTTTATTAATGATACAGAATATAGATTTTTTTTTATTGTTTTAGGGAAGATTTTATATATTATAGTTTCAAAAAACTCCTAGGTATCGAATTTGTATTATCGGTTCCCTTACTGACTCTTTTTCAAAGACTAAATTAAATCGAGAATATAATTATTTTATTATATTTATCTACTCTTATTTTTATTTTAGGAACGTATATAGCAATATTTATGGATTTTATTACGTCTTGATATTTCTTGTATTGTTAAAAAAAAAAAAATAATAAATAATTATAAATTGTCTTGGAAGACTAGACATACCTCGGCAATGTCTTTTTAACCTTTGTGTAGGAGTTCTAAGAGATTGAACGATTGGCGTAGTTTTGAAAAAAAAAAAAAATGTATATTATATGAATGATTATTTCGACAAAATAAACTCCTCGTCAAAAGTTTATAATATTTGAATTTTATAAAAACGTATTTTTTTTTTCATATTAAAGAAAGGTTCTGAAGTCTTGAATAAACATGCCTAAACTAGACATAAACATTATTAAACTAAATTACAACACTTCTTCCAATAAACATAAAAGTCAGAAAACTTACTTTTTTAACTTTTCATTTTTTACAATTTTAACTTTTAAATTTTAAATTTATATTTAATAAGGCATATTGCCCCCTCTGGCTTGAATGCTTCCAATAGACTTGGCATACTTGTAAATAACGAAACGAATGATAAACATGGACTGAAGGAAATTTGAAAAAATAATCTAAAATTCTATCGTTTGTTACTAACGGGAAAAACATTGATGTGTCTAATCCTCAATGTCTCACGTTTAATAAATAATATTAATATAAACATAAACCAAGTATGAATTAAGGTAAAAACCAAAAATCTCGAGAATTATGGATGTAATATTTTTGACAATATGTTTATTTGTTCCGGTTATCGCGTAATATTGCATTTTTTTCTTTCTTTTTTTTTTTTTATGATTCTATGTGTATTTTATCTTATCCCCAAAGTTCTGTTCTACATATTCTGAAAGGTTTCAGAATTGCTTTACTCAAAACATTTATAAGTACAAAAACAGCAACTAGCACATCATATCTCGTAAATTTCAGGTCGGCTAATTTTAAACTTACCGATGAATTTAAGTTCCTCCATTAACAAAACTAAAAATAAGTTTCAGAAGATTTTCCTTGGTCTTAGCAAATACCTTGAAAGGAAAAGACGTTCTCTCAAGGTAGAATGTCACATCTTATGTAAATGATCCTATTCTTGAAATATTATCTTGCTTTTCCCCGAAGGCATGATATATTTAGTTTCCTTTATTGTTGCACAACTTAGTTCAAAGTAAAAATACAAAACTGATCCAAACCATTAAAAATTATTTTAAAAATCTATATTTTTTATTATTAGAATATATAAAAATAAGTAAATAAAAAGTTATTTCAGTGTGAAATTTTTTACTCTGACGTATTCCACACTTACAAATGAGGCGTAGAATTCCAAAACCAGCCGTCCGATTTCCAGATTTTTTTTTTCTTAAAGTTTTTCTACTTGATGATGTTGAGGTTGAAGATTTATCCCAAAAGTAGTTAGATGACATTGGGAAAAAAAAAAAAAAAAAAAAAAAAAAAAAAAAAAAATATATATATATATATATATATATATATATATATATATATATATATATATATATACAATATATTAATTACCAAGGAGAATTTAATATTAAGGTGTAATATACAAAAGCAATTATTCTCCCATTATTTATTTATTAAATATCATATAATGTCACATGATTGTCCAAAAAATTTTTTTGCGACGTTTCATGGCCATTGCCACATTTTCAAGCTCTGAAACATGCAAAAAACATACAAGCATGGCAAATTGCGAATAAGGTATATTATGTGCATCTATACTCTACAATACAATACTAAAAAAACAGCCCCGATTAATAAAAACAAAATCATTAACATAATAAACAAGAAAAACAAAATAACAGACCCTATGCAAAAAAGTAATTTAATATATAAAATAGAGTGCAATACATGTAATAACATATACATCGGAGAAACCAAACAAAAACTTGAAAATAGAATCAAACGACATAATTCAGATACCAAAATCATAAAAAATATCAATAAAACAGCATTAGCACAACATGCAATAAACAATAACTACAAATTCAATTTTAAAGAAACCAACATTTTATTTTATGAAAAAAACAGTTACAAAAGAAAATTTTTGGAATCCATTTTCATAACAAAAAATTTGGACACAGCTGTAAATTTCAAAATAGATACACAAAAACTAGGAGCCCACTATGCACTACTAATAAACAAACTGTATATATAAATGTTAACCTTTAGACCTATTGCAATAATAGACAGTGATAATGAATGTAGAAATATGATCGAAAATTTACTTCAAATAGAGTTTTTTTCCGTTATTTTAAGGTTAACACGATGATAATTTTATTTTAAATTAGAAGTGCAGTTATTACTTTTTTCATATTTTTATTTGTTACGATTTTTTATTTATATATATTATTTTATTTGTTATTCATTAAGTTTTAATTATGTAGATATTTGACATGATACCAATGACAAAACTTTTTTAGCCGATTAAAGATTTTATTGGAAATGGATCGTGTATGATGGGACATTGTAAGGTAATTCATTAGTTATTATATAATGTACATTGTAGAGTATAGATGCACATAATATAGCTTATTCGCAATTTGCCATGCATGTATGTTTTTTGCATGTTTCAGAGCTTGAAAATGTGGCAATGGCCATGAAACGTCGCAAAAAAGTTTTTTGGACAATCATGTAACATTATATGATTTTTAATAAATAAATAATGGGAGAATAATTGCTTTTGTATATTACACCTTTTATATATATATATATATATATATATATATATATATATATATATATATATATCCCTGTCAAGTTAACTTAAGTTTGAAACTCAATGAAATTTTAGTATGTTGCATCATGTGTATACAAGTAATGAAGATTTATGTTATCCATCCCAAATGGCAGATTGTGGAGGCAATAAAAAAAAAAAAAATATAATAAATTCTCAATCCAATTATTTAGGCGCTATTAGGTATTAAAATACAAAAACAGAAAAACAAATGTATAGTTTCCAATATTTGTTTAATTGGATTGCATACATTCAACAAGCGCTAGTCGCTATGTATTTTGTTAATAAAAAAAAAAAAAAAAGAAATAAAAAAAATATATATATATATAATAGCACGTAGGTGATTAATTGTATTTTTAAAATCATCTGAAAAAAAAAAAAAAGTTGATAATATCTTCTATTTTCTTTTCCAGTTTTCGTCCCTAACGCTTTACGTTAGTATTTGTGTTAGGGAAAAAAATCGGAAAATATCTTTTTCAGCATGATTTAATTCCTAATATAACAATTATTTATCTAAGCTAAATAAAGTAAATTGATATGTTTTACATTATTTCCCTTGAAAAAAAACACCGTTACAAACCTGCCCGTTGCAGAAAACAAAGTATAAGATGAATCCTGTAGCTATACGTACAGAATGCTATAAAGCTATAAACGAAACATCTGGAATGTTGCCAAAGTCACCCGAATTCCAACGGAAGCAATGATAGGCTTGGCCGACTAATCGGCCTAAAGCCTTAGTCTTACAAGGGAACGTTTTGAGTTGTAACTCACAGGTTTGAATGCCGATTTTGTGTGGCCTACTACCAACTAATAGGCTGTCAATTTCTGAAAAAATTAAAATAATTTCGCATATTTCGCCACCAATTAAAACTAAATTTTAAGTTAATCTAGAAGCCGTAAAACTGCATAGTTTAGCTCAAATCCGGAGGTCGCAGGATTTCCCCTTATTCAAATATCTCAAGCTATAGCTGACCTCAGATTTTTTTCATTCACATCAGTTTTCGTCCACTAAAATCTGGAGTAATGTTATATGTATAGATAAAAAAAAAAATGTATGCTGATTCTTGTGATGCTATTACTACTGTAATCGGTTGAACACATCAGTTGTTATGGGCGTTAGAAATTGTTGAAATCTCAACTTCAAAATTTTAACCTCCTCGAAAGGGGTAAAATATCAATTTTTTTTTTTTTTTATTTTGATCAAATTTTACATATAAGGGTTAAATGGTGTGTTAAATCGAAATTTGAGGTCAGTTTCTCATGAAAAAAATGTTCCACTGATTTATAGTGGATTTCCTTGGAATTTTATTATTTTTTTTTGGAGTTTTTAAGCACCCTCCGGATCGTGTCTTGAGCTTAACGAAAGTATTTTTATTTCAAATAGAATGCATAACTGCAATTAAACGTCAAGAATCGTTTCTCTATCTTGACTGAGAGCTGAAAAAAAAATAAAACGTGATTTTCATATTTTATTTTTTTTCTCGGTTCCTAATGCCCATTGGCGGCTATAACTCTAGTTTTGCTCTATTATAGGTCCCTACTACCTACACAAAAAATGGCAATCTCTGAGTTACTTTATTATCAACTTTATTGTAAAATTCTTTTTAATGATTTTATTTATGTCCATTGAGATCGTTAATTTAATATTTATCAATGCTAATCAGATTTCATCAAAAAAATCTTTAGCATGGCTTTCAAAAGGATAACAGAGCAAATTTGATCCAAGAGATCCGGAATTTCCCCTCTTATTTTGTTAGATTTGTCATGCTTATTCGCCCCGACAGAGAGACAAAGGAAGACAAGCCGTAGAGTTTATTCCAGCCTTTGAAACTATTTTACATAGCGACCGAGTAGCTAAGAGATGGGGGCAGGAGCGGTTTGTTATTTATTCCATTGAAGGCGAGTGTCGTGTTATTCGGGCTAAGGCAGCTGTGAAATCTTCTCCCATCCCCCCATTTCATATCTGAAGGAAAACCTTGTTTAAAAATAACTCATTCAATGCCTCCCCTCCAGATAGGCTAATTTTCCTATCACTGAAAATTAACAAATACATTTTATAAAACACGTACCTAAACATTATTATTTTTTTTTATTTATATTTATAGATCAGGCAAAGTTTATGCACATATCGATTTATAATAGTTGTAGATTGTAATATGTGTCTCACCACTACACAAAATTCAAATAGTTATTTCTCTCCTTCCGAAACCTTACTTGGTTCGTTCCTTTACTGTTCACTTTCCTCTCAATCACCTAACTAAGCTGCGCGAAAATGAATAAGGATATGCCTCATTTATCGCTTATCCATTAATTTAAATTAAATTAGCCAATATATTTAATATTATTAGGATACGCCAAAATAGAAAATACAAACCAAAGTCAAAACAATTGTTAATCATTTTATTTATAACAAGTTTTTTTTTTTAAATAGTAAACACGGAGATATTTTAATCTAGTTTTATTTTTAATAAACATGGAAAGTAATTATTATAATCAAGGCCACCGACAAGTTGATATTGCAGAAGCGGTTGGCGTTTCTTAGAGTGTCGTCTCCCGGGCTTTAGCTCGATTCCGAGAGACTTTAAATGCCAATAGAAGGCCGGGCTGAGGATAGCAACGTATCACAACTGAAAAAGAGGATAGAAATATTGTTATCTCCGTCAGGAGAAACCCTTTTGCATAGTGCACGCCTGATCCTCAATGAAGTTGAAGGTGTTTTTACCTAGACGTTTATCAATAATTCGTAATCGTTTGTGGAAAGTTGGCCTTACATCATATGCTCCTTTGAGACGACCTGAAGCAACAGCTCGCTACCAGCAGCTGAGAAGAATGTGGTGCAGCGAGCGAATAGAAGATAGGGTCGACTTTCGATAGATCTTTTTTACTCTCGTTTTGAAACTCTCGGAATTATGCTGATCTGTTTTTTTCCAATGTCGAATTCTTTTAAAATTGAATTGGGAATTCCTAAAGCTGAAGGGTTCTCTCAAAGATTAAGCCAAAGGAAAGCAGAAATTTTAGTTTCTCTTTCGGGAAATATATGGCTCAAGGAACACACTTGAAACTATTTCGTTATTTATCTTTTCTGAAGATTTGATTTCTTCATTATTATTGTAACCACGTGAATTGTAAATACTTTTTTAAAATTCAAATAAATTAGTTTTTTTCTCTCATCTTTATGATACACCTTATAATTTACAACCCAGCAAATTTCAAATAGTAAGTAGATAATTGAATTTAATTAAGTTAGTTGTAATTCTTTAATTAGTAGCTTTAGAAAAAAAGGAAGGAACTATCGAAAAACTATCGATAGCAATCGATAGTTCTCAACCGATAGTATCGGCCTATCGATAGTTCTAACTATCGACTATCGCCCAACCCTACTAGAAGAGTACACATATTGGAATGCCGTGATGTTTAAAGAGTCTTGAAAGAACAAGGAATGCGTACAATGTCCCAGTTTATTGTGCCTTCAGTGCAGTTTGGAGGAGATGGTGTAATGGTCTGGGCTGGCATTTGCACGGGAGGACGAACCAACCTCACTGCAGCTCGATATGCACATGAAATTATTGAGGAATACCTCCATCCAACTAGGGATCTCATCGGGAGAGATTTTCAATTACTGTATGACAACGCTCGACCTCATAGGAGGAATAGTTGTCCATCAAGTTTTAGAAAACATGTTAATTTCCCGCATGCCCCTTTCCCCATATTATCCAGACCTCAATCATATTGAGCACATGTGGGACGCGTTACAGAGAATGCTTTTTAGTCATCATCCACCTCTAATGGACCTTCAACAACTGAGCGCAGCTTTCAACATCTCTGAGTTGAAATTCGTCAAGAAACCAGTGACAACATTATTAATAGTACGCCTAATAGGTGCACACAGGTTTTGGCTAACAGAGGACATTATACAAGATATTAATTGTTTCCAAAAACTAATCTGTCCAATAAAAAAAGAATATGGAACTGAAACGTTTTTTTTTTGTTGTTTTTTTTAAACCCGTTAGTTGTATTTAATTTCAGCAAAAGATATAATAATTTTTAATGAATATTAACGCAGTTTATAATAAAATTAATACACAAATGGTAGGAAAACTAAAAAAACACAAAATTAGCAATACCCCTATTCATTTTTGTGCAGTTTATGTCCTCAAAGCATTAACATTTAAATCACCAGTGAGTTCCTGCAAAACCAGATCCCGTCACTTGGACCTTAAGCTAACTCTCTTTAACACAACATCCTTCAAACACTCCTTTGTTCCTTAGAACATTCGCCATTCTTCCACTCATAATAGCTTTGAATACCGACTTTTTCTTAACTTGTTGGATATTCAATCTAACAGTCATATTGAGAAGAAGATATTTATTAAAATGAAATATGAATATTTACTATAAAATATTGATTTTGTTTAGTACTATTCCACTAATTTTGTATTATTGTTTTTGTTATAACTTAAATTATTATATCAGATAAGAAACATTTATTTCTCCTGATAAGATATACATTTTACCTTAAACTGTACTTTTTTATTGATTTTTTTTCTCCTTATTTTTTGTTTTTATATATAATAAATATAATGATAAATACATAAGCTGATTTTAAACTTATAATATTATAAGGGGTTGAAGGATTACAGGGGACGTGCAAAGAAACAACCATCAATCACTTATTGAAGGTGTCCCCCCATCATTGATTTTCTTTTTTTTTATGTAAAGTTATGTTTAGATTAACGGAATAACCAAATTTTCAAGGCTTAACCTTAACGCATTAAGTAAATCAGTTTTATAAAAAGCAACATAAAATTTAATAACAATCTTAATTAAATCATTAGGCGTTTTGAAATGATATGAAAATAAATTTTATTCTGGGGTATTACCCTATGAGAATAATTATAATAAACAATATGATGGCAATCTAGCTGCTGTACGTAAAATTAAGGACATAGAAAAGCAAAAAAAAAAAAATTAAATTATGTAAATTAAAAAGTAATATTATAAGGTTGATGCAAAAATAATGCAGGTTTTTGGTATTCAGTAAAAACATCGATTGTTTTTCCAATTTCCTTGAGATGGCGTACGATTGTTGAATCCACATCGAGTTCTTCCGCTATTTCTCGAATAATTTTGGTGGGGTCAGCTTCAATTGCCTTTAACTGGTCGTTGTCAATAGCAGAGGGACGGCCACCACCTTCTTTGTTTGAAAGGTCAAAATTTCCACTACGGAGTTTTTGAAACCATCGCTGCACTGTAGATTCATTAATGGTACCTGGCCCCCTAACTTCATTAATATTTCGAGCCGTTTGCGCAGCAATTCGACCGAGTTTGAACTCACACAAGTAAATTTGCCGAAAATCGTTCCTAGACGTCATTTTGTCTGGAGGAACTACATGGACTGAATTAAAGGTTAAAAAAAAAAGGATTATATAGGAAAGTAAGCGAGATAAATAGGCTTTAAAATGATGTGTATAACTTAGCATCGTGGATCAGTTTTGTTTACACAATTGGAATTAATAATGAAACGGAAATAAAATCCTACATTATTTTTGCATCAACCTAATACATAAATATTACCTGAAAAACAAATTATATCTTAAGGTCAAGAATTTAAAATAAGCTAAGAATATAAAAAATAAGGGGGAAAAATCAAATGAAAAAAATACAGTTGACAGAAGCTAAGATATATATGTTATCAGGAGAAATACATGTATCTTATCTGATATAATAATATAAATTATGACTAAATTAGTGCAATAATACAAAAAAAAAATAGTAAACAAAATCAACATTATATTGTCAATATTCATATTTCATTTTAAAAACATTTTCTTCTTCAATATGTCTGTTTGATTGAATACCTAACAAGTAAAGGAAAAGTCGGGATTTGAAGCTATTATGAGTAGAGGAATGGCGAATATTGGAAGGGAGGGAGTTCCAGAAATAGTTTATCAGGCACTAGGAAAATAAAAAAATCAAGAACAATGAAATAAAATTCACAAAATAATTTTTTTTTTTTTTATATACATTTATTGAAATTTACAACTGTACAAAATAATATAAATCAAGTTAATGTGTTGATAGTGAGTACAATAGCTGGAAAATAACTTGCGAAGAACTACTCACTAGTAACACTTCAATAAAATCTCCAATAAAATATCTCTAGGCCATCTTCTTTTCAGACGCCTCGGAGGATTATCAGGGATGGAGAAGGAAGCAAGTTGGGTGACTAGTGGATTGGAGTGGTTATGGAGCTTACTATGGAAGGATAGGTATCTGGTTTGGGCTAAATCAGCAACATATGGAACATTAAGATCTTTATTGATAAGTTTATTGGTGACAAAGTAAGGAGCATTGAGGATTTTTCGAAGGATTTTGGTTTGTAAGGATTGGATACGAGATGAATTGGAGGGTTTAGTGGAGCCCCAAAGCTCAACTGCGTAAGTCCAAATAGGTCTAATCACCGTCATTTATATAAGTCTTTTGTAATTAATTAGGAGCTTTGAACGTTTGTTTAGTAAATGTTGAAGTAGTCTGCAGTTTCTTGTCGTTTTAATCTTGTACAAAATAAATTGAATTTCAATACTATGCACTTTCACCTCCCCAACCTGATTATAATATGCTGTTAACCTGTAGGATAATCCGTCCTTCCTTCCCTATTTGGAGTAATTAGGGACGTTAAGCCCCCAATTAAGAAAAACATTGCATTGCTTCTAGTAATTTTGTCATTCTATTTAAGTTTTTCTTGTATGTTTTGTTTTGTAAGGAGCAATATTCCTTGAGAACTAAATCAAGTTTAAGGTATATAAATGCTTTTATAGCAATATATGTATAGCAACACAGAAATTTCGTTCATCCTTCGGAGTTAACGATCGCGACTTTTATTAATGAATTTATTGATCCAATGATTATTGAAACTTTTTATTTCATTGACTTTTTCCGCCGTCGACTTCAATTCGTTGAAAACCGAACCTAAGCTGCCAGAGGTTTGTAACTCCGATGAATCGGAAGGTAATTGCTACAGGAGGGAGCAGTCCTAGTATAATTCATCACTCAGTTCTGTTCTTGCTAATTGGTTGATAGCTGCCGCTTGTTAGTTTTGTATTTAACAATAGATCAATTATTCTATTTATTTATTGTATTTTTGTTACCGTTCATACATGGTCAGAGAGAGTAACTGGTTATAGGTTATACAATTATATAAAATTAAATATATTATTTTATAATTCATTTAAATATATAACTGTCGAAAATAAATAAACTAAATAAGAGCAATTAGGTATACATGAAGGGCCAGGGGGAAAAAATGCGGTAGTCCACTTTTCGTTGATTTAAAACTGGTGGAACTATCTGGTATTATAGGAATTCTACTTTATTTTGTACGTTTTACTGTCAGGAAAAAAACATTATTATTATTGTTGTTGTTGTGTTCTTCTACTGGCCTTGACTAGTGAAGGGCAGTTCCGACTTAAAAGTGGAATGAAATTTTACGTTCCGTTCTACTATTGGAACCAGTTTTAGTTTTCGTTCCATGTTAGTTTGACTAACCTACATACTTGTGAAGGGCCGTTCCGAGTTAAAAGTGGAATGAGATTTTAAGGCCTGTTCCACGTCAGGTTGACTAATCTAATACCTACTTACCATGCATTTTCGTTACATCCCTTATTGTGACTTCGGGCTGGTAATCTCCTTCTATTATATAATTAAAATTGTATAGCTACTATAATATTCAGAAGGCTTAAAAAGCTAAGTAGACTCATAAAAAAAATGGAACTTTTAAAATAATTTTATTCAATCAAGATTTTTTTTTTCTTTTGGAAAAATGTTAGCTCAAGTATAGTGCACAATTGAGCGAGAATTTTCCAATTACATTGGATCCGATAAAAAAGAAGTAATCAATTCTTGCGACTGCTCTATTAGCTTTTGAACAAATAGCGAAAAAAATATTTAATTACATATGCAGTAAAACCTTTTGTGGTCGATTTCTCTGAATCCGAAAGAAAAAGCCAAGCTCTGTGGTTAGAATAGAAAATTTGAAGATTTAAAATTGAAGGTTTGTTTGAAGATGCCCATACGCGGGGTGGTGGGGCGATAGAGAGGGGGTAGGAAATCAAGAGCGGCAGGATCAACGCAACAAAGCTGTCGGAACGACCGTGGGTGGAACGAAACCAGAGTTACAATCTAAACTCTACTACACCGAGGGAACGGAACGAGAGATATTTTGGCGTTAGTTTTCGTTCCAGGTGGAGCGAAAAACTTGGGCGCTTGGTTTCGTTTTAAACCGGTTCAAAGCTGGAACCAGTTCCAAGTTCCGTTTTATCCAGAACGACCCATCACTAGCCTTTACACAGATTGCTTGCCAATCTGATCCATCGTCAGCAACCTTCCTCCATCATCTGACTTCAAGTCCTCCTCTATGGATAAGTTTGTTGGTGAAATAACAAGGAACATTGAGGATATTTTGAAGGATTTTAGACTGCAAGGATTGAATATAATATGAATAACATGGTATATTAAAATAGATCTAATTACTTTAGCCTTCAGCCTTGTATCAATGAGTTTTAATGCAGATCAAAACTATAGTTTGATTCCTATTTGTTTTTATAATTTTTTTTTTTTATTTTGAGAAATTGCTACTTTTTGACGTGTAATTGTCATATTTCCTCGAAACTAAAGATAGATATATTTTAATATGCGCATTAGAAAGAAGATTAAATTTGCTTTTAAATAAGCTTATTTATTTTATTATTATACGAATTATACCAATCTAAAAACCCTGAATTTTCCTTACTTCCTAGACCTTATTACGAGTTTAAAAAATATTGTTTGTTGAAAAGTAGTAATTTCTTCAAACAAAAACAAAAACAAACATAATATAAAAAATATGTATAAAACCAATGAGAATTCATAAAACATATGATCGACTCGTAAAGCGACCGCTGTCGTTTGCAAATCACTCTGTTTATGTTATGTATTTGAGTACGATCTATGCCCATTTCCATTTGTTTAGCAGTTTTCAATGTTAACCGTACCAAGTTTCCTGGTTGAATGAAGATAACCATTAAAACTGCAATACCCTTGGAAAGGAGCATCAAATTAATCTTAAAGCCGAGACTTTGTCCACCGAAATTTTTATCAAACTATTTCTTTCATTTTTTTGCGTAGTAAACTTCTCTAATATTATCAAAAACTTTCTTATGACTTTAATAACTTAACTTTTCATCTTAGTTGAATCCGATGTCAGAAGGGGGTTTTTATAAATTTTTATTACCTTACTCAAAAGATATTAATAACGAAGTTTCTTTTGCCGATACGATTTTATATTCTTTTAAGTACCGAAGAAACAACTTAATCACCCCTTTTGTCATTTCGATATAAAGTTATTCAATCATAAAGTAACTTTAAAATTAAGGAAAAAGACTATCTTCTTTACATTTGAATTGTCAATCCAACAATGAAAAATGAAAAAATAAACTTTATTCTGAGACTTGCTGTCCCCTAAGAATAAAAATAATGCACAGTTAAAAGTACAATTGTCTGGCATGTTATTTACAAATTAAATGCATCAGTAATTACAGCATACATTTTTATAGGGAAAAAAATTAAATTAAATTAAAAAAATAACATATGAAATAATAATTATAACTTAAAATACCATCGTATATATATATATATATATATATATATATATATATACACATACATATACACACACACATACATACATATACATACACACATAAAAGATGGTATATGTATCCATTTTAAAATAGCACTATATTATGAATATATACATGAGAAAAGAAAAAAAATAATAATACTAATATGCTAATATAATAATTACAATGCATTCAGAAAGATGAAAAATAAATAAAAAATAAGTCCATGAAATAAAAAAAATATAGTGAATAGAAAGGAAAAGATATATATAGAAAAAAAAATTAACTATTTGAATGTTAATAAGACAAAATATTTACAAATAGCTGAAAATATATATTTACACATCTACTTACTGTCATCTTATATTATATACATATATGAGACAAAAATAAAAAGCAATTTTTTAGACAGACAAATGATTAAAATTGATAAATCTACTAATAATGATTTAATTATTGAAGTAATTCATTGATATGAGATATAGTTGTGATTGACTGACTGGATTTTTAATTATTACACATATTGGCGGCGTCTAACTGGGATTTAAGGAGATAATGGAATAGGAGAGTTTTGAATGAGTTTAAGGAATAACTATCAATAGAGAATTTAAATTAATTAATATTGTTCATTTACAGAAATTAGATTTTCAGTCTTCCATTTTTTTTTTTTTTTTTTTTTTTTTTTTTTTTTTTTTCCAGTTTTTTTTTTTTTTTTTTTTTTTTTTTTTTTTTTTTATATTTGTAGAATTTTCTTGTTGTAATTCACTATTTCCTGGATTGTTTTGTTTTTTGTCATAATAGTTTGTGAATGAAAAATTTTCTCCCTGAAAGATCTGAAAGGTATACTGTTCCTGAAAAGAAAAAGCCCGATTACTTCTATACATGGCTACATATAGATCTGAAATCAATTATAACTCATATGAGGATAGTTTTAAAAAATGTTTTTATAATGTTCATAGCGATCTAGAATCCTAAGAAATAATAGTCTAGTCAATAAACACATTGTAGAGTGCATGAAATATGCGATAATAATTTTTGACTTCATAACTTCGTTAGGAATAGTTAGAAGGTAAGCACACTAAAAGTCCCCGCCCCTGGGGGGTCAGCGAACGGTGTGGGAGGGGAGAAGTTTAATTTTTTTGCTTTTTCGATTATATCTCGAAAAAAGTTGACTCTAGAGACATATGCTACGAATTAAAATTGAAGATAATTAAATTTCCTATAAAATTGATTTTATACATATTTGTCGAAATTCCAACGGTTTCCGAGATATACGTATTTATCAAAATAAAAAAATGTTTACCTTTTCGTCAAATACCAGAACCGTATATATAAAATTAAAGGAAATTTAATGCTCTACAATTTTGATTCTGACATTTTTTCTGAGAAACGGTCGTGGAAGGTACTAAAAGCAAAAGTTTGACAATAAGTTAGTTAACATTTGTTTTTTCCCGAAAATCACCGATTTTCAATAACGAATATCTCAAAAACAGTTAGAATTGCAACAAATGTATATAGCATCAATTTTATAGGAAATTTAATTAGCTTTAATGTTTATTTGAAACATATTTTTCTAGAGTCAACCTTTTTCGAGAAATAATCGAAAAACCAAAAAAAATTAAACTTCTACTGTTAGCACCCCCAGGGGCGGGGAATTTTAGTATGTTTACCTTATAACTATTCCTAACGAAGCTATGAAGTCAAAAATTATCGCATATTCCATGCACTTTACAACCTTCATTTGAGCGCTCATTGACTGGACTATATGTATTTCTGAATATAAAATTTTTCGTAAATTATGATGAGTTTTGATATATATTATAACCGCCACACGGATTTGTTTTAAATTGTAATTCAATGGTAATAATATATTCACTTATTATTTCTACTACTTTTAGAAGCCATACTGATAGGTCAAAAAAAAAATTAACACACTTGTATAACTACTTTTCAGGAATGATGCAAAATTGATGTATATGGGAGTGGGTGCCGTATCTCATGTTTGGATAAACCCCACTCAATCTATAGAAGTTCCTCTCTCTCACTTCCAATGTTCTGAGCAACTCTATACCCGTTGTTTACACTCATTTTGATTCCAATACTCGAACAGCTAGATTACGATTCCGAAACACTGTTTCGACTTTCCGGAGGGGGGGGAAGGTTATAGGGATTAAATCTAGATTAAGATTGATCAAGAGAATTAGAATGATTGAGTAAATTGTTTAGGAATGAGTTCAAGGTTAGGTCATTAGGGTAGGATTTTATTAGTGACATAATATGGCGCAATCGTTCAGAGGACTTTGGTTTGGAATGATGGAATGCGTTTTATATAGGATTGTATTGATGTCTCCCAAAGTTTTTAATAAGTTTTGATATTATTTCGTTTTGTCCGTGAGGAGTTCGTAAATTTGGCTAATAATTTTTATAAAAGTTGAGACGATGAAAAAAAATGACTATATAAGAAAGCCAATAACAGGAATGAAAATGTAAAGGTTTCCCAAGGACTGGCAAAGAATCCTGAAGAGGAAAAACCGCAATTAAGGTGGGGTCAGGAGATTTTTCCGGACCAATCAGAATCCAGGATTAGTGGAGCATTGTCTTTTAGCGAAAGGACCCCCTCCTTCTACTCGAGGACTCTTTCTTATTTGTTTCTTTGCTCTGGCTCGGACGTAATTAATCGGTCCCCAAACCCCTCGAGAAGGTTGAGAAGGCTCAACCCGCTAATTGAAACGGGTTGACTTTCTGTGACGCTCAACGGATCGTTGTGCCGAGCATTGTTTGCTGGGGGTGGGGAGAGGTTACTTCTGCCTACGGTTAAAACATTTAGAAATAGTTATTTAGCTGTTTTATAGTTAATATTAATAACCTATACTTTAATTACATTCTAAATTAATAACTATTTTGAATACGCTTTTATTAACTTCTCCTGTATGTAACGCAATCTTTCATCTTAATTTTCACCAATTTCCAGCTATCTGATTAACTTGAAAATTTGTACACGTTCCAATACACCAATGACAATACAATAATTACACAACTTTGTTCTTATATTCTTACTTAGTCTAGTTAAATTTCCCCCAAAATGGGGATCTGCCCTCCAAAAGGTGAATAAGTACGTTTTATGTTTCTGTATGGTCCAGATGGGTCCTGAGAATAAATTATTAATAAATAAAAAAAAATACTTAAATTTGCAATAGTACAAATATACATCAAGTAAATGTGTTTTAAAAACGTTTTAAAGATCTACTCATCAATAGCATTTCGATAAAAAATTTACACAAGAAGATCTCTTGGCCATTTCAGACGCTTCGGAGGATTATCGGTAGTGAGAAGGAAGTTGAAAACCTAGTGGCTTTGAGTGGTTCAAGAGTTTGCTATGGAAGGATAGGTATCTGGTTTGGGTAAAATCACCAACATATGGAACATTAAGATCTTTATGGATAGGTTTATTGGTGACAAAGTAAGGAGCATTTTTTGTAGGATTTTAAATTGTAAGGATTGGATACGGGATGAACTGGATGGTTTAGTGGAGTCCCAAAGCTCAACTCCGTACGTCCATATAGTTCTAATCGAAGTCATGTAAATGAGTCTTTTATAATTAATTGGGTATAAAAAATCAAACTAAATTTCATAAGGGGAAAATGTTGGGCATTCGATAAACTTGATAAGGGAAAGAACCCAAACTTATTGATTTTTTTTTTCAGATTTTGGTACAAAACATTTAGAAAAATGCTTTCAATCGAACAATGTTTCATTTAATAAGTTAAAGTTTATTAAATTGTGCGTATCAAGACATCTTTTAAGCTGAATTTGATTTAGGCGTTTAGCCACAATTGATTGTCAAAAATCGAAGAATTTGACCAACTTTAACCAAAGTTGTATAAAACCAAAAGTTACAATAATACAAAAAAAGTTTCAGATAATTATATCAATGTAGTCATAATTTGCACTAAATTTTTTTATTGAAGTTATTAATTTCACACTTGATATTTATTAAATATAAATAAGGTCCTAAGCAGACATTTTTATAAAAACGTCTTTCTTTTTTTTTATATATGTATATGGATAGGTCTTTTGGCTGCTGTCAATTTTTTTTTTTTTTTTTTTTTTTTTTTCCTAATTCCTTTTGACACCCTCTAGCTCTGTTTTTATTGCTGGAATCGAAAATTGTACAATTTGCTTACTAGAAATTTATTTTGTTATATGACGTTTCTCTCTTGGACCTACAGGTTAGGAGCTATATTGGTTTTATTGAAACAAATAATTTATGCATATTTTGAGTTGTGCCTTTTATTACACAATCTGTTGGCGTTGTATCGAAAATTTGACATCTATACCCGGATTAGAAATTCAATGAAAAATTTTATTTTATTTTTTTATTGGGGTGTTTTTAATATTTACTCTTTTATAAATTGAACTTGAACATATTGTTTAGAATCCTAGCATTGCTATTTTATTTTTTTTATTTTTTTTTTTACAAGTGAAAAAGTGTAATTACTCAAGCTGAGACGGGGCTGTCACGGAGGAATCATTAATCCTACGTTGGGGTTGCGCTGTCCAGGCTGGGCAGTTCGCAGTCAGGATTTACTGCTATCATTCCCCTTTTTTTTAAAAAGGGTGAAAATAAATAACAATAAAATTTTGTAACATAATATAATATATTATATTGCCGAAGTTTTTGATAAGAGGAAATTAGCGGTAATTGGTCATTCAGTGGCTTCGGGGCGTAGAGGAATGCGGCCCAATAAGAAGTCCTACGTGCACTTGTAGAGTTTCTTTCACTTACAGTGTTTCTACCGGAAAAAAAGAGAAGTAATTCAATTAAATTAAAACACTTCAATTAAGGATCGTGTTAATTAATTGATACTTCGCAGAAACCTGATCAATCAGAATATGATTGAAATATATATATACATATACTTTAATCAAGTATTTATAAGTTAAACACGTTATCAATTACACAACAGTCGCAATCACGATGGGTCGTAAAATTGCAGTGATGCCGCAAAATTTTATATTTTCAGTTCATTATTTAATCAGTACATATTTAACGTATTTATTGGTATAAAACAAATGGAAACTATTTTAGTAGTCATGGATATTGTGTATATCTAATAATTAAAAAAAAAAAAGTAAATAGAATTATATAATTAAACTTTATAGTTATTCTTGTAAATCGGCTTTAACTATTATTGATAATTACGCCCTCTTGTCTCCTCCAATAAAACAAGCGTGCGCCCCATGTTAAACAAGCACGCAACCCAGGACGGCATGTTAACACGATCAAATTGAACTGCTTAACTAGGCTGGAACCCGGAACTGTAGGCCGATAGTGAATATCCCTATGTTTACTAGAGAAACATTATATATATATATATATATATATATATATATATATATATATATATATATATATATATATATATATATATATATATTACGAAATGTACACAAATTTAAATTATATGGGCTTAGAGGCTTTAGTATAGGAAATCAGTGTCTATTACTGCAAAGATTAGATAATATTACTTGAGTGTTGGTATGCTGCGAAGCCACTACCTATATTTATGTGTCAAATAGAATGAAAACTGAGGAGAATGAAGGGCTGTTCAAAATAAAAACAGTTGGAAATATCAGGCCATGATTCCATCCTAATGAGGAAAATCTTTAAACTTAAAAATTACAGTAGAACCATGCTAATCCGCCTCTGGCTTGTCTAACTCTTCGGGTAATCCGACCCTGAATTCACATGGGGTGCAAAATATTTTTACGGCATCATATTCCGGTAAAATCGTACATTTTGTTGAGCAAAAGGCCGGATAGTTTTGAATTATTTATAAATTATTAGTGTGTTAGAATCCGAAGTTTAGAACTTGAAGACTGTTCGCTCATTGGTAGCGTCAAAGCGTCAAATCTTTCCATTCTTTCTACATTTCACCAAAATATCTGCTGCACAGTTGGTTCTTAAGAAAACCTTTTTATATTCAAAATTCAACTAAGCTAAATTTTCAACGATTTGAGCAAAAATAAACTCTTTCACGGAGACTAAGATACTAGCTTTCGAATTTTCGAAATGCTCTCAATATGTGACAAAAATATATATATATATATATATATATATATATATATATATATATATATATATATATTTGCTTTGCACGTCCTTGAAAACAACGTTTAGAACATACCTCGTTATGAATGGGTTTAAAGGTGATTTAGTTTGTTTAATATATAGTTTTACTACGGGATAGAACGAACTATCGGAATTCAATGTCTGAATAATAATAATAGACTTTTCAAAAAAATGAATTAGGGTTATGATATTCATAACTGTATACATTATATACAAGTAAATTTGAGAAAAATGATTTTTTTTTTTTTTTTTAACATAACAATTTTATTCAGAACTGTACACAATGGACAACCAGTGAATGTGAAGTTACATTAAAGCAACAGACATGATCAGGCATGAGGGAGTCAGCACTCTGTGGTACAATCTCCAGGCGTGAAACTAAATTATTAGGGATTAGACTAGGAGATCCATCATCCACTTTCTTTTCAGCCTCCGTTGAGTTATGTCAGGTATCTGTACTGTTGCCATATTACGTATCTGCTTGTTAGTGCAAGTAACTGTAAATGTTAAGTTTCTGTTTTAAAGGTAGTAACGACTGCTTTTTTTGTCTTGCATCTGGGCCCCATGTCAGTCTTCTACCAAGCGTAAGTCCTAAGTATGTCATTTTTTTTGTTTTTTGTAAAGGTTGGTTGTCAATGTAAACAGGCGGGCAGGTCTTGCATCTTAGTGTAAGTGTAATATGAGGTGATTTGTCATAATTAAGTTTTATTTTCCATTTCTCACACCAAGTTTGAATCTCGATGAGGTTGTGTTGGAGTGTTAAGGTGACTTGTGTAGGGTCCGCATTTCTAGTCATGATTGCAGTGCCATCTGCGTAAGTAGAAGTTAATACGTTATTGTTCGTTGGTATGAGGAAAATGATCACAATGGCTTACACGCCTCCGAGGATTATCGGGGATTGAGTGTGAAGAAAGTTGGGAGATCTTGTGGATTCGAGTGGGTGTGGAATTTACTATGAAAGGATAGGTATCAGGTTTAGGCCAAATCAGCAACATAAGGAACTTTAAGATCTTTATGGATAAGTTTGTTCGTGACATAAAAGGTGCTTTGAGGATTTTACGAAAGATTGTAAGTATTGGAAAATAATCTGAAGGTTTAGTAGAGCCCCTAACCTCAACTCTGCCTAAATAAGCCCAAATGGATCAAATTACCATCACGTAAATAGGTCTTTTGTTATTGATTGGAAGCTTTGAACGCTTGTCTAGTTAATGTTTGAGCAGTCGGAATAAAGAAGATTTTAATATAGTGTTTCAGAAAGTCACTACAGAAAATCTACATTTGAACACATTCAAATAATCTTGGAGCATTTGAGGTATTATAAATGAGACCTGGATTCGATGGATTACCGAAGAAGTCGAAGCCGATACAGTCGAGGGTGGAGATGGAGCATCTGCTTACCAGACATACGTGGCCTTTGCATGATATGGCTCATCGAGGAGAATGTATTTAGTTGGACTGGATTATAGGATTTAGCAGTTAGGGGGAGGAAGGCTGACAGCGCAGACCGCACAGCACTGACGATGCCTCTTGTTAGCCGACAGCATAATACTCTCTCCTATTATATGTCAGCTGTTCTATTTACTTCGCAATAACAGAATAACTTTAGTGGCATGTATGGCAAGCGTCTATGTATGAGCTGGTATATCGTAATTTAAACAGTTTATTATGTACATATTATCTTTTGACGATGAAAAATTGATATATTCTGCGAAAATTTCGTAAGAAAAGAACTCGGTTAATGCAGTTTATTCATACTAGTTTTGTGGTTATTGGAAGCAGAGATGTAAGTATGCAAGATAAGTGGGTATGAAGACCAAAATAGAGGTGTATAAACAAGTCTATCTACTTGAACTGACTTTATTCAGCTAACAATCCCTCTATGTTAAGGACATGAGAGAACTGAATAATAGCCATTCGCGTCAATAAAATAAAATAAAGTCGCAAGCATCAACTTAAATGGATTGCTAACAGTTTACAAATACGACGATGTGAATACTGGTGCGTTAGTTTCAAGTGATTTTTTTTATAAAGATCCATTCATCAATGTATGTTTAAAAAGAAAATAAAAAAACAGCTTGGCGAAATGTGGGTGCTTCTCGGGATTCCGAAAATAAAGCGGATAAAACAATTAAATAGTCTTTTGATTCTGGCCTCGGGATCCCCATATACGGCACAGCAATAGTCGAAGTAGGGGAAGGTGAAAGAGGTAACTAATAATCTGCGGGTTTCGAACGGAAGAAGATGGTGAACGTAATTGTGACGTTTTTAGGATAGGGATAGAGCGACGGAAATACGGATAGGTTTTTCCAGGATAGGGTTTCACCAAAAACGACTCCAAGATTTTTGACAAAGGAGTAGAATTTTATAGGATCACTGTTCAAGAAAAATTTGGGAATAGAGGATATGGTTTGTAAGAGGTGGCTCGAACCTATTACAATCGCTTTGGTCTTATCAGCATTTAGATTTCACTTGTTAGTCGATGCCAGGTTACAGATTCGATTCAGGTCTTCCTGGATCCTTTTAGTGGCTCGTAATAGGTCAGAGTTGGGAAAGGATAAATAGATTTGAAGATCATCTGCGTAGAGATGATACTGACAATGATGGATGGAAAGAGGAAAGTCATTAATGTAGACGGAAAATAGCGTGGGTAATAATGGAGATCCCTGAGGAACGCAACAGGATAGGGGTCGGGTCTTGGAGGGAGTTTTATTTTGAATAACTACATACTGTGATCGATCGGAAAGGAAGGACTAAACCAGAGTAATGCAGATGTTTGAATAGGAGGAAGCTGTGGTCAAATTTATCAAATGCTTTGGAAAAATCTAAAAGGATAAGGATAGTTAACTCTTAGCGATCTATTGCGGAAAATATGTCTTGTGATATTTTCAGGAGGGAAGATTGGGTAGAGTTTCCGGGACGGAAACCGGATTGATATTATGTGAAGCGATTTGGGAAATAGATTGCGTCTAGATAGAGTAAGGCAGATGGTATTAGAAACTTTGGAAAAATCTAAAAGGATAAGGATAGTTAACTCTTAGCGATGTATATTTTCAGGAGGGAAGATTGGGTAGAGTTTCCGGGACGGAAACCGGATTGATATTATGTGAAGCGATTTGGGAAATAGATTGCGTCTAGGTATAGAAATTGTCATGTAATGGTAATTATCTGATATCTGGATCGATTCAACAACATATATTTCAGATCACCATGAATAAACATTTTAAAAGATACAAGAATTGGAAGGTTTAGTGGAGCCTATAGCTCAACTCATATATCCGAATTATATCCGAATAGATTCAATTATTGTCTGTAAATTACTTAATTGTGAGATCAGAAGCTTTTTGTTGTAAATGTAGCAGTTTCTGGTTATTTGGGTAGTCTTAAATTTAAAACTCTATTACTATCCGGATGATTTCCATAATTTTCAAATGTTTTCCCCTTTGACTTAAAACTCCTTATAGTAAAAGTATAATAAACGACCTTTCCTAAATTATTTTTACTCCGATAGAAGAAGAAATGATTGATTTTTGAAATGTTTGAACAAGAAATGGGAATTGCTCGCATGTTGGTGGGCTATTAATCAAAGGAGATATAGAGGGAGGAAGGTCCCTAAGGTAACCCCACCATAACAACCTATCACCCCCTCCCCTCGCCCCCTACCCATCCCCTCCCCTAGCCCCTCTCCTCGGTGGAAAAGTTCATCTAAGATCCAATCAATAGTTTACTTCAAACGATAATAAGGTTATATTAATCATAAATCGAGGAGTAATATAATTTATTATAGTTATAGCTAAATTTATATAACACCAAATTTATTATTTTTAAACTTTGATTAAGGGATTCACTATCAGTATTTATTGGGTCATCCAAGAATTAACGTTGGTTTATAATTTTTAAATAATAACAGAAATCTATAGTCTATATCTATACTATTTACCTACATAAGAGGACAAGCCACTTTTAGTTTGTGATCACTAGTGCTGTGAAATATATGTATTTGAATATTTCTCTTAACTAACTGAAATATCTAATATTATCAAAATATATATGTTTTAAGGCATTTGGAATAATTTTGAGCTATTTTAATTTGCATACTTTGAACTAGACTTGCATATTTATGTACATATCCGGCATATCAGTATTTGGCATTTGAATGTTTGTATGTTTCCGAGCAGAAAAAAAATAAAATATAGATAAAAATCGAAAAATAGCTATAAGAACTCATCCCATTCTTTTCTTTTTTTTCTCCTAATCAATGCGTTTGTATGTGTCGAAGTGCTGATTATTCGGGTTCAGCGAACTTACGATCGTATTTGCTTCTCTTGTAATATATAATTGTTTAGTCCGATTAATTTCTCGTTTATACTTCGCTCAAATACGTAAAACATTATGACTTCACTTTTCATCTCACCCTTCCCCCTTTCATCATTCCATTACACAGTCTCTCACACAGTGTTCACCGAGACATATAAACTGTTCTTTTGTGTTAACCTAAAATACCGAAAGTCACTCCTTCAAAGACATAAGATCTTGTTGAAAAGTGCGTAGGTGAGCTTTCAAATGAGACTTTCAAGTGTGATGGATATGTTCTTTATTAATATGATGTAGAGCGGTCGCTTAGCCGTTTCAAATCTATTTTGAGGTCCAATAGGAGATCTATTTTGTTAGAAAAACTGAAAAAGTGGTTGTCTGCAATTCTAATCTACAACAGGAGAGTTTCTTTATGGTCGTTGCTTATTTTTTTTTTTTGATGTGTATTGTTCTGTTTTAAAGTAGAAGTATTTTGGTTGAATTTGTTGTTTAAGTTTTCTGGAAATTAATGTCATAATTTTTTTCTTTTTTAATGTTCCCTGTTTAATGTGTTTTATTTATCTTTTATAAAGGTTTTTAACATTTGTTTTTGTTTTTTAATATTAGCTTTTTAATGTTTTTCTTCCTAATGTTCCCCTTTTCAACACAATTAGTTATTTAAACTTGAGTTTGTACTTAAGTATAGGTATGTATTGCGATGTTTTTATTTTTCTAATAATGCAGGTAGTTGCATATTCCCAATATTTAATTGCATATTTTAACCAATATCTCTGCATATATATGTGCATATTTTTGCAACGAGTTAGCAACTTTATACTTATATAGTACAATTTTCTTGAAAGAGATTCACTTCAATGTTATCCAACAGAGTTGTTCTGGGTTTTTCTTCTTATAAGGATGAAAAAATATTGTTAAAGGTCGTTTGATAACATTTTACTACGAGCGGTCTTGAGTTAAACGGGGATCGTTAGAAGACTGAAAGTTATATGCGTGATAGTGGAATTTCAAATTTTATGATGCACTTTTTAAACGATAGTTTTTTGACATCAAATAACTGATGTTTAAAATAATATCTGGGAGTGTTTATTCCTTTAAAATTAAAAAATGCATTTTGGTGTTGAGAAAAAACAAACACAGTCTACCGCATAACATAACTGTTACTGTGATTGATGTGAAATGAGAATATTAGGATTTATTAGACTGAGACAATAATTCTATCTGAAGTAATTGTTAAATTGTTAACGTAAATATATCTTAATATAAATTCTATTTCGCTAACTCAGAAATAGTAATTTTTTTTAAATTCTATAGTTTTAAGATATTTTTTTCCTGAAGGTTCTATAAAGCATTTTTTTATTTATTTAATTATTAATATTAAAACAAATATTTATCAGTATAAATCTAGTAAATAGGCCGTATCGAAAATCAGTGACACGATAAAAACGTGTTGAGAAACTACCAATTCGTTGGATTGGTCGTTCAAAATGGAAAAGTGGAATATATATTTTTTTAAATATATAATAGAAAAAAAAAATAAATAAGCTAAGAAAAATTTTTGAATAATTCTGTATGTATAGAAAAATAATAAATATAATAACACAACAAACCATATTTAAATTCGACGTCACCAATGTAGCAGATAACGCTGTTTAATTTATTATTTTATTGCATGAATTCCTACTAAACTCATTTTTAAGCTTTTTACTCCATTCCTCACTCTGTGTAATTTTTAATGCCCGACCATGTTTTATTACACATAAAGAATGGATTAATGGAATACCTCCAAGATAAAGGTTTTCACACAGCAAATTTTTTTTTTTTTTTTTTTGAAATTGATGTGAACACAGGTGTGACAAGGAAATTTTTATTTTTATTAAGGTCTGCAAAGTATTTTTTAACGATCGAAATCATTTCAGTTATGACGTTTTTGCTATTTCTTAAAAGTTTACGATTTACACTCATCCAACGTCGGTTCCTTATGTATTAGTATATTTTAGAAATTTATTTTTATTTTTATTTATCTGTTATTCAAGTCAGTTCGTTTTCAATTGCAATGTTTTACGGGACAATTTTTTTTTTTTTTTTTTTGTTCAATTTATATATTTATTTATTTTTAATATACACCTTACACTACACACCTTGTTTAATTGCCTTTCCTTTCGGTTCGTATGAGAACAGTGCTGTAAAAAAAGGAAGAATAAAACAAAGATAAAGTGGAGAACAAAGGAATGGAGGTAAACTGTTAACCGTAGACACATTTAATATTCTCCTTAAGCCACGGATACTGTTCCCTGAATCATTTTAACCAGCCCCCATCCACAATTCATGAATGCCGATCCACTTTATGCGGTTAAACCTTTCGATTTTCTTTTGATTTAAATCATCTCCATTAACCTTAAGTTTTAATTATTTTATCGTAATAATAATAATACCCAATGCATTGAAAATTTAGATGCTTTTAATAGCCAAGTTTACTAGCATCCCCATTTATGGCTTCGCCCGATTTTATAAGTTTATTTAAGTTAAGTTAAGTTAAGTTAAGCTTTTATTGATGAAAATCTTGTATTCAAGTAATTATTTACCTAGTTAAAATTTCATTGATTATATATTTTAATAGTACCTAAAATCTTCACTAGACATCCAATATGGCAGAAATGATTTTATCCGTTTAAATTTTAATTTATAACCATAAAAGTATATGATAAACCTCATTTCTGGCACTCGAGACTATACATTTTAATATTATAGTAAAGTTTATTATTATAAACCTTTCTAGTACTATGAAGAGCAATATAGTTGAAAACCTTTAAATTTTATCATTGCTAAACCTTCCTAGAACTATAAAGATGGTGTGGTTAAAATTTCGTACAGATTAGTTCAGTAGTTAGTGATCACAAACGAAAAATGGCTTGTCCTTTTATTTTACATTTTTTTATTAGAATAAAACTATTATCCTAATGAAAATTGCAAATAATTTGAAAGTTGAATAAATTAAAGTTACAAATAATTTATCAATGCTAATTTATGTTGCACTTGTGTGATGTGCAATTTCGTGGAATTTGAGTTCTGGGTATCACCAGGAAGCTAATTTTAGTCTCATTATTTGTTTCTATAAATTAAGCAGCTATTGCAAAAATAAATATTCCTTTGTGAATATTTAGTGAATACAGGAAAATTGAACTTTTACATGAGAAAAATGAGTCGAGTGCACATGTAACACAAATTTTCAGTTTTTACGAATTAATGTAATGTGAGCTATCTTTTTTTTTTTTTTTTTTTTACTTAGTATGGATTTCACTAGCGGAAAAACTGGTTTTTATTTTTTGACATGGATATTTCGGCTCGGTGTCTATAGTTTTTCCCGCGAAAATTTAACATGCAACCCATTCTGTTACAATATAATGGGGTGTATAAAAAAAATTACCGTTTTTGAAAGAAATATTTGTATTATTATTTCTTCGATGTAAAATACAATTAATACTCCAAGTATCATTGTTCTCTACCGTCATTACCCATCTGCTAGCCAATTTCTCGATGCCACGCTGGTACCATTCCTTGGAATGACTGTCAAATAACTCTTGGACAGCATTTTCAACTTCCGCAAAATTATCAAATTTTTTCCCATGAAGAAAATGGGCCATGGATCGAAACAAGTAGTAATCCGAAGGTGCGAGGTCTGGACTATATGGTGGATGAGGCAGGAGTTCAAACCCATGAAGTTCTGTAAACTTAAGAATACTGAATTAATACTATATTAATACTTTGCTATATGAATACTAGTATAGTATTCTATATATACTATATAGAATACTATACTATACTAAAGACTTCAGAACCTTTCTTTATTACGAAAAAAAAATACGTTTTAATAAAATTTAAATATTTCAAAGTGTTGCGATACTTTTGACCAGGAGTTTATTTATTATTTTCTCGCCAGTAAAAAAAAAAAATTAAAGATTAAACAACCAAAAGAAGACATGATGGTCATGACGAGAAATGATTTATCGAAACTTTCAAGTCTTAAAACTGAGATTTTATCTCGTTTTCGGTTTTGGAAATAATATCTAATCTTTTAATTATATTTTTTTCAACATACGATTTTTTAACATAACATACCTGACACAGATTTGATATCTCTAGTCTTGATCCTACTTCTATCTAACTTATTATAAATATTTATCTTATCACGAATATATTGTCGTTGTCTCTGTTTCTGAATATATTTGTTACTATCACTGAATGCTACTCTCAGATTTTTCTTCTTATCTATTCCAAAAAAGAAAAAATAACCATAATGCGAAAACCTGAGGTAGATCGGGTTAAATAAAACACTTTTTCCTTTTGTTGAATAAGTTGCGACTTTTATTGTAGACCATCATCAAGATATGAAGGCAACGACAAAAGATGAGACTAGATATTTCTATTAACGAGAGAAATAGTTGGCAATCGTGTTTATGAAAGTGTTTTCGCCCCGTCTACTTCCTCCCTGATACCTTTATCGCCTACGGGTTCATTTATGCAAGTTGGGCAAGGAAAAGCTGATAACAGTTTGGAGGGGGCGAAAGGTAAAATTGCTATCAAGTCAGGAGTCGATTTAACTTTATCAATGAAGGGAGGTGGTGAGGTTAGCCCTACAAAGGGTTGGCCTGCCCCGGCACCTGCCCTACAAAGGGACGGCATTCGATACGCTACGGCTTTGTGTTCTCTCTTCTCATTAGCACCGCTAGCTCTTACAGAGTGGTCAGTTCAAGAGGAAGTCATATATAACTTGCGGCATTACTCAAGGTCTATTCGAATACAGTAGTTAGTATAACCTATAACCTACAGATCTCGACCTATTTCTCTTAAGATTTTTTCAAAGATTATTTATTGATATTCACAACTGTATTTACATCAAGTAAATGTGTCGAAATTATTACAATAACATGCCAATAACTACTCATTATTAACATTACATAGATGACCTACATACGCTTGGTGGGTTATTGAAATCCAATTCACAAGATCACGTTCCTTAGACCTATATGGCTAATTCTCAAACAACAGGCAACTTTGTGTCCCCCGCCTATTAAAATTCAACGAAGTAAACTTCGTTAAAAATGTTGTTTCAAAATCGATTTATGTTATGTGAATTAATGATATTAATAGAATTTTTTTGGGATTTTAATATTTGAGGGTAACATTTTTAGGTTATTCTACGTCGATTCACATTGTCGTGGCTTGTTACTATGTTTGGATTTACAATTATGTAAATAATTATTACTTGATAGGGCGAAAATTACTCAACTAATGGGTAGTAATATTAAAATGTAATGGTGGAAGAAAGTGAAAATGTGTTTTTCAGGATTATAATGCCCAAGTAACCAATCTCAGAGTTATTTTATTCTTGTCCCTGTGATTTTTTAACATTGGCGTACCATTTCTAAAAAAATTGATAAAAATTATTCGAATGGAATTTTTTTTTTTTAGTTTTTATTTGCAGTGGCAGGTAGCAGTTTCTTTTGTACGTATCAATTCGTAACCATGCAACCATTATACGACGGAATATCCGAGTGCAAACACCACCTCTGACTGTAAGTACATTCATTGTTCACATTGTCACTATAAATCAGTTTAACCAAATATTTATTTGAAACGGGCCTCATGCGTTTTTATAGTAGGCTACGGCCCTCATAATATACTCCCGAGAAAATGTGAAATAAATGAAAAGGATTTAGGCGGTAATATTTTCAACCTTATTTTCACATTGTTGTGGCCATCAATAATTTAACATTGTCATGGTATGTTTATAATACGTACAAATGTTAAAATACCAAGACAATGTTAAAAATCCATTTTTAAATAATTTTAGCGATACTATGGCAAAAATGACTAAAATGATTATTTGGCCACTTGGCGTACGTTTATTCATGTTATTATTATTATTATTTTATTTTTTTTAAACTATTAACTTAGTTTTTGGTTTTATGGACATTGTCTATGAAGTACTTTGGTCAAACTTTTAGTAATTTTTATTTAGTGTCATTGCGTCATGCAGGTTATATAATGGCGCGTCAAAAATGATGCAGAACGCAAAGCAAAAAAAACGAGAGGCTGTTATGGGTTAAAATTATAAACTGAAATTTTAGAAAAAGTAAAGTGATTCATGTGTTGCTGCACCAATTATAATCCTCACAGGTAGCCTTCAGGAAATATCAAATGTTTGCAGCAAGATTTATCAACAATTAAATTTATAGTTTTGGAAGCTAGAAATTTGCCTGTAGTTTCAGAATCACCCATATACTCGTTTCCACCGAACAGCATTATACCAATACTCCTTCCTAGCTCGATCTACCACCCTCTGGAACTCTATCCCTCCTGAAATTAGACATGCTTCTTCCTTAAACTCATTCAAAACTCTCCTATTCCAATATCTCCTTAAATCCCTGTTAAATGACGCCAATATGACTGATAATTAAAAGTCAAGTTAATCAAACTCAGCATATCCGATGCCAATGAATTTGCTTCAATAAGTATATCATTGTATACATTTTTATTTTTTTAAATTATTCATTGAAATTTACAACTGTATATACAATATAAAATATAATACATCAAGTAAATGTGATGACATAGATAAAAATGACACGTCACTTGTTTTTAAAGCAACTACTAATTGGTAGCACTTATAAAGGTTCTACATGATGAAGCACTATATTAGAAGTTCCAGTTATTGAATAAACTTGAATTTATTATACTTTCAGCTGTATTTTATTTATAAATTTAATAAATTATTGATTTAAATTCTAATTCTAAATTCTAAGACTTAGGTTTTAATTAATTTTTGGTTTTCACAAAAAGCGCTAAAACAAAAAGAATGTAGGTAAAACGTGATATTTGTAATTCCAACCAATATAGCTCCTAAATTTTAGGTTCTAGCTTCAAATGATTAGTGAGAAAAAAATATTCTAATTAAATCTTTTATTCGGAAACTCACGTCATATTTTCGACCCGAGCAATGCCAACAGAGCTAAACAGTTTGAGAGATAAAAACGAGTCGAATCAAGTTGTAAGCAAGTTAGTGGAAGTTAGTAGCAAGAATAGTGGATTCGAGTAGGTAAGAAACTTATTATGGAAGGGATCTACTTTGAACCAATTCAGCAAAATATGGAACATTCAAATCATTATGATAAGTTTATTGTGACAAAATAAGGAACATTGAGGACTTTACGAACGAAGAATTGGTAGGTTGTCATGTAAATTATTCTTTTACATGATATTTAATTCATAAGCATCTTGGAACGTTTGTTCAAATATATTGCAAAAAGCTGTACATTGACATTCCCAATGGAAAAGTTATAGCACAACATTCGGAAGACTGGTAATGACCCTGTTTTTATCATGAACTTAATATAAAGGCTGTTATGTCCTTTATCCGCCGTAGGGCAATATCGACCGCATGAGCTTGTTTGTTCGAAAAAGAAGCGGACAAGAGAGCTTGGAGGGACCTTAAGTATTTCAAAAGAGCCGGAAAGACGGCTTTAGAGAGCGGCTAAAGGAGTTCAAATATTCATCCGGGGCCGGATCCGGCCTAATAGAGCCCCGTCCAGATCCTCAAATATTCATCGAGTGCGATTACTTCCTCAACACACCCGTCGGCTGTGAGCGTACGGCTACTGCTAGTTGTTCTCGATGCCACGCTCATTCCAGGCTACAATTTTTATAAGTTTTGAAGAAAAAAAAATTCTATTTAAAAACTCCATAATATATAGGAATATATAAATCTATTCTCAAAACAAACTAAAATTGTCAGTAAGAACAGTTCCAAAATCAGTTCCTATTCAAAGTGTAGGAGAGAACACTTTTCAAGGTCAGTGGAAAATCGGTCTAGATCTACAGATTATGGCTATATAATAAATGCTACTTGCTGCGTTGATATAATAAATATATAATACATGCTCAAATGTGTTGATAGTAAATACAACAGCATGTAAATAACTTGTGAAGAACTGCACACTAGTAGCACTTCAATAAAATCTACACTAAAAGTTCTCTAGGTCCTTCTTCAGACGCCTCGGAGGATTATCAAGAATGGAGTGAGAAGCAAGTTGGGAGACTAGTGGATTTTAAGTGGTTATGGAGCTTACTATGGAAGAATATGTATCTGGTTTGGGCTAAATCAGGATTCGAGATGAATTGAGTGGTTTAGTGGGAGCCCCAAAGCTCAACTCCGTACGTCCAAATAGGTCTAATCACAGTCATGTAAATGAGTCTTTTGTAATAAATTGGGAGCTATGGACGTTTGTCTAGTAAATGTTGAAGTAGTCTCTTGTCGACGAGAAGTTTCTGGTCGTTTTAGTCTTGTATGTGGATTCCAAGTAAGACGTTTGTCCAAGTGTGGAGTTCTAGGTAGCGAATCTGTTCAACTGGGATTAGTGGAATATAATGTGTATTAACTTAAATAGATATTTTTACTTAATTGGACGCAACACTTTTGACAATAATTGTTGTCTGTTTTTTAACTTTTGTTTTATTTATTTATATCTAACGCAGTTACGTGAAACATTGTTTCAAAAAGAGGTTGTTTTATTACGATAGTACAAGTAAATATGATGATAATGATAAAAATGACACGTCACTTGTTTTTAAAGCAACTACCCATTGGTAGCACTTATAAAAGTTCTATATAAAGAAGTACTGTATTAGAAGGTCCTGAAGCTATCTTCTTTTCAGGCGCCTCGGAGGGTTATCTGGAATGGAATGAGAAGCAAGTTGTGATAATAATGGATTTGAATAGTTGTAGAGTTTGCTATGAAAGAATAGATGCCTGGTTTTTCAAAAATACTAATTTACATATTACGGGAACCTTTAGTCTACACGAGTTCAACACCAAAATGGCTTCCCCAGAGTTGATGTAGATCTCAAAAGAGGTGTAGGGGCAGTTCTGAAAAGGTTTATAGACAGAGACTTAGTCCCGGTGATGATGGAAGGAGGTGCTATCTGAGCGGGTAAACGACACCGGGGCATGTTGTTGAAGCTCCGGGGCAGATATGGCGCACAACCAGCTTCTTTTATAACTAATGCTTTTCTTATCTCTCCCCTCCCCCCACCCCTTTCAAACCTCCAGTCAATTTCCAGCTCTTCCTTCCAGCCTCCAGGCTCTATTCCATTCCGCAAATGACTTAAGCCAGAATCTCTGCCTCTTACTATTTCATCATCTTGCTGATCCACTCTTAAACGATTAAATAATAAAAAAAATAAAATAAACACAGAAGATATTAGTCTATTGAATATTGTGAATAAAAAAAACATAACTTTTCTATAGTTGTAGTTTTCACATAAAAAAAATAATGTAATTCACATCTGTTCTTATGGAAAATATCATCTGCTTGGAGGTATAAGTCATTTAGTAAATTTTTTTCTCAATTCGACAAAAAGTCATTGTGTGTTGGTATTATCATTCCCCAAAAGTATAAAAAGTAACCAAGTGAATATAAATGTTATATATGTACATTAAAAAAATGAGAAAATTCACTATATAACTATAAGAGAAATTTTAAATGAGCATATTCCCGTTTGAATGTTGGAACGAAAAAAAAAAACTTTTACCTTTTATTTAACTAATCTATCCAAAGACATCGAACCACTGCTCTACCAAATTCATACAATTTAAATTTAGTGTTTTATATATAAATATTTTGTTATTTCCACTCCCATAATGTGAGAAATTTTCATTGTACATAGTGCATAAATGGATTTTTTGACAACAATATTACTTATTGCCTCAAGGTAAGACAGATTCTAACATTAATTTAATAAAAAACTTCTAGCTAAAAATAAGTGAGAAAGTTCATCTAAAGTTGAAATCAATACTTTCGACATTGATTTCGTGTTTTATATCTTGGTATATAAAGGTATTTTGGATTGGAGCAGGGGTGAAGCAGTGTTTGGTTTAATATCGTTACCTTATTTTATTTAACAACATAAATAGAAATAAAATCATTTCAAATGTTGAAAAATTTAAAAGTAGTTTATTATGAATTAAACTGTTGGCAGCAGGTCTTATTTGAAATTTAATGTATAAAAATTAAAATTATGATAGAAATAGATCATTTTATTTATATAATATAGGTAAGGAAAATTTTTAATTCTAAAAACTGATAGCATTTTCCGATTCCTTATCTCAGAAAACATTTAGAATCTAAATTTTGTCGAAATCAAAAATTTTTTTAACCCCTAATTTTTTTCGGATTTTAGAAGGCCAGGCTGTGGATTTCTGAAAAAAATTAAATAATTTGCGTTTCTCATATATTTTGCCACAGATTGGAACTAAATTTTAAGGGTACCTAGATGCTGTAAAATTGCATAGTGCCTAAATTTGGAGGTCGCAGGATTTCTCCTTATTGAGATATCTTTAATCAAGTTATATTTGACCTCGGAATTTTATATTCACGTCAGTTTTTGTCTCCTAAAATCTAGAGTAAACCCGATGTTATATGCATGGATAAAAAGTAGAATGTATGCTGATTCTTGTGATGCTGTTACTATTGTAATCGGTTGAACACAGCAGTTGTTATGGCCGTTATAAGTTGTTGATGAAATCTCAACTTCAAAATTTTAAAATCTCGAAGGGGGTAAAAAATGAAGGTTTTATGGTGCACTAAATCGAGATTTGAGGTCAGTTTTTCATGAAAAAAATTTCCACTGATTTATTGGGATTTTGACATCTTTTTTTTTTGGAGTTTTTGAGAACCCTAAAGCTGGGTCATACGAAAGTATTTTTATTTTGAAATGTATACAAAGCTGCAATGTTTCGTGAAAGAATCATTTCTCTATCTTGACTGAGAGCTGAGAAAAAAAATAAAACGTGATTTTCATATTTTATTTTTTTCTTGGATCCCAATGCTCATTGGCGGCTATAATTCTAGTTTTGCACTATGATAGGTCCCTACTACCTAAGTAAAAACCGGCATTCAAATCTGTGAGTTACAAGTCAAAACGTCCTCTTATAGATAACAATATTATGAAGTCGACAATTTCATACCCACATATCGTCATCAGTGGATTGTAGTAAAAGTAACTATCACAAAATCTTTATACTTAATTTATTCCTTGTTGGTGATGATTTGTTCTTGTGTAGAAAATAATCGCTCTGTTGGCTAAGTAAAAACAGTAGCAACATATGTACTAGAACAATTTACATAAAATTGGAAAAGTTCCTTCAGGGAAAAACTTTCCCTAATTTAAACCACTTTAATAAGATTCTTTTTAAAATATATATAGTTGTATGTTGTATTTTTATAACATACAGAAAACGATATATTGTTAGGTACGTACCGAATTTTTCTTAATAGTAAAATAAACGCAACATATCACAATAAACAATAGATAAATTAAAAAAATAAATAAAATGCTATAATTAGATATTAAGAATTTTTTTTATTTGATATGTTTTGGTTTTTAATGAGGATTCCATTTAAGATATTTATACATATAGCTAAATAAAAGGATTGCGGTTTGGAGTTTTAAAAAGAGGCTTTATTGTGAATTACATACATTGTTCAAGATACAAGCACAATTTATAACTTAATACAAAACTTCGAGTATAACATCTGTACGTCTCAACGTACGACGGCAGAATGTCTAATGAGGCCAGGTGGAGGTGGCCTTTTATAGGGTTTGTTGGGAGAGGGCATATCATACATTTATATTTATATTGCTAATCCTATTGAGGTATACATAACTATATATATATATATATATATATATATATATATATATATATATATATATATATATATATAATTATATATGTATTTTTTTTCTTTATAGACTTGTCAAGGTGGTAAAATAATATTTATATTGATTCTTCTATATTATTATGCGTGCCCCTTGATGATTTCATATTTCTTTGTTTGTTTCAAATATTAAAAATTCATTAAAGCTTTGATCTTCCATCTAGGTAACGAATTCAGATAGAAAATACGAGAACGAAAATGAATGTTGATTCAAATGTTCTAATGGAATTAGTGATTCCATTTTCGAAAAGCGTAAAATTATATTTCTCTGCAACAACCTTAACTCATTACTTGGAATTGGATTGCAGATTAAGTACACTTCTAGTTACTTCCTAAAGGAGATCTCTAATGCATTTTTTTTCTGTTTCTGACAATTACACCGGAAAGCAATTACAAAACCCCATTCCGGCAAGAGTAAAAGGAAGCTGATTTGACTCTTAAATGCAACTCCTGGTTAATTATAATTATTATTGTTGCTTTCATGCTGCGTTTATTCTACAATATCTCTTCCTTTAATTAGGTACGTTCTTCATACAAGCTTGCGGCCACTTATATGTCTATTTTCTGGCGAGGCTATGCATATTCCTGTTTAGTTCAGGCATAATGGTCTCAAGAAAAAAAAATAGTCCTTAGAAGTATTTTAAATATCATCATATGTTGTTGATTATACGCAAAATACATAGTTTATCTATGTATGTATATGTGTATCTATATATGTATCTATGATCATAAAAAAGGTAGATAAATTTGCAGTTTTTTTTATTGTTACCTCCTAAGACATTGTACTTCTTTTCATAAATTCATTTATAAGACATTGTAACTTCCCAAAATAAGGTGAAGAACAAGCTTCTTTAGGTCACAATTTTGTGATATTCAAGGTTACATGTAATTTTTACTAATTAATTAAAAGATTATATATGGCTGTATGGAACTATCCAATGCCAATAAATTAAATTAAAAAAAAAAGAAAAGGTTACATGTAATCTGCTCTTATAATAAATTTAATACTTATTTCATAAATATGGTCAAAATTTGAAAAATGTTTTAACAAAGTGGCGTTATTACAGATGTTCCCCCAACAATGTAAACAGCTGATGAGAGAGGTTTTGAATCAGGAAAGTGAAGCTCAACCATGAGGCTCATCACTGTAAGTTAAACTGTGCAAATACCTCAAACCATATTTGAAGTAACTGACTTAAAACAGAGAAAAATAAACTTAACTTATTTTTTTAGCCATATTTACACTATCACCTCGAGTTTTGTTGTGTAATTTGGAGGGCTATTAAGACGAAGGGATCAGATTTCCCTCTAAAAAAAACCCTGCGGGTGTTTTCACGCACCTACTATATACTTTTTTGGCGTAACGTTACTGTTACCCTCAGGAAATGTAATGTATTTACTCGCTCTAGCTCTAGTGGTTTGCCTACTGTATCCCTTGATTTTTTCCATTCAAATTAATATAGCTCCTTAACAGTAGATCCTAGCGATAAATTTTATGCAACAAAATAATTCTCCATTAAATTTCTGATCAGGAAATTTTCCATCCGAGTAACACCAACAGAGATTGAGCGAATCAAAATGTTACATTTCTGAGTGTGATAAAAACGTTACACCGAAAAAGTATAGACCCCCAGGCAAAAAACATGTCAAAGAAAAATATTATATCATAATATGCGACTGCTATAATAATAGATGAATACTTGTTTGGTAAATAAAAAAACAACTTTCTTTTTTTTTTAAAGAAACAAAATCAGTGAAAAAACCTGGACGATTAGTCACTTTCAATCGAAGCGGAATCAAACCATCCCCCCCCCACCTAGCCACCCATCAATCTTGCATTGAGGCCACTGGAAGGGCTGCGGTAACACGCCCCTCATTTCGGGTAAAGCCGCCCTGCCTAGGCTTGTTTTTTTACTGTCATTAGCTGTCATCCGTCCAACATTATGTTAACATAAGAATACATAACGAAAACCTGGAATGTAAACAAATAGGGTTATAAAAACAAACGTTTAGTAAAATGCATGAATACCAAAAATTTTAAATGTTTATCTTATTGATTGTTTAGCTTACAAATTAACTACAAGAGGACGTTTTGACTTTAACTCACAGATTTTAATGCCGATTTAAGTGTGGGTTGTAAGGACCTATAATAGTACAAAACTAGAGTTATAGCCGCCAATGAGCATTGGGAGCCGAAAAATGAAAATCACGTTTTATTTTATTTTTTTTTCAGCTTTCAGTAAAGGTAGAGAAATGATTCTTTCAAGTTTAATTGCAGTTATGTATGCTATTTGATATAAAAAAAAACTTCCGCTATGCCCAAGAAACCACCCGGCTTCTGAGAAATCCGCGGTAAATCAGTGGAATTTTTTTTTCATGAACAACTGACCTCAAATCTCTATTTAACGCACAATAAAACCCTTATATGTGAAATTTTATCGAAATAAAAAAATATTGATTTTTTACTCCTTTCGAGGTGGTTAAAATTTTGAAGTTCAGATTTCATCAACTATTTCTAACGACAATAGCAACTGCTGCGTTCAACCGATTACAATAGTATAACATCACTAGAATCAGTGCACATTCTGTTTTTTATCCATGCATTAAAATTGGGTTTATTCTTGACTTTAGTGGACGAAAACTAATGAAAATAGTGAGGAATTTTTTTTAACTGAAAACGGATATTATTTTCAGATTCCTCATCTCAAAAAGCATGAAGTAACCGAATTTCGTCGAAATCAAAAATTAAAAATTGTTTAACCCCAAGATTTTGTAGGATTTCAGAAGGCTGTTAATTTGTTGAAAAGCGTAAATAATTTGCGCTTTCTCATAGATGTCACCACCGATTGAAACTAAATGTGGGATTCCAGAAGCCGTAAAACTGCATAGTTAAGTCCAAATTTTTCCACAGATTTACAGCGAAGAGTGTTTGAACACCCGGTTCGTGTCTTGAGCATAACGAAAGTATTTTTATTTAAAAATGCATACACAATTTAACTACATTTTAACGTGAATGAATCATTTCACTATCTTGACTAAGAGCTGAGAAAAAAAATTAAACGTGATTTTCATTTTTTTAACGATTTCATTTTTTTTTTTTTTTTTTTTTTTTTTTTTTTTTATTTATTTTTTTTTTTTTTTTTTTTTTTCTCGGCTCCCAATGCTCATTGTTGGCTATATCTTGGTTTATAGGTCCCTACTACCTACACAAAAATCTATCTTGTGAGAAGTGATGATCCAAACTCGATTCATAGGAACCGGTCGGTACCACTAATTATCTTTATTTGTTCTATTAGTGAAGGTTACAAGTTGCCCTGGTAGATGTGCACGTTAGTGTATCCTATATTATCATTACCCATTCGTATTTCTATTTCTTCACTATTTGTCACTAATTTTCTCTTATTATAGTTTTGGACTAGACCTACTTTTTTTACATTCTGGTACTATTTCATTTAGCATTGAGACCATTTTCTCTCTACTTGTTGCGAAGAGCACAATATCATCAGCAAAGCGGAGGTTGTTCAGCCGTCTTCCATCGACTCTAACTCTTTCTTTCCCAGTCCAGGTTCCAGAAAACCAACTATAGGACTAATTTTATTATTGATTTCTATTTAATTATTAAAGAATTTGTCTAACGCCGAATAAAACTTATTTTTAAAATTGTTGATAAAAATTTCTTACAGTAATTCTTTTTTTTGTATATCGTTTATGTTGTACTTTAAACTAATATTGAAGATAAAAAATACTATTAGCTTTTTACTAATCTATTTCTTCCATTGCTATTTTTTTTTTTTTTTATTAATTTAGTTTTCTCTTTAGGCTCTAATATGGATTAGCTTTTAGTATTATCATATGTTTACCTGCCATCTGAACGGATTTGAAACCTCATTCAGAACTTTATAGTACAGTTTAATTAATATTAAAAAAAAAATATTTTAACAAAAATATTAACCTAAATCTGCCGTTTAGGATCGCTTTAAGACTTTCATCAAATCCCAGAGGTTTGGTGAAATCGGCAATAAGGAGCTCGGCCGATAGCGGTGAGCTGAGGTCCCCGTAAAATGGTTTAGTGCCGGAAGGGGTGGGGGGGATAAAATACCCCCTCCTGCCACCCCCCTCCCCTTAGGATCCTCTCCCCTCCCCACTACCCCTTTGAAGCAGCTATTGCCGGCACAAAGGAACCACCGACTCGGTTCCTAATTATTATTCAAAACCAGTTCTTCTCTTCTATTATCTCTTCTTCTTATCTTCATCCAGGTTCTTTTATCCCTTTCGTAAATAGATCATGGGCGATAACACTTAAACTTCCATATAATTGTCTTTATTAAAAATAAAAATATTTCTCGTATGATCATTACCCTATTTTATTTTATTTCAACATTTCATTTTCTTAAAACATCGTAAAAAATTGTTCACCGCCAACAGGTTTGGTGAGTTGAATCGAGATTTGAGGTCAGTTTTCCATACAAAAAGTTTTTTCTCCACTGTTATTTACATTACAGCAGACAATTCATAGGTTATAAATTTTTTTCATTGTTTCGGATTTTTTTTTTTTTTTTTTTTTTTTTTTTTTTTGTTAAAATTTTACATTGGTGAAGGGGGTTTGGTTTTAATCGTCCTAAAGCAGCGGGTATTGTTTTGCAGTTTTTAATCGTCCTAAAGCCGGGTATTTTGAGAAAAGTATTTTTATTTCAAAAAGCATACAAAACTACAATTTTACGTGACCAATTATTTCTCTATCTTGACTGAGAGCTGAGGAAAAAATAAAACATGATTTTCATTTATATATATTTTTTTTCGGCTCCCAATGCTTATGGCGGCTATAACTCTAGTTTTGTACTATTATAGATCCCTACTACCCACAAAAATATCGGCATTCAAATCTGTAAGTTGATGCTAACACTTACATATTGGGTTGTCAAGAAATGTTGTAAGTATATTAAAATATATTAAAAAATAAATTATTTAATACATTTTTTATTAATATAAATACTTCAAATCATTCTCAGTCCATTTCATTAATACAACCATCGAGTAAATAACTTATCTAAATAATAGGACTCTTTCAGGAATTCACATCTAGCTTTTAAATCAGGATTGTAAAAATATGTAAAGTATCCGTGAATATGCTTTGTAAGCAATGTCTAATGCCTTCAGTATTTTCCTAGCATCTTCCAGAATTTGAGATATCATTCTTAAATTTCTCTTAAATTTAGCATAAAACATTTTACATTTAGTTCATTATGCATTGATTGTTTGTATGCGTGTTCGGTAAATAACAAACCCATTTAGCGTTTGATTTGTATATTTGTATATACTATCATCTTTAAAAACATAAAAATAATTATAATAGAATGAAATACTTGATATAAATTCTAGCTTTCCACAAACAAACAAATATATAAAATAAATACCTCACTTTGCTAAATTTAGGAATTCATAGAATAAAAATATTTTACAGGACAAAAAAACTGATTCGTATTTTATAATTTACTAGTTTGTTATAAAGGTAAAAATTGTAAGAATTGTTTGGAGTAATTTGGTTTTAAATTATGATAAACTATTGTTAAACTTTCACAGGCAGTCTAAAAATTTTACCTTATCCATTTTGTCATTTTCTTGTCCTAACTTTTCATTCTGATTGGTGTTTACCTTTCTATTTATTTTTACCTGGGTACGTGAAACCTATTAGGGTTACTTAAAATACTAACTATATAAAATCAAATAGTATTTAAAATAAAATTAAAGTTAAAATTTTTTAAATTATTATGATTTTTACCTAACTATATTAGATGTGGCGTATTCCTCAAGAATTTATTTAAAATCACATTAGATCTGTAACACATTGAATACAAGACGTAATGAACACAAGGGAAGGATATAAATCTTACTAATTTTTTTATTAATATAAATACTTCAAATCATTCTCAGTCCATTTCATTAATACAACCATCGAGTAAATAACTTATCTAAATAATAGGACTCTTTCAGGAATTCACATCTAGCTTTTAAATCAGGATTGTAAAAATATGTGAAGTATCCGTGAATATGCTTTGTAAGCAATGTCCAATGCCTTCAGTATTTTCCTAGCATCTTCCAGAATTTGAGATATCATTCTTAAATTTCTCTTAAATTTAGCATAAAATTTTACATTTAGTTCATTATGCATTGATTGTTTGTATGCGTGTTCGGTAAATAACAAACCCATTTAGCGTTTGATTTGTATATTTGTATATACTATCATCTTTAAAAACATAAAAATAATTATAATAGAATGAAATACTTGATATAAATTCTAGCTTTCTACAAACAAACAAAATATGTAAAATAAATACCTCACTTTTCTAAATTTAGGAATTCATAGAATAAAAAAAAAATCATTATTTTACAGGACAAAAAAACTGATTCGTATTTTATAATTTACTAGTTTGTTATAAAGGTAAAAATTGTAAGAATTGTTTGGAGTAATTTGGTTTTAAATTATGATAAACTATTGTTAAACTTTCACAGGCAGTCTAAAAATTTTACCTTATCGATTTTGTCATTTTCTTGTCTTAACTTTTCATTCTGATTTGGTTTTTACCTTTCTATTTATTTTTACCTGGGTACGTGAAACCTATTAGGGTTACTTAAAATACTAACTATATAAAAACAAATAGTATTTAAAATAAAATTAAAGTAAATTTTTTTAAATTATTATGATTTTACCTAACTACGAGTATATTAGATAATAATAACTAATAACTACGTATATTAGATGTGGCGTATTCCTCAAGAATTTATTTAAAATCACATTAGATCTGTAACACATTGAATACAAGACGTAATGAACACAAGGGAAGGATATAAATCTTACTAATTCAATATTTTGTAAATTTTCTCTAAAAAATATTTTTGAATATTAGCACATTATTGTTATTCTTTAGATATTTAGTCCCGAATTTTATTATTATTATTACGTTAAACTCAACGATTATTTAATTTTTAATTAATTTAATTATTTGAATATAAGAGGGGAAAATTTCGATGATAAAAGGAGGGGGTTGGACCCTGTAGGATAGCATCTCGAAGCTATTTTCTTTAAAAACTCTTTGTATGCAAATCCCTTGCTCAATTACCCCACTTTAATTAGGCATTTGTACCATGGGCCCACTTTTTTGTATAATAATATAATTTACATTTCGATGTCCCTGGTATAATGGTTTTGTTTTTCCTTTTTTTAAATTAATTCGGCTTATGTTTATGTAAATTTTATGATAGTATAGAAATGTTTTTTAAATATTTTTCCCTTATATGGAAACGTTTGTTAGTAAATTGGTAATTTTCGTATGTGTATAACGGCATAATTTATGTTCAATAATTCCACATTATAAGGCCTCTTGCCCATCTTCTTTTCAGATAGGAGACCAGTGGATTAGTTTAGCGCCAGAGCTTATCTTTGTATATCCAAACGGGCATAGTTATTGTCATATAAATAAGTCTTTTGTAATTTAGTGGGAGCTTTGAAAGCTTGTCTAGTGAATGCTTGTTTAGTTGGAAACGACGAGCAGTTAATTGTATTTCAAGTCTGGTATGTTGATTTAAATAGAAATTATCAAATTAATTTATTATTATGGAGGAGAATATAATCAGGGATGCAGTCAAAGAGAAACACCACGTCTATGTAGAAATACTTAAATGCGTGCCAACGTTTCGACATGCCATACTGGCCTTCTTCAGGACTATAATAAACAAAATACTAGATGTGACAAAAATATCAGACAGATAAACAATCTGAAAAAATGGAATACAAAATGCTAAATAAAAAAAAGCTAAAGAAATGGACAGGTACATAAATCAGTAATAATTTATAATAAATTATAAATCAGTAATAAGCAGTAGGGTAAGGTTAATAATGCAAGAAAAAAATGATAAGAGAAAAAAATAATAATAAATAAATAAAAATTAAAAAAAGAGGACAGAAGGAAATGTAGTGTAAATAAAAATAACTAAAAATATAGAAATATGGGAAAGAGCGAGGGAAATACTGATATAAGAAAATAAGGGGATAAGAAATGATAAAGGTCTTCTTCATTCATCTTAACAGTCAAATATACTTTTATCATCATCACCATAATTTATTATTAAATTAATAAAATTCAAATTTAAGAAATATAAGAGAGAAGATATTGTTACATTTTGGTGAGTTAGGGAGATTTGTCCGGTTTAAACCGATTAGAACTCAATTAAAGGTGAATACTTAAGCTATTCCTTAAATATACAGGTTAAAATTTTAGTGTGTTAAATTTGTAAAAAGTTTATAGTTTTTCAAAAAAATAATAATAATAAATTTTTATAAATAGTCAATTTTGAGTTTTCTTCTCAATGTCGAAAACAGGATTTTTCTTAACCTATATATGACGAAATTCCTTCAAGTTTTGATCTTATAAAAAAATAAATAAAATAAGTATCTATTTATTTTTAAATCCAAAAAAAAAAAAAGAGAGGAGGTTATATTATTTTAGTATCTTTTTAATAATTCCTTACAAATAATTTTTTTTTATCTTTCAACTTTATATTTACACGTGTTATGGAAGTAATAATAAGTAGATTCGCTCAAGGTTTGATTTAATTGAGCAAATATCTCACCCAGCTTCTTTTCAGTCTTAGAGATTATTTATTTATTTTAATAGTGAGTATTTTCGGGTGTGTCAGTTGTAGCTATTTCTATGAACATTGACAGCTCGTTAACACAGTGAGCGTAATAAAGTCTGCCGTGTCTGTCTATAAAGCTCCATAAACAAATAATTTAAATTACAGTATTTGCTTACTAGAATAGTTCTGAGAAATAGAATGCAATCAGTCAGTATTATGATTGTGATAAGTGTGAAAAATTATTAAAAGTAAAAAAAAAATAAGTCTTATAACCGTATAATTACGGACTTTTGTACTGTGATATTTTCTAATTTGGCGTTTTCTTCATGCAGATAATGAACACGAGAATCGCAGAATAAATTTTGTTAGAATAATTATTACTTGGTATCAGGTAGTTCTCTTAAGAGGCCATTTTAACTCACGATACACCAATTAGCCTCGGTTTTAAAACAACACTCGCCGACGCACAACAAATAATTTAATACAGACTTAGATGCTATTGAAATTTAAAGGCAATGATTTCTCAACTGAATGCAATGATCTGTGAAAGTTTTATAGATTATTTAATATTTATTTATTTATCATAAAATTTTAATAATATAAAATATTTAGGTTTGTAATTATTGTTTGAAGATGAAAAATTAAAAATTAATTTAAAAGAATATATATCTGCGATAATTTGTAAAAGAACCATGATAAATTTTCGTATAAATAGATTAATAAATTTAACTATTAGTACTAATTTATTCTAGTTGAAGTGCGCCTTCGAGTGCTGCGTATTGACTGTTCCGCGCTACTGGGATGTCGCTCAGGTCTATATACCCCGCCCAGGGCTGGCAGGGGGATTTCCTAGAGAAATAGTGTTTCCAAGGCCTAGATCCTAAATCTTGATCTGGGAAAAGGGGCACCTTAGTGTTCCCTCAGGTCTGTCACACCCCTGTCCTAGGGGCTCTGGTATTTCACAATCAAAAAACGAAAGATGGGGAACTCCGGGGCTGTAAGAAGGAAAATAGGAGTTAATGGCCTGCCGCTTCTTTGTAGCGAAACCTAAAGAGTTCACGATGCATTATCGTGTCTAAAATCGATAAGCATTAGCTTAAATAGTTAAAAGACAAGCAAACATTTTTTTCTATAAAAATAATATTTTGTATATTTTTCTTTGTTAATAGGCATGCTGAAATTTAGGGGGAAAAAAAAAAAATCATGCTTCGTTTGCTCACAATTGACCGTGTTCATAAGATCATGCTAAGCATTTTCCAAGATGATTTTTTTAGTACGCAAAGGATGTTTTAAAATTTTGTAATTTAATAATATAAACGTTTTTTTTTTTTTTTTTTTTTTTTTTTTTTTTTTTTTTTTTTTTTTTTTTTTTTATTTATACCGCTTTTAGATTTGGCCAATAATGAACAAAAATATTTAGGGAAAACACTAAAATTTTATAGTAGTAAAATGATTTTGCTTGTCAAGTTTACGACTCTATAAAAGTTATAAAATGATTATAAATGCATATTTATTTACCTATTTTTAATAAACAATACAATTTTCTTATAGTCACAGTTATAGTAAAAGCCATTTTAAACCTTCAGGATTATTAATTTTTTTTTTTTATTAAACTCATACTAGAACATGCATGATACGACTACATAGAGTCTACTTTACAATCTTATCAGTTAAAAAAAAAATATTAATAAAATTATAACACTTAACATTGATGAGAATCTATTTTCAAAATTTGACAAATTTCAAACTTTTTTTCTGTTGAGAGAAGTACTTCCATCGTCACAGTTTCGGCCAAAAACCAACAGTAGCACCTCATGGAGAAGTGCTGCAGAAGTAAAAAGTAATAAAATAAGGGTGGAAGAGCAGGGTGTCCTTTTGAGTGGGGGTACGTTTGGTGTGAGAAACCAGTCCTTAGAGGGTTAAAATAGTGGTATGTTGAGTAGAATGGATCGCTGTATAGTTAGTAGACACGAGTCACGTGAACGTAAAACAAAGTATTATTTATTTGATCTACTTACGAAACTAGTTTCAACATTTAGATATTTTTCTTTTTCTATGAACAGCATGAAATGAAAAAAAAACTGGATTCCTCCCTTACAGAGAAAAACAATAGATCAAGGATGGATCTACACACATCAAAAAAAGTTTTGCATCACCCTAATTTTTTTATTTCGCTTGAATATTTAGGAGAATTATTTTTAGGTAGTGAAAGTGCAACTAATACTGATAAAAACCATTATAATTACAAACAGAAAACATCCTTGTAAAAGTACAAAAATTAATAAAATACGAAAAATACAGAAAAGAGGAAAATGTGACATTGTTGTAAAATTGCTTAACAAACATTTATCGTTTACCTAGTACTCTGTAATTCCTCCCTGGTCCTCTAATTAGAGCCTTGACTCGTACTGGCATCCGTAAAATAATGTGGTCTATGTCTTGTTGTCGAAGATTCCGCCATTCTTCAATCGCTGCTTTCCTCAGTTCTTGAAGAGAGGTAGGGACGTTGTTAGCGTCCGGTAGTGTTGAGGACAGAGCACGTAGTGGTAGGCCACGCTGTACCACAAGGCATGAGGACCGTTATATAGGGCCAACTGCCAGAAGACAGCCCTTTTCCACTGCAGGTGACTAACTTCGACAGCTTCAGCGGGGTACAGGCACTACTGTAAGTGACCAAACCGTCCAAAATCGCCTCCAGGAAATTGACCTCCGAGTAAGAAGACCCATACACCGCGTAGGAACCATCATCGGCTAATAATTCAGTGGGCAAGGGCTCACGAATAGTGGCTGTTGCCTCAGTGGAGGAATTTTCTTTTTTCTGATAAAACCAGACTTGCCCTGGTCCCTGACAGTAACCGATTAAGGGTCTGGAGGGTACATGGGAGGCCGAGTCGCTTGAGGTACCCATCTCATTGAGCCCAGCAGAATGGGGGCTCCATCATGTTTTGGGCTGGAGTAATGACAGGTCCAGAACTGAACTGATACACATCCAAGGGACCATGACTGCTAATTCTTACTTGAACGAGGTGTTACAACCTATCGTGAGACCACCAGCAAGGAGGCACGGCGATGGCTTCATATTAGTGGATGATAATGCTCGCCCTCATCGTCACTGAGTACCTCAGGGAACCTAAAATTCAAAGAATGGAATGACCTGCATTCTCACCAGACATGAATCCCATAGAAGTTGTCTGGGACATGCTTCACTGAGCGGTACAGCGTCGCCAGAACGTCCCTACCACTCACTGAGGGAACCAGCGATTCAAGAATGGCGGAGTTTTCGACAAGAAGACATAGACCACATTATTTTACGGTTGCCAGTTCGAGTCCAGGCTCTGATTAGAGCCCAGGGAGGAAACACGGAGTACTAGATAAACGACAAATGTTTGTTAAGCAATTTTATAATAATGTCACATTTTCCTTTTTTCTGAATTTTTCGTATTTTATTAATTTTTGTAATTTTACAAGGGTGTTTTCTGTTTTTAATTATAATGGTTTTTATCAGTATTAGTTGCACTTTCACTACCTAAAAATATTTCTTCTAAATAATCAAGCGAAATAAAAAAATTAGGGTGATGCAAAACTTTTTTTGATGTGTGTATATATAATTTACTACTTTTCCTAATTTAAATTTTAGAATTAAAATGTTGTCGTAAACCTACGACTTCCTGTCCTACATTATCCTTCTCCACATGTAAAACTTCTTACTTGAAACAAAAATAAAACGACAAGAAACTGCCCGTCGTTACAGACAACTTCAACATTTACTAGACAAACGTTCAAAGCTCCCAATTAATTAAAAAAGACTTATTTACATGACTGTGATTAGACCTATTTGGACGTACGGAGTTGAGCTTTTGGGCTACACTAAACCATCCAATTCATCTCGTATGCAATCCTTACAATCCAAAATCCTTGGAAAAATCCTAAATGTTCATTACTTTGTCACCAATAAACTTATCTATAAAGATCTTAATGTTCCATATTTTGCTGATTTAGCCCAGACCAGATACCTATCCTTTCATAGTAAGCTCCATAACCAATCTAATCCACTAGTTTCTCAACATGCTTCCCACTTCATTTCCAATAACCCTCGGAGGCGTTTAAAAAGAAGATGGCCTTATGTAGAATTTTTATTCCAGAGCTACTGAAAAGTAGTTCTTTTCAAGTTTTCACATGTTATTGTAATCATTATCAACACATTTACTAGATGTATATATTTTGTACAGTTGTAAATTTTAATAAATGAAAACAAATAAATTAAAGGATAAAACTATTTTAATTGATAATTAAATTAAAAATTATGAAAATCGGAGTTTCAAGCGTAGCTTTTTTTATTCATACCATTATGTCTCCTGAGGTTCTAGCGACAAATGTTATACTCTTGAATTAAGAATTAATATTTTTTATTTATGACACAAATTTACAGCACATTATTCGGCTTCCCCGACTAGTAAAACCATCTCTACTTTATTTGTTTGTCTAGGTGGTAATTCCAGATAGTAAATATATTCAACTGGGATCATTGAAATATAAATTTTTATAAAATTAAACTTTTCTTTGTTAATAGAAATATATAAAATCGAAGGAGAATGGTTTGATAAATTATGTCTTATAATTATCAATAAATGAAAAATATTCTATTGTTTTCTTAATAAATTTATACCATACATTTACTAAACTCCTCTACTAGATCCAAATACATTTCGTCCTTCGGTTCAATATGCGATGAGCCGATAGACCATCCAAACTCCCTCTATATTGGAAAAAGTGTAGAACCCTTTGACCGCATAAGAGACTTATCCTTAGTTTTTCCACACCCCGTTCGCTGTTGGAGCTCAAAGTGTTCCCAACTCATTACTTCTCTCTTCTATATCTTCCCTTTCTTCTTTCAGCGCTCCTTTGAGCAATTTTTTCGGCTTGTTAGGTGGCCTTTCTTTTTTTTTTCCCAGAGGTAGCTACATTGTTCCAGCACCTCACCGATGTTATGGAACACCTTCCAGTTTGTTGTAAATATTTATATTGACAAGGCTCACTACAGGGTACTGATTCCATTGTATTTATTTTGTAGAATTATCAATACATTTTTATATCTTAATTGAAATTGAAGAATTATTTGCCATTTCCCATGACATCTTCGAAATCTGGTCTCGTCATATAAAAATACAAAACATAAGAAATTTAATATAAAGATTATATATATAAGGGCTTCTTGTATATTAGTTCCTAGAGTAACCTGTGGGATGATAGAAAGTTGCGTTTTCCGTTTGACTCAAGGACGGTTTTTGGATCCATACTGGAAACATATTAAAAAAATAGAAAATTCGGAACTATTTTTAATTCGGAAAGTGGACATTTACTCGATTTAATTCACTGCTACGTAATCGTGCATTACGTAATTCATTAATCGTGCATTAAATGCAACATTAATTTTTTCATAAGTCCAAACATTTTTCTTTTCTATTACATCTGGTTATCTATATCTGGTTAGATGCCTATACCACTATGATTAGCACCTTACCCACTTGAATGCACAAGGCTTCCATCATTTATTCCATTTGATTCCCAATATCCCTCGAAGGTGTCAGAAAAATAGATGGTCTAGGGAACTTATATTGTAGATTTTATTGAAGTGCTGCTAGTAAGTAGTTTCTTTACAAATTATTTTAGTTATTATTCCCCGCATTTATTTGATTTACATATTGTGTACACTAGAAAAAATAATAAACATCAGGTTTACCTTTCGGGTCCCAGAGGCCTCCCACACATCACATCTGTTTACCGAGTAAGAATGGCTTTATCCTTCATTTCGCACAAATTACTTCCAAGCTTCCTTCCTCTATTAAACCAATAATTCTCGCAATCCTTCCTATCCGGCTCCTCAGATCTGTATACTCCTTCCTTATTGAATTCACTACCACACAAATCCGTAATGCTAAATCTATTCCTACATCGATTTATTGATATTTACAACTGTACAAAATAATATACATGAAGTATATGTGTTGATATTGAATACAATGACATGTAAATAACTTGTGAAGAACTACTCACTAGTTGCACTTCAATAAAATCTACACTAAAAGGTCTCTAGGCCATCTTATTTTCAGACGCCTCGGAGGATTATCGGGAATGGAGTGGGAAGCAAGTTGGGATACTAGTGGATTGGAGTGGTTATGGAGCTTACTATGAAAGGATAGGTAACTGGTTTGGGATAAATCAGCAACACATGGAACATTAAGGTCTTTATGGAAAAGTTTATTGGTCACAAAGTAAGGAGCATTGAGGATTTTTCGAAGGATTTTGGATTGCAAGGATTGGATACTAGATGAATTGGATGGTTTAGTAGAACCCCAAAGCTCAACTCCGTACGTCTAAATGGGTCTAATCACAGTCATGTAAATGAGTCTTTTGTAATTAATTGGGAGCTTTGAACGTCTGTCAAGTAAATGTTGAAGTAGTCTGTAACGACAAACAGTTTTAGTCTTGTATGTGGATTCCAAGTTAGATTTGTCCACATCTAAATCCCTTTTTATTCAATACCTCCTTTCTTTCCAGAATGGCAATAATTTGCTTCCTATAATTATTGGATTTTCATATTTTTATTTGATTTGATTTTTTTTTTGTTCTTTATTGATAAAATTGTAAATAGTTCATCAGATTGTTAATTTGTTTTATTCTATCTTTTGATAACCATACTCATTTTATTAATTTTCTGTTCATTGTATTATTCGTAATGGACATAGTCCTAAAATAAAGTTTATTTCCTATTTCTAATAAATAAATTTAAAAAACATTGACATCTATTTTTATTAAACGGTAACCATTTCTTTCAAAGAATAACTCCCGTAAATCGGATTTTGATTCTTCTCCGGTTTCCTGGAGGCTCCAGGCCGTGAGGCTATTAAAGTTGGTCCAGCCCTTGCCTGTTTATACGGCCCTCAGGAGTTTGCTTTGATTGAAGTCATCAACACGGCCCTTTGATCTCCTCAAGGGAAGGAACAACCACCTCAGGCCACGGCTAGTTGTGCCGAGAACAGGGCGGGTTTGATTCCTTTCTGTAAAGGTGGATTGTTGAATGTGGTAACATTGTCCTCACAGATCTCCTTCATTGCGATTCTCTTTTCTTGTGTACCTTCGCTTTATATATATATAAGAACAAGAAGAATAAAAAGAAAATGAACTTTTTTCTGGGACTACTTGTCCCCTAAGAATAACATACGATTACAGAACATAGGACAATCGTCTGGCTATGATAATTAATTATAATAGATAATGATAAAAATTGATTAATAATTAAATGAGAAATCTTGTAAAATGCTACATTTTATGTATACTATTATAATGTATATTACATAAATATTCATGTTTCACATTCGTTCGGAAGATAGAAAATTCGGAGGTATAGAAATAGATGATGTTTAAAGGGAGTAAGAGTGGAACTTTTTCGCTTGAGCGAACTTGAGATGGGCAATGAATTCCATAACGAAAGAGCACTGAGGATAATAACGGATTTCTCGAAGGATGCAGTTCGATGCCCGGAGTTTACAGATTGATGGGTTGGGTTCTTGTATTTAAGAGGTGGATGGAGGAGTGCACTGTAAGGAGGCCACGGATATAGGTGTGTTTTTTGGTTTTCAAGGTTTGAAATATGAGTGTACCTAGGAAGTATTGACGTCGGAAACTGGGGTAAAGCCACTCAATTTCAGAATACCTTTGAGATATGTGAGAACGTCTGGAGATCCCGAAAATAAATCTTACAAAATAGTTCATTACTCTTTAATGTAAGACAAGGAATCAAATATATTAGTACTCACCTAAAGAGGCAAACGGACTTTTGGATGATATCAAGAGCGGAATAAGAGGTGGATAGATAGATCAAACCTTTGAGTTTTCTCTATGAATGTTTTTTTTAATGTTCATATTGGAAACAAATTTAAAATCATCAATCCTAATTCCCTTTTTTTTAAAATGTTCTATTAAATCTTTAGCTTTTAAAAACCTATTTCTATCTATATAATCCTTTAAAAAAAAAATCAATTATTTAAGTTATCCTCGTAAAAAATTTCATGTTGTTTGGTTGCTTACTCCTAATTTTAATTTTGCCACCTAGAAAAAATGAATCTTTATATGAAGAATAACTTTTAATATGTTTTGGGGGTTGCCCCTTGACTGTCAATGCCTATATATTTTCTATTTGTTTTATCGCTTACCTATGATTCATTTGTCTGTAGGAGTTAAATTTTCAAATTAAATAGCTTAATCCTGCTGACCTTCAATGCCCTTATTTTCTTTATACACCTATTAACAAACTATAGCATTGTGCGCATTAATTTTTTTTTTTACTAACAATCAACAGATGTATTTTAATAACCACATTGAGCATGTGTCAGGTCATTACCTAACAGTACCTGCTCTAGTCTGGACTTTCGAATGGGAGCAATCAAGGAGATCTCTTTACCAACTCTTTTTCTAAATTGACTTTTACAGATTTGGTTTTAGATTTGTCATAGAAACCTTAAAAAGAGCTAGATAATTTTATTTAACCTATTCAACCCATTTAGCTCTTAAGTAGTTCTTACCTTCCCTCTGATATTGGTCAACAGTGGAAAGGTCCCTTCAAATAGTTTTTTTAAAGAGTAGATAATAAAGTAGAAAAAATAATGAAAGTAAAATACTATTGTCATTAAAATATGAAATATTATTTCACAAGCTTTGAAAACTGTTATTATGATACGAAAATTCAAATATTAATAATAGTATTCAATCCCACTATTAATTATAATATTTGTGGAATTCAAATTATTATTTTTCTTAACTGAGAGATTCACTTCCGAAAATGATATTAATCGGTGCAAGTAATAACGCCTCATATGTCAGAGCAAGAATTTAAAATTTATATGTTGTTTTTTTTTTTTTTCGAATTCATAGACGGATTTGTAATGAGTACGATCTTCAAAATCTTTTTCATAAATTATCATTGTCATACTTAAATTATCATCATTTATACGGCAAATCAGAAAGGAGAATCGCACAGTTAATACTATAACCCGTTTATCTTTATAAATAAATTAGTTTACATTAACTTTTACCAAATACTATTTTAGTCTTAATACATTTAGCTTCAAAGTATGTGGGACGAAGGTATTCCAGAGAGACCTTGGAGTGTATTTTAATCCCAGGGTATAATCCATCAATCTTTGGGCTCCAATCCTTCAAGTGAATCCGACAAGTGTGCTATAGTAAATAAATTTGTGCTATATTTAATCATTGTAATGCTTTTTAAAATAACAAATATTCTTTAGCTGATAATTTGTAGCATGTCAGATCTGTACACCAGGTAAAAAAAATTTACGAGATTTAGGCCTCAACGACTTACGAGTAATTTATCAAATAAATAATTGACCGATTTTTTTTTTTTTTTTTTTTTAATCATAATAATTTTATTCACACCTGTACACAATTGACAACCAGTGAATGTGAAGTTACATTAAAACAACAAACATGATGAGGCATGAGGAAGTCAGCACCCAGTGGTACAATCTCCAGGCGTGAAACTAAATTATTATAGATTAGACTAGGAGATCCCTCATCAACTTCCTTTTAAGCCTTCGTTTGTACTGTTTTAGGAATTTGTACTGTTGGCATATTACTTATCTGTTTGTCAGTGTGCTCATGTAGTTTTTCATGATATTGTCGATAAAGTTTATGAATATGGGTCTTAACTGTCGGAATACGTAAGTCTGTATGTAGCGTATCCTTTGACACATAAGGAGGGGAGTCTGTAATCAGTCTTAGGAATTCGAATTGAAATGTTTGAATTTTCTGGATATGCGTTCTTTTGGCCGGTCTATAAATTTGCGATGTTTGGGGGGCAAAAAAAAAAACCCTTACTTTTTAAACTTTTTTCAGATTTTGGAAAAAAAAAAATTCTAGAAAAATGCTTTCAATTATGAAATGTTTTTGTACAAAATTAAGGTTTATTAAATTGTGCGTCTAAAGACACCTCTTAAGCTGAATTTGATATAGAAGTTTAGTCACAATCGATTTTCAAACATCGAAGAATTTATCCAACTTTAGCAAAAAGTTAATTTTGGCCATGTTTAAAAGTCTATAACGCAGAAATGGCTAACCAAATCTAATAATGTTATATACTAAAAGTTTTAGATCCTTACATTCTGTACATAAATTTGCCCAATCCTACTCTGAGATATGTTAAAAAAAAAAAAATTGTTGGTTGGTTTTAGATAAACTGTGTTAAAATTGCAAAAAAATCACGAATAGTACAGGGAAATTAGCTTACAGAAGACATATTATAGATTATAGACATAGTCTAAACTCTAATAAAAAAATATTATTTTTAACTGTCATTAAAAATAATGGGAGGTATAACTCTTGAATAATACAATATAATCAACAATACTTTTTTAAGAAATGAAAAAAAAAAATAGAATAAAGAACAAAACACAATTACCTGAGTACTTCAGTTTCAGAAACCCGGACAGATAATATTAATGACGATAAGTCACGAAATGCCCCCATAACAGAACCTTTCGCAGTAATTAGGAATTATATCGGGCGACCTTACCCCAGGATATAAATGAAATGTCATTCCCAATTTAGGATTTAATTTACTAAGTTTCGTGAATTTTAATTATACGTGCGTACACGCATGTGTACGGAACTCACGAATTGCATACTCGTATGTGGAATTCATTTCGTGATTGTTAATTGTTACATTAAATTTTAGTCATTAGAACGTGATCGATATTGAAGTGTCAAAATTTTAGCATTCTCCTGATCTCTGTATCACCGTTTCAAATTTCGAAACCATGGAAGGCATCTGGACCTTCCGACTCTGGTTTGAATAGTTTTGTAATCTGTAAGATAAGCCTTCCTCTCGTCATAACTTAAGTATAAAGTATCATTCTCAATCGTTTATATGTTCTTGAGAAGTGCTACATCGAAATGTAAAGTTAGCTACCTCGAAGAAGTATTGGATATGTTCAAAAAGAACAAAGCAAAAATCTCAACCAAAAATTATTTATTGATACCATTAGGATTGATGAATTAATTGCCACATCTATTGGGATTATTTTATTAGAAAACTTTATTTTGTCTTTAGATAAAGGGAAGTATGATGACAATGGTTTATCTATTTTAAATGCGGGGTTTAAACCTTATGTTTTTAATTCTTCCCCGACTTTAGTAGATATTAGGCCGTAATATGGTATAAAAATATATTTCTTCGTGGTAGTTTTATCCTAAATATTTATTGATATTTACAATCGTAGACATTATATACAAAAAGTAAAATTTGAGGAAAATTATAACCATGACATGTCAATAGCCTGTAAAGAACTACTTACTTCAGTAGTAGTTCAGATCTTTACAAAGATCTTTAGGCCATCTTTTTCAGACGCCTCGGAGGATTTTCGGGAATTATGTGTGAGGAAAGTTGGGAGACTAGTGGATTCAAGTGGGTACGGAGTTTACTATGAAAGGTTAAGTATCTGGTTTGAGCCAAATCAACAGTATATGTAACATTAAGATCTTTATAGATAAGTTTGTTTCTTGCATAATCATGCAGAGTCATTGGTGATTTTACGAAGGAATTTGGATTGTAAGGATTGGATAAACGAAGAATTGGAAGATTTAGGGGAGCCCCAAAGCTCAACTCCGTATATCTAAATGGGTCTGATTATTGTCATGTGAATAAGTCTTTTGTAATTTATTTGGATAAACATTTAAAAAGTTAGCATATTTTTTCCTCAAAAAGCTCAATTTCCTAAAAAAATAACATTTCCCAACGTCGGCTTCAACATAGATATAAATATAGTTTTGTATGTCTTATATTTCCTACATAGATATCTACAGCATAAATGGGACATGTTCCACAGAGCGTATCTTATAGCTGTTTAGGAAAGGAAGACAATGTTTCCAGGCGGCTAGGTTCTTTGTCCGGGTTGTAGTTGTCCAGCCGTGACCTCCAGTTGTTCCAGCACTAGCCTGGAGATGTTCTTCATCTCCAGATCTGTCTTACTTATCTCCGCTATATCGTCTGTTTGTTTCTTTCCTCCTCTTTCATCTTGCCCCAAGGCAGTCGTTACGCGGGTTCGCGCACATTTTTTTTTTTATATTATCACTTTTTTCTTCAGTAATATCCTCGACATCGTTTCTTGTCAAGAGGGTTTTCTGAGAGTTGTACCCTAAACTCTGGTTTGATGATCCCCCACTCATCACATTCCCTACTGCTGTTGTAAAATTAATGAAAAGTCGTTTGTTTTAATTAATATTTGTTATGTTAGGGATCAAAATAAATGCTCATGGCTTAGGTTTATTTTTTTTTCTAATATTTTTGTAATAGATTTAATGTGCTGTAATAAATCTGTTTTATATGATGAAAAAAAAATCCTTTCTTTTTTTTTCATTTATTGATATTTACAACTGTACAAAATAATATACATCAAGTAAATGTGTTGACAGTGAATACAATGGGATGTAAATAACCTGTGAAGAACTACTCACTCGTAGCACTTTAATAAAATTTACACTAAAAGGTCTCTAGGCCATCTTATTTTCAGACGCCTCGGAGGATTATCAGGGATGGAAGAGGAAGCAAGTTGGGGTTATGGAAAAAAAAATGTTTAATAAAAAAGGGTTGGAAACTAGAGCTCCAAAAACTCCGTACGTCCAAATAGATCTAATCACAGTCATGTAAAAAACCAACATGCGTTTTAGTCTTGGACTAAATATAGATCTGTTAAGATCCGGAACCCCAATTAACTACTTAATTCATCTCTTATCCTATCCTTGCAATCAAAAATCCTTCGAAAAATCCTTAATGTTACATATATTACTGATTTACCAGATACCTACCTTTTCATAGTAAACTTCATAACTATTCAGATCCACTGTTCCCTCGACATGCTCCCCATTCCCTCCAAGACATTTGAAAATAAGATGGCTTCGGGACCTTCTCATATGAAATTTTTATTGAAGTGCTGCAAGTGGGTAGTTGCTTCACCAGCAATTGAGCAGTTATCTTTAAAAAACAGAACATTTACACTTTAAAAACATTTGAAATTTATTAAATTTTGAATAGTGAAATTATTAATTTGAAAACTAAATACAAAATTTTTATTTCATTAAAATTAAAAAAATATTAAATGAATTTTTAATAAGAATTTAATTATTATTTTTATCCTAAAAATTGGTAATTTAATTATTTCATAATTTACGAATGTAACTGACTTGATCAACTACAGTACGTTTATTTCTAAGTAAGACCCAACTAAGTGTTTAAATAAAAGTAAATACGATTTATAGCATTTACTGTTTATCAGGGTTGGGCAAAATTTAATCATGATTAAATATTGACAACTATTTTCCTGAAATCAATCATCTAATTTAATCATGATTAAATCTTTTAGTTTTGGTTTTTAATTAAATAATGATTTAGTTAATTATAAATCAGTGAAATATTTAATCTCGATTAAATTATATTATTGATTCCAGGAAATTAGTTTTCAAATATTTAATCATGATTATATTTTGCCAAACTCTGCTGTATATTGTAAATTATCGTTTTTATTCACTAATAACTAATATTGTTCATAATTACTGAATTGGTATTAGCATTACCGAGCTGCTATCCCAGAACTGATGGACCGATTGGTCTTCCAATGTTTGCTGAGGATTATCAAGCAGCGTGCTGTTAGGACAGGGCAGGTACACGGAGTATGTTGATGTGATTACGTAGCTCATACAAACATATCATCCGATTAAGATGCTGATTTGTCGTTAAATATTTAGTTATTAATATTTATATGAGAATTTAGCTCAAAATAACCTTTTAGTTAAAATTTAAAAATAAACTTATATTTGAATATGGGGGGTGTCCATAGATAGAACTTTGCTTTTCTCACTAGCATCACTTAAGAGATTTTAGGAATGTTTAAAATTCTCAAAATGGTCGACTTCTCAATGTCAAAGTAAAAAATCAGTTCAAGCCCTCAGAAATCCAATCTTATTTTTATACTGCAACAGTTCTATTATACAGTAAGATAGTTCCAACAGAATGAAAGTTGTGTTCAATATTTTAAATTATGTTTAGACATAATTTGTGTTGAACAAATTTATGAGTCGTAAACATAAGTGCCATATATACGCTAAATTCTTCTCTAAACTTAAATACTAGTGGATTTAAGTGGATATGATGTTTACTATGAAAGAATAGGTTTGGGCAAAATCAGCAACCTGTAGAACATTAAGATATTTATGGATAAGTTTGTTTGTGAAACACTAAGGGGCATTGATGAATTTACAAAGGATTTTGTATTTTTAGGTTTGGATATAAGCAGAATTGTAAGGTTTAGTAAAGCTTCTAAGCTCAACTACTTATGTCTAAATGGGTCTAATTATTGTCATGTAATAAGGCTTTTGAAATTTATTGGGAACTTTGAGCGATTGTCTAGTAAATGTTGGAGTAATCGGAAACGAATAGCAGTTTCTTGTCTTATAAGTCTGGTATTCAAGCGAATATGATTAATAAAAATATATTATAGTATATATTTATTTATACAGTTAGGCTTGAGTGCGATTTGAAGTTATAAGTCGCCAACAAAATTTAGAGTCAAGTGCAGAACTTTAAATAATAGGTTTGACAAAAAACTCAGGTGTAACTCAGGTAATCTGTTCTCAGAAGGCGAGAGGCTATACTTTTTCTTCGTACTAAATCTTCATAAGGAGAAAAAAAAATCTTCAAATTTTATAAAAAATTTTATGTGTTAAAGAAAACGTTCTATGAATGTTTTTAGAACGGCTTTTCAGGTCAACATTCGTTAAAATAGTAGAGCCTACCGGCTCAGTGCCTCGCCTTCTCATGCTGCGCCTTCCATACTCCTTACCCATGTGCTCGAGTTCGAGTACGGCTGAGGCAGATAACTTTTCTTTACAACAAGCCGAGGATCAACCCTGGGTTATTTGAACCCTCCTTAGTTACCCTTAGTTAGAAAAATAAAAAAAAGTTTTAAACAATAGGCCCTTAAAACAGCTTTTATGATTGTTTATAATCAGTTATATTTTACTAATAAGCTTGTATAATATTTAAATACCTCCGCAAATATAAAAAATACTGGCAATATAATAAATACAAAGATCCATTCCGATTGTTAAATAACGCAGATTGTGAATTCTAAGAAATTAATTAAAGCTTTACAAAGGCTGAATAATATAGGGTCCATAATCTGAGCTGGAATAATCACCTCAATTACCTCCTGGAACCTGGAACCTGGAACCTGGAGGCTATCTCCCTCCTCCATTCCATTTCAAATTTTATTCATAGAAACTGCTCCAGGGTGGCTGAATGGAAAAAAAGAAAAAAAAAAAGAAAAGAATAAAAAGCAATTTATTTTATTTCAAAGAGAAGCGTAAAACTTTCTTATTATCTCTATTTTTCTTATTTAAAAGATGTTGAGATTTTGTGACTGATTCTCAAGATACTAGTACGTTGAATTAAAAATAAAACTCTGATCTCTTTGAAACTGTGTTTGTTTGTTTTTTCAATAAAAAAAATATAGTTATGTAAAATTTAAAGTTTGGATAAAAAATAAAATGGGTGTAATCTACAGTTAAAGCGCGAATACTAAACGGCCTTAGCATCCTTCAAAAGGATTCCTTGATACTTCAAAAATAAGACAAAATAAATAAAAGTATTTACAAATGTATATAACTGGGTAACAGAAAACCAGAAACAGAGTAAAAAAAAATTAGTTATTAAAAAAAAAAGACAATTGGTTATTATAAGAAGAAATGTAAACAAGAATAAAAAAAATTTATGGTATAACATATTGTAGAAGATAAAAATAAATAATTTTAACAAAGAGGATACTTAAAAGATATTGAAAAAAAAAATGGAAAATAAAAAATTATCTATACAAATGAGAACATTATTTAAAAAAATAAAATCATAAATTGTATTGCAGACTAGTTTTTATGACTGATTTATTAGGATTACATTCACTATGAAGGATCAATGTTGTTAGAGAGCGCCAGTTTGGAAAGAGAGAGAGAGAGAGAGAGAGAGAGAGAGAGAGAGAGAGAGAGAGAGAGAGAGAGAGAGAGAGAGAGAGAGAGAGAGAGAGAGAGAGAGAGAGAGAGAGAGAGAGAGAGAGAGAGAGAGAGAGAGAGAGAGAGAGAGAGAGAGAGAGAGAGAGAGAGAGAGAGAGAGAGAGAGAGAGAGAGAGAGAGAGAGAGAGGAGAGAGAGAGAGAGAGAGAGAGAGAGAGAGAGAGAGAGAGAGAGAGAGAGAGAGAGAGAGAGAGAGAGAGAGAGAGAGAGAGAGAGAGAGAGAGAGTGGTTGAAGAGGAGTGTTTTGAATGTTCCGAGGGAAGAGGCATTGCGATTGTGAGGATGGAGAGAATTCCAAAAAATAGAGGGGTGAGCAAGTAGGATGGAGTATAGAGATTGGAAAGACAGGATATTGTATGCAATGATTGGATTTAGGGATTGTGGAATAATGTAAATAAACTGAGGGTGACGTATATATATGTATAGTGTGTCAAGCTAATAAATTTATTTTCAGATTCCCAGACGTTCTCACATATCTCACCAGTATTCTGAAACTGTCCTTGTCATATTTTTTCACGCCAATTCATATTTCGATCCTAAAAAACCAAAAAAAAAAATAAACAACAACTGCATTCATGATCCCATTTACTCTGTGATCTTCCCTCCACCTCTTGAATACAATAATCCGAGCCATCAAACTATGTACTCCTGCTCAGTAAGAATGAAATAAAATCAATAAACTTTACATTAATTTGAAGATCTAGTCACGGCCTTGTATTAACCTTCAGAGGCAAGATGTCATTGAATAAAAAATAACGCGATTAAAAATTAAAAGAAAAATATTTTTAATATGTTTGAAGTATTGTATGATTAAAGTAACATAACAGTGGCTGATCGAAAATGACTCGCAGTCAACCTTGGATCATTTGGTGGGAAGGTCTCGAGACCATCTCCTTTTCAAAAACTACCGACAGACTCAAGGAATTGATTAAGAACAAAATTTTAATTCCGTAGATAAGAATATCTGCGAGGTCTGTGATGGAATAAAATGTATCTATTAAGCCTTAAACAAGCGACGTGAAGTTGCATTGACTATATTTAAAATATTTTATTTATTAATAGTATTAGATTTAATTTTAGATGATGGCAAAACATCGATTCAGGTTCGTCTTTGGAATTAAATATTTATAACATTTAAATAAAATTTAAATTAAAAGGACAGTGAGGAAATTGCGCTGGTCCATTCCAGGTCACGTGGTAAACAATGTTATGGGTTTGAATCCCGCGTCTCAACGGGCAAACAGGAAGCTGCGCTAGTGTTATCTGATTTCGAAAACGTCCTGCCGAACAGTTTATTGTCTTCGCCTGAATAATGCCTCCCATTTCCTCGGCGGTCTGTTTTAAACTATTTTCTTTACAGCGAAATAATGGGCCGTTTCCTCGAGTGTTTTATGGCCAGTTTCCGGGGACAGTAAGGATGTGATGTACATGCACTGGAGCTGCATTGTAGCTAGAGTAGCATTCCTCATTCTAAACTTTCTTTACTAAATATTATTTTAATTGATTCGTTTTTCTTGACGAATCGTTAGAATTAAGAAACAAGCACAGCTTGTAGAACCCGAACCAAGTTGGTTCCCCGAGTTAAGCACTTGAGGTCCAGTGAGACCCTAGCTAGTCTCTCACCTGCCTCTCTGCTGTCTGCTCCAAATCCAGCAAGGTCTGAGTCAGAGCATTAATAGCTCAGCCTTCAGGATAAGTATATATTTACAATATGTCTCGGAGTAGCTACAGTTTGAATCTGCGAGGTTGGAACGCCATTAAACAACTGCTAAACCAAATTGGTGTTTCAGTTATATTTCGTCGCTTTACTTCGAATTTCACGTTTAAAGGGTTAGTGGAAGAAAGGGTTATGTCACATTTAAAAAAAAAAAAAATACAAATTAGTTCATTGGACGAAAGATTTATGCGGAGAAGTGTTAGTTAGCAAAGACTGAATACTTTAAAACAACTAGAAATAGAGATATGATGATGAAGGGACTACGTAACATTATCTTGCTAAAGAAAATTCATAAATAAAAATGAAATAAATTAAAAAAAAAAAAACATTAAAAATTAACAGTCAAAATTGTGTTTGTTACATATCCCCTTCATTCACCGAGCCATTAATTTATCGATAGGTCTTTCCTATAACCTTACTTGTAATCATGCATTTCTATAGTTTCAGCGTGGATTGTATTTTTAAAACAGATATGACAAGTAGGATTCATGAATTAATTGCCACTTCTATTGGGATTATTAGAATATTAGTTTCGAATGTTAAACATTTATCTTCAGTTCTAAAACATACACAAGACTAAGGCGACAAGAAACTGCTCCTCGTTACAGACTACTTCAACATTTACTAGACAAACGATCAAACCTCCCAATTCATTACAAAAGACTTATTTACATGACTGTTATTAGACCTATTTGGACGTACGGAGTTGAGCTTTGGGGCTCTACTAAACCATCCAATTCATGTCGTATCCAATCCTTACAATCCAAAATCCTTCGAAAAATCCTAAATGCACCTTACTTTGTCACCAATAAGCTTATCCATAAAGACCTTAATGTTCCATATGTTGCTGAGTTAGTCCAAACCAGATACCTATCCTTCCATAGTAAGCTCCATAACCACTCCAATCCACTAGTCTCCCAAATTGCTTCCTCCTCCATCCCTGATAATCTTTCGAGGCGTCTGAAAAGAAGATGGCCGGGAGATATTTTAGTGTAGATTTTATTGAAGTGCTACTAGTGATTAGTTCTTCACAAGTTATTAACATGGCGTTGTATTCACTGTCAACACATTTACTTGTTGTATATTATTCTGTACAGTTGTTAATATCAGTAAATGAAAAAAAATAAATAAAACATATTCAACACATCAGCACTACTTTTCATGGATTAAATAAACTATAGTTTTCAAAAATGTAAGACACGAAATCAAACATTAGTACTCACCTCAGGAGATCTATGAGATATCTGAAATATATCCATCGTGGGAAGGGAAACAGGGTATGGGATTTCCCTTATAACTCATTGGATTTTTCCGTTCCTATTGGAAACAAATTTAAAATGGGACTATAGGAAATGTTTATTTGGTCACTTATACAGAAATTTATATTTTAATTGTATTTCCATAACAGCACACCCCAGATACCTAAATGTTCATTAGTTCCATAATCGATACATTTTTAATCCGTATTTGATCATTCTCATTTTTTTTTTTACATCGAGCCCATCGACTTAATATCGCGATTCTACTGTTCTTCGTAGAAATGAAACACATCTCATAAATATAGTTGTAACTTAGATTAATTATCATTCGAAATGATAAATAAACGGAACAAGGGATCGTGAATATTCCAAGCCGCTAGAGGTGCCTACAAGCGTTTCCAATTTGCGTTGAGCTGTGTAAATGTTTGACAGGATGGAACCAGGCAAATGTTGAAAGGGAAGAAATAATAACCTCCAATATTTGACAGTAAATACAAATGCTCCCTCTTTTTGAGTCAGTCAGTCGATCTGTTGGAACCTATCCTCAAATCTACAATAATATACAATTCAAAATAATTAATAACAATATTAACTTATAATAAAAGGCGATATATAATAATAATAGAGAATAACAGTATGTACGAATCACATATATTTATTTATATAGGTTTTGTTAAAGATTTTTTTAGGGAAACAACATTTTTATCTCCACTTGGCTCAAACATTTTTCAAATTTTGACCACATTTTCGGGATATACCATGAAATTTTCTATAAGACTAGAGTACACGTAGTCTTGAATTCTACAAACTTGGAACCTAGAGAAAAGCTTGATCTTCAATTTATTTAAGAAAGTTACAATTTCTTATAATACTTGATCGTTCACCGTTTTTTGAAAAAACAATCCACAAAACTGCAAAACAAAAATTTGCATGACCAGATTTCTAATAGTATCATCAAATAAAAGATTGCTTGTTGATTCCATGGTGAAATTTACTTTTGAAACAGGAAGAAACATGGAGTTTTAATTTAGCATACAAATCAGAAGGGTAAATAAAATACGATAATCGCTTGATGCTAATCTGTATTTTAAACAAAATAAACTTTATATTGGAATAATAAATTTTAACTTTCCTAAATAAGTCGAAGATCAAGATTTTTTTTAGTTCACAAGTTTGTAGAACACAATGCTACATGTACTCTGCTCTTATAGGAGATTTGATGGTACATCCGAAAATGTGGTCAAAATTTGAAAAATGTTTGAGCTAAATGGAGATATTATAGCTTTTATGGTACAAAACGTAGTTTCCCTAAAAAAATCTTTGAATTTTTTTATAACTGCAACGAATTGGAATAGAAATGTGCGGCCAGCGGCATTTTTCTTCATTTATACTCTAATCACTTTTTTTTTTTTTTTTTTTTTTTTTTTTTTTTTTTCACTAAGAGGGAACCACCCTGTATATGAATATTAAAAAAAAACAAAAACAATTCTGAGTGTAGAAATATATTTATTTTAGAAAAAATAAAAACCGACTACAATATTATCGTTGATTGTCCTTTAATGCTCTTCTTTTTGAAGTAATCAAATTATTATTTTTCACTTTTTGTTGAAGTTTTTACTTGTAGGTTTAATGTTAGGGTTGGTTTTTGTTTTGTTTTTTTTGCTAAAAATTAACTTTCTTTTTAAATTTTTAGTAATAAGTGAGCGTATTTTGTTTTTGTATACTTTTTAGTTTAAGTTTCTAAATGTAGGTTTAATCTTGAAGTCTTTTTTATTTTTTTTTTACTTAAAAGTTGCTGAGTTGATTTCAATAAATTTTTATGGGGGGGGGGGGGGGGGGGGGGGGGGGGGGGGGAAAAAAAAAATCATAAGAATAAAATCGATTCATAACTGACGGAATAATCGCGTGGCATACCTACATAAACAAAAAAAAAATTTAAAATAAATAAAACATAAAACAGTCGAATTGAGAACATCCTCTTTTTTGAAGTCGGTTTAAAAACATTTTCCATTTAATATCTGATCAGGAAACTGCTGGCAAGTCTTCGGTCCGAGCAACACTAACAGAGAAGGGACGCATTTAATTCATAAATTCAATATATTATTGATTTAAATTTTAATACTAGATGATGACACTTGTGTGTTATCAGTATACAATGGTCCCTTTATTGCCTCCCAAACACCTCAGTCCTATATAACAAACCTTTAAGAATAGTGTCAAAAATGGATAATCTAAATAAATCCCATTAAATTACCTTTACCCTTCGTCGTAAACCTACGAATTCCTGTCCCACAGTATCCTTTAATGATGTTCCACTAATCCCTGTTGAAGAGATCCGCTACCTAGGACTCAACTTGGACAAACTTCTTACTTGGAATCCACATACAATAATAAAACGACAATAAACTGCCCGTCGTTTCCGACAACTTCAACATTTACTGGACAAACATTCAAAGCTCCCAATTTAGTACAAAAGATTTATTTACATGACTGTTAAACCTATTTGGAAGTACGTAATTGTGCTTTGGGGCTCCACTAAACCATCTAAATCGTCTCGTATCCAATCCTTGCAATTCTAAATCCTTCGAAAAATCCTCAATACTCCTTACTTTGTCACCAATAAAATTAATCATAAATACCTTAATGTTCCTTATGTTGCTGATTTAGCTCAAACCAGATACCTATCCTTTCATAGCATGCTCCAGAACTATTCAAATCCTCCTTCTTAAATTTCTTCCCACACCATTCCCTATAATCCTTCTAGGCATCTAAAAAGAAGATGGACTAGAGATCTTCTGGTGTAGAATTCTTACTGAAGTGCTGCTGATGAGTAGTTCTTTTTAAGTTTTGACATGTTATTTTAATCGTTATTAACACATTTACTTGCTGTGTATATTTTGTACAGTTGTAAATTTCAATAAATTGATTAAACAACAAAACTGTTCCAGGATGATGAATGAGAGTATATTTGAGATATGTTGAATCGAATACTTGGTTCTGTTCGGAAATTTTGTTTGTATAGCTATGTTAGTATTATGATAAAAAGAGTTTCACGAAGGATATTGAGACTGTATATGTTGTTGTATGTATTCCTTCAATTAGTTGTTGAATGACTAATTGAATGTTTTTATGTAAATCCATATTAATTTTTTATTTTATAATTGCATTAATTTGTAAATCCTATTTAAATGTACGGAGTTGAGCTTTGGAGTTGAGCTAAACCATCCAACTCATTTCGTATCCAAGCCTTACAATCTAATATCCTTCATAAAATCCTCAATGCTCCTTACTTCTTCACAAACTTATCTACTAAGATCTTAATATACCTTACGTCTCTGTCTTAGTTCCAACCAGATATCAATCCTTTCATAGCAAACTCCACAACCATTCAGATCCCTTAGTATCACAACTTGCTTATCATTCCATTCCAGATAACTCTCCGAGGCGCCTGAAAAGAAGATGGCCTCAGGACTTTCTTACATAGTACTTCATTATATAGAACCTTTATAAGTGCTACCAATGGGTAGTTTCTTTAAAAATAATTGGCGTGTCATTTTTAGCATTATTATCATATTTACTTGATGTATTATATTTTAAATTGTATACAGTTGTAAATTTAAATAAATATAAGGAATGAAAGAAAGGAAGAAATTTTAATTATTATCATATAAATTTTAATATAAATATTTAATATATAATATCCCTGGAATGTCCTTACTTGACCGCAAGCCATAGCGATTGTGTCGGATATAGGTCACCTTCGATGAAGTTGTTATTGATTGGGAGGTGCGAGCCGGTCATTTCTCAAGGCTTATAAATCTTTATGATACTCGATTTTATTACCTTTTATTTACAGCGCTTTATTGCTTATTGAAACTTATATTTAATAAAATAAAATAAAAAATTAAACGAAATGGGATTCCTTTATTATCAACTCAAACTTAATAGAGTAATATTTATTAATACCCAGCCACTATTAATATATAATCTCCGTCATAATATTTATGACATGAAATAGAATCCTGTCTAGCATTTAATTTAGAAAAAAAATAAATAACTTTAGGGCCCATAAAGTTTATTTATTTTATAGTGTTTTAAATATAATACAATGTATTCTTTAAATAATTGATTATAAAACCAAATCAGTTCTAACCGAATCCCGTTAGTTTATACATACCAAAAAAGATACGTATCTTATCACAGTGCTATGCAGATACCTATCATACTCCATAACCATTCCATTCGAACATTATAAAATAGGTTTATATTCCTAATTTTTAAAATTATATTTACTGATATTTACAGCTGTAATAAATATGTATATATGTACTCGTATATATATTAACATTAGAAATCTACCATACAATCAACATTGTATATATAGTCTATGTATTTATATATGTGTATATTGTCTATATTTATGTATAGATTTTTTTTCTTTATATTACCTATTTTATTGTAAACTTCTCTTTAATTTTAATTATCTTATTTTATTTTTTAATTTGAAATCTCTAGACCAGATATAATTTTATGTTCTGTCATGTAACTGTTATTCTTAAGGAACTTTGTGACAGAATAAAATTTTTGTTCTATTATTTTCTATATAAATATATATTAAAATGTTCGTAATAACATGTCAATACTTGTAAATCAACTACCAAATTGTAGTAGGTCCTTAAATCTTTTCCTCCATTATCCACTAATTCTTTCAGGACCGGTACAAGCCCTACTTTTATCAACCTGTAATACCGAAAACTCGTTGTGCTCCAAAAAAAAAAAAATATATATGTTTCATTTCTGGGTATATCCATTATTTATCACCTAATAAAAAAAAAATAATAGTTTTGGTGATATTTGGTTTATTGATAGCACCGAATTTACTTTATATTATTAATTATTGAAAGTTACAAGTGTGTAGATTATATTCAACAAGGAATAGGAATAGAATAGAAAAATAATTTTATTCTGGGACAAAGTCCCTTAAGAATAACAGATAAGTACAGATATAAATAAATAAAAACTGGTCAGAGACAAAATAAAATTGAAATTTTTTTTTTAGTTAAATATACAGAAAATTAAAAAAAAATTTTTGGTACAATGATTATAGTTAACGAGATTACGGATGGCTACTGAGTTTTGGAGAGGATGGGAGCGACGTTCCCGGATCTGTTACCGTAGCCGACCCATCACACTGCCAGCCCCTTTAGGCGTCAGGTTATTTTCACAAATTCAGGTTATTTTCACTAATATATGCACTAAATTAAAACTTAACTACCTACACCATTTATAAACCTAACCGAAAATCAAACTAATAATAACTAATATAAACTAATAATAAAACCAAAATGGTAAAATGAGATCGCATAGAACTTTTCTATAGCAAGGCTCGATATTGAATAAGCACTCAATTGGATAGCTGGCAACGCCGCAGCCCAATCATTGGCTTAGGCCGACCACGCCTTACCCCTGCTACTCAGAGCCAGTGGCCTTCCGTAATCTCAGAGAGTACAGATTTGTATGTACAATAGAAGTACCCAATGTTATATTCATAGAAAGTGAAATTTATATTAAATAGAATCTTAATTATGCAAGAACTGAATGCGATTAATCCAGCAATGCAATAACAATTTTTGACTAAGTATGTAGATAGCAAGCGTCAGCTTGGATGAGAAGGAGGTATTGGAACAGAAGTATTTGAATGTTTTCAGGGATTTAGCTTGTCTGATGTGAGGAGGAATCGAGTTCCAGTAGTCGTATAATACAGCAGGCTTTCGGATGTTTAGCGATTTGCATATTGTCTCTAGGTCATCGGGTTAGTTTACGGTAATGGGTGATTTTCATTATAATCAAGAGGATTGTGTGTCGTAATGTAAATGTGTGATATGATTTGTCTTATACGTTCAAAAGGATGATTGAAATTAGAGAAAGTAGATACATATTTGAAACTTCAAGAGTCTGTAATGGATTAGTATAAAATTATTTAGCTTAGGATTTCTAAAAGGAGGAACGATTCGGAAACGACTTTTCAAAGGAAGTAGTTCTATTTTACTATGTATAATGGTGGATATGTTGGGTTCTAGCATTCAAGGAGCGGATGAAAAAGCGCATGGTAAGGAGTTTATACAGAGAGCTTTATAAGATTTCCTATGAATCGATATTGTACCTAAAAGGTATAGACTTCGCAGAAAAGCCAATTCAACTCTATGTAATAGCCAAAAATTCTACAAACCTCAAAGATAAAATTATATTAAATAAAAATCAGGTAAATTTATCCTGAATTCTACGTTGAGTCAGCTCTATACCGGGAAAATGACAAGGGAGTGATTTTTGGAAATTTTTAAAAGATAATGGTTGGGATATCTGAGATTTTACAGGAGAAACGTTGAAAGGAAAATAATGTTCTTAAAAGGATCGTGGAATTGAAATATTTTTTAAGGAAAATAAAAGATAATAAGGAAAGGAAAAAAGATTTGATTTCTTCTGGAATTATTGTTCCTAACTTAATGGTAAACGATATTGTAGTGAAGATTACAGGAAACTTGAATAAGTTATGCAGGACTTTTGAAGATAAATATTTTTGGTATTTATAAAAATAAATTTAAAAGGGTGCCTGTATAATGATTGCAAAATAACCTCATTATGCCGAAATTCTGCTTAATCTTTAGGTTTTTCGTGCTATTAAATGTGCTCAAGGATATCCTGATCCGAATGCCACGGCTTGAGGTAACAAAACGTAAATTATATTTATTTTTTTAACCATTACCGTTCAAAAACAGAACATAGGATAGAGTTGAAATGGCAAACTGAGTGGGTACTTGGCCCTAGCGCCTTCCACCCCCCTCCCATCCTCCCCCACTCACCCCCCACTCCAACACACCCTTCCTTCGGCTCGCTCAATTCAACTGTCGATTCTCAGTTGAATGTTGCTGACACACACAATGGTGTGTGTTTCTTCGTTTGGTTACGATTTCACTGTGTTCACCTAAGATGCCTTGTTGCACAGCATTGGGTTGTAGCACCAAAAACAAAATACAATATACTGCGATTATTCTCCCCTAATGCTTCAGCAGTAAGTTAATTAATAAATTAATTTAGAAATTAATTATGTTGCTTTAAAATGTTTTAAAATTATTATCATATTTCAACTATGAACTGGTTCAGATATTGAGTCATCTAGAATAATATCTTCAACAATTTTTTTTTTTTTTTAATTCTTCATACTTAAAAGCTCATGTTACTCTCATTCACGCTAATTTTATTCAGATAATAATATTTTTTCATTGGTTGATTAATTTTTTCTAATCCTAATTTCAGAACAAAAATTAACGACGAGACCACGTTGCACGTCTGGTTTCAAACATCCGTGCACGAGGATTTTGTATTACTTTCTTTTTACTGTTTATTTGCGTCGTACGGTTCATGTAATTTTTTTTTTTTTATTTTTTATTTTTTTTTTTTTTTTTTTTTATTTATTTTTTTTTTTTAAGGCAGAAACAATAGCCCAAGCTACAAAGAATTGATCATAGCTTAGAGTGATCCTGGTTTATAAACTATTAAACGAGTCTTCGGCATCATGTGGACATGCAATACCATGCGATAAAATTGATATTTTGGGAATGGGATCAAAATCTATTCTGTTCTATGATGTAGGTAGTTGGATGCCGACGTTTCGGCTAATTTTAGTAGACTAATTTTCAGTCTACGTGTTCGGGCCTTTAATCTGTGGCTAAATATCTAGAATGAAAAATTAAAATTATCTTATCTATTCCTCTATTTCTAATTCTGGTCATTCAAGAAGTATAATAATTTTCGCCTCCGGTTTGGGATTTATAAAACCTTCTATGCTGTCTGAAATACCAAAAGTATGTATAGTATAAAATAGTGGAGCGAGTACTGACTCTTGAAGTACTCCCACTAATACGGTTCTAATGGCTAAATGTTCTGAGCGTATTATAATTTTAATTTTAATTACTTTGACTATTTTTCAATTTAAAAATTCTCATTGTATAATATCACATCATGTCTTATCAATTGTCAGTTGTTTTTTTTTAAATTGAGATTTATCGAATTGGGTTTTAATTTATTGAAATTAATTTATTCATAATAAAAATAAATACACAGAGCCTCTTAAAAATTCATTTTTCCTCGGGCGTTGAGAAGAGAAAATCCTCAAACAATTTTCCTACAAAATACGGTGAGGGCCGAGAGTCCCTCTGGAAATAAATGTTTGAAACCCCGGGAGCTGCTTTAACTGACTCGTTCATGAATAATTGTCGGCGAATGTGTCCCAGAGCGAGGGGCTGTAATTATACCTGACAAAATTGATTCTCTCTCTCCCCTACCTCCCTCCGAGCTACGCACCTGGACATTTTTACTATCCCTGCAACATCCCTAAATCCTTTCCTCTAACATCCGCTAAGTCCTCCAGGACCGGGATAAGCCCAAAGTCCTTGTTTTATCAACCTGTAACACCGGAATAAAACTAGTTGGACTCCAAGCAAAAAATAAAATATGTTTCTTTCCTCGGGAAATCCATAAGTGCTCGTTTAATAAAAAAAATAAATTAATTTTAATGAAATTTGGTTTTTTCATAATGCTGAATTCAGTGTAAAAAAATAAAAATAAATAAATAAATAAAAAATAAAAAGCATTATATCACTTTGATTTATAATTTGTTTGACTACTTCATTTAAAGTTAATCAAATTCCGTTAATTATTCTTTTATTACAATCTGCTACAAATGTGGCCATACGTAATATATTGGGTTGTTTCACATGAAATGTCCGATTTTATAATATTTGAAATAAATAGAGGATTTTTGCGAGTCTCTGTTGTTGAAAAAGCTCGATACATGGGTACCTCACGATGGTGGTCCATGGCTGGAATCATACATTATTCCTTTTTGCCTAGAGGTGAGACCATTACCTCTACAACCTACTGCAATGAAATTGGCCAAATGCACGAAAAATTATTGAAAAAACAACCTGGATTGGTAAATCGGAAGGGCCCTATACTCCTACACGACAACCCCACGTTTCAAAACTTACCATGCATAAATTGAAAGAGCTGGGGTACGAAGTTCTTCCGCACCCACCATATTCTCCCGACTTGTCTCCAACAGATTATCCAGGAATTTAGACAACTTCTGCAGAGGAAAAATTTTTACAAATGATGCTGAAATCAAAAGTGCGTTTTCAGATTTTGTTTCACTTCAAAGCTCAGAGTTTTTCAAATCCGGGATAAAAAAGTTGTTGTCACGTTGGGAAAAATGTGTAGAAAAAAAAGGTAAATACTTCGAATAAAATTATATTGTTTTCATATTGTATTTTTACTAAAATCCCTATACCTTGAAAACGGACATTTCATGTGAAACAACCCAATAGATTATGTACATTGAGAAAAAATAATAAAAAAATAAAATATGTAAAATAAAATAAATAAAAATAGAACAGAAAATAACTTGCTATACATAAACAATATAAAGTATGCAGTATGCTTATAAAAAATAAATAAATAAATAAATAAACAAAATTAAATAATTAATTAATAGCAGTAATAATAAGCAATAAAACAAAATTAAATTAAAATTTAGAAACACTATCTTACTTTATTTAAAATACACACTCATCCTAGGGATTCCCTAGTCAGACCTGTCCCTCCACTTGTGGAGGTACAAGTCAGGCACAAAGAGGTCCCAGCTCTTTTCTCTCAGCTGTGTCACTGAAGTAAAAAAAAAATAATAATTAAAAAAAAACCTAGAGGAGGCTGAGTGGGAGCGCTATAGTACATTCACACCAGACATGAGTAGAGAAGTTGGCCGTTGCCTGAACTCCATAATATATAAATTTTACAAAAGATCTCGGATTGAGAGAAAAAGATCTCGGATTGGCTCAATCTTTCTCAAAAAGATTGAGCCAGAGGGTTAGGATGAAAGGAAAGGTTGCGATGGAATTTATAAAATATAAGAGGTATGAGGTCGAGGACGTATGGTATATTAAGATCATTATGTAGGATTTTGTTGGAGACATAGTAAAGAGCATTTACAATAGTTCGGAGGATTTTGGTTCGAAAGGATTGAATGCGTTTGATATTCGACTTTTTTGCTGTCCCCTATAGTTCAAGTCCATAAGTCCAAATGGGTTTAGTGATGGTTTTGTATAGGATAAATTCGTTTTTAATTGAATGATGATTTAATGATCTTTAATATTAGTTTTTTTTTGTTTTGTTTTTCATAATTTTTATATTACATATTAGAATTAATAAAGATATAGTTTTTATCATAAATTTATTTTAGAAAAAGATCGTTGAGATGAGTTCGGTAGCCATAATAGCCAGAAGATCCCTTTTCCATTCAACCCTTATCTTTTATTACTTTGCCACCATTAAACCCGAGGTTATCCTCCCAGACCTCCTCAGTAATTTCTTCAAGGATCCTTTCCCTTCGGGATTTTAATATCCTACTTTTGTTTGATACTTCAATTTATTTTCATTTTAAAACAGTATTCTAGATTTTCGTCATAGTTTCAGAACAAAATAATAATCTATGTTAATATCTCAATAACGATTAACTAATAACAAGGGACAGGAGGGGGACATTTTGGACAGGCGCAATTCTTTGCTCGAGTTAGAATGTGAATTACCACTGGTAAAAACCTACCCTATTAGATACAATACTTTGCAAGACCAAAGCAGAAACATATTTCAACTCTTCCGTTATCTGAGAGGATCTCTTTGGCAATTAGATTTTCATAAATATATAAGAAACATTTATACCAAAGATCATCTAATACAGAAATCACAAGTATAAGCATCAATGGTGGAAAACTTAAATAAGACAGTATCACTAGTTTAGATTCCGTCACACGTGGGGATCAAGGTTATAATTATTGACGTTATAAATATTTACACCTTATCTGGGATTTGCCAATTTTTAAAATATCGAGTAAAACTGACCTGGACCCAGCTTTGGAAAAATATTGAAGAACAAAATAAACTGAAAGCTATGCAATTATTTTAAAAAATACAAAAATATGGAAAAGTTTCAACCGTAGCAAGAGAAGAGAGGAAGTTGTTATAGCTATACTCGACTTACCCACGGTTACCTTATTACAAAAGACAGTCCGCCGAAGTGCGAGACATGCTGTAGTATACAATTAACAATTAAGCACTTACTAGAGAACTGCCCTATACTTATTTTCAGGAAGGGCGATTACAGAGGAACCTCCCTGCTGTACTTGATGATAATTTTAACAATATAGACAAAATTATACAATTTCTTAAAAAGTATAAATCATTTAATAAAATCTGAAAAAAATTATCTTAAACTAGAAAGAAATAAAGACTGGAAAAGGACACTGAAGACCCTAGATGTTTCCTGGTCATCTCTAATATATGCGCGAATCGAACCCAGAACACGGCCTAAACATCAATAGAATAGCCATGTAATATATTATTTTAGTTAGGAGTGAAATTGGTTGGAGTTGGCCACTCAAGCTAATACGGACAGATATAGTTGACAAATATAAGCTATTTCGCAAGGGGCAGTGTAGCCGTCGTTTTTTGCCCGATGGGGGGGAGAAGAGGGGGTGGGGCAAAAAGCATAGGCACCTGGTCCCCTAGCTCAGTGTTAATGTCCCTAACGAGCTTGGAATAATTTATAACTCCAGATTAGGGCACTTTTCATAAATCATATTTTATCAATTCTCTAGCGTTCATCTATAATATTATTGTAATCCGTTAAACATTCTGTTCTATGGTTATAGTAGAACCTCACTAATTCGACCTCTAAGGGACCAAGGGGTAGGGCGGAATGACCAAGAGGTCGTATTAACCGGAGATGTTTATGAATCATTTTTTTAATTGTTGAAAGAATATTATATTTCCCTCCAAATTATGGTGGAAAGATCCGAGCCCAAACAATCAGGCACTATTTATAGTAAAATGTGTCAGTTGTTTGGTTAGGCTGATAGTCCAGTCAATGTGTAGAGTGCATGAAATATGCGCTTATTTTTTACCACAGGGCATCGTCAGGAGCAGTTAGAAGATAAGCATACTAAAAGTCCCCGCCCCTGGGGGGTTAGCTAACCGCGGGGAGGAGGGAAGAAGGTCCCTTTTTTGGATTTTTCGATAATTTTTAAAAAACGATGGACTCTAGAAAAATATGTTTCGAATAAAAATAAAAGCCAATTAAATTTCCTATAAAATTGTTTACACACATATTTATCGAATTCTCAACCGCTTTCGAGATATACATTTGTTGAAAATCGATATTATTCTTCCATCTTCCACGATCGTTTCCAGAGTTTTAGAGAAATTAATTTACTTTAATTACATTTATATACGTTACATAATAAGCTCCTGACTCATTATAATCCTTTAGCCCCCCAACTCGACTAGTCGGCTCATCTATAGTAAATTTATTCATGTAAATCGCCCCTTTTTGTTTTTTCAATATTAAGGTCAATCATTTAATAAGAAAAAATATTTTTATTTAAGTAAATGACAAGACTTATCACTAAAGACCGGATTTTCGTGCAATTGCATCTTTTTTTTGCAAACTCCAAATTCATTAAAACTTGGATAGAAATTCGAATCATGAAAACTACGTTATTTCTATACTAGTTTTATATTGCACGAAATTGCATGTTTTGACGTTAATGCACGAATTTGCACGTTTTAAGGTTTTCCTGCATGAAATTGCACGTTTTAAGGTTTTAGTTCTGAATTTGTCTGTTAAAAAAGAAAATCAGTCAACAAAGCAGATAAAATATAAATAAACACTATAAGTTTTATAAAACAAGTGAAATAAAACAAACCATTTTTTTTAAACAGGTTTTAATTTTTTTTTATAGGAGTTTTCAATTCTCGAGTCCCCCATTTTCTGGGAATTTTTATGTTTTTCAACATCCCACCCCTCCCTATATCCGGTAGCCGTGTTTGTATTTCTCAGTTCTTTATATTTAGCCCTTAGTTCTTTAGATGCTGCCCTTTTTTATTCCTAAAATTTGGATAGGTATGCAGAGCTAATAGAACATTTGGAAGAAGATGCTCTTGTTTTCACCAAATTAAAAAACATTGTAAAAACAATTCAGTTAAGTCCGAGTTGGCATTCATAAGGTCCCATTTTGGCCCAATACCCGTTGCAATAAAGAGTTTATAGGCCAAAAATCTATCGTTAGATGAACAAATTAGTATCGTATTAAGTGTTGAAGAGACACTCAAAAAAGTAAATAACGACAAAGGGAAATTAATTTATGAAAAATTTCAAACTGTTTTTGAAAAATATCTTGGATTTAAAATTTTTTACAAACATTTAACGACGTTTTAAATGGCAAACATTCAGATGTAGATGTGGCACCAAACATTTTAAGTTCCTATAAAAAATGCCCACTCACCAGTATTGATGTAGAAAGAGCTTTTTCTCTTTTAAAACATATCCTCGATGACAGGAGGTATAATTTGACAGAAAAAAATTTTGAAATGTATAGTGTAGTAAATTGTTACGAAAAAAATTGATTTCTTTATTTTGTTTATGTCTTATTGAATTGTTTATATCGTCTAAATAATTGATTCTTGTCCTAGAAAATGTATTTTATAATTTAAAAGATAGATTTAAAATATATTCTTTTAAAACATAATAGTATGTATCTACTTGATAGTAATAAATAGAATTTTGTATTACGTTTTGTTTTACAATGGCATATAATTATTGTTGCTAAGAGTGTTTTTTATTTAAATATTTCAATACAAAATATAGTTTAAACAAAGGAAAATTATTAATTTCATTATATTCAATATTTTACTTTATTTTATGTCTACTTGGGTGCTAATAAAAAATAAAAACCAAAATCTTTTTATTTAGTACACCTTTTTACGCGTTTTGATTTTTTTTTATTGCACGTTTTGATTTTTTTTATTGCACGTTTTTGCACGTTTTGAAGTTTTTGTTGCACGTTTCAATGGTTTATACAGCACGAAAATCCGGTCTTTACTTATCACGAATAATTAGTCTAGACCTATGCATATTAAAAACAAGATTTGAACATATGGTTTAGCCTTGAAACTTTTCCAAGATACTCTTCTCTCGCAATGTCCCGGGTAGTTTTGTGAGGGTTTTTTTTTTCTATCAATTTCCTCAGATCGTCGTGATCAACAACAGAAGACCTAACAATTAGGATTGATCCTTCTATATCATCATGCGTACCTCAAGAAGACCTAACTACTCTTCGACCTTCCTTGTCTTGGAGATCAAAATCTCCAAGACGAAATTTTTGAAACTATTGCTTGTAAATTCACTGATGCGTCCTTCACCTAAAACAACATTAATTTTACCCGCGGATTGGGCCGGACTTCGACCAAATTTAAAATCTTCAAAAGAAATCTTTGTTTACTTCGCAAATACTTGCCTGAACAAAATGATTATTCAAAACCTGCATTATTTTTGCACTAACGGAGGTATGATTCGCCTTATTCTTTTTCGTGTTTTCTGATAATTTATTTTAACATAAACCTGATTTAATTTCCGGAAGAACCGATATGTTATATCGAACGATGATTGTTACATGTTATATAACATCGGATGCTATAGGGTTCGTGTTTAAATATCACAGAGAACAATTAAAATATAATTGCAGGTTAATTCCTCTTCCTAGTCTTAGGCACGGTACCTTCGCCATCCTCTCCCTCCCCACCCAGACGCCATTAGATGTTACGTGGACATAAAAACAGAAAGTGGGGGGAGAAGAGGTTGGGGGGGGGTTATTAGTGAGGAAGGAGAAATTAAGCGGCTGATGGAGTTGTAATAAAGTTAGCTCTTGTCGTGTTAGCCTCTCTCCAGGATCTCAGCCTGCCTTATCATCCAGAAACTTACTTTGGCCGTAGTTATATCCTGTCGATTCCTCATTAGAGATGGATAACAATCTTGTTCTTAACTGCAAGAAACTGTAAGAAAAAATTATCATGAAATTATATGTAATAATTACGGAAATAATGTTATTTGGTATTAATTCCATAAATGAAGTAATCAAAAGATTACTCCTGCGAAAATTAAACAGATTTTGGACGGTGTGTATTTCCTTTCATACTTCTCTGTAAAAGAATGAAGTATTTTATTCCAACTTCGATTTTGGTTTCTTCAACATTTACTAGAGAAACGTTTAAACCCTCCGACAGAATTGAGCTTTGGAGCTCCACTAAACCATCCAATTTCATTATCCATAAATATATTAATGTACCATACGTTTCTGATTAAGTTCAAACAAGATATCTAGTCTTTCACAGTAAACTCAACAACTATTCAAATCCCCTAGTATCTCAACTTGCGTCTTATTAAGCAGATAACCCTCTGAGCCTTTAAATGAAGGTAACCTAGGAACCTTCTGATATATAACTTTTATTGAAGTCCTACCAATGGGTAGTAGTTTTACTAGCAATTAATCGAAGTTATCGATTAATTACTCCTGAGCAAATTAATGAGGGCTTGGATGTTATGTCCTTCCTTTCATTCCCTAATCCACTAGTATCTAAACTTGCTTCCCATTCTATTAAACACTACTCTCCGAGGCGTCCGAAAAGATGATGGCCTCAGAACCTTCTAATATTGAACTATTATTGAAGTTCACTAATGAATAGTTGCTTTTCATTAATCAAGCGAAGTAATCGAATGATTGCTCCCGCGCAAATCAAACTTGGATTGCCCCTGTCCTTACAGCAGTGGTTTCAAATCCGAATGTGAAGTACTCCAAAAAATCTTTGATCCATCTCTGGATTGAAACGGTCCAAGCAACTCTGAAAAATCATTTTGCAAGTAATTAATGTTTTTTTCATGATTGTACTAAGAGTGTAGAGCTTAGAAAACAATAAATCGAGAGAAAAATAATATAATAAAATAAAATAGAACCAGTTCTTTTCTTTCAACTTTCCTTCTTTTCTAGGCCGGAATGTTATGGATCTCCAGTATATAGGATATTGTATAAATATAACGAATTTTATTAGCCTTTTTTTTAATCCTAAAAAGGTTTATTTATTTGTTGGATAATGTGAATTCATAAATTACTGTTAAAAAAGAATTACTTAATTTTTATGAATAACTTTTATTTAAACAAGATCTAGTTGTCAAGAACTTGCAAAACAACCGCCTATTGGTAGCACTTCAATAAAAGTTCGATATTACAAGGTCCCTAGACCACTTTCTTTTCAGACGCCTCGTAAGGTTATCTGGAATAGAATAGGAAGCGAGTTGAGATACTATTGGATTTGAATGATTATGAAGTTTACTACGAAAGAATCCTGTTTGATGTAAATCAGAAACGTATGTTACATTAAGGTCTTTATGTTTGCGACTAATTAAGGAGTATTGAAAATTTTCCATAGGATTGTGAATTTTAAGAATTGGATGGTTTAGTAGAGCTCCGAAGCTCAACTCCACATTTCCAAATAGATTTACTATCATGTAAATGAGTTTTTGTAATTAATCCGAAGGTTTAAACATATGTCTAGTTAATGTTGATGAAACCAAAATCAAAGTTGGGTTAAAATAAACATTAATATGACCACAAACATCTCCTCGCTCCTCTCCAATCAGGCTTCCGTTCAGGGTACTCCACTCAATCTGCCCTATTAAAGATAACACAAGACCTCCATTCCTCCATGGACCAACAGCAAATTGCAATCCTTGTCCTTTTTTTCAAAAGCATTTGATTGCGTCGATCATTCAATTCTCCTCTCCAAATTAAGTAACCTTTCCCTATCAGTGCTTTAAGCTGGTTCCGCTCCTTCTTGTCTCACCGTTCCCAAACAGTTATCATTCCCAACAAACCTCGATCATCCTACCTTTATCACGAGGTGTTTCTCAAGGATCCTCCCTGTCACCAATCCTCTTGTCTGCTTATATTAATGACCTACCCCTTGTTATACGCCACTCCCAGTATCATTTGTATGCCGACGACCTCCAAATCTACCTTTCCTTCCATCCTTCAGATATGTACGAAGCATCTCGTAAGATTCAGGACGATATTGAGAACATCAGCGGATGGGCAGTGAAAAATAAGTTACGCCTGAATCCAGAGAAAAGCAAGGCTATCCTTATCGGTTCAAAACCTACCCTTAATTCCCTCCCTTACTATCCATTACTTTACATCAGTAACCGTACAATTTTATTTTAAATTTCCATCAAAAACCTTGGAATCTCCTTTGATCAGCACTTATCCTGGAATAGCCATATTTCTCAAATTACCAGAAAATCCACCATGACCTTCAAACAGCTCCAAAAACATCGTTACTCTTCTCCCCGAAGTACCCGCCAACTTCTGGTATCCTCTCTCATTTTTCCCCACTTTGATTACGGGTGCTTGGTGTATGGGGGGCTGTCTGTTGAGCTAGAGATGAGACTAAGGAGACTAATGGAATGCTTCATAAGATTTATCTTTGGTGTCGACAGACGGTCTCACGTATCTTGACGGTACAATGAGCTAGGGTGGCTTTTCCCCGATTTTCGACGGCAATACTTCCTAGGCACTTTCCTATTCCAGTCATTAAAAACCAATAAACCTTCCTATATCCTAGACCTACTTACTCTGCATTCCTCCATTCACCACCTGAATACAAGATCCCAACCTTCCAACCTATATACCCCCTCACATAGAACTGCCTCCTTTCAAAAATCCTTTTGTCATCCGTGCTACTTCTTTTTGGAATTCCTTACCTATCCATATTCGCAAAGCCTCTTCCTTAATTTTTTTTGAACATCTTTTATTTATCCATCTCCTCAATCTTCAATCTTCCACAAAAATGTAAATGTACATAAGTGTGCAAAAATTTATACTGTTGATTGGTTTTTATTTTATTTTGTTGTATTTATTTATTTATTTTTTTACTCAACTTTAATTTTTAATTTTATTATTTGATTTTATTTTTTCTTCTCTCTTCTTTTCTTTTTTTTTTCTCATAATTTAATTTTTAACACCGATATGCTGAGTTTTAACTAATCTCAGCCAAACAATTGTACCTTTTATTGTGCACTTTAATTTTTCTTAGGGGACAGTCAGTCCCAGAATAAAGTTTATTTTTCATTTCATTTCATTTAATAATAGTTATTTCGTAAATAAGAAGACTTCTTGAAGAACAAAATGACTTGGAGCTTTGCATTTGTTCATACCACAGTGTAATAACTTTTCTTGGATGGTAATATTTTTTTTTTAAATGATGTAGAAAACGTGACGTTCTACTCCATAAAATATAACAAGTGTCTAACAGAAGACAAATTAAAATGAGGTTGAATCTGTAAGTCAAAGGAGACACGTCTTTAAAAGTCTTTATTAGATCTTTATTGATATTTATGAGGCTGTGGATGGGCTGGGCGAGGACAGGGAGCTGAGGCAGGGAACGCACTCAAAAGGAAGACATGATATACTGTCTTATTATTATGTTAATTTCTCTCACCTGGGGTTCCCTCCCCTCCCTCGTCCCTGCCCCTTCCTGTTTCTTGTTGTATCCTATAAATCAGGATTTATATATAATGTATTGACACCCTGTGTCCAGGTTCGAAGTTATTATTTCACATAAATCATTAGTATTATTTAAAAAATAAAATAAATAAAAATCCATAGTTTAGTTCCTGACTCCGATATCTTTTTCTAGGAATATAGAGGAGAGGGTAAGGAACTATCTTAATATTCCTTAAAAATCTTAAGTAATCACAATTATTTAAACTTAATCTAATAAGACGAGGCTAAGATATCTTTTATATTCGTTCAGTAAAATTCCGGTGTACCACAAGGGTCAATACTTGCTCCGCTATTATATGTTCTCTACGCTTACGATGCGACTTAGCTCTGAAATATGAACAGCAAAATACGCTGAAGACACATCAATACTAACAGATATAAAGAACTTACCACTGCTTCATTAATTCTCTGACAAAATAAAAATATTATAATTACAAAGCTTCCAATTAATTACAAAGACTCATTTACTCGACAATAATCAGGCCTATTTGAACGAACGGGTTTGAGCTTCGTTTCTCCAATCCAATTCTTACAATAAAAAATCCTTCCTAAAATCCGCAATGCTTCCGATTATGTCACGAATAAACCTATCAATAATAATTAGTATTGATGTTACATGGATGATATATATACTAAAGTTTTAAAAAATATAATACAAGAAATCCATTCAAACATCAAATCAAATCAAACATTGGTACTCACCTCAGGAGATCTAGGAGATATCAGAAATATATCCATCGTGGAAAAGGAAAGGGGGTAGGTAGGTTAAAGTTTTGGGTTTTTTTATGGGATTTCCCTTATGAATTATTGAATTTTTCCGTTCCTATAGGAAACAAATTTAAAATAGGGCCATTGTAAATGTTTGTCTGGTCATTTAAACAATAATATTTATGTATAAAACCGATCCAGATTTTTGTTTAAATGACCTGACAAACATTTCCGATGGCCCTATTATAAATTTGTTTCCAATAGGAACGAAAAAATCCAATGAGTCACCAAGGAAATCCCTATTGTAAACTCAAAAATTTAACCTACCTGCCCCCCTTCCTCTATCTACGTTGGATATATTTCAGATATATCTTAGATGTCTTCAGGTGAGTATCAATGTTTGATTTCTTGTCTTACATTGTTGAAAACTTTAGTATATATAATCCATGTAACATAGTACTGATGTGTTGAAAATATTGTGTTTTAGAACTGAAGATGAATGTTAAGAATTCGAAACTAGTATTCTAATAAAATAATCCCAATAGAAGTGGCAATTAATTCATCAATCCTAAGTGTATTGATCCTTCTATACCATCATGGTGTGCCTATAGCTATCCATAATGGTTTCAACGCTCCATTTAATGTTGATATGGCCCAACCCAGATATTGCCAGCTTCATAACCATTCGAATCCACTAGTCTCCCACCTTGCTTCTCAATCAATTCCTGAAAATCCTCCGAGGCACCTGAATATATGTCCTACAGATCTTCTATTGTAGAAAATGTATTGAAGTGCTACTAATAAATAGTTGGTAGATTCTCAGATAATGAAGAAGTTTTAGGTACCTCATTCGTAGCTGGGCATACAACTGTTGTTTTATTTTTTATCTCACACCTATTAAAAAATGTGTTGCTTTATTAACTAATTAAAAAATAACATAACTAACAATGTTTTGTTGGCATTTATTTATTTATTTTTTTTATATAATTTTAACATTTTTCGTTAGATTTCCCCTAATTACAATATTATATAACCTTGTTTAGCATGTGTGAAATTATTTTTTTTATTTCTTTAACCGTTTCTGAAATAATTTATTTCCACATCACATTTTTACAGTATATCCCATGGATGTAACATTATTATTTTTTTTTCTAGGTACTTCTTATTAAGTGGTAAATACGAATCAGTAATGGTTTCCAATATTTTTGTTCAAAATAACAGTTGAAATGTGATTTTGATTGCAATCTTATAGCAAAACAAAAACAAAATACTACTTGTGTTAATACATTAACTTAAATATTTTATAACTGTATTAAATATAAAAAAATAACCATATTGTTTATTAAATTATAATTTATTTCCATGATGATAAGTAAATCAAAAAATCTATTAGGAAATAAAAATCTGTTGGTAAATACTGAAGTAGTAATGTATAAACTTCATGGAATTTATAAAATATAAGTTTTAGTTTCTTTTATGAAATTAACATTTAAGTTCTACCAGGCAGTAAAATATTCAATAGATATTCTTAGTATTATTTGATTGTTTTTTGTTTTGTTTTTTGTATATCTCTTTGTGGTTTAAAATGTTAAAATGTCGGCTCTATAAATTTCCCTTTCTCTGAGAATCACCCAGTTGCTTTACTAATTGTTGTCATTTTCTTGTAATTATTTTCCACACATTTATTTGTTCTGTATATTTTTACAGTTATAAATATCTATGAATAAATGAAACAAAAAACATAAAAGTAGCCGTGAAAAAACATAACCACAGGACTTTATTATGTAATTAGTTACTAATAAATAATTTTTTATTAAAAATTGTATTTGATTGACCTAAAGTTTATTTAATGGGGAAATAAGCCGAGTATTAGATTAATTATTTATCTTATGTATTACATATATTTCTTTTATTTTTTCAGATATAAATAAAATGTATATATTTATAGCGAATTAACTCACTCTTCCAGAAAAAAAAAAATTATAATTTTAGGCAAACAATAAAGAAAGGAAAATTGATTTAATGGAAACAGTAAATGAGTGTTTCTGTGATCAAAGGTCTTTGCAGGCAACGTCAGTAACAATTTTTACTGTTCAATTTGTTTACAATTCATCTACTCTGTGCTTTTAACTGTCGGAAAAAGTAATCAAGCGTCGCTGGTTCATGTTTGGTTTTCCCTCTAATACAGTGTGAAGTTATGCAAGCGACCGCACACTTTGATAAAGCTTACCTCAAGAAGTTATGCATCTCAGCCTTGATGCTTGAAATTTATCCACAACCTCGGCAATAATTCGCTGCCTTTTACTTGAAGAATATTATAAAAATTATTGTAAACATAGTTTAATCTTGTCTTTTGTCTACTTTTATAGTAAATGTTTTTATAAAGTCCGAAGCTGCATTTTTCCACGTTAATTTCCCGGCGGTTTCACAGATTTTTCTTTCTCACTCCTGTTTGGATTATAGATTAGACTACAATATTGATTTATAAAAATGCACTATAGATTAAATGAATGATTCTCCTCTTTTTGACATATGACTGAATCGTAAGTGGGAATTATAGAGTGCTTTGTTTGGTAAGTTGATTTGAGACCCCAAAAAAGTAAGAAAAATAATTATTAAAAAATAGGAAAATTGACGTGCTACATATATATATTTAACAACATATACATATACTTATTATTTATGCAGTAGTGATATACATAAGTAACATTATTACACATATAATTAAAAAAAGTTTTTTTTAAAATTAAAAACCTTTTTTTTTAGCTTTTTATATCCAATTACTGAAATTTACAACTGTACAAAATAATATACATCAAGTCAATGTGAGTAGCACTTCGATAACAATTCTACACTAGAAGGTCCCTAGGCCATCTTCGTTTCAGCCGCCTCGGAGGATTATCAGGAATGGAGTGGAAAGCAAGTTGAGAAACTAATGGATTTGAGTGGTTATGGAGCATACTATGAAAGAATAGGTATCTGGTTTGGGCTAAATCAGCAACATATCGAACATTAAGATCTTTATGGATAAATTTATTGTTGACATTGAGGAGATTTTTCGAAGAATTTTGGATTGTAAGGATTGAATAGGAGATGAATTGGATGGTTTAGTAGCGCCCCAACTCAAAAACTAAAAATTATTGAATTTCGATATAATTCCTTAAGAATCCTTACTTTTAAAAACGATATTACTAAAAAAAAAAAAAAAGGTATTTCAGGACACTATTTGAGGAAAATATGTTTTAATGACTACTGAAAAGGGGTGGGAGGGAGAGTTTCATTAGTAACTGAATCTCATATCCTATTCAGGAATATTTCTCCTGTTGATATCACAAATAAATAGATCAGACCCTTATTAATGCGAAAATTGTATTAGGTTGCCCAAAATGAGGTGACCATAACTAGTGCTTTACCTTAGTGACTTCTCAAAAATATTGTTCAAGGTTCGCTGGAGACATAATTATGAAGTGGAATGTTAAGTATTAAATAGTGCATGTAACTGTCCTCGATGAGAAGACAGAGTGAAACATAGCGGTCCGGAAAGAGGATGAGTTCTGAGAAGAAAAGAAGGCGAATCGCGACCCCTAGCCCACAACGGCGCCCGATGAATAATTCAAAGGAGGAGCGGAAAGTTGACGAGTTCATTGTGCACTGAGGAGGCGATCCTGTCGCGATGGGAGATTATTCCTTAAGAAGATTAGGGCCTCTTCCAGGCTCCGAGGATTACCTTACAACAGGTCGTCTTAATCCTCTTCTTGTGCGCAATAACAATAGGTTCCCTCCCTACTCCTCCCAGTTTCCTCCCATCGCTAATAAACGCCAAGCTACTCCCCGCCTCGCTATTTATCTTCCACGGGAACGGCTGGCATGTTGTAGCTTCCGTATTATTTCGCTAATCCTTGTAAGATACTGTAGGAGTTCCTAAAGCCTCTTCCTTTAGACTATGGATGTTCCGATTCCCGATTTCGATTATCGATTCAACCGATAAAATCTGTTTCGCGAATCGATGATCCTAAATCGATTCTATTGATTCTATTCCTAAGGTGTCCTACAATGGACAGTTTTTTGGACACAGTTAATACAACATGTTTTCTTTTAGGTGCCATAACTCTTTAAGTTTATTAAGACACCACTCGCGACAGCAATTGAGCCCAGGCTTGGCAAAACCTGTGTATTATGGATATGATGTTCTTCTAGAAATTCATTAAGTACGTTTACTCAGACCTTGACTGTTATGAGATGTGTGGTCTCCACCCTTAAATCTGAGAAGCAGTTCCAGTAGCCGCTTAGTCTGTTTAGTTTTATATTTTTTATTGTGTCATAAAAACAGATTTTTATTTCATTTTTCACACTGGTTTTCGAGCCCTTAGTAATGCAATATCCACAGTGAGAGAATAAACTTCTGTTTACCATCCTAATTCCACTCTCTTCCTATCACAGGAACAAAATATATTAGGCCCTTACAAAATTAGTATAATTGTATTTAATGCCTTTTAAAAGTCTTTTATTCTTATTTATTCATTACTTTTAAACATTACCATGTAACATTATTATCATTAGGAATAATAATCTTGAAAGTGGTGAAGGAATGTTGATGAAAAACTGTTGGAGTTAAGGACATTATAATTATCTTTTTTTTTTCTTTTTTTTTTTTCCTAATCCTCCATTTATTTACAATACATACAATATATAATATATATAGATTAGGATCTTGGATTGCCTTGCGGCATTTGAAGATGGGTGTCCTCGGCAGCTGCTGGATCCACATTATACTCACCGTAAAAATAATTATCTATTAAATATTTTAAGTGTGTTTTCATAAGCGAGTGGAAGAAGCATTTTCAAAAATCAAATTCTATGAAGATAAGTTTTATTGGGAGACAAGAAATCATATTGCGATGGTTTCTCTCCATTGTTTTCACTATCTTGCAACTATTTTTAAAGCATTTAAAAGTCATTTTTACAATTAATTTTCAAACATAACTTATCTTAAGGATGCGTCAACCATTTATTCATTAAGCTCATAAATACACAACTAACAAAAATATATTTTATTCTCAGTACATATTGAATAAAAATATGAAACAAAAAATTATAAAGCTTGTGGGTGGGGACTAGTGAGGAATAAATAGAGTTGAGGTTGGAAAATTATACAGACTTTGTGCCGTTTTAATGGATTATCTCTCAAAGTCCCTGGGATTTTGAAATTAAGCATTTATTTATTCATTTGTCAATCCCTAATGGAATACAGTCCTCCCACCACAAGGGAAATAAAATTTATTTTGATAGAAAAGTTGAAATAACTGACAACAGCTCCTATTTACTTTGACATTTAAAACATATAGCGGGATTTATCAATTTATTTGGTTATTATTATTAATTTTTATTATTTTTTTTTTTTATTGCAAAAGTTGTGACTGAAAATTTAGTTTTATTGTTCGCTAAATGAATGTTATTTTATATAAACCCCATCAAAAGTATCGCAACACTTTGAATATTTGAATTTTATAAAAACATTTTTTTTTTTTCATAATGAAGAAAGGTTCTGAAGTCTATAATAAACATTCCTAAACTAAACATAAACAATTTTTATTAAAATAAATTACAATATTTCTTTCAATAAACACAAAAGTTAAAAAGCTTTCTTTTTAAAATTTTCATTTTTTACAATATCAACTTTACAATTTTAAATTTTATATTTAATAAAGCATATTGCCCCCTCTGGCTTGAATGACTGCTTCCACTAGTCTCGGAATACTTGTAAATAACGAAACGAATGATAAACATAGACTGAAGGGAATTTAAAAATTAATGCAAAATTCCATCGTCTGTCATTAACACGGAAAAACATTGATGTGTCTAATCCTTAATGCCACACGTTTAATAAATAATATTAATATAAATATAAAACAAGGGGTCACCTGTGGTGTAGTGGTTAGCATAGCAACCTACTAACCCAAGATCGCGGGTTCGCAGCCCGGCAGATGACCATTGTAAAAATCCTTAGCTATGCCGTCCTTCGGAAGGGACGTAAAATGGGGTCCCGAGCCTTGCGATGTCAGGTACTCGTTAAAGATCCCTATCCTAATTATACCTTAGGCAAAAATAGCATCGTCCGATTAGCCATAGCAGCATAAGTGACGTTAAACGAAATAAACAAACAAACAAACAAACAATATAAAACAAGTATGGATTAAGGTAAAGAACAGGAAAATTTTGATAATTATGGGTGTTGCAATACTTTTTACTGGGAGTTTATATATATATATATATATATATATATATATATATATATATATATATATATATATATATATATATACACACAATTGGGAGTATAATCTTAATAAAAAATTTCAATTTTAGTAAATTCTATGGGTCTCTCGTGGATACCAGCAACAATAAACAATATATTTTTTTTTCACCTTTTCAAACTTTTTTTTTTTTTAATTAAATATTAAACTGATAGGTACGAAAAAAATATTCAAAATATCGTTAACATGTCCTGCCTCAGAGTATATCACAAAGCTTTCACTGATGTGCCAGACGTCAACAACAAAAATTCTACCTTCGATGGGCGAACCTGTGCAACGATGAGCCGTCATCTCTCGACACGGCGTTGACTGATATGATCCCGGCGCAAGGCCTCAACAGTTATTCAACCAATTCGGTGCCTGAGGATATCAGCTGTTAACAGCTTTGGATAAAAAGATTTGAAAAAATTATTTTTTTTTATAATATAAATTTAAATCAGATAGGTTTGAGTAAAAATAAAATTCCCCTCTATCCCCGAAAAGCCTAAAAAATCAACTATCAGTCATCTTTCTATTGGAACGAAAGTTATAGTTAGTAAACTAGTTCAAATAGTAAGAATATCAAAATTATTTCCATAAATCGTTGCATTTATTCGCTAGTACCCTATTGTCAATTTTAAAAATATATCTCGAGTCCACCGCAATTTTGACCTGAAAGGAAGGTTAGAGAGTTGAAATGTTGTGATTAATATCTTTTTCGCAGAATATTTTAGAATGGTGTCAAAATTTAAAAATTAATATAATAAATAAAATTAGTATCTGCTTCAGATGTGGCTAATAAGTAATATGTACGGCTTTATGAATTCATTCACACAATATATACAAAAAGAAGTAAATGTGATTGAAGCACAGAAAATAAATCATACAATTTAAAAATAATATAAAGAAATATACAATGTATTAAGATAAACTATACAACATACAAAGTGAAATATATAAATATAAAAAAAAAAATAATAATAAGAATGGAATGAAATTATTTTATTTTATTTTATTTTTTTAAATTTTTATAGATATTTACAACTGCATAGTTCATATACATCTAGTAAATGTACGGGCAAATAAACACATTATCATGAAAATAACTGGTAAAGCAATCACCCATTGGTTGCACTTTAATAAAAGTTCTATATCAGAAGGTCTCTAGGCCATCTTCTTTTCAGACACCTCGGAGACATAATAGAATGTGAAGCAAGTTTAGATACTAGGGGTTTTGAATAGTTGTAGACTTTACTATGAAAGGACAGATATCTTTTTTAAACTTATTAGAAACGCACGGAACATTAAGATCTCTTATGATAAGTTTGTTTGTGACAAAGTAAGAAGCATTGAGTATTTTTCTAAGGATTTTGGATCGAAAGGATTCGATACGAGAAGAATTAGATGGTTTAGTTGAGCCTCAGAGCTCAACTCCGTATGTCCAAATAGGTGTGACAACATTCATATAAATGAGTCTTGTAGTAAAAAATTAAATCAAAAGTCAACAACACAATCATGGTTTATTTTAAATATACACCCATCCTAAGGATCGCTCAACTAGATCTGTCTCTCCACTTATTGAGGGACAAACAAGGCCCAAAGAGATCCCAGCGCTTTTCTCTCAGCTTCGTAACTTGTGTAAAATACCCAGTGGAGCCTAATGATCCAAATGTCCCTTTTGTTGCATAATAATCTTCATAACCACTCGAGTCCATTGGTCTTCTAATAACCCTCCTAACCATTCTGAAAAGATGACCTAGATAGCGTCTAATAGATTCTTTTTTTACAAGTTATATTAATGAGATATCCTCGAATAAAATTGAGGAATATATTATATTGGGTTGTAAATCAGACCTACTTGGACTATAGAGTATAGAGTTATGCGGTTCCATTTAACTATGAAATTCTTTCTGCATACGATCACTCTATTTCAAAATCCTTCAAAAAATCCTTAATGGTTCTTACTTTGTCACAAATAAACTAATCCACAATAACCTTAATATCCAATATATCGCTGCTTTGGCACGGACCAGATACCTTTCTTTTCACAATAAACTAAAAACACACCCACATCAACAAGTTTCTCAACTTGCTTCCTATCCCTTTCCTAGCAATCTTTTCTAGAATTTTCATTAGAGTGATATCAATGGATTGCCCCTCTACAGGTCTTTTTCATGACTACTTTGCATTGTAATTAGCGCATATTATTTAAAATACGATGTATTTTTGTAATACGTTTTTAAATTTCTATTGATAAAGCAAATAAAAAAAAACAAACCATCTTTTATGTACGTTACAACCTTGTTTAGTCGGGCCCCTTTATGTCGGATCTCTGGGTGGGTATCCCGGATCAGTTCACACCGGCCGAGCTTCTCATGTTGAAAAGAATGCAACTGCAAGGCTCGAAAACGGTATTCAAAGCTGATGCAGAACAGAATGTTTTAGAAAAATTAAACTGTATATACAGTATTATAGTATTTTAAGTGTTTTTTTTTTTATCAATAAAACAAATATTGTGTTGTTGGTACATGTTTTCTTTATTTTTCCAACATTCTCCGTTTAACCCGGATTCCCGTCTAGTCTGACTTAACGAGGTTGCACTGTATTTGGAATTTTGGCTTTCTTTTTATTTCGTTATTGTAAAATAATATGGGACAGTAAATATAATATTTTTCTTGATTTTGTTTCTCCTTTTTTTTTTCTTTTTTTTTAGTTACTTCTAGATTGCAAAAGGGTCAAGTTTGAATTATAAGCAAGATTTAATTTATTAAATTGGAGGATACACAACTATTTAGCAGACAAATTGTACAAAGGGAGTAAATTCCTAGTTTTGTCGCCGCGGGCAGTGAAACGTTTGAGCTGATTACAAAGTTGAGAGCCTAAACTAACTCTCTATTAGATTAACTAACTATTTAACAATTAAACAACAATATAAGCTGTTTACAGTCGCTTTATAGCAGAAATTGATAACGGCCCTGAGGTTATTACAAGGGTAAGCCTCCTAACCGATATTGGTTAGAGCTCGCTAATACAATGGATCCCGCCACTGCCTTTGACCCCGCGTGGTGGAAATCTACTCCCACCCCTCGCAACAATTATCTTTGTTGGGAGAGCTATTTAATAAGATACCCCCCACCCCTTCCACGACAACAGGTGAAAATAACTGCCAGCTTCAACAGGTAACTACACACCTGGCTACCTTTGTTTTACTAAACATAATTACTCCTCATAACTTTATCGCGTTCATTTAGCTATATATATTTTAGAAAATAATTATATAGAAACTATTACTATAAATTATTACTATTATAACTATAAATTATTCGGTGCACACAGCAGGCAGTGATAAACTATATATATATATATATATATATATATATATATATATATATATATATATATATAGGAGAGAGAGAGAGAGAGAGAGAGAGAGAGAGAGAGAGAGAGAGAGAGAGAGGATGAGTATCTCTTAGTGTAAAAAAAAAAAATCGGATTCAGCATTAAATTTTTGGTAATTGCTGAGTACCTGTCTGTAACTTTGAATTTTGCAAACTTGGTATCTAAAGAACAGCTTGATCTTCACATTATTTGGGGAAGTCACAATGTCTAATATTACTTCAACGCTCACCGTTTTTTGAAAAATCTATCCACAAAACGTCAAATCTCACAAAAACTTGAAAATTTAATCAGCTTTCGAATGACATATTAAACGTAATGATTTTGTTACAATTTCATGGAGAAATTCACTTTTGAAACCGAAAAAACATGGTGTCTTTATTTGGCATACAAATCAGTTACTTGTGTAAATAAAACATTATGACAATCCCTTAATTGAAATTTGCATTTTAAACTTAATAAACGTTTCATTGGAATAAAAAGCAAAGAAAAAAAAATTATAGTTAATTAGAAAATAAAGGAAAACTGTCAATAAAGAGACACCAGATTAGAGGATCTTATGTTATTACATTTATTTATTTATTATTATTGTTTAGGATTTATTTTATTAGATTTTCAATTTAATGTTTAAAATCCAATGACAATGAACATAGACCTCAATTTTGCTATTAGTTTCTGAATGCAGACGATATTAAAGAATACCACTTTTTGCGGTGAATTTATGGTTAGATGATTCTATTTTTACAGGGGAAGGCATTTAGAATCCCTTACTGAGAATAAAATATAATGCTTTAGTTTCCGGGAAGTAATTCTTTCATATTGATAGGAAAAGTAATGATAGGAGATTATGTTTTTAAAAGTGTCGTGAAGTGGAATAGTTGGTTATGCAGGACTTTTTTAAATAAATGATTTTGAGATTTTGAATATTTATTTTTATTATTAATGAAAAAAAAAAAATAATAAAAAAATAAAATAAAACCTGAATCTATATAAGTCATGAAGGTGTTAGGACCCAGTACTTTTCCAGTAGCGGGAACTTCACTCAATCGCCTAATTCTCCCCCAATTGAGGGTACCTACCTTATAGGTGCCAGATGTTTCCCAGAAGGTTCTACCAGTTGAAATAGCATACTATATAATTATATGTCCAAGTCGAATTTGGTTCTTTTATAGAACAGGTAACCCGGTTACATTCTAGTAACTATATAAATCACTATCGCATATTAATATGATATTGGGTTATCGCATCGTCGCCACTGTATAAAACTAATGAATGTAAAAAAAAACGTACATTTGTATTCTACAAAGCCTGTCTGTGATAAGATGCAAGAAATTTGTAAAAACGATATTACTGATTTCGGTCTTATAAGTGCCGATCAGATTTGAAAATTTACCACAAGGTCTTGTAGAAAACAACAGTAAACGAACGGAATGGAAAAAATAAAAAAATAAAAAAAAACATTGTTCACATTTGCTAGTTTTACATAGTACCGACGATATGATTACATTTATTTCAAATAGACTTGGTTCGAATTCTTCACTCCTCATATAAATTATTATTTGTGATGGAAATTTATTTTTAAATCTTGGTAAGGGTATCGAAAATTGTGATTCTATTGTTTGGAAACGTTAACGGCATCGATAATCGACACATCTTTACCGACAAACTTCGGTAACGACACATGACTAGTTGTAACTTATGAATGAAGTTATTTAAAAATGTTTCCAAGAAAAACCTTGACCAGGTTCAGAAATGGTAGTCGAAAATGCGTAGGCAGCTATACATGTTCATGAGCGAGGCAAGATCTAATCTCCCTTCGGGTACTACAAGACAAAAGCTTAATAATAGAGCACTATATAAGGTAAACTTCATTAAACTTTAATATAGTTAGAGTATAGAGTTTTCGAAAAGGAAAAAAAAAATAAATGAAGAAAAAAAAAAGGAAAACAAACGTATTGGCTTGCAACCTTGATGACTCATACTGCATTATTCACCTTTGCTATTATCTTGTTCGAGTTGTAAATAATCATTTTATTAGTCACCATTTTATTGGTTTAATATTTTATGGTGATTGTGAACTAATATAGGGTGTGACTAAATTGGATGAGATTTAACCCAGGTTTGACTCATAATGAAGCAAAAATATAATATTAAACATAGCAAAGAAATAGCAAAATGAGTTACTCTGCGAATACCTCCTAAATTTACTGCATTTTGCGAAGTTAGTATCTTATCACTAACATCTCAATAATATTCTGCCCACACTGTAACTTTAATCGAAATTAAGTGATTGTTCCACTGTGTTTTACCATGGAGGTTGTGGAGAAATCTTAAATATCCTCCGATCATTCGTCACTTGTTAGGTCGTCATCTGAGGACTGGAAGTGGCACACGGCATAGTCAGACGATCTTTCTACCAGGAGCCAAATCTTCTTCAATGGTGGAACGTTTTGTTCAATAGCAGTCTCCGAGATAATCCGCTGTTACCCGCGCTGTAAACTACATTTCTTCTGGACCTAGACCCAACTTTTTCAGACGATGAATGATCTGATGACAATTTTGTCCTGTAATAGCAAGTAACCTTATCCCAGACCGTATTTTATATTTATCCCGTATTTAGCCATTTATCCCTAGCGCCAAATTGTATTTTCCGGTGATTCCATTGTAGAAAACTTTAGGTTCTTCTTTTAAAATTTCTCCAGAAATTAGTGAACCATCTCCGAGGTCTCGTGACAGTCCTGATTACTAGGGGGTCCGGATTAACGAGATTGTACTGTTAAAGCTATTAGCTAGGCTTGTTCACTACTCGTGTATATTTAAATAATCATATTATTTAAGAAATAGTTTTTTATTAATTTAATTTATTTTATTAATTTATTTTTAGAAAGGAATGATAGTAGATATAATGATCCAAATACACCTTTTTTCCTTGACCTGAAACCCCTTAAATTCTCCGAATTCCATCAAAACCTTTCCAACCACCATAACCATCTGCTTCATTCATTTTCCAGCTTGACGCATCCTTATAACCCACCTTGCAGATTAAAACGGCTGTGACACCGAGTGGCTTCTTAACTCAAGTATGCGACTGTACCAAAGCTCTCTCTCCCTCTCTCTCTCTCTCTCTCTCTCTCTCTCTATATATATATATATATATATATATATATATATATATATATATATATATATATATTAAGTCCCTTAAGAATAAAAAAATAATGTACAATCAAGGGCCTTCAGAGCCTTAAAATAAAAATATTTACATAACAAAGTAACAGATAATAATAATAATAATAATAATAAAAAAGAGCAGAAAGAAGATATTAATAAAAGTAACAGAAAATTTATATTAATTTTTACAAAAAAAAAAAAAAAAAAAGATTTCTTAAATATAAACTGTTTATAATTATAGTTTATAGTTTATAACAACTAGAAAGTGGCTATTGTCAGTTTTTGGAGGAAAGGATCTGGGTGGATAGTAGGTGGTTAAAGAAGTGGTATTTGAAAGTAGAAAGGTTAATTGAATGACGAATGTTGAGAGGGATGGAGTTCCAGAGAGAAGAGGATCGGATTACGAAAGATCTGTCGAAAGTGGCTGAGCAATGAGCAGGAGTATGCAAATCTGATTGACGAGATCGGGTTTGGCGGGTAAGAATTGAGGATTTGAGTTGAAGGAGTTCGGAAATGTAAGGTGGATGATGGGATTGAACGGTTTGAAAAAGTAAGGATGCCAGGAAATACTGGCGACGGTGGGAAGGAATAAGCCACTTTAACTCCGCATAAAACTGCGAAACGTGGGCGCTCCTCGGGATCCCGAAAATAAAGCGGATAAAGCAGTTAAATAGTCTTTTGATTTTGGCCTCGAGATCCCCAGAAACACCCCCATAGACAGCACAGCAGTAGTCAAAGTAGGGGAAGATGAGAGAGGTAACTAGTAATCTACGGGTTTCGAAAGGAAGAAGGTGGCGAACGTAATTGAGACGTTTTAGGATAGGGATGGTGCGGCGGGAAATTTCGGATACGTGATTTTTCCAGGATAGGGTTTCATCGAAAACAACTCCAAGATTTTTGACCGAGGAGTAGAATTTGATAGGATCACTGTTCAGGAAAAGGGTAGGAATAGAGGAAATGGTTTTTAAGAGGTGACTCGAACCTATTACAATCGCTTTGGTCTTTTCAGCATTAAGATTTAGCTTGTTTTTCGATGCCCAGTTACAGATTCGATTCAGGTCTTCTTGGATCCTTTTAGTGGCTTGTAGTAAGTCAGAGTTGGGAAAGGATAAATAGATTTGGAGATCATCGGCGTAGAGATGATACCGACAATGATGGATGGAAAGCGGAAGGTCATGTCGGATTGATAGGGATTAAGGAGTGAGCGTTCTTCTAGGAAAACTGAAAGTTGGGACTGAACAATGCGTTCCAGAGGTTTCGATAGGTTGGAGAGGAGGGAAATAGGACGGAAGTCACTCGGAGAGGAAGGATTAGGGATTTTGTTCAGGGGCGGACGAGCGCTGTTTTCCAAGAAGAAGGAAATGTCGAATTTTGAAGAGAAAAATTGTAAATGTGGTAAAGGAGAGGTATAAGTGTGGGAAGGCATGATTTGATAAGTTTAACTGGGATATTATCGGGTCCATAGTCATTTGTTCGGGATTTCATAATGGTCGAAAGTATATCTCAATGGGAAAAGAAAAAGTTTTTTTAGGTAATTTTTCGAGCAGAGGATTCGGAGCTAGGGAGATGAAATGTTGATTAAGTTCATCCGGGAAACTGCAGTTGGGTTCAGAAAAGGTTAGTTTTCTCAGGATTTTCCATTGGAATTTTGATTTAGAGAGTCGGATAGCCGATTGGGTTTGGTTTCGTAAAATTTTGAAGGAAATATAATCTGTTGGGAATCGGGTTCGACGGAATTTTCGTCTGGCTGATTCTCTTTTCTCATCATCATCTCTCTTATCTCAGGAGTCAACCATGGAGCGGAAGGACGGCGCATCGATAGTGTTTTTAGAGGAGCATGAGTATTTAGGATTGAATGAAGGTTTGAAGTAAGGGTGTAGATCATTGGTTCAATCGAGGTAAAGGAATAGATACACGTCCCATGGGATGGAATCAAGATCAGGTTTTGAAACTGTGGGTATAAGGGTATATATATATATATATATATATATATATTGAATTTTATAAAAGCGTATTTTTTTTTTTTTTTTATAATAAAGAAAGATTCTGAAGTCTATAATGACAATTCTTAAACTAGTTATATAAATATTTTTATTAAAATAAATTACAATATTTCTTCCAATAAACAAAAATGTTAAAAAACTTACTTTTTAAAACTGTCATTTTTTACAACTTTAACTTTTAAATTTTTAATTCATATTTAATAAGACATATTGCCCCTTTTACTTGAATGACTGCTTCCACTAGTCTTAGTATACTTGTAAATAACGAAACGAATGACAAACATGGACTGAATGAAATTAAAAAAAAAAATAATCTTAAATTCCATCGTTTGTTATTAACAGGGAAAAACATTGATGTGTCTAATCCTTAATATATCACGTTTAATAAATAATATTAATATGAATATAAAACAAGTTTGAATTAAGGTAAAAACTAGGAAATTAACTAAAGTTTTCAAAAATGTAAGACGAGAAATCAAACATTAGTACTCACCTCAGGAGGTCTAAGAGATAACTGAAATATATCCATCGTGAGAAGGGGAAGGGGAAGGTAGGTTAAAGTTTTAGGATTTACTATGGGATTTCCCTTATGACTCATTGGATTTTTCTTGAAAAAAATATTTAAAATAGGGCAAATTTTAAATTTGTTTATTTTTATTTTCTTACTTTGTTTTTTTTTATTTTACTTTATTTTATAATGTATGAATGAGTCTTTGTCATCCATATTACTCATTGGCTTTGAGTAAGGTTGCTTGTGACTATTCAAAAAAAAAGAAAAAAAAAGGGTACTTGTTCGCTGTATCATGCCTCCCATTCTTCAAGGTCACTAATCCTTGAATCGGATTTCCTGGGCAGTACCTTCCACATCTATGCCCCTTGGAAGACTCCTACACGACCTCATGGGAGGTAATATTGGAGGAATGGATGAGGTGTAAAATGGCCGCCAGGAGCGAGGAGTGATGAGGCAGAGGGCGCGTATATCCGGCCGCTAGACAATGGCCCGTTATCAGCGGCTCTGCCCATTGTCGCCTCTGACAGCGGCTTCCCTTCTCCGCCCCCCCCCCCTTCTCTTCCATACTGTCTGCATTTCCTAGATTACACTTTACAATTTAAAATTAAAAAGGAAAAAAAATATGTGTGCACACGTCCATTATTTTTTCTAAAATGTGGAATAATTACAAAAAGATTTTTTTTTAAACTACTAATTTATTTAAACTTACAACTGTACACATTATATACAAGTAAATTTGAGTAAATCATAACAATGACTCGTCTATAACATGTAAAGAACCACGTACTAGAAGTACATTTTTTTTATATATAGAAATTTATAGAAATTTACAACTGTACAAAATACATACACCAATCAAATGTATTGATAACGTTCACAATAACATTTCAAAACCTGAAAAGAACAACTCATCAGTAGCACTTCAATAACAATTCTACACTAGAAGGTCTCTAGGCCATCTTGTTTTCAGACGCCTCGGAGGATTAGCGAGAATGTAGAGGGAAGCAAGTTGAGAAACTAACAGATTTGAGTGGTTATGGAGCTTACTATGAATGGATAGGTATCTGGTTTGGGCTAAATCAGCAACATATGGAACATTAAGATTTTTATAGGTATGTTTATTGGTGACAAAGTAAGGAGCATTAAGGATTTTATGAAGGATTTTGGATTGTAAGGATTGGATACGAGATGAATCGGTTGCTTTAGCTAAACTCTGTACATCCAAATAGGTTTAATCACAGTCATGTATATGAGGCTTTTGTAATTAATTGGGAGCTTTGAACGTTTGTCTAGTAAATGTTGAAGTAGTCTGTAAAATTGTACAGACTCTTATCGATAAATACTCGCCTCTTATCGATCAATTTTCAATCTCACTGTCCAGATATTGTTGCTTTTTAATTAAAAAATTAATTGAAATAATTAGTAGAATTTATTACTGCTAAACGTTCCTGGAGCTATAAAGATAATGTGGTGAAGCACTCAATCAGTCTAATTTTAGCCAGGTTAAAATTACTGCTTTGCCTGGAAATATCATTGTAGAAATAATGCTCAAGTTTAATTACTTGTAAAAATTATCTAAGTCCTTTACTTATTAGGTAGGGCGTAAGGTGCTAGTGTATTATATGGAGGTAAAATGTATTTTTCTCGATGCAGTCCTAGAAGTGATTTCGTTGGTGAGATTAGTTTGCATATAATTCATAGGTAATTTAATTTTTTTTAAATTATTTCCACGCATAACGCTAACATGTATTCAGGGTAGTGGATCACACTTGCCTATGTTTTTACTTCTCCCTTCTATAACCAAACAGAGTTGGCTTTATAAAGTTCTATAGGTAATGATGCCCCGTGAGAGAGGCAAACTGCTTTTTGCCCGCCTTTGAATCAATCTCCATGGACTGCCTAATGCTTTTGGGGCTTAAGTTTCTGGGAGTTCCATTGCTACAAGTCCCATGGCGAACTTCGCCTCTCGAGAGCATATTCCCCCTCGCCCTTCCAATACAATGTTTTTACGCTTTCAGTATTGGAAAGCTGAACAATTCATATATTTATACTTTATAATAAAACAATAAATCTTTATAGCAAAAAACAAAAACAAAAAAAAAAGGACATGGTCGTTTATTACTACATAATTTCTTTTCAACCTATACCACTTATTTGGAAAGCCATTACAATTCATGGTAGTTTTTAAAGGTATTGATGAAAAGACTTTGAAGGTACCTAATGGTATGATTAATAATTTATGAATTGTTTTCAACTGGCTAAATTCTTTAAAAATTTATTTTTTTTAATTTTTAATTTTTTCAGACTACTTCAACATTTACTAGACAAACGTTCAAAGCTCCCAATTAATTAAAAGACTCATATACATGACTGTGATTAGACCTAATTGGACGTACGGAGTTGAGCTTTGGGGCTCCTCTAAACCATCCAATTCATCTCGTATCCAATCCTTACAATCCAAAATCCTTCCAAAAATCCTCAATGCTGCTCCTTAGTTTTTCAACAATAGACATATCCATAAAGATCTTAATGTTCCTGTTAATATGTTGCTGCTTTAGCCCAAACCAGATACCTACCTTTTCATAGTGAGCTCCATAATCACTCAAATCCGTTAGTTTCTCAACTTGCTTCCCACTCCATTCCCGATAATCCTCCGAGCCGTCTGAACCGAAGATGGCATAGAGATCTTCTAGTGTAAAAGTTTTAATAAAGTGCCACTGATGAGTAGTTCTTTTCTAGTTTTAAAATGTTATTAAAATTGTTGTCAATGCATTTACTTGTTGTATACATTATGTACAGTTGTAAATTTTAATAAATGTATATATAAAAAAAAAAATTAAAAAATTAATATTATTTTTTTTCAAGTCGAGTAGCATGTCCAACAGAACTCAAAAGTTATGTTCCTAGTAACTATTTTCAAAGCGGCAAATGCAATAACACTTGACGCCATTCTCATAACTACCAAAGAAAGATAGGGAGTCACCAAATAAAAAAATTTGTTTTAACCATCTTTGGCAAACTGCTTCAAACCCAAGATACATTTCATGATTCTAATTAGTTTTAGGTAGAATACTTTAATTCTTTTAAATAACTTTAAATTCTTTGCCAAAGTTGTTAATAATAAATATAACTTGGTTTACTATATTAAGCGCCGCTTACTTTTTATACATTAAACGATATAATTTATTTAAATTTTATCTTAATCCCAGATAATTTTGTAGGCTTTTCAGTCACAATTGTAGCAAAAAATAAAAAAACAAAAAGTTTTTACTATTTAAATATTCATTATTTTTCAACTATTCTAGAAAACTAATCCCACCACATATAGCGCGCCGAAATACATAAAATCATAAACCACATGTGTTTGAAAAAAATTTTAAAATGCACTTTGCGTATCTATATATTATAAGTTTGAGGGATACGCGGCAGAATTTGTCTCCCGTTTTGCTCGCACCACTCACTTGACATAAAAAATATGGCAGAATAATAATAGAAATGCAAAAAAAAAAAGATATTGCGGAATCAATGATTTCCATACATTTATCCATAATTCAATCTTGTTCAATCAGTGTGCTGTTTGTAACATTTTCAGCTATTAATTAACTATTACTAGCCATACTACTATAATGGCATATAGCAAAACAAAAATTCTATATAATTAATCTAAGTTTTTTATCTTGTATTTTTATACCATAATCAAATACTTATCGATAAAACCATAAAAGTATCGATAAAAAAAAATAAATAAAAAAAATAAAACATAAGTACTTAAGTTTGAACTTAGGGGTTGGCTAAGTTTAACACGATGACTTAGGAATTTCCAAGTTGACTTAGCGTAATGATTGATTGAGTTCATTCAGAATTAGTTCTTTGTCGAGGTGTCACGGGGTTATAGTTTAAGTGATTAGCCGTCAAGTTTCAAGTTAATGTATAATTTGGTTGGAAGGTCGCCCCTTCACTACTGTATAATTTGGTTTAAGTTCTTAATTTAAAAAAAATTAAAAATATTTAATATTTATAAATAGATGAATATACTTTTTAAAAATATGAATTAATTAAAGTATTTGTTAGTATCTTTAAAGAAATGTATATAAAGCTTGTAATAATTAACAAGAATATGTCTTTTGGCTAGGGTCAATACGGCTTTGATGTATCGTTTTTCTACCCTCAAGAATGTGACATTTCCACACGATCTAGATTAGTTATTGTTGCTCGGATTTGAAATTTGCTAACAATTTCCTGACAGAAATTTAATGAAGAATATTTTTTGTTATATAACATTTGTCTCTAGGACTTACTGTTAAGAATTTATATTGGTTTGAATGGAAACACCCCTGTTTGAAACCGCTATTTTCTCTCGACTTTTTTTGTTTCGAATAATTATTGATTGTTAATTTAGTTTGATTTATAACTTGAGTAATTTGATCCTTTTAATTCTTAAATGTCAATTGGGGAAAGCAGTAGGATATAGATAGATATACGGTCAATTGTTCTTCCCAGTCAGGGAGAAATTATGTTTTATGAAATATTTTTTTAACTTTTATTTATTAACATTGAATTTAATTATTAGAATCTAAACGATTGAAAAGAAACACCCTGATAATAACATTAGTATATCACCATTAATTGAAATTACAACATTGAAGGAGATTTTTCCTACCGTATATAAACTATATTTCTGTGACAATTTATATTTATTTTATATAATAAACCATGTTTATTGAGTTTTCGTCAATAAATATGCCATTTAAAAAGTGGTCGAGGTACTTGGTAATAAAAATGGTAGTTGGTAGCCTTGAGGTCTGGAGAGAAGGGTGTTCAAGATAGAAATTCATAACTAGGCTCTTACAATCCCAACGACAACACCTTTCATAACGCCGATTTTTATTTTTTTTTATTTTATTTTACTTTTTTTTGGGGGGGGGGAGGAGGGGGGCTGTTCAATGCTTGAGCTCTATCGACAGCAATTATTTTCTCTGCAAGTTTCCCAACAGATCTTGGATTTTCATCCCCAAAAGCAAGAAGAATATTGTCATCCAGCGAAGAAGTCTAACTTCACTTTAAATATTTTTTTAATTGAACTTATTGTACCAATACTGCCTTAGAGGTTTCTATAGAATATAGATTAACCATTTTGAGTACACTATAAAAAAAAATTATTGGCTTTGATTAAATCTGCCAATGTTTAGACTTAGATTTAACTTAAATAAATATTTAAATTAATTAAATATTATATTTTACAGATGCGAAAACAAGAAGGCTGGGTGAAGAATACAACTAATTGAAGGTATGTGCTTTGAAAATTTATAATCTTAATTTTTTTTTTAGTTTTAAGTGCTATCCCTTCTCGTGTCAGGCAAGCCAAGTCCCTTGAAACGTTTAAATACCTTCAATTTCAGTACTTCGTAGAATAAAAAATAAATTAAATTACGCTCTTGCATTTATGGATTCCTATTAATATATCTTCGCATAACTTAAATTCCATTTAATTTAAAATTTTCTTGCTCTGAATATAACATTTAGGCACTTCTATTCTTAATACAAATCTAAGCATCGTGCTAGAATAATTTATTCCATATTAAATTTGTAGAATGTTTTTTTTATTTTTGCCTATATATATATATATATATATATATATATATATATATATATATATATATATCTATATATATATATATATATATATATTCAATTAGTATCTATGTATACGTTATCATTTTTATTATTTTTTTTTTTCATTTTAATATCTGACCAGATGTATTTGTATTTATTTCTGTACTTATCTGTTATTCTTAAGTGACTATTATCCGGAATACAACTATTTGTCTATACTATTTAATTTTTTATTGGTATTCGTTAATTAATGGTAGGTTTTAGGAGTTTTTAAGCAAACATTTTTTAGAACATTCATAAGCATAAACCAAGTGAAATTTTATATTCAGTTCTTCTGAAGAGATAGGCCTAACGAAAATTCATCACAAATTAAATTCTAGGATCCATATTTTGGTTAGCAGTTTTTTATTATATATATTTTTTCTCAACTTTTCAAACATTTGTACGGTAACCTTATTATTAGAGATAGGCCGACTATTTGGCTGCATTTGGAGTCGTCGATTAGTCGGCAAAAAGCGTCGACTAGTTGGCGATTTTGCGACAGAGATTTTTAGCTCTATCATTCGCCTTGAAGTTGTCAGTGTCGTTGGATTTGCTAACTGTAATTTTGTTTGCAGAATATCGTCATACAGGGAAGAAGACCTGCCACGAACATCCTTGTCTTTACAGATGAAGTCTCACTATCGAATTTTTGTAAATCATTGGTGAACGGAGTACCCACGCATTTACCATCCCGCACTTTTATAATGTTTCCGGGTCTTCGGCCGAGTTAATAGTCGGCCTATCTCTATACATTATCAATTATGTTTATAAATCAATATGTATAGCTATTCATTTTTTTCTTCTCGAAAACCTGCGTATAAAGGTTTAATTTGTAGAATGAAATTAAAATTATAAATCATACATGATACAGATATCAGTAGTAAGATTATAACATTAGTCACGGAGCGAGAAGAGATATTATTGGCTGAGCCGGTCGATCCCTTATCCTCTTCTGTAAGGGATAATTCTATTGGTCCAAGGTTGCCCTTTCAGCTGTGGCTTTTCAGGGGGCCCTTTTCATTGGTCTCATCCTCCATTTATCAAATGTCAACCCTCAGTTATCCTGTCCTCTTTCACATACACGAACCCACACACGTCTTCGGCTCCCATTCAGATCTGCCCAGTACTTACCTTCCCTCGTTACAACTTACATATCCCTATTCAGGATTTTAATATCAATGCTGGTATGGAAGCCTTATTAGTTGTAATTTATTTCACTTTATTTTTTATTATAAACATTTATATTTAATTGGGAAAAATTTATATAGACCTTAATCCGTCCGCAGTTCTGTTCATGAGTATTCCGCCTTCCTCGCAAGTGCCATCCTCAGGTGATATTGGGTTGTCCGATAAATAATGCAGGATCTCTTCTCATCTTCAATTTACACATTTTTTTTTAATAACGGGCTTATCTTTATTTTTTTTTTAAACTAAGGTAAGCATCATGGTATACAAGGATCAATACGATTAGAATTGATAAGTAACGAATTTTTTTATTCCAAGACTAGTTAAGCACAGGTCAATAATTTTAAAAACATAAAACAAAATCAAAGCATTAGCATATATTATATACAGAGTGATTCCAATTTAGCGTTTAAATAAAAAAAATTATAGTTTTATATAATAGCAATAGCGTTTAATAGCAAGCCGAACTAAACCTATCTTAGGCAAAATTTAATGATCTACAACATTTTTTAATTGGATTAGCCATTTTTATATTATAGACTCTAAAACATGAACAAAACTAACTTTTTGACAATCGATTGTAGCTAAACGCCTGAATCAAATTCAGCTTAATAGTTGTCTTTGGACGCTCAATTTTATAAACTTTAGTAATGCAAAATAACAGATTTTGCGATTCAAAGCATTTTTGTATATATTTTTTTTGCAGAAATCTGAAAAAAAAAAAAAAAAAAAAAAAAATGTTGGGTTTTGTTGCCCCTCAAAACTTTTCCCCTCATCAAATGTAGTCACACTTTTGATATTTTATTCTCAGGACCCATCTGGACCTTACTGGATCATAAAACCTTCTACTCCACTTTTTGCAATGCTGACCCCCCCCCCCCATTTTGGGGGTATTTCGACTGGACTAAGTAAGAATATTAAAACAAAGTTATGCAATTATTGTTTTGTCATTGGTCCTTGAAACGTGTGCAAATTTTCAAGTTAATCAGGTAGCTGGAAATTTGAAAAAATTATGTATGCGAAATTCCGTTACATACATAAAGTTAATAAAAGTTTATTAAAAAAACAAAATGAAACTAGACTAAATGCCGCTGTTAGCACCTTTCTATTACTATCCGTTGCAGATTTACAAAAATTCAAAGATATTTTTATAGGAAACCACGTTTTTTGCATTAAAAGCAGTAATATCTTTAATTTTCTGAAACATTTTCAAATATAACATAATGAACACCTCAATATGTAACTGAATTATAAAAGTTACTATTTCTTATAATACTTTAAAGCTCACCAATTAAAAAGAAAAAGGAAAAAAAAATTCCTTAAAATAGCAAATATTACTAAAACTTGCAAATTAATGATCATGTGCCAATTTCATTGATAGATTTAGTTTTCGATTTTTTCTGTTCACTTTATTTTCTAATAAACAATATTTTTTTCTTTGCTTTTTATTACGATGAAGAATTTACTTATTGTTAGTTTAAAATACAGATTTTCATTAAGCAATTATAACAATGGTTTAATTACCCAGGTACCTGATTTGTTTGCCATATGAAAACCGGTTTGAAAAGTGGACGACGATTTTCTTGCGAGTTCTGGTCGACGAAATCCCTAGAACTTTTCGAAAACTTGCAGAGAAAAAAATAACAGTTAGTAAATCGAAGCTCGCTGAACATCTTTAGGCAATCCAAAGCTCTAACTTACAATTAGAAAGACCAAAAAAAATTTTTTTTTTCTCTCATTTATTGATATTTACAACTGTACAAAAAAATATACATTAAGTAAATGTGTTGATAGTGAATACAATGGCATGAAAATAACTTGTGAAGAACTACTCACTAGTAGCACTTCAATAAAATCTACACTAAAAGGTCTGTAGGTCATCTTCTTTTCAGAAGCCTCGGAGGATTATCAGGGATGGAGGGGGAAGCAAGTTGGGAGACTAGTGGATTGGAGTGGTTATGGAGCTTATTATGGAAGGATAGGTATCTGGTCTGGGCTAAATCAGCAACATATAGAACATTAAGATATATATGGATAAGTTTATTGGCAACAAAGTAAGGAGCATTGAGGATTTTTCGAAGGATTTTGGATTGTAAGGATTGGATACGAGATGAATTGGATGGTTTAGTGGAGCCCCAAAGCTCAAATCCATACGTCGAGTTAGGTCTAATCACAGTCATGTATATGAGTCATTTGTAATTAATTGGGAGCTTTGAACGTTTGTCTAGTAAATGTTGAAGTAATCTGTAACGACGGGCAGTTTCTTGTCTTTTTAGTCTTGTAAGTGGATTCCAAGTAAGACGTTTGTCCAAGTTGAGTCCTAGATAAAGGATCTGTTCAACAGGGATTAGTGTAATTATTAAAGGATACTGTAGGACAGGAAGTCGTGGGTTCACGACGTAGGGTAAAGGTTATTTGGTGAGATTTTTTTGGATTTATTTTATTCTCCAATTTCGACACTATTCTTGCATGTTAGTAATCTGAGATATTGTAGTGATTAGGATGCAACGAAAGGATTATTATTTGCTGATAACACACATGTGTCATCAGCGTAAGTGGTGAAGACAGTGGTAGGATGAGTCGGGATGTCAGCTGTATACACGGTGTAGAAGGTGTGACCTAGGATACTACCTTGAGAAACTCCGGCAGATATGGTAAAGAGGGAAGAATAGGAAAATTTGTGGTTTACTTTGAAGGTTCTGTTACTGAGATAGGATCGAATAATAAGGAAATATGTAGAAGGTAGGAACTGACGGAGTTTATACAGCAGTCTCGGGTGCCAGACTCGGTAAAAAAACAATCGTGCTCATGAAAGGTTTTGTCATTACATAATTGTTGAAGTTGAAGTCTATAACTCAGCCTCCATTCTTTCCAGACCTCTTTCCCTCCAGCTGCAATTTTTTTTTTTTTTTTTTTTTTTTTTGGCGTGGGTCACTTTTTAAACAATAAAAAAAATTGAACAAAAAGCCATAGAATTCAAAAATAGTGAATAATTAGGATTTAAAATTCTATTCAGAGGAGAATTATTTTAATTTATTCTAATAATTTATTTTTAAAACATAAACTTGTATTATTTTCAGGATTTTAAAGTTTTATTAGCCTTAGTAATATATGTATATATATTTTATATATAGTTAGTTTTGACAAGGATACGTCTTTTGGTGGGGGTGTATACTTTTTTTGGTGTAACTTTTTTTTTTTTTTTTTTTTTTTTTTTTTTTTACTCTCATTTTAACACGCTTTTGCTTGAAATTTAATTACAAATATTTTTTGTTATATAACATTGATTTAACTAAAAAAAGTCATATTTGAAACACCTGTTTTCTATCAATTTAGTTTATTTCGAAAAATCATTGAACGTTAATATATTAAAATTATTAATTTATGTACTTTTGTAATTCCATAATGTAGATTGGGAAGAATCAGTAGATTATAGATGGACATAATCATGATAAATTGTTTTTCCCAGTCATCGAGAAATTGAGTTTTTTTTTACCTTTTTTGCGATACTTCGCAGTTTTCCAATCTCTAATCAACATCGGCATTGTTAAGGCAGTGTAATCATCCTACACTCGTCTCGTTATGCGCGATTTCACTAAGATCTGTTAATTCATGCGTTCTCACTGTTTGCTGATTCTCCAAGATGTAATTTTCCCAATCTCTGATATCACGCCTTAAGAACACATACTTATTTGACGCTTGTTCAACACCTGGAGCTCTTAGCATGTTATTACCGAAGGACTTCACGATTTTATCTTCAGGTGCAATTAAAGTAAGGAGTACTTAATTCAGGAAACTTTGATGTGCTTGTTATTGAGCCTTCTCTTTAAAAATCTTAGATAAGCATCTTTGTGTATTTTGGTTTCAATTGGATGCGTCAATGGATAAAGGTATTGGTAACAAATAATCCCTTCAAACACAAAATAAACACAAGATCCATCAATTATTGAGTTCAGTTCTTTTTTTATGTGTAGGATACATTTTGAATAATCTTAACATTTGATATGTAAGTTTCCATCAAAAATGACGGATGGACTTTTTAGAGCATGATTAGTTTATTTTGGAAAATTATTAATTGATATCCAGCCAGATAAGTCAGAAAATTTTATATATGATGGTAACGTTTTACTTCTCCGGTTGTTTATTTAATTCAATTTGTTATTTTTTTAACCTATTTTTACTTTTTTAAATATTTATTCTGAATTTGTAGTCCAAGGTGGATAGTGAGATTTTTCTGGCGCGTGCGATGCTGCATGGCATTTCTTTTTTTAACATATACAAATGAATGGGTCAGCGCATATTGACGTAACGGCACCACTGAGCGCTACACAACAAACGCGTAGCACAGTGCCCGAAGATCAGTTTTCTGCACCACGCGCCTCAAGTCTCACGAATTAAGTCTCTATATCACCCTAGTCATCATCATCATCATGAGTAGCACTACAACTCTTGAAGAGTCAAGGCCTCCTGCAACTAGGCCCGGACAGTCTTCTCTATTAGTTGCCGCAGCTCTCTAATTGCAGATTTCCAAGATGGACATGGCATCTGCTGTCTCTCCATCGATCAATCGGTGCCGAGTCCATGTCCACTTCTTCTTACAAAACGAAATAAGATTATCCTTTACGGTGTTGGTGGAGCAGAAAGTCATAGAGGCCATGCGAAATCGTCAAGAGCTTAACAACACCAACAATCCGAATTATATAAAGTCTAAATTGTTAACCAGGGTTTGGATAGAATTGTAATGTCGCAAGATTACACAAAAATAACAAAAACAATTTTACAGTTTACGACAAGATTTCAGTTTCTTGGTGGTTAATAAATACATGCTTATTCAGCATGATTTGAATCGAATTCTGAGCTTAAATCTGATTATTATTATTACTTGCGAATGAATCCATTGAGACTACGCATATTATTCAAGAGGCATACTCCACACTTCATTCATTCTTCTGCTGTGGACTTCTTTTCTCTCTTGAGACCATGTTGTCCCAGTCTTCTTCTTTGGTTTCTCCTCCTGGTCAACTTGCTACTTGTAAATTTTGGACCTGAAAACTACCCGGTTTGAAATATCATCTGATGTGATTCTGGCTAGTTTAAGATCAGTTTTGATTTCACCACTCCACTTCACTGGGTCTGTTTTCGGTTGACTCCTATCTTTTCTTTCTTCTTTCTTGTTTAAAGGATGAATTAATGCATTTTTCCAGTCGATAGGAATTTGTTGAGTTTGTCAAATTGAGGATTTCCGCTATAGTTCCAGCTTCACCTGAAATATAGTTTTATCCTTGCCTTATTCATTCACTGCACTGGAGAAACTGCGCGACAATATGCGTTCCCCAACACTAAGATGTCATCTCGCATGAGCCGGAAGCGCCCCAATATGCGTTCTGCCTGGTAGTATTAAAAAGTCAGGCGTAACTAAGGCCTTCGACAAACTGTTCAAATCACTCTCCGCTCTCCTTAATTATGTACATATATCTTAAGAGGAAGCGGGAGAGGGTGGAGGAAGATAGTGCGAGAGAGAGCTATGCATATATTCTACAAGGACAGAAAATTTAGTTAAATCGGTTTACCGGATAGTTTTTGCGGTGTCTGAGGAGAAGAGAGCGTGTAAAAATGGTCGCGTGCGATAAACACGGATGAAGAATGCATCAATTAGAGGGAGAAAGGTCGCTCTATTCTTGGCCTCCTGGCCCATCCATAATTCACCACGGCCCGATAATCCCCTCATCTTCGCCCCGCCTCCTTTGTTCCTTTTTATTTATGTTCTTTTTTTTTATCATCGTTCTTTTTTCCATCCCATCCGCTATCATGGGAGTCATTAGCTTGATTGTATCGCAGCAGTCAAATGTCCTATTTTCCTGTGTTGTAATAGATTCCCCAATGTATTTTAATAATATTGTGCAACTGGTGTCAAAATATTTTTTATAACACGTTGAATACTTGTGCAAAATCAGAAACACCTTCCCAGTCACTGATTATTTATTTTTTTTTTTTTTTTTTAAGAAATTTAACTTCCATGACTTTATTTCACCTTCATATTTAAAAATTAAAACTAGTTTTTAAATTAAAAAAAAAAAAAAAAAACAATAAAAGTTGCAAATATTTATCAATTCTAATTTAAATAATTACACACGCCAACAAAAAAAAATGTTTTTGAAAACTTTTTTTTATTTTAATAGATTTTGTTTTTCCAAATAGAGTCTTTTTTTTTGCTGAATCCAAAGTTTTTAGTCTTACTTTTTTTTTTTTTCTATCATGAGGCCTATGTAGAGGTGGTAAGAGAATGTTCCTAGGACAGGGGTGCTCAAACGGTCGATCGCGATCGACTAGTCGATCGCGAGTGCTTTTTGGGTTTGAGAAAAAAAATTTTAATAAGTAGGTTACTAAACTAAACTACAAAAATGTTTACGTAATTACACTGCTTGCGGCAAAAGGTGGCTTTATTTGTCAAAGAAAAGCCGTGTTGTTTCTAGAAAACAGTCTAGTTTATGACGGGAACATTCAAGACTTTCGTTCACGCCGATTAAATGTTGCGCCTGCAGGAATTGGAGTCATTCTGAATTGTAACTTGATGGCGATCCTACGTCGATACAAAGTTTATTATTAAATAGTGAAAATAGTGCAGTGAAGAAATCTAAAACGTATCATTTTAATAAGAGATTGGGAGGAAGAATTTTTCTTTTGTATGGTGAAGGGTAAGTGCATTTGTGTTATTTGTCGTGCGTCAGTTGCAATACCTAAGCGTGGTAACTTAGAGAGGCATCATAAAACGGTTCATAAAAACTATGAAAAGGATTTTCCGCTACCGAGTGAATTAAGAAAACGAAAAGTAAGTGATTTGATATCTTGTTTGAAAAAAGAACAATCCATGTTCACAAGACCAGCCAAACAATCAAAAGCTGCTACGATCGCGTCATTTAAAATATCTCATATTTTGGCGAAACACAAGAAACCATTTGAAGATGGATCGGTGGTGAAGGAAGCATTTATTGAAGCGGGTGAGACTTTATTTGGAGATTTTAAAAATAAAACAGAAATCATGTCTGCTATTAGAGAACTTCAGTTATCTCGTCCGACTGTCACAAGGCGTATTGAAGTCATGAGTCAGGACATCGCAGATAAACTAAAACATGATATCATGGAATGTACATACTTTTCTTTACAGTTCGACGAATCCATCGATATGACAGACACTGCCCAGCTGTGTATTTTTATTCGGATGGTATTCAATGACATGTTGGCTAAGGAAGAATTTTTGACAATCATTCCTCTGAAGGGGAAGGCCCGTGGCGAAGATATATATGACGTTTTCTTCAATTTTGTAAAAAAACTACGAGCTACCAATATATAAATTAGTGTGCATTACAACCGATGGAGCACCAGCAATGACTGGAAACAAAAACGGTTTTGTGGCATTGTGTCGAGCTAATGAAGAATTCCCTTCATTTTTTTCATTCCATTGCATTATACATCAACAAGTTTTGTGTTCAAAAGTTTTAAACACGGAGGAAATTATGGGCATTGCAACAAAAATTGTGAATTCCATCCGTGCACGTAGCTTGCAACGGCGGCTCTTTCAGTTGCAGTTGGAAGATAGGGAGTCAGCTGAACACACTGATTTAGTTCTTCACACGGACGTCAGGTGGTTGAGTCGCGGAAAATTCCTAGAAAGGTTTCAAGAATTATTGCCCGAAATAACAGCTTTTCTAGACGAAAGAGGTGATGACACTCAGATTTTGAAAAACGAAAAAATGGCTAAATGATTTGGCATTTTTGACTGACATCACAATGCACTTAAACACCGTTAACTTGGAGCTTCAAGGTAAAGGAAAAACTATTATTGAGATGATTAGCGCAGTAAACGCATTCAAAAGTAAATTGCAACTTATGATAGATCAACTGAAAAGAAAGGATCTGAAACATTTTCCGTCTTTGAAAGCAAGGATTCCTCAGTTGAATTATGATACGTATGAGGCTGAATTATCAAATATTTTGGGACAATTCGAAATGCGTTTTTATGATTGCAGTAAATTGGAAAATATAGCATCATTTATGAGTTATCCTTTTTCATGTAAAAACATTGAGGAATTAGCTACTGAAATAGCAAGTCAGTTTAATATGAACTCATGTTCTGTTGAAAATGAGTTGGTGCAAATTATATCAGATATACATCTCAAAGCTACAGCATCTGATACAAATTTCTGGTGTTTTATATCTGAAGATAAATATCCGAATGTAAGGCAAATCGCCCTTCAACTGACGGCATTTTTCGGGTCAACTTACTTGTGCGAGTCTGCATTTTCTGAAATGAAGATAATTAAGTCAAAATATCGCAATCGACTAACTGACGATCATATGTCATCATGCTTGAGATTAGCACTCAGTGGTTACGTACCATCTTATGAAAAGTATGCTGAGGACATGCAGTGCCACGCTTCAACATCCAAAGCCACTCCTTAGTTAAGTTTAACACCATATGTAACTCTTTTGTTTTGTAACAACAAATAAACTCGCAATTTTGAATAACTATGAGTTTTTTCATTGATATTGTAGAGAAGAACCTAACTAAACCTAACCCAAACCTTGACTAAAATAATGTACCTATATTGTGCAGAAAGCTAATATCTATATATGCTACGGTACACCCTACCTAGGTAGGTAGGGTGTATCGTGTATGTACGACAACCCTGCATCACACACACTTGCAGTCTCAGAGTCGATCGTAAGTAGTCTAAAAATATTGAGGTAGATCGCCAGCAGTTCAAGTTTGAGCACCCCTGTCCTAGGATCTACAAGGTATTTGCGGAGAATGTTCTTCTCGCCCGATTTTAAAGACTCCCTTAAAGGCCAGTTCTTTCTGCACCAATGTTGATCCCTTGCTCTAGTGTCCTATACACACAAAAAACATGGAAATTTGGTAAAACCGCCTTGCTGACCAAGAAGCAGGTTACTTTCAAGTCACCACTTCTCATCCAACCATGAGGCGAATAGCCAATTTTATTCAACACTATTTCTAGGTTTTCATAGCTCTCTTTCATATGTACAGAGTGGCCAACCGGTATAGATGCATAAGTGTTACTATTGTGTAATAAAACTGCTTTTATACTAGTTTTGGAAGAATCAATAAACAGCCTCCAGTCTTCTTTTTTGTGTTCAACACCAAACTCTTTGATCAGAACTGGAATGTCTGAGCAGTACACTAAATCACCTTCTTGTACGAAAAATTTCGAAAACTCCTGCTCTCTCTTCCTATACATGTATATGCTAGTTCCAACCGCCAACAAGTACTTTTCTTTCAGTCTAGAACCAAGCAATTCAGCTTTTTCCTTTGCTAACCCAAGATCCCTAACTAAGTCGTCAAGCTCAAGCTGAGTAAACAGTTTAGGCTCTATATTTGCTATAGCACATTGGAACTCTTCATCATCCAGCACAAATTGTTTTGCAATTTTATTTGTAGCATATAAAAGCTGTTAAATTCTGTAATAAATCAAAAAGTTTAATATATTGATATGCAAATGTGAAAAAATGTTAGGTGATGCGGCTTAATAAGTGTCATATTTGGATTTAGCACCCTAAAAAACAGAATAATAAGGTGTTTTAAGTAAAAAAGTTTTTTCATCTTTGGCCTGTGTTATTTATTAGTAAAGGAATTTAGATTAATTAATTAAATGAAAAATACATAAATGACTTTTTTTTATATATTTAGGTGAAAAACCTCATAAAATTAAATATGTTATACGCGATTTTTATAAATCAGATATTACAAAAATTCATATTTCCCTCTTTTACCCCCCCTAATTTAATTTTCTTCAAGTCAAACCTGAAAGCTTTTCATCTCCGGCGCTGTGGGTTTTTCTTTAAATTTTCTTCCGTATTTACAAACATGTTGGGCACGCTAAGTTCGAAGGGTGGAAACTCGATAGAAAAATTAGAGAAGATCAAAGTGAAGAGTGGTGAAGGAAAGCCCTCAATTTTACGAGAGGAAAACCCTCTCCCTCAAAGACTGCTTCGGTTTTAGTCAAGCGAATTATTTCGTCAAATTCCTGACAAACCCTGGTTTGTTCATTTAGACATTCAAGTCTCCAACCCTCCCTTCTAATCTAAATCTTATCTTTAGGTTATCTCATGTTGCTTTTACGATTATTTTATATAGTAGGATTATTTTATCGTGATGTTATAATAGATAAATAGTAAATAGTAAAGAACTAATGTTATTTTTATATTAATTTATTCATGTTTACAACTTGATTAATTAATTGCCACTTCTATTGGAATTATTTCATTAGAAAACTAGTTTCGAATGCTAAACATTCATCTTCTTTTCTAAAACATACAAAATTTTCAATACTTCAGAACATTTTTACATGGATTATAGAATAGAATAGAATAGAAAAATAATTTTATTCAGGGACAAAGTCCCTTAAGAATAACAGATAATTGCAGGTATAACTAAATTAAATCTGGTTAGAGACATAATGAGATACAAAAGAAAGAAAAACAATAATACATTAATGACACTATGTACATAGATGATATTTAAATAAAAAGAAAAGAAAATAAGATAACATTCTACAGATTAGAGGAGATAGAATTAAATGAAAAAAAATAAAATAAAATGATATAGAAAAATCTTTTGGTACAATGATATGATTTGTATGTACAATAGAAGTACCCAATGTTATATTCATGGAAAGTTATATTTTTATTAAAAGGAATCTCAATTATTCCAGAACTGAACCCAGCAATGCAATAATAATTTTTGACTAAATAGTTAGATAGTTAGCAAGCGTCAGTCTGGATGAGAAGGAGGTATTGGAAATATAAATATTTGAATGTTTTCAGGGATTTAGCTTGTCTGATGTGAGGAGGGATGGAGTTCCAGAGGATTGTTGAGCGGAAAAGGAAGGAGCGATTATATGTAGTAAATTTTAAAAAAATTAAAGACAAGAAATAAAATCCAAATTATAGCGTAACTTTATACTTTACCTATGTCAAGTAAAAGTGTGGGACTTGTAAAGAATCTACTTATTAGTAGCACTTCAATAGTATTTACATTAGAAGGTACCTAGGCCTTCTTCTTTTCGGTGGCTTCTGAGGAAAAGTATCTGGTATGGGTTAAATCAGCAACAAATAGAACTTTATAGTCTTTATTTGTGACTAAGTAAAGAGCGTAGAGGATTTTGAATTGTAAGTAATGGATAGGGGAAGAATCGGAAAGATTAATGGAGCCACTAAGCTCAACTCTGCGTGTACATGTAAATCTAATTACTGTTATTTTAAATGTGTCTTTGGTAATTAATTGGAAGATTTGAACGTATAGTGAATTTATTTATACATATATTAGGGATTGGCCGACTATGACTTTGTTCGACTAGTCACTAGCCGGCTTGTAAAAAGGCCGATTAGTCGGCCAAGCCGATTATTCCCTCCGTAGGAATTCGGGAGACATCGGAAATATTCCAGGCGCTTCGTTCATAGTTTTATAGGCATCTGTACGTGTAGCTATAGATTTTTGCTTATATTATTTTCTTCTGGTTTTTTTTTTAATTTTTTTTTTAATGGGCCGGAGTGTTTTTTTTTTTTTCTTAGAAAATAACGCAAATTTACTTAGCATAATCAGTTAATTGTGAAATTTGGTATTCAATCATGCCGAAAAAGTTTTCATGTACTTGTATGTATATAAAACAAACGTATATTACTTGTAATCGTAAATATATTGCTAAAATAACATTTATCTTTTCTTTTTCTGAAACTTGTAATACATAATTTAATCAAGGATTGATATTTTTTTATTATGACACAAAACAAAAACCTTTTTAAAAAAAAATGCAAGTTAAGTTCTCGATTCAGTATTGTAGAAGTTATTGAATTTGTTTTTTGATATCATGATGGAGTTCGATAATTGAATACATGAAAGAATAATTACTGTTCCTGGAATAAATAACAAAGATTCATCTGTCATGATGAGTCTAAAATAAAAATTACTACCAATAAAGGCCATGTTTTTATTTCAATCAACTTCTTTTTTTAAGCGTTAAAATATAAATGAACAGAATATATAAATATACAATAATAATATATTTATAAATATATAAATTGGCGACTTCAAAAGCAGTCTGCGTTTTTTTCCAACAAAGCCGATAATATACAGGGTAAGTACCTCTCAGTATAAACTGTACCAATACCAAATATGTATATGGATAGGTAGAAATGCCTTCTCCTGTAAAACCAGGATCATCTATCCATAAAATTCACCTCAAAAAGTAGTATTCTTCAATATTATCTTCATTTAGAAGCTAACGGCAAAATTGAGGTCTATGTTCAATATTACTGGGTTTTAAACCTTACATCTAAAATCTAATAAAATAAATCCTAAATAATAATAATAAATAAATAAATGTAATAACATAAGATCCTCTGATCTGGTGTCACTTTATTGACAGTTTTCCTTTATTTCCTATTAAAAAAAAACTCTTCATTGGAATAAAAAGTAGAGAAAAAAATTATTGTTTAATAGAAAATAAAGAAAACTGTCAATACAGTGACACCAGATCAGAGGATCTTATGTTATAAAATTTATTTATTTATTATTATTATTTAGGATTTATTCTATTAGATTTTCAGTGTAATGATTAAAATCCAATGATAATGAACATAGACCTCAATTTTGCCATTGAATGCAGATTGTGTTGAAGAATACTACTTTTTGAGGTGAATTTTATGAGTAGATGAGTTTATTATTACAGGGGAAGGCATTTCTACCTATCCATGTATATCGTTGGTTTATACTTGTATTGCCTTCGAATAGTGTGGAGGAGCACCATAGTCTTGGAAAATTATATTATGCCAAACTTCAGATGGAATATCGTGATGAAGTTGTGCTAGGATATTTTGCAACAAGTCTTATGAATCTCATCATTCAATCTGTTGGGCAAACTATGATTTTTCAATACTATTCAACAGTAAAACAAAGATGAATAAACCAAAGATATCTCTCATGGAACGGTAGAAATGCTTTCTCCTGTAATAACAGACTCATCTGCCCATTAAGTTTTAAATTATATGAATTCAAATCTGAGATTCTGACTCATGGCTTTAAACGTTTCACTTTGAATAAAATTAATTGTTATAACAGGACTAAAGATAGAGAAAATAAAGAACAGAATTGATGCAAACGAAAGATAAACATGAAATGAAATGAGATTTGAAATGAATAAACCAAAACTCCATCGTTAGTTCATAAACAGTGAGTAACAATGTTGTGTATAATCCCTAATGTCTCTCATTTAATAAATGATATTATTATATATATAATAATAACTTTTATAAAAAAATTAAGGAATTAAGGAGTGAATCTTTCTCTCTCTCTCTCTCTCTCTACATATATATATATATATATATATATATATATATTTTTTTTTTTTCCTCTTACGGTAACCCCATACAAGGACCGTTTATTAATGTTTTTTACATGTTCCATTCCGTTACAAGCATACAACATACTACATGTATGATATGTGTTACATTATATTATTTTACATATGAGTGATTGTATTTAACCAACAGTTATTTGCGTGTTGTTGCAGTAATGTAATGAATTTTGAAATTTTATGAACTTTGTGTGGTTGTAAAAAAAAAAAGAGAGAGAGAGAGAGAGAGAGAGAGAGAGAGAGAGAGAGAGAGAGAGAGAGAGAGAGAGAGAGAGAGAGAGAGAGAGAGAGAGAGAGAGAGAGAGAGAGAGAGAGAGAGAGAGAGAGAGAGAGAGAGAGAGAGACACTCTGCAACTTCTCCTATTCTTTCCTAGCCACATCTTCGCTACACTGTATCTACACCTGATCATCCTCACCTGATGATCAAATGATCGCTTTTTTCCATCCGAATCATTCCTATCTCACATCACAAAGCATGGGTTTTATTCCAGTCGATAAGAAATGTTAAACTTCTTCATGTTATAAATAATAGTTCAATATATAAAAAATCTAAATCCAATATCAGTTCCAATATAAAATAGCTAAAATCCGATGAGAATACAGGTTAGGCATTACTCACAGCCTTAGGCCCCCTCTCTCCCCTCCCCTACAAAGCCCACTCAACAGGTGATTCCTAAGAAAGGAATTACGTTGCTCTAGCCTCAGGATTTGGAAGATCCTTTTGCTACACAATTGGAGGTTGTTCTGTTTGTATCTGACCGTAATGGTTTCACGCAACTATAATGATAGAATTGTTTTATCTTGGTACTCCGCACATAATAGAAAAATTGTATTCTTGAAGGGGCAAGTCCCATCTGAATGGAAGTATTTATAATTATTTAAATGTTTTTAACAATAGGAGGGTGTTTATATAACCTACTAGGGATGGGTATAGATACACGATATACCGAAATATCGATATTTTCTTTCGATATTTTTCTTCTTTTTTTTTTTTTTTAGTTACCGATACATCGTTTATATTCACAGCTAAAAAATCGTCGGTATAGAATATCAATATTTGTATATGATATCTATCCCTATGAATGATCCTAGTTCAGGGTGTATGTATGTTACATATTATATATATATATATATACATAAAGTCCAGTTGGCATGTACTTATTCCTAACAAAAGGTCAAAAATGAATAAAATTTTAGTATGTTCTCAAACATAGTCAGTAATAAAAGCCCGTTGTAGAAAATTGAGAAGGATGGGGCCGCAAATCCTATTCCTCTATCTTTACCCAATCTGCAGGTGTTCCTCAAGATGTATCCTAGGTCCAAGCCTCTTCACGGTGTATACAGCTGGCATCCCGACGCATCCTAGAACCATCCTCACAACGTAGGTAAACAATGATCCCTTCATTGCCTTCGAAACAATTAAATCTTCCATAATGGTGTCAGAATCAAAATAAATCTCACCTAATAACATTTATCCTTTATCGTAAACCTACGACTTCTTTGTCCATAATGATCTTAATGTTCCATATGCTATTTATAGTTCAATCAATATGTTTATCGATTAAGTGTTAGAATAGGCTAAATCAACGAGTCTTGTCTATTTGATCTGGTATGACGGTTCTACTATAGTCTCTTGTCGAGTTAAAATCCCAGATGACAGCATGAGATCTATATAACAGCATCTAGATAACAGCATTATATTAAGATTCCGAAAGAACTTAATGTTCCCTACGGAACATTAAAAAATTTGACCCAAATCAGATACATATTCTTTCATAGTAAACTCCATACCTTCCTGAATCCGTTAGCCTCTTAACTTGCATCTCATTCTATTCCTATTAATCCTCCGAGGCATCTGAAAAGAAGATGGCCTCGAGACCTTCTAATATTGAACTTTAATTTTAGTGTCACTAATGGGTGGTTGCTTTACAAGTTATTGCCATGTTTTATTCATTTTCCCACACATTTACTGGATTTATATGTAATATACAGTTGTAAATATCAGTAAAAAATATTCAAATAATCATTTTTACGGGCTCAGTGGGATTATAAAATAAAATCTCTAAAGTGACTGAAAAAATTAATTTTTAATATAAAATATCAACCTGTTTCCCACCGAAATTGGAAAATTGGTATATACCTGTATAACCTCATCCCTAAACACAAAATTCACTCCGGCGGTTATGAAAGCTGAGGGGCGAGAAACGAATAACATCTGAAACTAGACCGTGCCAAAATATAACGCCAGTGTAAATATTATTTCAGTTTGTTTTTTCGTCTCGGGCAAGGATCATTTCCGAATAACTGGCTTTCTGTTTGTTGTTGTAGAGGAGTTTATGTTATTCTTGCAGCCCCTGGCGGCCTGTTGTGTCCAATATCCTTTCCGGATTGTTTTGTCTCCTCGTTTGCATCATTCCTTATTTAAACACGAAAACAAGTCGGAAATTGTATCACGAATAGTAGATAAACTTTGGCACGAGTCAAAAAAAAAAAAAATAAATAAATAAATAAAAAATAAATAAAGTGACTAATCAGAACTTTTTAATATCATAATTTCAACTACTTTTTATTTAAAATAGAATATATTTTTATGATTGCATTGATTTTTTTCTTTGTTTTATTTTATTAATTTCTACTGTACTTTTTTTTTTTTTCGTTTCATCAACTTTGGGGTACGATAAATCAACCAGCGGTTATTGAGACGTGTTTTCCTGTTCTCGCAGTACTTCTTCACCCTGCTTATTCAGAAATCCTGTATAGTCGTATTGTTTTTGCCCTGTCCTGGAACCTCTTCATTTTATCTTTGGTTATCTTCTTTATGGATCCATCCGCAAGCATCTCTTCAGTAATTTGTAACTCTCGTAGGTCCTTCCTAGTTTCCTTAAACCAGTTTGGCTGGGTTTTCTTATTGCAGAAAAAGTCGAATATCCTTTAGTTATCCTTCTCGGGTCCATTCTTAGAATGTGGCCATAGAAGTCAATTCTTCTTTTCCTTAGTGTTTTGGTAATCCTTTTAGTTCTCCTGTACAGAGTTTCATTACTGATTTGTGAAAGTTCATTATTTTTGAATTTAGGGCCTAGAATTTTTCGTAGTATTTTCCTTTCCTTGATCTCCAATTTTTCCATTGGACCATATGTACTTAAGTTAAAAATTTCTGCAGTATAAAGGGCTTCAGGCTTGACTCCTGTATTATAATGTCTGATCTTGGAATTCCAGGAGAGGGATTTTTTGTTATAGGTGTATTTCGTAAGAATAAGAAAATGGTCGTCGAACATTCGATATGAATAGTACTAACAGAGCTACAGCCTGTCAAAATGAATGTGAAAAAGACGTTACGCCAAAAAAGAATATACCACCAGCCAAAAGACAAATCCATATAAAAAAAAATAAAATAAAATAAAAATTTCTTAATAATCACATTTGTAAGAAGCTGAAGTAATCGTAAACATAAAATAAAGTTTAAAAAAGTAATATTAAGGTTGTAATCAATTATCTATAGAAAACATAGAAAAAAAAAATAATTCAATAGATTTTTACGAACAATGATTATTATTTATAAAACAATAGTTATAGAAGGAATGAGATTGAGTATCAGTGCATTTGTGCTGGGCCTGAAGAAAGCGAGAATCGTTTGATATTAAATTTGTTTTGTTTTTTTATTTCTCGATATTAAATACTACATGCTCCGACAGGTTGATGATGATTGGATATGCAGTGATGTCACCAGTAATTTGAAAATATATTTTAGCATTAAAAAATCAATGATATTCCTCTAATCCCTATTGAACAGATCCGCTACCTAGGACTCCACTTAGACATGTGTCTAACTTGTCCACATACAAGACTAAAACGACAAGAAACTACCCGTCGTTACAGACTGCTTCAACATTTACTACAAAAACGTTCAAAGCTCCCAATTAATTACAAAAGACTCATTTACATGACTTTGATTAGACCTATTTGGACGTACGGAGTTGAGCTTTGGGGCTCTAATAAACCATCCAATTCATCTCGTATCCAATCCTTACAATCCAAAATCCTTCGAAAAAACCTCAATGCTCCTTACTTTGTGACCAAGAAAGTTATCCATGTAGATCTTAATGTTCCATATGTTTCTGATTTAGCCCAAACCAGATACCTATCCTTCCATAGTAAGCTCCATAACCACTCCAATCCACTAGTCTCCCAACTTCCTTCCTCCTCCATCCCTGATAATCCTACTAGGCGTCTGAAAAGAAGATGGCCCAGAGACCTTTTAGTGTAGATTTTATTGAAGTGCTAATAGTGAGTAGTTCTTCACTAGTTATTTTCCAGCCATTGTATTCACTATCAACACATTAACTCGGTTTATATTATTTTGTACAGTTGTAAATATCAATAAATGGAAAAAAAAAGCATGAAAAAATAACCCTGAAAAACTGTGATTGGTCTGTACGTTGCAACGGAATGGAACAGTTGCGTAATAGTTTCATGAAACCGGTGGAGCTATTAAAATGTCCCCTCAGTTCCCTATAGACAGTGTCTGTGATCAGAATTAGCTTCACAGAATAAACAGAGATGAGAACAAGTAAATCAGAAAGTAATCGCTTAAGGTACACAGTGCTCTATCGTTAATCTCCACTCCCTATAGAGCTAGTCCAGGAAATAGGGGATAAACATGGTGTATAAAGGGTTTCTTTTTTTTTTTTAACTATTTATTAACATTTGCAACTGTATACATTATATGCAAGTAAATTTAAAGTAAATGATTACATTGACATGTCAATAAAATGTAAAGAGAGCTAGTAGCACATCAATAAAAGTTCTACATTAGAAGTTCTCTTGGCCATCTTTTTTTCGTACGCTTCAGAGGATTATCGGTAATTGAATGTGAGGCAAGTTGGGAGACTAGTGGTTTCGAGTGGGTATGGAGTTTGCTATGAAAGGATAGGTATCTGCCTTAGACATAGAACATTAAAATCTTTATGTATAAGTTTGTGACATAATAAGGAACATACGAGAAGTATTGAAAGACTTAGTGGAGCCCCAAAGCTAAACTCCGTATGTCCAAATTGGTCTAATTACTGTCTTGTAAATTTGTTTGTAATTTATTGAGAGCTTAAAACACTTTTTTAGTAAATATTGAAGTAGTCGGAAACGACGAACAGTTTCTTATCTTTTAAGCCTGGCATTTGGTATGATAGTTTGAAGGACAAATTTGATTGAAGGCAATAATGTTCCTGTTTCCTACGTTAATAATGTTCCTTTTACCCACCTTCATTCTCGCCAGCTTCACAACTTATTCTGCTTTCAATATAATTTTTTTTTATTATTTATTATTTTCAGATATATCACAGCTAGTAATTAGATAAATAATTGGTTGTATCTTTGAAATTCTTCTGTATATTGGAATTTATATTAGGAATTCGAGAGAGAAAAAAAAATAAAGAAAATTTTAAAAACCCGGAAATTCTTGATATTTCTCGGTTGCTTTAACTACTTAGGTTTCGCTTACTCTCAAGAAATTTAAAAAAAAATACATATACAGGACTAATATGCTACCGTTCTTTATACACACGAAACTTGGTTAAAGGATACACAGGTGAGGTTGGAAGGTGTGTGATCATAGGTTGTTGGTGTTGGCATAGAACCATCCAATTTACTAAGACATTTATTTTATTTATTGAGATTCACAACCGCACCGCAATATACATATGGGTCATTCTGTCATTTTGTCGGAATTTTGACATTGTGATTCCAGTAGAAAAAAGTCATGTGAAAAAGAAGTTTTTCTCTATAAACATCTTTATGAAAGTCTACTAATATTACTTGCGAAAAATTCCTTTATATAATATATATAATATATAATATCTATCTGCACATTTATGATCATGATGGAAATCATGAGAGTAAGATAAACTGATAGGCTGTGAGGGAAATAGAAAACATTCGCTAGTCAAATAGTAAAGCATGTATATTTAATTAATTACTAAACTGCAGATTGGGAAAGTCAGTAGTTTATAGATAACCATATCCATGGTCTAGTTTTTTCCCAGTCAGGGAGAAATTGATTTGTCTTTTATTGACTTAACTGCATAAAAAGGTGTTATCATAAAAGGATTAACTCATTAGTGAATTAAAAAAATTACAGGAAATTTTTTTCCATTGATTCCAGACGTCAAGGGTCAACATGATGTTCTCAAGAGTACCTTTTGTTGTGAAGACGATGCTTTGATTGCTGAACTCAAAACAAGTTAGTCTCAAAAGAAAATAAACCAAGACCCGAGGCAGTCCCCTTTGTGACCAATCATTTGTGATGACTGGGCCGTTCTATGGCTCGCTGTCTGGAGATTTACGTCTTAACTGTGTGTCTCAATCTGCAGGATATTAACATATATATGTCTTTATATAACAATAGTTTTTACTATTTTTATAAACAACTAGCCTAAAAAAAAACTAAATTTCTCCCTAAATAAGAAAAAACAGTAATCATAAGTTTGTCTATAATCTACTGTTTTTTTTTTCTAATTTTCATTTTTAGAAATTAAATGTTCAAATTACTTCAATCGATGATTAAATTAAATTAGCATTCAATGATTATTCTAAATAAACAAAAATGATAGGAAATAGCGGTTGAAACGCGCCTTTTTTTTCATTCAAACGAATATAGCAGGTGACATATGTTATAGAAAAAAAATGTTCTTATAGACATTATAATGGTCTATGCTTGGCTTACGTGCGTTTCAGTTTTTTTTTTGTTTTGTTTTTCCAATTTTTTTCCTTTTTATTATTTCTTTTATAATGAGGAAAACGTATGCTTGTTTCTGATAAATAATGAGAAGGAAACCGCAGGCAAAAGAGGGCTCCCTGGAAACGAAACAATTAACTAAAGCCCTCAACTCAGCTGAGAACACATTAGGACCCAGCCATTACATAACTAAACAGCTGTGACGGTATACATTATTTCTCCTGTAATTGTTTTATAATTATAAATGTTTGATTACGGTATATAACTTGGTATAGCGTATTTGGCCTCTCTCTCTCCATTGTTTAAACATTAATTGGTTACATTGTATTGTGAAACTCCATGTATTGCTCAGATTGATTAATGTTTAATACATTTAGAGATATATTAGAAGGAATATATATTAGAAGGGATATATATATATATGTTAAGTTAGGTTCATGAGGTTCAGTCATAAAATAAAAAATCAACTATTTTGGCGACTTTTCGAGACTATATCGTTCTCATAATCATGCCCTACAGTGAAAAAACAGGTTACAATAAAATTATATAAGTTATACAAGTTATTTCAAAACATAAAGTAAGCTACAGTACAGGTAGGTATATAACAACATGTGTAGGGTAATACAAATATATATAATTACAGAATATAGAGGAGTATGAAGCTACTTACAATGTTACTGGTGGATATGAATAAACTAATAATTCTAGTACACAACTAACCTAGGGGAGTGAGTTTAAACAGACAGTTAACAAGGGTCAGTGGGCAGACCAATAATATACATTTACATTTATATACATCATACAAACCATGCTTAGTGTAAAAAAAATTGGGTTTCCACCTCACCTTTCTTTATTTGCAGTATATTACACTGCTGTAAATATTTTCGTACCTGCATCTTTGGGAATACCCACACAGTCCTTTTCGAAAAAAACTTAATCTTACAAAAACTTTTTTAAGCTTTCGAATGAATAGGGTTTTCCCCACTGACCCTTGTTAATGAAGAAAAAAATTATCGTTTACTGAAAATTTGTCAGATCAAAGGATTTTATTAATAAATTAAAAACTTTAATAATTTAATATTAAACGATTTTTATTAGATTTTCTGTAAGGCCCAGCACAAAGAAATGTTAGCTTCTGATTGCAAAATGTGTTGAAGAATACCACTGATAGTCTCTTTTTCTGGGGAAATCTCATTCCATGTTTATCGTTGGTTTATATTTGTATTGCTTTTGAATAATTGACATAAAGTTGAAACAGGCCAGTTCGGAGAGGAAGAAGGTAATGGAAGATTAGTGCTTTGGATGTTCCAGAAGAAGAAGCGGTTGGGAATACAAGGAGGGAGAAGATAGCAGAGAATTGAGGATCGCGCATGAAAGGAACGTTGGAATTCAGTAGTTCTGAAGGATAGAGTATAGAGGTCGAAAAGGCGGAAAATTTACAATAAGTAAATTTTTTTCTATGTTTTCTATAGATAAAAATTGATTACAACGCCCATAATGAGGCAATTACTAGTTTTTTAAACTTTATTTATATGTTTAGGTCAAATTGGCAACGATTACTTTAGCTTCTTTAGAATTTCTTTCTTTTTGGATGCGAGAATAAAGTTTTCCTGGAGCCCCAAAGGTCAATTCTATCGATGATTTATAATTTATAAAAGTTTATTGTTATATAGTTTGGTTAAAATAATTTTTCTATTGGCTGTATGATATTTATTTCCGTCTAAGACAAAGATTTGGCTCGCCCCATTTCCACTGTTTCAAATGATCGCATTAAAAGCAAAAAGTAAAATGTATTTGTCATATCTTTTATACTAAATGAATATACGGTTTAAGCTCGATACAGCGAGATGAAACGAATTACTTGATAAATCGAAGTTTTTCTATTCCCCTTGAACCTGCCTACCATTCCTATGTTATTCCTTACCTCTACATATCGAAGGATTGGTTAAGGAGACCTTGATATATCGAATTTTCGAAGATTCCTGATCTTACACTGCACCTCTAGAAAACGAAGTTTTTGTCGGAAAACATCTATAAAACGAAGTAGATTTGTTAAACAAGTAGAGTTTAGACTGATCAAGGATTCTACGAAGGATTAACTGTAATGGGAGTTACAAAGTGACATTTGTTTCAGTTTCTGATAAAACAGTTATGCGATATGTTTCGTTTTTTGTTGTTCCCCAATATTTTTTTTTATTCTCGAAAATGGTAAAGCGTTAAACCCTTTCGTATGAAGACAAATTCAAGCCGTAAATGCCGGGGTTGACATAAACTGCGATATTGCAAAAAAGTTTGTAATACCAGCGAACACAACCACAATTTTGAAAAATAGGCTGAAGAATGAAAATCAAGCTTTTTCATTATTACAAAGGTTAAATGGGCCCGAGTTCCAAGATATCGACTTAAACTTTTTCCAAAGATCCGCTTAAATTTTTCACAAATTTAATAATTATTCTTTCATTATTTTATTTAAATAAAATATGTACATATTTTCTATAGTTACATTGAGTATTTTATTATAAACCTCTATATATCGATGTCAGTCAAAAATCACGTCAATAGATCGAACATCGATATATCGAAATCCTCGATAATTAAAAGTTTTCTCGTTCCCCTAAAGGTTTTTATATGGTTCCACTGTATTGGTAAACACTTAAGCTTTGTTTTTGTCCTACCTAAAATACAATATTACTTAGTTGTTTATTCCTGGAAATAAAGCAAACTAAATTTAAGTATTAGTAGTTATAAGTACTATATGATGAAAAAGAATTAACTATGTTGAAAGTTTAAAACGAAAAAAATCAATGTGGGTTATATTTTTGTCCTTTGTTTGCTTTGAATAAAATCGGTATGGGCTGAGACTATGTGTGCGGAACCAGCACTTAAGATACTGTTTCGAACAAATGAAGTGTAGAACCACCACAGGCGCCTGATCCGTAATTACGATCCTGGAGAAGAGAACAAAAAGACAGAGTGGAGTACACTGGAGTCCTGGAGCCCTGGAGTGACACTGGAACAACCCCCAAAGAGGATTGCAGTTTGCTAATTACTACAACCGGTTCATTAGCATACCGTGTACTGCATGCAGCGTTCTTCATTCTGCAACTGCACTTCCCTGATGAGCTCCATAGATCCAGGAGTTTCTTCACAGATCTATTGTCTCTTCACCTATTGACAATGCTATGTATCATTTCTTGTCAGGGCGGTAATAATCAAGTGGGTATTTATTGTCTTTGATTAATAACATTTTTGTGAGCTTAAAATATAATCATTGGATAGAACGAGAATTATGCGCATTGATATATATATATATGATATATATTATTATATATAAATATATATATATATATATATATATATATATATATATATATATATTATAGCTATTTTGTTTGAATGAAAAAATTTACTCTTTGCAGAGCTTTTGGAATAGCTCTAGTTGGCTTTTCTCGAATCGAAAATTAGCCGACAGTTTTCCGATTGAAAATTTAATGGAGAATTTTCGTTAACATAGCGTTTTTCTCAAGGACCTACCATTTTGGAAATATATTGGTTTAAATGAAAAATGTTATGGTACGCTCAAGTTTTCTTGGAGATGCACTGATTGAAAAGTTGCCTGTTGTCTTCTGATCACAAATTCAATGAAAAAAATCTATAAATTCGATTAACTCATGTGCTCTATGAGTTAATCGAATTTAAACCGTTTCTAGATTTAATAAGATTCCTAGATTTGAGGTTAAAATGGAACAGTTAACATTTTTTTACGTGATGTTTTCTGTTGCTGAACTTAATAAATTCTCAATTTAATTGTTAATAGTTGAGTTGGCCGTAAATTCAATATAGACTCGGGATTGAAACTAATAATTTCAAGTTTAAAATATCCTTAATTGAGTCACCAACTTTAGTCGCAATCACTTTTAAAGTCACTAAATATTTAAATAATTTATTCTGTGGGCGAATGTCGTCTTAAAAAAATTTATTAAAATATATCTACCGCTTATAAAATGATACAAAAGTCTAACTGTTTTAATGTCGAAATAATTTGATTGAATACAAGATGGATTTAATGGTTTAGTGGAGCCGTAAATCTCAACTCTGTAAGCCCCTAAGAGTTCTCATTACTGTAAAACATCATTGTAATAACATTTGTTAAAAATATTAGTTAAAAACAGTCTCAGTCTTGTCATATCCATATCACATGTAAACTTTTTTTTAAAAACTTAAAGATTAAATCAATAAAAATAAAAACCTTTAAACTAATATAAAATAAATTAGGGGAAAAGTATTAAGTCATGCCAAGTTGTTGCACCATGTATTGCAAAGGTTTATTGAATGAAATAATTGATTAGTGAGCCAGGGAAGTGTACGTGTGGTCTCAACGGTAAATTTTACGTCTTAGACTTTACGAGCCTTTTTGCTCGTTTGATTTACACAATGTGACTGATGATTTTAAAAATATCTAGTGATTAATAATAATGTTTTAATACCAGTCGTTGTACGTCTTTATTGTTTTATTAGTTATAAATTTTACAACCATGAATTAAAATTATTTGAAGGATATGAAAATCCCGCTTGAAGCGCAATAATAAATAATATATTTAAATTAGAATTTAGTCAACAAACTTTCGAAAAACATTGTTTACTTGGGTATTAAGTTTGACAGACGCCTTAAACTTTCGGCCCACTTACTTAAAAGAATATTAAAAGCGAGATTACAATCTTTCAACCTAAATCACATATTATCTGCTAGAAATTTAGCTTTACTTTTAAAATTAATTATATATAAATGTGTAATCCGATCAACCTTGCTTTCCAGTGCTCCATTATTTTCATCCATTCGGAAAAGCAGAAACAAACTCCAATCATTCCAGAATGATATAATGAGAAAAATCGTAAAACTACAATGCAAAGAGTAAAATCTACGAAGATATACGAGTAAGTAAAAGTTAAAAAAAAATAAGGAGTTTTTTGCCGATAGAACAGAAAAATATTCTCAAAAAACTTAAACCGATGGCAAAAATTATCTTAAATATGAAAAAATATTTCGGTGAGCCCCATCAAATTATGTACTCTCCTTAAAAGCTGAAATCAGTGCAAGGAGAATGTGCAAAACTTTATATTCGATTAATACAAGGAAAAAAAGTAAAAATACATATCATACAATTTTCCCTCAAAAGAATCGCTTTGAAACACACTTTGAAATATTTGAATTTTATAAAAATTAGCATTCCTAAACTATACATAAACAATTTTTATTAAAATAAATCACAATATTTCTTCCAATAAACAAAAAAGTTAGAGAACTTACTTTTTTAAATTTTTACTTTTAGAGTTTAAATTACTAAACCATCCAATTCATCTCGTATCCAATCCTTACTATCCAAAATCCTTCGAAAATTCCTTAATGCTCCTTACTTTGTCACCAATCAACTTATCCATAAAGATCTTAATGATCCATATGTTGCTGGGTTAGCCCAAACCAGATACCTATCCTTTCATAGTAAGCTCCATAACCACTCCAATCCATTAGTTTCTCAACTTGCTTTCCACTCCATTTCCGATAATCCTGCGAGGCGTCTGAAAAGAAGAAGGCCTATTGATCTTCTAGTGTAGAATTTTTATTGAAGTGCTACTTATAAGTAGTTGTTTTCAAATTTGTCACGTTATTGTAATAGTTAACAACTCATTTACTTGATGTATATATTTGTACAATTGTAAATTTCAATACATTGATAAAAAAAAAAAAAAAAATTAAATTTATATTTAATATGACATATTTCCCTCTCTGGCTTGAACGACTGCTTCTACTAGTCTTGGCATACTTGTAAATAACGAAACGAATGATAAACATGGACTGAAGGAAATTTGAAAAAAAATAATCTAAAATTCCATCGTTTGTTATTAACAGGGAAAATCATTGATGTGTTTAATCCTCGATGACTCACGTTTAATAAATAATATTAATATGAATAAACAAAGAATGTAATACGGTAAAAACTAGGAAAATCTAGAGAATTATGGGTGTTGTAATACTTTTGACGGGTAGTTTAGACTCCGAGAAAAATAAAAATAAAATTTATAGCAAATCTAACCAGCGGAAGTGTTATTGATAAAGTTGTAGAAAGAAATTGTTGTTTTATTGATATAATACAAGGGATTTTAATCAACTCGACTATAAAACGGAAAATTTCCTACAGAAAGAATAAGAAGGGAAGAGAATTTTATTAATTCAAGGAATGGAAGAAGAGACAACAGGAATATGGAAATACACTTCTTTCATCCGAATCACGTATTTATTTTATGTCTTAAACGAATGCTCATTCGCCCTCCCCTCCTCCTGGGTTTAGCCGTTTTATGTTTCAATATGTGTAGGCTTTATAAATAAAAGGAAAATATATATAATAAAACATACTTAAACGAGAAGATATGAAATATTTCAGTTCAGGTACGGTCGATGGTATACAATATTTATCATTACATTTAGTAATTGTTGAATTATTTGGCTCTTTTATCAGTATGCAAAAACTATATATCTATAGTCTAACTATTTGTCAGCAATTTTTTACACTGATATTAAATATTGGTTTTTAAAATTTAATATTTTTTTTTTTTTTTTTTTTTTTTTTTTTTTTTTTTTTTTTTTTTTTTTTTTTTTTTTTTTTTTTTTTTTTTTTTTTTTTTTTTTTTTTTTTTTTTTAACCTAAGTACGAGTTTATTTCAGGGCATTTTTCATTTATCAATTTTTATTTTATTGTATATATATTATATTATTATTTTCTTATTCTTACAGAAATTTATCGTAATATGTTATAGATTATAAAATAATTTGACTTAGATATGTCTCTTGGCTGGTGGTCTATACTACTATTTTGGTGTAGCGTTTTTTACAGACATTTTGACACGCTCTAGCACAGTTGGTGTTGCACAGATTATAAAATTTGATGAAAATCGGCAGTTTCCTGATCAGAAATTTATTAGAGAATATTTTATGTTATATAACATTTTTCGCTAGGGCCTACCGTTAAGGATTTAAATTGGTTTAAATGAAAAAAGTCACGTTCGAAACTTTTTTTCTCAACTTCATTTCGCATGATCATTGATAGTTAATTAAATTTAAGTAATTTGATCCTTTTAATTGTAAAATGTTTTTTTTTTTTTATCAATTTATTGAAATTTACAACTGTACAAAATAATATACATCAAGTAAATGTGTTGACAGTGAATACGATGGCATGTAAATAACTTGTGAAGAACTACTTAATAGTAGACTTCAATAAAAATCAACATTAAAATGTCTCTATACCATCTTCTTTTCAGACGCCTCGGAGGATTATCGGGGATGGAGTGGTCATAGAGCTTACTACAGAAGGATAGGTATCTGGTTTGGGCTAAATCAGCAACATAAGGAACATTAAGATCTTTATGGATAAGTTTGTTAGTGACAAAGTAAGGATTATTGAGGATTTTTCTAAGGCTTTTGGATTGTAAGGATAGGATACGAGATGAATTGGATGGTTTCTTGGAGCCCCAAAGCTCAACTCCGTACGTCCAAATAGGTCTAATCACAGTCATGTAAATGAATCTTTTGTAATCAATTAGGATCTTTGAACGTTTGTCTAGTAAATGTTGAATTAATCTGTAACAACGAGCAGTTTTTTTATTTTAAAATGTAAATTGGAAAAAGCTGTAGAATATACATAGACACATCCATGATGTATTGTTTTTTCAAGTGAGGGAAAAATTGAGATTTATTTTATTATAAATGATGGACGAATGAGAGTATAATAGAACTTTACTTATTGCCCTTAGGGAATTCGTTAAGATAAGCAGCTATCTGTTGAATTTATTTTTTGAATAAAAAATAAAGCATAATCTGATGACCAAAACGCTACCCTTGATGTTGCACGTGGAACACCCCAATATTTTTTCAGAGGACGGTGGGCTCAAGCATGAAATGAAGGATTCATTCCAGATTATCCCCACATAAATCTTCTTCAAGCAGGTAAACATAGGAAATATGATAATAATATTAACCCCTGGGATTGATGTTGCGGCAAGCATTTTAGTCAAAATACTGTCGCAGGACGTAGGTAAATCATTACAGCCGCTGGAGAGAACTATATATGTATATAATTCCTGGAGTATATCTTGGAGTCCGGCGCTGGAGAATCCACTTTCACGGTTGGCTGACATGTCAAATAGGGTCCTCTCTGTCTCTGCCTCTGGCAACGGCGTTTCTCCTCAACTTATCCAGTTCCAGAACAGTATCTCCCCCCCCCCCCCCCCCCCCCCCGTTATGATCGATATTGTAAAATCGATAAGAATATCTGGATATTACGTATTGTTTATGACATTAGGTAGTAATCATAAATAGATAATTGAAAAAAAAATTATACACTGTCACATTCAAAAAAGTGTTTATCAACATAAATATAGTTTCACGTCTAAAACTAAAAATCCGAATAAACCAGACCAAACAGCTGCAACCGCACATTACAGGCAAACAAAACATTCCTTAAAATGTGATACTCCCAAAATTATTCGAAATGAAAAAAAAAAATAATTTTAAACGAGATATCAAAGAAATTATAACTATAGAAAATTTTAAAATCGCGCAATAAACAAAAAATCAGACGTCCTGAATCTTAACACATGTCATTCCATACACTCGGAGTAATAATATACGTTTACATTAATATTCTCCATATAAATCATTTATTCCAGTTTTGGAAATAAACCTTCTCAACCTTACCTTTTTTCAAAAATTCCTCAGTTGAGTAGTGTAATAGGATTGTTATATGTAAGAAGATTACTACTTCTCCATATTTTGTAATTAATGTATTTAATTATTCTAACGCATTGTTTTATACATTTATATTGTAGCTAATTGTGTGTTTTAAAATAACTTATATAATTTTATTGTAACCTGTTTTTTTACTGTAGGCCATGATTATGAGAACAATATAGACTCGAAATTTCGCCAAAATAGTTGTTTTTATTTATTGACTGTACCTCCAGAACATTATTAAACATCTAACAGTAACAGTCATGAAATATATCAAATATTTATATTAACTATTTATTGAAATTTACAACTGCACACATTAAATTTAACAAGTTGGGAGACTAGTGGATTCAAGAAGCTCTTATAATATTCTTTTTTTTTGTTTTTTTAAACAGATACATTGGTATTGCTGAAAACAAAAAGGTAGAATCACTAGCAAGATATGTAATTAATGGTTTTAAATGTGACATCGTTGATAAATATTTTACGATGGCTGGCTAGATTGGTACGATATTTAGCAGCATGTGAGAAAAAAAAACAAACTGAGAAATGGCCAAAGTACTTGAAAAGAACAAAGGTAAAAACACTTAGCTGTCTTGGAGAGAAGAGGCACAAGGATCACGTATGTCCACTACAAAGATGTCAGAATTCCTCAGAGAGATATCAAACCAATAAGAATTGTAACCTACTTTTTAAAAACATAAATGTTTGTAGCTAAATTTATATTAAAATTTACTGCTAAACATCAAAATTAAATCTAGTAAATGAAAAGAATTACGTTTTGAATGAATTATAAAGAAACCTTGCAGTAGCATGAAAAATCATCCGGAAAAGCTTTAAAATTCGTTAGAGATTCATCGAGAAAAGTCAAGGAAATGTTTCTTGGAGTGTTGAATTTATTTTAAAATGAAAGTTTTCTGGTTCGTGACGAAGCGGCAAAGTATGGGAAATTTAAATAATTTTTGATTTTATTAAATGATAAGAAGCATGTATTAAATACAGAAAGAGCTTTGTGGTTTGGTCGAAATTTGTTAATATTTGGATTAGGTTTTTTTTTTAGTGTATGTAAAGATCGTAATGTCTATCGAGTAAGTATTAGAGTAGGCGAAATCTACAAGTCTTGTCTTTTTGATCTGGTATGGCGGTTCTGCGGCATTAGGAAAAGAGAAGATAAAAAAATTAAATATGAATCTAATTGAACTATTACCTCAATGTTCCTTATAATGTCACAAACAAACCTATCCAGAAAGAAATTAATGTTCCGTTTGCTAATGATTAGGCCGGAACCAGATACATATTCTTTCATATTAAATTCCATACCCACCCGAATCCGCCACTCTCCCAACTTCTTTCACACTCTATTTCCGATAATCCTCCGAGGTGTCTGAAAAGAAAAGATGTAGATACAATAATGTAGAATTTTGTTTGAAGCGCTACTAATGAGTTCTTTAGATGTCATTAACATGTCATTTAAATTATTTTCTTCAAATTTAAGCGTTGAATGTAATGTATGCAGTTGTAAATATCAGTAAACAATGGGATGAGTCATAAAAAATGACCGTTTTCTTTGTGTTTGAACTTAGCATCGTATTTCCTCTCTTACATACATTCCGGTGCTAAGATCTGTGATAAGATCATGTGATAAGCCGTTAAATAATTTGTTTGATGCCCCCCCCCCCCAGTACTTCTTTATCTTTCCTTTGTTCACAATGACAGTAAAGTACGAAATTCTTGTAATTTTGCTTCGTTATTGGAAACGGAAGTTTTCAGCAGCTGAAGCCACTCGTTTAGTGGTTCAATTTGAGGATGAAGACTCTTTGAATGAAAGGACGGTGATAAGGTGGTTCCAAAGAGCTTTGAAAGGAAATCAGGATCAGGGCGTGTTTCAGTAGTCAACCAGGACGCTCTGCGCTTCAGAGCTCTATTCAGAACAACTGCAGTGAATGTACTATGTTTTGGTTCAGCCCACACCTCTCGCCTTACAAAAGAAAAACTAGCAAATTAAGATGGAATCGAGCTTCTCCCTCACCCGGCATATAGTCCAGACCTAGCACCATCAGACTACCTGTTCAGACCAATGGCTCATTTCCTTAACTTAAATGAAGTTGAAAATGGGGTTCGTGAGTTCTTCGATTCAAAACCCAAAGTGTGGTACCTTCAAGGAATTCTACAGCTGGCTTCCAGATTGCCTCAAACCATAGAGCACAATGGCTTATATTTTGATTATTAAAAGCCTTGTAAGTAGAAAAAAATTTTTTTTTTTGATCTTTACCTATAAAACAGTCAGTCATTTTTTTCTGACTGAACCCCATTCATTAGTTATATAAAAAAAATAAATAAAATAGAATAAAAAATTTCTAAATGTCGTTCGGAACATTTGAGATACATAAGTCTGTATGTAAAGTTTCGTTAGAAATGCAGTAGGCGAGTCCTTTATTAGTCTTGACAACCTGGATTAAAATGTGTTTATTTTCCGAATGTGTCCTTAGGAAGGTCTGTATATTTGCGATGCGTCATTCCCTGCATTATCAAATACAGTTGGAAACGTACTTATATTTGTTTCCAACGAAAATCTGTATTGCCAGTTTATATACAATTATATTAATTTAAACGTTAACTTTCATACCTTATGAGCGACTATATTCGAACATACTTTTCAAACATGGAACTAATCCCACGAGCCAAGCTATCAGTAGACTTAAACCCAGAGGGGCAGTGAACACAACTATGCGGGCCATCGGACCTAAAATATTTGGGTAAGCCGAAGGAATTTTGTTTCCACCGCCGCATAGTTGGAGTGCTTGGGCCACTTGGAAAACGCTAAAGCAGGTGAAACTTTGATATGGATTGGGGAATCTTTCGGAAAATAGGCAGTATCTTTAATATAAGTTCATGAAGTATTTTTAGGGAATATTGCTTGAAATTTGCAACTAAGGGACTGTCTTGTTTGTACAACGTTTTCACTTGGTTAGCTTAAATGTTTAAAACATTACCTGTATATTAAAGTAGACGCTCGCTAATCCGACCCTTAAGAGATCAAAGGATGGGGCGCAGCGTCTGAAATGTCGGATTAATCGGAGATTTCAATGAAAGTGTATAATAAATATATTAAAAGTTATATAAGAATATGTTTATATACATAAGCATTGGCCGTAGTAACACTATATTTTATTAGATTTATAGTTTAATAACTCACCTTTAAAATGATTCGTAATGAAGTATGCTCAAACGTCGTTTTTAAGGACGTATAAAGCAAAACCGGAACAATTTCAGCCACAGGTTGACAAAGCTCCTAAACTTTGATATACTAATGGATCGGGCAAACTTGAGGTCGGATTAACTTATCACCTTAAAACCCACTAATAATATTTATTCAAACCAAATAGGAATACATTGCATTCTAGAACACGTGAAGGCGCTTTACAAAGCAGATTATTGAAATTTACAAAAACTACATTTAGTAAATAGGAAAAACACTGGTGTACGGTGGATAATAATTTTTTTTGGCTTCGAAAGGTCGGATTAACTTAGCATAAGAGATAATGAAGTGACGTGGTAATACCTTCCTAACAGCATAATGAAGTGACGTGGTAATACCTTCCTAACAGCATCAGAAAACGCTCGCCCGCTTAGAGGAACGATATTCCAAGATTGGTAGACATTGTGGGATATCAGCCCAGTAAGCCAACACAAGTTCATAAAGAATAACGTTAATCTATAGATCAGCTTCTGCCGTTCTAGCCGCAGAGAGGAAGTGGTCGAAACACGATTAAGAATCTGTCTAATAACCAAAGAAGTTCCCCCAGAAGTAAAATGTGTAGCAGTATTTTTCCAATAGACCATATTATTAATGAACGCCTTTCAATTTAACTACACCAAAAATTTGAATAATTCGGAAAAACCTCCCAACATTTACGAAGCGGTAGGAAACATAAAAATACTGATTAACTCATAAACTTGCAATTTTAGCATTCTTCTTTTATGGAAGTTATGTGAAACTGGAGGGTGGTCCTAAAATAAAGGTTTTTATGAAAAATATTATTTTTATAATTTGACATATTCCAGCTTTTAGTAGCACATATTTTACAGTTTATCCTAAAAAAAAAATTAATATTTTTATTTAGAAGATAAAATGGCTTGAAATTGATTAGACCTATATCTAATCCAGATTTACAGCCGACTCGAAGGTATCAGAGCCCACTCAGCCGGAATTAATCAGAAGCAGAAGAACTGATTAGAGAAAGTTAACTTGGAGGGGAGGGAGGCCCCGAGGGTCAGGAGAGGGGGGAAGGGAGGGGGTAAGAAAAGTAAATAATGGCTTGCCATTTCCACAGATTGGCTGCTCAATATTCCATGAGGGTTCGGTTCCCGAGAAAAGAAGAGGGACGAGGGACTCGACAATTGGATGTTTAATGCTGTCGGCCAATTTTAGAGAATAATTGGAAACTTACAAAGGGCCATTTCTTGTTTATTTCTACTCGTCGTTTCTTATTTATGACTCTTTCAGATGGCACAATTTTCCAAATTATTTGTACGGTTTCTGTCATCTGATGTATTCGCAGGGGAGGGTCAATATTGTAAGACACCAATTTATTTCATTTATTGTAATTATATATGATATTATTAACCTTATATATACATGTTATATAAGATTGTATAGTTACAAAATATAGTTATTTCATTATTATTTTTTATAAATTTCTTTTGGAACTTTTTTGTTGATTCTATATTATGATTTTATATAGATAACTTTAAAGTTGTCCGATTTTTTATTATTTTTAAGTCTGGAACTCCTCTATTTTTTTTTAATTTTATTTTTTTGAAGCAATTATATTTTAAATAAACATTTAAATAGAAAGGAAAGCGTCAAAGAAAAATTGATTGTTTCTGATTTAATTTATTGTTAATTTTTCTTTCTTTTTTTGTGTTGGTCTTAACGTAATAATATATTAGTTAATAAATGTTAATTTTATTTTTGAAAAGGAGTATTCTTAAGCGGTACTTTATTGATTTAAATGAAAAAAAAAAACTTTGTACAGAGCATACTATGAATATTACGTACGAAGTATACAATAAATAAATGTGAGACAAAATAAAATCAATGAATTTCACACTTGAGTACTCACAAGTAGCACTTCAATAAAAGTTCTGCATTAGAAGGTCTCTTGGCCGTCTTCTCTTCAGACGCCTTCAGAGGATTATTGGGAATTGAGTGTGAGGCAAGTTTGGAGACTTGTGAATTCGAGTGGGTTTGGAGTTTGCTATGAATGGATAGGATCTGGCTTGGGACAGCTTCTTATGGAACATACGTTTATTTGTGAAATAATAGGGAGCATTATGGATTTTACGAAGGATTTTGGATTGTGAGGATTGGATAAGCGAAGAATAGGTATGTTTAGAGGAGCCCCAAAGCTCAACTCCGTATGTCCAAATGGGTCTAATTAATGTCATATAAATAATCCTTTTGTAATTAATTGGGAGCTCTGTACGCTTGTGCAGTAAATATCGGAATAGTAGTGAAAAAAGAACACTTTCCTGTTTTTAGAGTTTCGAAGATAGGATTAGAAAAGATTGTCGAAATAATATTATTGACGAGTATTACAACCTGCCATACTAGAGGGAAATATGTGATATAAAATAATAAATATAGGTATGCTTATAAACCAATATGTTAATAAAGTATAAAAACATATATGAAAAAACACTATAAAATTTCTTATCTTCTTTTAAGAATGCATTGCCCATCTCAATTCGAGAATGCTCCTTTCCAACTTCCTTTAAACGTCATCTATTTCTGTACGCCCTAAATTTTCAATCATTCGAACAAATGTAAATAATAAATATTTCTGTAATAGATATTATAATAGTATACACACCTATCATTTTAGATTTTTATTTATTTTATAACTTACAACGTTATTATTGTACAATTTTCATAGCTAGACGATTGCCCTAAGTATTGCACTTACATGTTATTCTTAGGGGATAAGTTGTCCTAGACTAAAGTTTATTTTCTTTTCATCTCCTTCTTCTTAAAATGCATAACAGAAGATATAAAATAGTTCATTTTAAAATTTGTTATATAAGTTATATTACTGTGCAATTTTTTATTTCTATTTTTTTTCCTCGACCTGATTATTCCTTTTTCATAATAAAATGGATTATGTAATAATTTTATTTATTTGAATAAATTTTGCATCCATGCTTCATTGTTTCAGAAAAAATAATTTTTAATACCGAACTAACAGGGAATAATTTTTTTTTTTAGAGCTATGGATATTACAAACATGTAGTTAAAATTGTGATTAACGTGAATATAAAATATTGTTTTATTTAAGAATTATTATATTTATTTTTTTTTTTTTTTTTTTTATGCATCATAATTATTGTTAGATCCAGGACTTGAAAATATGCTTTAGACATACAACCTTTCCCTAGAAAAAAATGTTGATAGTGAAATTTTATATGGTTTACTCTCTTATTTTCCACCAGATTATTATAGGTCTTCTAACCAAAAACTCAATTTCTTCTTGACTAGAAAAAACTGTGGATATGTCTACCTATAATCTGCTGTTTTCATATCTACTACTTATGATAAGTAAATTGACGCCAAATTTTTGACCCGAACAACTTCAACAGAGCTAGAAACGCAGACTTTTTCATTCAAACCAATATAGCTCATTGATAGTAGGTCCTACTGACAAACTTTGTATGTTAAAAAATATTTTCCATTCAAGTTATGATTAGGCAACTATTAAAAAAAAATTTAATTTGAAAAAAATATAATATCTACTATATATTTGTCAAATACCACTCACTCATTTAACACGCAATCTCAGAAACCACCCAACGGATTGGAATGAAATTCGATCTGTAGCTTCCTCTAGGGCCGTAGGTGGTCGCTAAGAAAGGTATTTTAAAAAATCGTCCTGGGTCGCGGCTAATTCGCGAAAAATGCGATTAAAATGTTTATAGGGTGAATAATAATAGATTAATTGGCATATGGTATTTGGAGATAAGTTAACAAATAGGTTAGATGTTTAAGCCGAACACTTTGACCACAAATTAAGTTCCTTATCAAACAAAAATACGATCGATGTTGAAACCGAAACGGTGCAGTATTAACATTCCTCAGAGTGACGTAAACACCAATACACCAATTAAGAAAACTGTGTCTGCAGCTGAATTTTACGCCTAGATGTTGATGGAGCGAGGAGGTGAAGAACCTTATTTACTTTAATTTCGTAATCTCCTCAACCAATTTATGCTTTACATGTACGCAAATAGAAAGACTAAACCTTATTCAAAAAAATCTAAAAAAAGTTGAGAAGTTGAGACTATATTAACTTAAAGTATGCCATAAGAAGAGCTGATGGTCTGGTATCAGAGCTGGGCAAGATGGTAGTGCAGCCTCGAAGCTTCACTGGAAGACTGTTAAAATAATATAAAATAAACTTTTGCAAATTGTCAAATTTACTTATTGAAATTATTCTAAGAATGGAATTCTTTAAGTTTATTTAAGTAATAATAATTATCAACGTTAAGCATAACTTTTACTAATTTAAGTTGTCCTAAATCCTAATGATATTAAACCGTAGCGGAGCAGGGTACTTTCAGCTAGTTGTACTATAAATGATTTATGCATAAAGTATATAAAATCAAATAGCTGCCAGAAGGTTTAAAGCATATATAGGTGAGTGAATTTATTCTGGTAAAACACCTTGGTTAGGGGAGGTGTAGGCTTGGAGGAAATATTTCGTTACAGCGTACAACCCCCCCCCCCCATACACCCCCTTATACACCTCCCACCATCATCTTCCTACACCGCTTCCTCCCGAGATACATTGTAAATTTCATTTCGTCCTCATCGGAGAAATTCGGGAGGAAAACCAACTTTGCCGCTTGTATCGGCGCGTTGTAAAGTGCTCTAGCCGAGGCTAAACAACTCAGAGATTAAAAAAAATAATCTAACAAAACAAAGAGGCATATATATATATATTTTTTTTTAAATATTTATTTACTAAACCAGCTACATCCTCAATGATTATAAAATATACTGAATAAAACACATTTTTTTTTTTTTTTTTTGCTTATTGATATTTACAACTGTAAACATAGTCTAATCAATGGGTGCTGAAATGAGGAGTGTAGAGCTCATGAAATATGCGATTTTTTTTTATCTCAGGGATTCATTAGGGGTAGTTAGAAGATAATCATACTAAGTCCCCGCCCCTGGGGAGGGAAGAAAGTCACATTTTTGGGATTTTTGATTATATCTCGAAAACGGCAGACCCTAGAAAAATATGTTTCGGATAAAAATTAAAAGCTTATATTCTATAAAATTGTTTATATACATATTTGTAAAATTCCAATCGTTTTCGAGATATACGTTATTGAAATCGATAATTTTCGCAACAAAAAAAAAATTACCTCACTTTTTGTCAAACTTTTGCTTTTAGTTTCTTCCACGATTGTTTCATGTAGTGCAAAATTATGTAATTGAATCGTTTGTAATTACTGAGATATTTATAAATAATAATTACAATTATTTAATAGTTGAAGACGACGAAAGATCGTTATTGGTAGTCTAGTTTATAATTTTAATAAATAACTTGGTAATCCAGATGGACAGATAATATGTACGATATTATAAGTGATACGTTGAGTGACTTTTAAACTTCATTGGATTTCAATGTTGCAATGTTGTACCACATATTTATAGCTTTTTTAATAACAAATTCGGATATTAGTATATTTTAGGATTGGTAAACCTTCCTGAAACTATAAAAATGGTACAGCAAAAATTTGGTACAGATCAATAGTTCAAAATTGTAAAAATATTAGAGTAAATTTCACTTCTAATGTTGGCGTTAACTCACACATAAAAAATATAAACAATTTACTATTCATTGACAACTGTATAAATTATATACAATCAGCATATTTGAGTAAAATGATTACCATATCATGTCAATAACATGTAAAGAACTACTCACTAGTAGTACTTCAATAGTTCTACATTAGGAGGTCTCTTGACCATCTTCTGGATTTGAGTGGTAAGGCAAGTTGGGCGATTAGTGAATTCGGGTGAATATGGAATTTCGTATGAAAGGATAGGTATCTGGTTTGGGCCAAATCAGCAACATAAGTAACATTGAGATCTTTATAGATATGTTTGTTTTCATAGATATGTTAGATTCTTAGGAGAATTGAGAATGCGAGAGGAATTGGAAGATTTAGTGGAGCCCCAAAGTATTTCCAAATGGATTTAATCACTGACAAGTAAATACGTCTTTTGATAATATTTATCTCTGTAATTTTTAAAAAAACAATTTATTGATATTTACTACTGTATACAATGTACAACTATTAAATTTGAGGGTATGCGATTAAGTTGTTAAGAACTATTTACTAGTAGCTCTTTAATAAAAGTTCTCGATTAGAAGGTCTCTTGGCCATCTTCTTTTCAGACGCCTCGAAGGATTATTCGGAATCATGTGTAAAGCAAATTGGGAAATTGGATTCGAGTGGTTATGGAGTTTACTATGAAAGTACAGGTATCTGGTGTGGCCTAAATCAGCAACATAAGATCTTTATGGATGTTTGTTTGTGACATAATAATGGATTAGATCAGCGAAGAATTGGAAGGTAGATGAATTTAAAAAAAAATTAGATATTTAACTATCTTTAATTTATTATAATAATATATTACTGAATGTCCTATATAAATTATAAAATATCGTTAAATGAACCGTTCCTCTCAGGATAATAGAATACCTCAGAATAGCGCAATCCGATAATAAAAATAAAATTCTGTTGTAAATATAAATATATATATATATATATATATATATATATATATATATATATATATATATATATATATATATATTTATTACTGTTTTAATTTTATAGCAAGTTTATTAAACAGCTCTTATGAGCAGTAATTCTCCGAGTTAAGAACAACCCGCCAGCCTGAGTGGAGGAACAATCCAGTTTATGTGATTTTTTTTTCCTTCTACTTCTGCTATTGAGGTTAATGTTGTATTTTACTGCGTCACTCAGTTTAATTGAATTTCTTTTGAGCATTTTATTTTGATGGGCGTTTATTTCTTCTTTATTGCCCTCTCAGATGGGTCTCTGCAGGCCCGTTTCAAACCTGGAACCGACTCCTGGAAAATTAAAACCGGTTCCTGGAAGGAACTCCTTTGTAATTAGCGATCAGTCACTTTGATGCTGATTGAATTAAATTAAATTATTAGTAGTTTCAATTAATTTTGATTGAGTTAAAATAAGCTCTTAATTACAAATCTAAAATCCTTCGTAGAACCCTTAATTCTATTAGTAAAGCTCCTTCTCTTGACGCATTTAGAACCAAGGCTAGAAGTAATTGAAAATTTTGATTATTCCACAAAGAGATATTTTTAGGGTAGTTTAAATTATAAACTTATTAAGTAAAATATTTTTTGTACAGCCATAATGGCGGCAGAAAATTACAGTTACATTGGTCTATGGAATATTTTTTTTTTTATTTCAGAGATAGGTAAGTTGATATAATTATAAATGCTACAATAATAATGTTTCGTAAAAATTATTTCGTATTGCAATTATTTTAATCCCTAAATCCCTCAAAGAAAAAAAAAAAAAAAAAAATACACTATTGTCACACAAAGATCGACATTTTATTTTATTTCTTTGTAGTATGCTTTAAAGAGTAATTTAACATTATATCGCTCACAGAATTTAATTTTTGCAACCCTTATTTGCTAGAAATCAATATTTAAATCTTACTCATCAGCACCAGTGATTTCAGTGCATTAAAAACTACACAAAATTTATTTTTTTTTAAATAATTAAAAACCTTAAATAATAAGGTGATATAATAAAATAGAAAATATTTGATCATTTGAAGATAAAAATTGATTTAAAATATCATTTACTTCTCAACTTATAAAAAACTTTTCGCGAACATGTTTAAAATACCTATATGAATTTAAATATTTTTCTGTATCCCTGGCTGTTGTGAATAAGTGGATAAATCGAAATTGTGGATTTTTCTCTACGTCTGTTTTAATCGTTTTCTTATTTTCCTATGATTAATCTATAAAATGTTGGGTCAAAATAGATATTTTATTTATTCTTATTAAATTTAAGTTTATTAATCAACGCAACTTAACCATATTAATATATATATATTTATTTTTTTCAGGTCTATCTGAAATCCTTCCTTACTGCTGCTCTGTAAAAAGTCAATGAACGAATTTATTCCTTATTCTTTTCAAAGGTAAGATTCAGATTATGTAAACTATTAATTTATTTTAAATTTTATGTTTAATTTTCAGAGACTTTGTTTTATTGAGATTATTTTTTATCATAGAGGTATATGTTATTATTTTCAGTTATTTTGGAAAAGAACATAAAAACACCAAAACTGATTAATTTTTATTTAGAATAGAAGGTTTAAACTTAGGAATTGTCAATATTATAGTTACATAATAATTTTTCACAAAAAATCGCTTCACACTCAAAAAATAACATGCTTTCGTTATACGCTTGAGTGTTAAACTTAATCCATATACTTCTGTTAATAAGAAAAATCATATACTTTCGTGGGTTTTTTTACCCACTATGATAGTGGATAAGCCACGAATCGAATTACCCCTCCGCGGATAACCGAGAGTTAACTTATTAGGTATTTTATTTTTTGTACTACCCGATGCTAATTTCCTTTATGTTTTGATAAAGCTTACACTACATATAGTTATAAAATAGTTTTATGCAACGCAAAGCCACTGAAGGATACTAGTTACAGATCTGCCAGGTTATAACTATTTTTGGCGGATGAAGGACCATCCTTGGCTATTCATTCCTGACAATATTTCGTCCATTTGAAAATTGAATGAATTATTACGATTTTTTCAAATGGCATTATTTCTTCCCGTTTAATCCTTTTTACAGGACCCTAAAGGATACAATTTTGAGATCTACCAGGATATAACGATTTCTACCGAAGGATACTCCGTAATTGATATCCTTTTGAAAATTGATTAAATCTTTTAATTTTTTTTTTTTAAATAAACTTTTTCTTTCTGTTTAACCAAGGTCTCCTCGGTCCTATCAAAATCCCTTCGCGTTGAATTTTTTTTACTAAATTTGTACAATATAGAACCGTTGCGGTGGGGTCCTATACAAGATCTTTTATTCCTTATTCCTTATTATTTTTTATTAATTAAAATAAAGTCGGATGTTAGAAAAAAAAAAAAAGTGTTCTATAATAAATTCTTTAGTTTTGGCTTGATTTCGCTTGTGAAAGATCATCAATTCGCAATATTGGGATATTTATTTTATGAGTATAGTCCAGGTATCAGCACCAAGGCGATTAAAATGGGCATGTAAACTCGTTTTATTTAATCCTAAACAAAAAATGGTGATCAGTGACTGAGAATTTTTGGTTATAGAGTGGTTTGGATGGAGGTGTTTTGTTAGATTAGTGGTGATAGCATCAAACTTTCGGGTTCGTTAAGCGTATTTATTTATTAATTTCTGTAAAATTTATTTATTATTTTATTGCTCATTTATTAATATGAAAGCAAGGTCCGGATGGGATATAAAGATGACCACTGCATATTATTTTCAGATCTGCCAGGATCTAACGATTTTAGACAGCCGAAATAAATTAAATGGCTTATACGGAAAAAATATCAAAGTTCGCATAAATTACAGAAACATATCTAACTTCACGCCATAAAATGAGCATACCGGAATAAGGTGTCATATTTTTGTTTTCCACACTTTGACTACGAATGCGAAGTGTATGGAGGACTGTCTGGTGAGCTCGTTATTAGAAGTAAAAGGCTAATGAACTTAACGGGATCCGTTCTCAGGTATCTCACAGGTATTCTGAAATTTGTTGGAACCCCAGTTTCCGACGTCAGTACTTCCAAGGAGCACTCATATTTTTATCTTTGAAAACCAAAAACCGACCTATATTCATGACGTTACTCTGCGCTCCTCCATCCAACTCTTAAATACCAGAACCTAACCTATCCACCTGTACACTCCTGCTCATCGAACTGCATCCTTCGAAAAATCTTTTATGATCCGCGCTTCCTCTTTGTGGAATTCATTGTCCATCTCAATTCCAAAATTTTAATTAAATAATTTTATTTAAGTTAATGTTTAAACTTCCTTTAAACATTATCTATTTCTTCACCTCCTCAATTTTTTTTCCGAGCAAATGTAAAATATGAATATCTATGTAATATACAGGGCGTTCGGAAGATCGTTGGTTTTTTTTTTTTTTTTTTTTTTTTTTTTTTTTTTTTTTTTTTTTTTTTTTTTTTTTTTTTTTTTTTTTTTTTTTTTTTTTTTTTTTTTTTTTTTTTTTTTTTTTTTTGCATCAAAAAAACAAAAAAAAAAACGGGTGATCGTTATATCTTTTTAAAGGCAAAAAAACATGTCTTTAAAATAATTTTGATTTGGCTGTTGCCCTTACTTTTTTTTTTTTTAAATACTTATTTTTTATTTGTATAACCTAAACTTGAAGTTCTTAATTTTTTTATTTTTGCTTTTAACAAGGGTGAACGATCTCTGGTTTTTTTTTGTATTTGTTTTTTGCATCAAATCTTTTTTATTTGACATGGACAATGTATTAATAATTACAGCAATAGAAATTGCGTTAATATATCAGTAAACAATAAAGTTATAAGGCATAAATATTTGTGGTTTTGGCCATTTTTTCAAAAAAAAAATTCATTTAAAAAAACCGTAAGTCTTTGTATACAGGTAAGTGACCTTAACTAGGTTCAAAATGAACCTCATTACCCGAGATACCTCTTTGGCCAAAGATGTTTTGAACACCCTGTATATTATACCAGTTTACGTATGTTTTATAATTTTACAAGATTCGTCATTTATTTTGTAACACAACGTAATTATTTACGAATATCATATCCAGACAATTGGTCTATGTATTGCACTCACATGGGGACAAGCTGTCCCAGACTACAGGCTATTTTCTTCTTCTACATATATTCCATTTATAGGACCGATAATCCAAACAATTCCTCTCACAAACATCGAACATATATCTCATATATATAAAATATATATATTCACATAAATCTGTATCCAATTCCCAAATCCTCCACAAATAATTGAAAATAATTTAGATGAATTCAGTTAAATGCTTGAAGCTGCTAACCGAAATCTAATAACCCACAATATAACTTCATTACCCCCCACCCTCGGTTGGCTTCCTGGAATTTTGCCAAATCTGGTTCAATCTGGATTTTCCTGGATTAATCTGATGTTTATTAAAATGAGTCCTTGTAGCCGGATAGTATATGTTAAATGATTCTCGTTTGTTACCTCATGATATTTGCTTTGGATTTATTTAGTTAAATTATTTGAAGTTTTTTATTATCTAGAATTTTTCAATATCAGCATAAAATTACATATATAAAAAAGTATGGGACGTATTTGGGAAGAACTGTCAGAAAGTTGAAAAATAGATGTTCAAAAAATCTTAAAAAAGAAAGAAGAAAAAAAAAATTAAATTTCTCCCTGACTAGAAAAAAACCGATAGATCATGCATATATCTATCTTTAATCTACTGCATATCTCAATTTACATTTTATGCTTAAAAGAATCAAATTACTTCAATTAATAATTAAATAAAATTAAGAATCTACGATTATTCGAAATAAACTAATTGTAAGATGATATCAAATAGAGATTTCAAACTTGATTTTTTTCTTTCAAACCAATATAGCTCCTAAACGGTAGATTCCAGCGTCAAATGTTATTAAAAAAAGTATTCTCAATTTAATTTTTGGCTGAAAAACTGTTTCGAAGAAATGTTTCAGCGCGTCAGTTTTAAAACCGCACCCGATGGCGTCATTTTCCGCTAAGGCATATGACCTAATGAGTATAATTTAGCCGGTGTATAAATTACAGCTTTTTATGTATCCGCTCAATGGAACATCAATCAATTTCGTTGAAATCTTAAAAGTGCTGTAAGTTGCGATATAAATTAATATAAACTATATATTCTTATAGAGGATTCAATATTGTACAAGTTTTAATCTGACGATATTCCCCTAAAATGAACGAGTGAAGATCTAGAAGACAAAAATATACGAAAAACGTGAGTGAAAAATAATTTTCTTGGATTATTACTGTTAGAATATTATAACTGGGAAAACGGTCCAGTTTTTCGTAAAAATGTAAATAACCATACTTGTAACAAATTTACTAAGCTTTCATTTTGTGCTGGAAACTTTTTTAATGCAACGCATCATTTTCTAGTTATAAGTGAAATTCTTTTCTTTCTTTTTTTTTTTTCATTATAACAATTTATTGAAATTTACAATTGTATCAAGTAAATGTGCTGTTAACTATTACAATAACGTGACAAAACTTGAAAAGAAATACTCATTAGTAGCACTTAAATACAAATTCTACACTAGAAGGTCTCTGGGCCATCTTCTTTTTAGACGCTTCAGAAGATTATCGGGAATGTAGTAAGAAGGAAGTTGAGAAACTAGTGAATTTGAGTGGTTATGGAGCTTACTATGAAATGATCTGGTTTAGACTAAATCAGCAACATATGGATCTTTATGGATAAGTTATTGTTGACAACATAAGGAGCATTGAGGATTTTTCGAAGAATTTTAGATTGGATACGAGATGAATTGGATGATTTAGTGGAGCCCCAAAACAGTAAATATAACTCTGATATAACAGTAAATATCAACTCTGTAAGTCCAGATAGGTTTAATCACAGTCATGTATGTTAGTCATTTGTAATAAGTTGGGAGCTTTGAACGTTTGTCTAATAAATGTTGAAATAATCTGTAACGACGGGCAGTTTCTTGTCTTTTTAGTCTTGTAGGTGGATTCCAAGTAAGACGTTTCTCCAAGTGGAGTCCTAGGTAGCGGATCTGTTCAACAGGGATTAGTGGAGTATCATAAGTGAAAATCTTAAAAATAAAAAATTTCTGATGTTCTCCCTCCCCCCAGTGGCACCGGAATTCGGACTTTGTTCTTGTTCAGAGGACCATCCCCTACACAGTCCTCGAAAAATTGGAACTAGTATTTTCAATTCCTCTCTTTGCCCGTTTTTGGTCTGGGAGATTTGATGCCCGAGATTGACTGAATTACTATGTGGTTGTCATGAATGCATTTAAATGTGTTTTCTTTTTTTCGAGTTAGTCCATCTGCGACATGTCCAAATAGATTTTTTAAGTAAATATGTGTGTTCATTTTATGTTTAAATTTTTGAAAGTTTTATTTCTTGATCAGTGAACCCTACGTCATTCTCCGGCCAAATATCGCACCATGATAGAATACTGTGCTTGTAGAAGCAGTGTCTTGTCAAGGTAAACTTCAGGCGATACTTCTAGTCTAACAGTAAATATAACTCGAGTTTGTCATAATGCATTCGGGTTTTCCAGATATTGTGTTAGTCATGTAATTGAGACAAGTATTGTTGTAGAGTCGGTGAAGCGTGAATTCAATTTATAACTCTTGCTAATATTGTCATCTGTTAGAAGGTCAAAAATGATCAGAATATCAAGTGTGTATAGGATGTAGAGCAGAAGGCCAAGCATTGAGCCTTGCATTACTCCTGATGACCCTTGGTGGATGGTTTATTCTTGTTTATAATTTCTAGATAACTTTTTATAGCAGACAGTGAACAATGCTTCCTTCTATGATAGACTTAGTATTCCTTCTATGATTATTAGTGATCGTTGAAATTATTATGGCTTTAGATTTCCGATGAGGTCCTTTTTAGTGGAGATCTTGCACTTTAAGACTTTACACAAGAAACCTGAAGTTGATCCGGAAAAACATAGCCAAGTTTAAATATTAGGCCGTGTGTTAGAATAGCACTGTGAATAATTTTATTGGTACCTTGAGGTATTGGATTGATGAATTATTTGCCACTTATATTGGAATGTTTTATTGGAAGGCTAGTTTTGAATGTTAATCATTAACTCTCTTTTCCGTTTACATTAATGATTTGACAGACGCCATTAATAATTCCCGATATCATTTATATGCTGATGACTTTCAAATCTATTTATCGTTTCATCCTTGTGAGATTTTTGAGGCAACTCGTAAAATTCAAGATGACATTTATAGCATTCACCAATGGGCAGTAGAGAATAAGTTACGACTGAATCCAGAAAAAACTAAAGCAATGCTAATTGGATCGAAACCCTCCCTTAATTCCCTTTCCTGTTATCCACTTCTTTATCTCGATAACGTTCCTATTCAGTTCACAAACTCTGTCAAAAACCTCGGAGTAGTATTCGATCAACATTTGTATTGGAATAACCATATTTCCCACATTACCCGAAAAACCATCTCCATCCTCAAACAGCTCCTAAGATTCCGTGAATCTTTCCCTCGCAATACCCGTCAATTGTTAGTATCTTCCCTCATCCTTCACCACCTCGATTATGGATGCTTAGTATACGGAGGACTGTCTGGCGAGCTTGAAATGAAGGTGAAAAGATTAATGAACTCCTTTATAAGATTCATTTATGGGATCCCCAGGCGTTCTCACATCACTTGCTGGTATTCCGAGTTGAGGTGGCTTTATCCAAGTTTTCGGCGACAATACTTCCTTGGTTCCTTTCTATTCCAATCCTTAAAGTCCAAAAAACCTTCGTACATTTACGACATCCTTGCCCTTCGTTCTTCCATTCATCTTTTGAACACCAGATCTCAGCCTATAGATCTGTATATCCCTTCTCATCGAACTGCTTCCTTTGAAAAATCTTTATTAATCGTACCCTTTATTCTGGAATTCCATACCCATTTCGATCCGTAATGTTCTTTCTCTCACTTCCTTTAAACATAATTTATTCATTTACCTCCTCAATTATCAATCTTCCGAAATTATGTAATAATATTTTATTGCTAGAATATTTCTTTTTCTTTTATTTTATTTTAATTTTGTTATTTACTTATTTATTTATTTTTTTATGTAAACCCAAAGACTTGTAGTATATAATTTACACTTTTATATAAGTTACTGCCTGATATGTACGCAGTCAGACAATAATACCTTTATATTGTTCTTGTATGTTATTCTTAGGGGACAAGGTGTCCCAGAATAAAGATTATTTTTCATTTCATTTCATTTCAATCATCAATTCTGGAGAAACAAAATAATTCAATACATCAGCATTTGTATGCACACATTATATTGACATATTGCAAACTTACAAGGAGTATGTAACTGTAACTCAGGTTACATGAGTTTAATTCTATCATGTTATGACAAATGCGACAACGCGTTTAAAAGACAATTTTTCAGTAATAAATTTTCAGAAGTTTTGCTATCTCAAAAATAAAATAAAATCAATTACCATTCGGTCAGACTGACCCAGCCTTACCATTTGTGTTTCACCCCAAGCCTTGCCATTGGAGGGTTTAATGTTCCACCAGAGTCGGAAAGGAATCAAGAAACTTAAGATTAGATTGAATCAGCAAATAATCATCAATTCTTAATTTTTTTTTTTTTTTTACACGAAACGGCCTTAAAGACAACGCGAATATCATGACTATGGGTTCTCCCTTCTGTTCTTTCCTTCTATCCATTTCTCCTTCATTATTTTTGATAGCCTTTGTTTTCTTTCCTCCATCCATGCAATCCCCCTCATAGGCTTCCTCCTGTCCACAAGAAATGTGACCTCATGCAACCTGTTTCTGTATTCTTCTTTGTCCTAACAATCTTGGTTGTTTATCCCCATTTTTCTTGTTTCTTCTTTCAACTGCTTGATGTATCCATGCGAGCTCTGGTAGCCCCACAGTTTTTGCAATATAGCTTTATTCAGCCTTTCCTTTTTATTGCCTTTGGAGGCATCCTAACCATGTGCCCTTAGAATTTTAGTCTCCTGATCCTTATCTCAGTTTCCATGTCTTTGATTTCCTTGTTTGCTCTTAACCTGTAACCTTCTTGTGTCTTCCTAGGACCATAAATCCTTCTTAGGATCTTTCTTTCGGCTTTCAGTAGCTTTTCTAGGTTGGGAAGGTTCATGGTTCCGACCTATACAGTATCACCGGTTTTACCATAGTGTTTAATGCATAAGTTTTGCTGTTATAGACAAATTCCTTTTGTTGTATATGTTGCTGGTTGTGAAACTCAAATCTTTCCAGCTTGGTAATCCTCTCCTTCAAGCTCTCCCTCTCCAGTCCTCTGTTGTATATGGTTTCCCCAGGCATTTAAACTTTTGTGGTTTTTATAGTAAAAAAAAAAAAATATTATTTATTGTAAAAAAAAAATTGGAAGAAAAATGTGCTTAAATGTGGTAATGGGATACTTGTTTCCAAAGCCGTATAATTATTCAGGATAGTGCGGTGCCTCATTTTCAAAAAGCTAATCTGATAGTTGGGTATTAATAAGGAAAATTGAGGAGAGCAGGTGAGGTTTGTCAGGTGTTACCCGCAGCAGGGGGGGGGAGCGAAGGGGTGAGAGGAAGGGGGCCCCTATCGTTATTAATTTGTCAAACGGTTCCAAGGGCCAAATTATATACAGCTCATATTGCCATCACCTTTTCCAGATTAACGAGAATCCTCGCTTATTGGGTTTAAGCCAACATAGCTTGGGAAGCATCATGTTTATTCAATGTTTTATAGTTTAGTTCTTAATCTTCTAATGTGAATGGATCTAATTGCAACTTGGAAATTCCCTCATAGATTAATGAGTGATTCCTCAGGTATATACAGTACAGTCTCGATAATCTGACATATCGTGCCGTGAAAATGACCAAACGATGGATGCAAAGAAAAATCCCCATACAAAATGACAAATATTTACATTTTTTACAAATATATATTTTTTTAAAACTATCTATTGATATTTACAACTGTATACATATATACAATAAGAAAATTTAAGGTAATCATTACAATGACGTGTCAATAACATGAAAAGAACCAATTACTAGTAGCACTTCAATAAAAATTCTACATTAGAAGGTCTCTCTGCCATCTTCTTTTCTGTGGGAAGCAAGTTGAGAGACTAGTGAATTTGAATGGTTATGGAGCTTGTTATGAAAGGTATCTGGTTAGAGCCAAATCCGCAACATATCGTACATTAAGATCTTTATGGATAAGTTTATTTGTGACATTATTAGAATCATTGAGGATTTTACGATGGATTTTGGATTGCACGGATTGGTTAAGAGAAGAGTTGGAAGGTCTAGTAAGCCCCAAACCTCGGTATGTACAAATGGGTCTAATTACTGTCATGTGAATAATTCTTTTGTAATTTATTGGGTGCTTTGAATTGCTTGTTAAGTAAATGTTTGAGTGGTCGAAAACGACTAGCGGTTAAAAGACATGAGTCTTTTAAGTCTCAAGAAATATTTAAAAATCCATTAATGCAGAATTAATTTATGACTCTGGATTCGACACACGACATGAAATTCAGACGATGTTTTGATAATTTTCTGCAAGCAGCTGAACCTTCATTCCTCAGAAAGAAAGTTTTGTTCAGTAGTAGACAAGAGGTAGTAGTTTTTCTCGTAGGTGTTTTGGATTCAAATCTTGAATTTTAAACGCAAATTTATCTTGGATATATTTGATAGCTGAATGATGATTTGATGACAGTTTTTTCTCCTGTAATAGCCAGAGATCTTATCCATGATATGTATTAACGTTATATCTTTTAAATTAACAATACGAATAATTGCGATATACGCAATTGCCTTTAACAGGAAATTTGGGAACCCATCACCCTTATAGGTAAAAGAGACAACATTTTGACCGTTCACAAAATAGAGATATAATTCTTAGTTCTTATTAAGATATAATTATAGAGATAATATTCTGAATAAACATTTATATCCTATGTTAACTTCCAACCTCAAACTACCAAGAAGTCAGTAGGCGTGATGGTTAGAACTATGGTGGGGAAAATACTTTAAAAAGGGCCAAAAAAATATTCTCGGGATCTTCTTTGGTTTTTCTTGTCTTCTTGTGCTTCTCGGTTGCCCTTGTGGGCCCTCTTCCCCTTCTTCCCAGGATGTAACCGAATAGACATAGTCTTCTCCTGATGACACCTCACTGGTGACTTCTACCGACGACATACCCACACTACTTATTACTACCATATTAGGCTAATATTTATCAGTTTATAGTTATGATTAGGTTTTAAATTTAGCTATGATCTCTTTTCTTACTGTAATTTTATGTGTTACCACTTAGTTTAATATGTGTTGTTTTTCATTTAACAACAGTCAAATTTATTTACCAACTGCACTTCACTCATCTAATATTTCCCTTAGATTAAGTTTAACTTATATTTTTAGTTAACCAATGCTATTTTCATTTTTTAATTTATTACTTGGATAATTATTTTTTTATAGAATAAATTTAATTTTTGAACTCGCATATGGACCATATTTTGTAATATCAAGTTGTATTTTAACTAAGGTATTGGTATAGAGAATCTAGAATCTACTTTTTTTTTAAAGGTTCCGGTATCTTAAATCGTACATTTTTTACAGCTAAATGATAACTATATAAAATACGTTATAGTAAAATGGATAATTATCATTATGACGGTAGTTTCAGGACGAAAGAACAGTAAAATTTGTCAGTACCTTAAAACATATCTAATATTTCCTTAGATTAATTTTCTTGATAATTAAATTACAATGATTATATGGCTCCATGCAAACCTCTAGAGAAGAACTCGGTTAATAATTAATTACTCTAAAATTATTTATAATTTTTCAGGAAGTCATGACTGTCATCCCTTTAGTTTGATGTTGATACGGACGCAACCAAGAGTTGATGACACAGCATCATGACACGACTTTTAAATGTATCTAGATATTCATCCCTTAAAATCATCTTTTCTAGTGAATTGTTGTTGAATAATATAGCTTCTTAATTTTTATTTTCTCCGGGAATTAGTAATTATCGCCTCCGTTCTTCGATGAACAATTTAATCAAGAACTCGCCGGTAGTGGTGGGTCGAGGAGGTTCTCGCGATAAGGCCAAATTACAGGGTGTGACGGGCTATAGAAGGGCCGGATGATGGATATAGTAATGTAATACTGAATAAAAAATATAATTGGATCGAAACCCTCCCTCAATTAGCTTTTTGTCTTTAACATTGGAATAACCATTTTTTTTTTTTTTTTTTTTCCATCGATTATGAGCCCTTGAAATGACCAAAAGTTCCCAGAAGTATTTTTGTTGGGCTTGATTTAGATTATAAATCTCTGTGCGAAGGGTGTGAATAGAAGAATTCCATACCCAGTAAATAAAAAAATAATATATTAATTGAAAAAAAAAATACATTTTTTTTTAAGTGAATAATGAAGCTATTGTTTCGCTTGTCAGGGCTATTAGATAAAAGAAAAAGACTGATTCAGACTAAAGCAATTTCCGAGGCACAGAATCAAGCTATAGAAGCAGTAAATAAAAAAATAATATATTAATTTTAAAAAAAATTACAATAAAAAAAAAAAAAAAAGGACTAAAAATTTTTATGAAAGGTGACTGTATAGCGTAGAGGTTAGTGTATGGGGTATGGTTTAGGATGTATGGTATATGGTTCAGTGTGTATGGCGTAGGGTGTATGGTGTAGGTTACAGCCAGCGTTTACAACTGACCGTATAAGAGCCCCCAAAAGGGCGAACTAGAAGTGAATACTTAATGGTGGAAGAGGGCGGCATTGTCCTCCTATCAGTGCCTCCCTGACACACGCTAAATTGCTTTTCCCAGATCCATTTTACTCTCCCCCCCTCTTCCCCTTCCCCCTTCTCTCTTCACCTCATTTTCCTCAACCAATAGGATGTCACCCACGCTCCTTCGGGAAATTTAATATTTTGCGAATCGGACGAATTTTCCGAAGATTCGGAAAATTTTCATAGCGTTGGTCGTTTATTAAAAATATCCTCTTATAATCGATTATGTTATTGTTGGACGATTCAAAGAATAACAAAAATACCTTTAGGAAAATAAAGGGATTCCAAAAAAAAAAAAAAAAAAGGCATAATTTGAATTGAATAAAAACGTTTTTAGTCCTTTAGTCCAGTCAATGAGTGCTGAAATGAGGGGTGTAGAGTGCATGGAATATGCGATGATTTTTGACTTCATAGCTTCGTTAGAAATAGTTAGAAGGTAAACATATTAAAAGTACCCACCCCTGGGGGTGAGCTAACGGTGAGGGGAGGGGAGAAGGTCCTTATTTTTGTTTTTCGATTATACCTCGAAAAAGGTGGAATCTAGAAAAATACGTAGAAGAGCAAAATTAAAGCTCATTAAATTTCCTATAAAATTAACTATATACGTATTCATAGAAATCTCTACGGTTTTCGAGATATACGTTATTAAAAATCGACAATTTTAGAAATAAAAAAATGCTTACCTCACTTTTTGTTAAACATTTGAAGCAAATACCAAAAAAAAATATATATGAAATTAAAGTAAATTTAATGCTCTACAATTTTGATTCTGACGTTTTTTCTGAATAACGATTGTGGAACGTAATAGAAGCAAAAGTTAGACAAAAAGTGAGGTGACATTTGTTTTTCCCGAAAATCACCTATTTTCAATGCAGCACCTATCTCGTAAGCGGTTAGAATTACGACAAATTTATATATAATAAATTTTATATTAAATTTAATTAGCTTTTATGTTTATTTAAAACATATTTTTCTAGATTAAACCGTTTTCGAGATATTATTGAAAGGCCAAAAAAATTAAACTTCTCCCCTCCCCCCCCCCACCGTTAGCTCCCCCCTCCCCCAGGGGCGGGGACTTTTAGTATGTTTACCTTCTAACTATTCCAAACGAAGCAATGAAGTCAAAAATTATCGCGTATTCCATGCACTCTACAATATGCTGATAGTTCTTTCTACCCGAACAGCATTGATGTTACGCGCACTTCGATCAGGTTTGAACTCGTAATAATAAATTTAAAGAAAACCTTGTTTTGGCAATTTCAGAGGTCCTTACTCATAGAAAACATGACACAAAATTAATAACCATTGCTTATTAAACATTAAATAGACTGGAGGATTATCTTTGTTTACTTGGCAAGCACTTGCCTAAACAAAATAAATATTCAAAAGCTGCATCGCTTTTACACCAAAGCAATTCATAGAATAGGATTATTTATAAAATAACTCATAGGGCAAATGACCTCCGCGGGTTTGCTGGCACATAGACATTCCTTTGTCGAGATTTTCCATTGCCATATTCTATAAATGAACGTTTAATTTCCTCATTTAATGCACGGGTGGTTAATATAGACCACTGACTTCAAATAATCTAATTAAAAGAAAGATAACGGTGTTAACTCGAACGATCTAGGGTACCAATTCCGAGGTTTCATAGGCTGTCGTATGTTTTTAAGCACACATTGGCCTCATCAATGTCATCCGATTTCAAGATAAAAATGTGTTAACAAAAAAAAATTGAGTACCAGTAACGGTCACTGCTTGTTTTAAAAAAAAATTATGGTTCAATGATGCCTTCCAAAATCCGCACCTAACTGACGCGTTTCGGATGCATTTGTTTTTTTACGATAACATGATGGGTCTTCAAACCTCTAATGCGGCAGTTTTGGCGATTAATAAAGCCATCAAGGTGAAAATTCGCTTCATCAATAATGATGATTTTGCTAAAAAAAATCAGCATCCTTGTTGTTCCACTGTACATTTAAGAAACTCTTTTCACTGTACAAGGCCATGTCCTCTTTGTCATCCAACCATCTCATTCTCGGACTACCTTGCCTACGAGCTCCTTGGGAGGCGGTCACTTCCCATCTGTTCCCCATGGCCGAGCCATCCCAACTTTGCTTTCTTATGAAGTTCACAATATTTGGCTGGCCATACAAGGTTCTCAACTCAACTCCTCATAAGTCCTAATTCTCCACTATACCTCAGAGTAGGTATATCCTTATATTTTCCGAAGAACGTTCCTTTCCGAAGTGCAAAGCCTTCTTTCCATTTTTCTTGTTAGGACCCAGGTCTCGCTTCAAAGGTAACAACTAGCGTACGATGGTCTTATGAATGGTCAATATGGCGCCCAAACAGATGCCTCTGAATTTAAAAACTATGTTGATTCCGAAAAGGCAGCGATTTCCTGAGGCTATCCGTGCTTGGAGACACATATCTTTTGTGAGTATCCAATCCGAATAATTGTTCCTGGATTTTCAAAAACACTCTCATGCACAACTTATTTATTTACATTTGAACGGCTTGTTTTTGGACGACGAGTGAGTTTAGCATCTCAAACTGATCCAGTCACCCTCCATTTTTTAAATTATCTCTTCACTCTTGATGAACTCGAAATACTATTCCGGAAATACTTTGTATATAATTCTGCTACAAACATAGCTACTGCAAGGGAATCACTATGTTTTTGATTATATGTATTTCCTATTACAAAATTAATAAATATGTACTATAAAAATTTGAAACTGCCAAGGTTGAAGCAGTAATGAAATTAATTCAGCTTGGCGATAGTACCATTTTATTACACATTTTTGTTATTTCTAGGGTATTTTCCTTATCTCAGGATAAAAATTATTTTCATTTCATTATTCGTTCATATTGGTTTTTGTGCCCACAGTTAAAATAACATTCAGAGAAATATCAGCGCACCCATCAACAGTGTTTAGATAAGATTTTAGTAACATAAGCGATTCGTTAAGTGACAAATGAGACCCAAACCTATATATTTTTTATTTTTACTAAGAGTGTGTTCAACTAATTATTTTTTTCATTGTCTGAACTATAATTAAATTAGTTTAAGTTAATAAATGCTCTTTGCAATTTTTTAATTTATTACTTGGATAATAATTTTTTTCTTGATAGATTTTTTTTTCTCATTTATTGATATTTACAACTGTACAAAAACATATACATCAAGTAAATGTGTCGATATTGAATACAATGGCATGTAAATAACTTGTGAAGAACTACTCAGTAGTAGCACATCAATAAAAATCTACACTAAAAGGTCTCTAGGACATCTTCTTTTCAGACACCTCCGAGGATTATCGGGAATGGAGTGGGAAGCAAGTTGGGAGACTAGTGGATTGGAGTTGTTATGGAGCTTACTATGGAAGGATAGGTATCTGGTCTGGGCTAAATCAGCAACATAAGGGACATTAAGGTCTTTATGGATAAGTTTATTGGTGACAAAGTAAGGAGCATTGAGGATTTTTCGAAGGAATTTGGATTGCAAGGATTGGATACGAGATGAATTGGATGGTTTAGTGGAGCCCCAAAGCTCAACTCCGTACGTCCAAATAGATCTAATCGCAGTCATGGAATATCATCTTGATAGATTAGATTAATTTTTTTTAACTAGCTTATAATTTATATTCAAACCAAGGTATTGGTATAGAGAATCTAGAATCGATTTTTCTGGTATCAGTTCCGGTATCGGAAATGGTAAATTTTATAACAGAACATCGCTGATCGAAGTAATATTTTTCTAAAAACTGGATAACTAATACAAATAATACATTAATTAAAATATATTAATTGGTAAACAAAATTATGATAAATGTAGTAAGGTTGAGCAACCTTCAATCATCTGTTAATTATTTATCATCTGTTTATTATTTACCATCTGTGTTTATTACTTTATCTTAACCTTCATTAACCTATTTTAATTGTTGTTTGCTGTAACTTACTGTTGTATTTACGTGTAATTTAATTCTTTACTCTCATTGAATAAATCACGTTTTAACGATCTTAGAAATTAAATTACAAGATCTCAATAAGTAAGAAAATGGCCCAACTATTTGTTCAAATTGTAAAAAGAAGTGACCAAGACTTTGTGATTCAGTGCATTTCCATCGAAAAGAAAAATTGGTACTTATTACCTGAAGAATCCAAAGACTTAAAGTTCCACTCCTTTCTATCAGGTAAGAAACCTATAATAAATGCTATGAATGCTATCAAAAAAATAATGGTTACAGAACCGTAGCTGTTAAGATGGATGATGATATTCAAAGAGAATATTTTGATGAATTTTCTAATATTTGTTTTCGGGAGTTACCATTAGAGGAATGGGTTTCAAAAACAGTTCCTTCTAGACCTTTAGAGAATCAGACAGGATTAGAAGATCGTATCAAACAATTAGAAACACTATTAAAACTAAATTCAGAACAGAATGAAATTAAACTAAATCATATTGAAAATTTTTTTATTTTAGAACGATTTGATAAAAAACATTCAGAACCTATAGAATGGCTACGTAGGTTTGAAGAAGAATGTGTTCGATTTAAGATAAAATCCGATAATTTAAGAATTCAAGCGTTAAGTTTTTATCTTATCGATGGTCCGGCTAAAGATTGGTACGAGATTAATTTAAAGAAGATCGGTTTGAAGATTCATGGGACATATGGAAGAACTCTTTTCTAAATATTTTTGTTATTAAAGGCTGGTCTCTTGTTAAAAAAGCTCTTGGCTACAAATATTTAAGCGGATCCCTTGTCGACTACGCCCTGACGAAAGAAAAAATATGTCTTGACGTAGAACCTAAAAGTACCGAGATCTCCCGTATAAACCAGATTGTTTTCGGTTTACCGAATGAAGCTCAGGAGAAACTCGATAGAGAAGAGATTTTTACTCTCGATAAATTGTACTCTGAACTTCGAAAATTTAAAAATGCTTCTGCCATATTCCAGAGAATATTGTCGAACATTATTCGAAGAAATAACCTGGATGATTTCTGCATCAATTACATTGATGATATTTTAATTTTTTCTAGGGACTGGGAAGATCATCTTCAGCATGTTAGCCGACTTTTATAAGTTCTGAACGCTGAAGGATTCAAACTGAAACTAGAAAAATGTTTGTTTGGTGCGAAGTCAGTAAAGTATCTAGGACACAAGTTTTCGAAAAATAAAGTATCACCCACCCAAGATAATTTGATTTCGATTCAGAAACTCCAGAGGCCCTCAGATATAAATCAGGTGTTCGGAGTATTTTAGGCTCCATAAATTTTTATTTAAAGTACATAGAAAACAGTGCTGTAAAACTGGAACCACTGCATCGTCTATTGAAGAAAGATGTTAAATTCGAGTGGTCAGATTTCAATATGATCAAGAACTGCTTGTGTAGTTCCCCGATTCTGGCTATATACGACATTGACAAGCCTGTCTTCATCGAGACCGATGCAAGTTTAAAAGGTATCGGAGCGACCCTCAAGCAGCCACAAGAAGACGGCCTACTTCATCCTGTCCCTTATTACTCACGTAAACTTTCAGAACGAGAGAAACATTTAGATGTCATCCACTTAGAATGTAAATCTATTAAAGAAGCGATTAAGTTTTGGCAATACTACTTAATTGGACGTCACTTCACGGTTTGCAGTGATCACAAACCCTTAGAAAACCTAAAGACGAAAGCCAGATCTGATGAGATTTTGGGAAATTTGATTCTTTATTTATCCCAGTTTAATTTCAATGTTATCTACAAAAAAGGAAAAGAAAACGTTATGGCTGATCTACTCTCTAGAAATCAAGTCCTCGAATACTTCGAGAATGGAGATGCTATCCAGATCATCAATTTAATAGACTTGTCATCCATTAAAAAAGATCAAGCCGAGAATCTTTCGGAGCTGAAAGCAGCTGAACAGATTGAATCCAAGCAAGGAATAATTTTAAGAAAATTTAAAAAGAAATTAAGAATTTTTGTATCCCAAGCATTTGGAAAAGAAATTTTTAAAATTATTCATCAGCATTATGGCCATATCGGTCCAGCCCACATGATAGCAACCATCAGACCGTATTACTACTTCAAGGATCTTGATAAAGCAATTCATGATTTCTGTAAGAGCTGCAAGATTTGTATTGAGAACAAAGTTCGTCGGATTCGTGCGATCGGCCTCCTATCCCGTCTCGGTCCAGCCACAGAACCTTTCCAGATCATGTCGCTTGACAGTGTCGGTGGTTTTGGAGGGAACCGCTCTTCCAAACGGTAAATGCACATCCTAGTTGACCACTTCACAAGATGTGCATGGATCTCAACAACCAAGGGTCAGACTGCTAAAGATTTCATAAACTTACTTAATCCCATAGTTTAACAAAATAATATCTCAATTCTACTGACAGACCAATATACAGGTATAAACTCAACCCAATTTCTCAAGTATTTAAAAAGAGTTGGAACTCAGTTCGTTTTCACGTGCATTGATAATCCCGCATCCAACGGATTAAATGAACGATTAAATCAAACTTTAGTTAATCGACTGCGATGTAAAATAAACGATAATACTAGAAGAGCATGGTCAAACTTGGCAGAAGAATGTGTAAAGGAATATAATAATACTATCCACAGTTCTACCCATTTTGCACCATCTTATCTATTGGTCGGCCGAAAATCTTCCATATCTCCTCTAGATGGGAATACCCCATCTTCTTTAGAAGAAGACCGCAAGATAGCCTTCCAAAATTCAACAAAGAGCTTCAACATCAATAAGAAACGGGTTGATAAGAACAGACAAGAGCATAATTTCAACGTTGGTGACTTGGTATACGTCGAAAATGGAAATAAGTTGAATCGAAACAAGTCGGACCATTCCCAGTCGTCAGACAGATTTCCTCGTATTTCTACGTACGAAGTAGCCAGCGGTAAGAGGAAGAAGATCTCCAACTTGTTCCACTCCAGCAAGCTCCTTCCTTACTTTCCACCGCCTCAAGAAGCGACCTCAAGGGGGGAGGTGTAAGGTTGAGCAACCTTCAATCATCTGTTAATTATTTATCATCTGTTTATTATTTGTCATCTGTGTTTATTACTTTATCTTAACCTTCATTAACCTATTTTAATTGTTGTTTTCTGTAACTTACTATTGTATTTACGTGTAATTTACTTCTTTACTTTCATTGAATAAATCACGTTTTAACGATCTTAGATAAATAAAATATAACGCCTAAAAATGCTAAGAAGCGAAAGGAGGAGAATGGACAAAACTTTATATGAGATTAACAAAAAAAAGATAAAAATAACAGTACTATTGAATTTATTTACAATTATTTTATAAATATAAATATAGAAATGTTCATCACTTCTATATGTATGTACCTATTCTATTCTATTAACATTGGTCTATTTTATTGGTTTTCCAATGCGTGCGTATCTATAAAATTCGCAGCGGTGATGATTGATTTTCTTTGATCCCTTATAAATTTTTATAATAATTTTCATTTTTTTTATTTTTTTTTTAAGCCCGTGAGCTGCACCAAGTAAACTAAATTTTAAACATGTATATAATATAAATATGGCGATACTTATGTAATATAAAAAGGTGGATATACTTTTGTATTATCCACTAGTAGTATCTGTGAGATTCCTTGTTGGTCTAAGAGGCGCAATTGATCGGAAGGTTAACTATTAACTAATTTTCTAGAATATGACATATATACGCACACATATATAACAAGTAATACTTTCCATTACTTTCCATTTAAAAAAAAAAAAGAAGTTTCAAAACAAAAAGTTTTCTTTGTCCAAAATAAACACCTCATCATTATTCGTGGTGCTGTCTCAGAACAATGTTACAATGACAGGATTGTTTTATTCTGCGTACACGCTGTCAACAAGAGGAAGGCATGAAATGTGTTATAGAAATGTCTCTTCTCACTAAATCAGAACAATGGGAACTCTGTGGAAACGAGAAACTTCAGCCTGTTGTCTTGATTTTAGGGAAATTAACGACGAGAAAGCAGAAGCAAGAGGATGGGAGGAAAAGAAGTATCCGTCAGGAGACTTAATGGTAATCATTTTTGATGTAGAATAGAATTCTCGTACTGTATAGTTTAAAAAAAAAATATATATATTTTTGAAAATTTATAACCAAATAGCATTTGAGTAATAACATTGTTAACATATTGATAGGTTGTTAAAAATTAAATATCTGTTTTTATGTTGTTGTGTTTTCCTTTCATAATATTCCGTTAAACCCTGTTGAACAGATCTGCTACCTCGGACTTCATCTAGAAAAACGTCTTACCTGGAATCCACATACGAGACCTAAACGACAAAAACCTACTCGTCGTTTTCAACTGCTCCAACATTTACTTAAGAACCGTTCAAAGCGAACAATTAATTATAAAAGGCTTATTTACATAACAGTAATAACACCTATTTTTACTTACGGATTTGACCTTTGCGGCTCCTCTAAACCTTCCAATTCTCGTATTCAATCCTTGCAACCTAAAACCTTAAAATCCTCCATGCTCCATATTATGTAACCAATAAATTTACCAATAATGGTTTGAACGTCACATAGGCTGCTAAATTGTTGCAAACCGTATACCTATCCTTCCATGATAAGTTCCATTTCATCTAGAACCACTGGTTACAGAAACTTTTCACTCGTTTCCCGATAACCCACCTAAAAGTCTGCAAAGAAGATAAGCTAGGGGACCTTAATGTTAAACATTCATTAAAGACCTTCTAATGGGTTGTTTATTGACATATTTTAATAATTTCCCCACATATTTTCTACATGTATATATTGCATACGGTTGTAAATATTCAAAAATAAATTAATATAAAAATAATAGATGGATTAATTGAAAAAACAAAAATAGAATCATGTTTTCGAACCGTTAGAACTAGATTCTAGTTATAAATGTACAGTTTTAATAACAGTGTTAATATCTTGTTGAGTTGTTAACTAGATAATAAACGTTTTTATTTTATAGTGTTATCCAAATTGGTTGTTAAAAACCCTTAAATAACCAATATATAAAGCCCTGTTAATTAGTGTAAACTCAATATATAAAGTTGAAATATATTAAAATCTCTAAAACAATACATAACTAAAGTATTATTTCAAACTTCATTCCATATAAAATCAATATCAGATAGCGTTTAAATTCCGTTCCTTAAGTTTATAATCTTAACAACAAAGCATTGAAACCAACTTTATTTTTTATGTGAATAAATATGACTCAGGGTATTGATAAATGTTTATGAAAGACTGTTAATTTAGTTCATCTTTTCACATCAAAAAGATACTGTTAGTGTCATTTTTTTTTTTTAATAAATGGAACAAAGGCAAAATGCACGCGAGTTAAACCGCTCCCAGAGTGTTGTTAAAAACTTATTGAATTTAAGACCAGAGCACGACGGAAAAAATAACAGAACCGGAAAGCCTCTAAGATCTTCCAACCATGTGAAACGCACTATTTTAAGAGAAAACTGGTGCTTCTCCTGCCCATATTGTGGAGCGAGTTAACCTTGGATGTGATTGCCAGTTTAGTACACAAATAGACAGAGTATACTGAGACCAAGTATTTAAATATCGTAAAAGAACACACACAGCTCAAAAAAAAAAAAAAAAAAAAAAAAACGGTTTATCTCGCGTGCAATTTGCCTTTGTGTCACACCGCCACTTTTTAAATCAATAATCCTTTACTGCTCAATTGTAATTGAGTCCCGCGTGGCATATTTTAAAAGAACTACTGACACTAGAGTCATTCTAAAATAAAATGCCGTTTTGGGTTTAGAGATAGAGTAAAAGAGTCGAAAATTTAACATAATTTTTTTAAACAAATATAATTGTTGGGATTCCTAATTTTGTTTTAAATACTTTGATATCATGAGTTTTCTGTTGTTTTTTTTTTTAATTTTTAACATTTTTTTTATTTCAACAGAACTGATTTTTATGTCATGGGTGTTGCCTTAATTAAATAATTTCTTAAAGAGTATATTTTTGTTTTTACATTTTCTCTGGACTGCAATAAAATTATTGCAAAGACACCTATTTTTGCTTAGAATAAGTTATTGGGTTAATAATAATACTATTAACGAGGTTGGTAAAGTATAAGTTTCAGTCAGGAGTGTTACCAACTTTTATATAATTTATTTTCCATTTTCATAAATGTGGTCTTATTTCACTCGTAAGGAAAAAGTTTCTCTATTCAACATAAAAATCTCCACTTCACTATAGAATGGCGTTCGTGAGGTAACACTCCTGACGTCCGCCTCATTTTTCCATGATGATGAACTTTTATTTATTTTACTTTTATTTTTAGAACAGTTATTAATACCCTGAGTCATACAACGAAAATAAGGTTGGTTTACATGCTTATTTGGTCAGATTATAAACTGAGTCATTGAAACTTAAATGCTCACTGATATTGTTATAAGTTTGAATAATACTTTAGTTACGTATTTTTTAGAGATTATAAAAATTATTCAGGAAAGAATCGATATCGAGATTCGATGATCCAAAATCGATTTCTTGGAACCGTTCGAAACCGCTGACCTCTGCTTTTTGATAACTTATTATTTAAATTGATGAGGTATTTATTCATGGTATAAATAATGAAGATGTAGGCAGTTGGGAGTGTGCAGCCATGGAAACACAAATGAATTTAAAATTTTAATTATTGTGTAGAATGTAAGCCTTCATCAAGGCTAAAGGAAAAACAAAAACAAAAACAAAATTAAAAAATAGAGTAATGAATTTAAAAAAAAAAAAAAAAAACAGTATGAAAACAAATGAAAAAAAAAAGTTTAAATAACAAGAAAAATAAATAGAACTAAATAAATTATTTTTTGTTTTAATAAAGATAAAAAAGATATTAAGATAAAAGACAAGTGGATACAGTTGATGAATAAACACATAAATTAAGTATACCAGTAAATATGCATGAAGTATATTTAATTTATGTACTCTGGTTTTTTAAAGATATTATTTTTTTATTATTTTCATACTGTTTTTTAAAAATTAACTTCCTGTTTTTTTATAGACTCACATTGTAGGCCCGAAACGTCGGCACAATAAACTCAAATTTATATTTATATTTCGTTTCTATGAATGCATACCCCAACTACCTACATCTTTCTTATTATTTAAATAAACATATTCTTATCCCTAAAGATTAGAAGGATATTTTTTTTATATTCGATAACTATGTACTAGTCAACACGTCTTGGTACCGAATTTATCTCAAAATTACGATGAGTAAGATGATTTGTTTGGACTTCGTAAGCTTCCAATTTCGACGCCATTCCTGAAGGTTTTTCAAAGACTTGATGATGGGAGTAATTTGGATCCAAGGGAAGCATTATGTCTCAGATAGCAGAGAGTAAATTCGATGTAGACTTCGGGAAGGTTCATTGTATCTTGGGAAGAAAATATTAAAAAAACAACTTTCGACAGAAGAGGAATGAACAAGAGAAGAAGGCTGAATCTGCTGGAAGATAGCGATTTAAGAATCTGGTAGAAGAGAATAAGAAAAGAAAAAGAAAAATTTCTATTTGATTTTTAAAAATATATCTAGATAAATTATAGATAAAGGGTTCATTATCGATCGAAGTATACTGTATACTTTGTACTGTTTTATCACTAACATTGTCTTTATTGGACATGCCAGTGAGGCAGAACGAGCTATTCGAATACGAAGTAGTTTCTCGAGGAAAATGTCCCAACCAAAAGACATAAAACTGAGGAAGGTTCTGTTACGAGCACTAAAACTGACAATTCAACTTAAAACGTGCAGCTGAATCAGGACCACTATTTTTCATGGTGAGTAAGCAAAATTAATAATAATAATAATATTAATAAAATAAATTAAAAATATAAAAAAGTTATTTATAATATTTTAAATTATATTCATACTCAGAAATATTATATTTTGTTAGAAAAATAAGTTCTGTGTCCAGACTCTTATTTTATACAGGTATCGGAGATCAGTTTAATTCACTTATTCCTTTAAAAAAGAGTAAACAAAAAGTAAATAAAAATTAAATATATAAAAAATTGAAACTTTACGAATTTTTATTTATTTTCATGTATACTTAAGAAAATCCATAAGAATTTTGACATCGTAAGAAGATATGATTGAATGAATTAGTCTTCTCGAATTTTTTTCAATTTTTGCGCCGATAATTCTACCAAAATTAGGATTGTCATAATTATTTAAAAAGGAATAATTTAAAAAATAATTTTTGAACACTACACTAACGTTCAAAGTTTCCAATAAAATACAATAGACATATATATATATATATATATATATATATATATATATATATATATATATATATATATATATATATATACATACATAATTACATATAGAAGTTGACATATTTTATAGTAGCCGCTGGATATAAAACACTAAAAAAGAAAAAAACCTTATAGGTTTCTAAATAACAAATCTGAAGCAAGATCAGAGAACCAGCGTAACGTTGGCATTCATTGTAATTAAATCAGGATGTATCGGAGAAAATATCCCTACAGATTCATCAGCATATTCCTGCATATTCGATAGTTAAAGTAATTTTTATAGACATTTTCACCTGAATATTTAAACTCAAGTACAAACTTTTATTATGAAAGTAATTATAAGTAATGGAACTTTTCGGTGACATTTCAGTACTTGTAAGAAGTTGCCAATCTTGTGAAAGTTTTTTTTTTAAATGGTACAATTTTATTTTATTTTAAGATTACAAAAAATTGAAGTCAATTTGTTTCAATTTTTTGAAGTTTAGTAATTATATCAATAATTTTCTGATTATTTATTTTTAGTATTTATCCTCGATTTGAATTTTGTTATTAATAATTTAAATCTCTATTTAAAAAAAAAAAAAAGATACTCTTTTTCGAGGAAATCGTAAATAATTCAATCAACTAAACTGATCTCAAATAACTGGATAAAATTATTTTTTTAATAATTTCTCCTTTGATACTTATTTTAAATAATTATAATTACAAACCTAATTTTGGTAGAATTGTTGGCTCGAAAATTGAATAATATTCGAGAAGACTAATTCATTCATTATACGTTATTAATTCTTAAATATTTTTCTGTGATCTATATTTATAGTTTTATGCTATTTAAATGTTTAAACAGCAAAAAATAATAATTCTGGCGACAAAGTAATGTACTGCGTAGAATACTGTGCAGCTGCGTATTACGTATGCAGTACACAGCGCAATGTGTCACCTCCAGTCCACAATGAACAAATGTCTGATTAGACAACACGTTTCCCCATCAGCCTAAAACGACACTTTGAATCACCTCTAATGCTTTTATATATGTTATTTATATATTTTTAAAAAAATTCTTTCACTAAATAATTTATTTTATTAATGTAAAATTATTTTTTTCGTAACTTTTATTTCGATATAAATCGTCGGTATTTGTCCCTCGTTTTATCCACTTCTATCCAAAGTGGCTTACAAAAAATTTACGCCAAGCACTGTTTGGCGTAAATCCTGCTATCCACCATATTTTAGTCAAAAAATATAGTTTTTTTTGTTCTTTTAAATTTGGCGTATCTATTCGCAAAAAATATGTTTCGTAACATAACCAAATTAACTTCATGATAAAATCAATGTGAGTCGTTCAGGATCAAAGCCCAGTAATTCCACTTATTTCGAAAAAAATATATAGTTTTTTTAAATGTAAGTTTAAAGGAATGATCTTTAGGTACCTTTTGCTTACTGACAATAGATCAAAAACCACTAGACCAACAAAAATTGAATCGTAATCGGCCTTTATCGCATAGTTAGTTTAAAAATTGTTTAGGTTATATACACACTCCCAGTTTTCAGCGAATTCTATGATTCCAGTTCTTTATATTTATCACTTGATGTACATATGAGGGTATATAAACATCAATACACAGGATTGGTAAATTATTTACCATTTCTATTTTATTTTATTTTTTTAATTGAATAGTTTCGAATGTAAAATTTTGTTCATCATTTCTAAAAACATACACAAATTTGAAAACATCAAACATTGTAACATACATATATATATATATATATATATAAAATCTTATCAAAACTCGATAAAGAGCGAAAATTACCGAATGATTAATTGTTTGGGCCGACTTTCAAAACAAAACCCTTATGTCAAATAAAAAGTAGAAATTTCCTCCATAGGATAGCATGCATTGAAATTGAAAGCTCACAAGTTTAAGACTAATCAAAGAACGCAAAATCAAAAATGAGGTTAAGGTGTGATCAAATTTTTCGTCTTCCCAAAAATATGAATTTTGTAATTTTTATCCTCCAGTAAAATTTTTTAAAAAATGGACATAAAGGGTGTTGATCTTAGACGACTCATATATTAGCCATATGGTAATTTTTGTTTTGTTGTAAAATCTGTAAAAAGAACTCTCTACAACCTATTTTTAAGTCCACGTAATTATTAAAGATTGGGTCTTTATTATTATTAGTAAGTATAGATAAATATCGCAGTAATTTTTCACCTGATCGACAAAAACTATTTTTATTAACATAATTCCTGTTGAGGGTTACAAGTAACAGAAACAAATTTTTAATTTTATAATTGTTGAAAAATTTGGTTTTTTGATGAAATTATGATGATAAACATTACCTAGGCCAAAAAATGCTTGGAGGACATATTGTAATCAACATTTTGGATTTAAGCTTCGTGTGAAATAAGAATATTTTTTAATGTATTTTTTTTTTTTTTTTTTTTTTTTAATATAAAATTTAACCTTATTATGAATTATTTTTCCATCCAAAATTTACTGGGCTGATGTGAATTAAGAAAATTAGGACTACTATGGTTGGTTCTAGATAAATTTACTGCTTTATTAGAGCCCTATTTTTCTGTCCAAATTTGTGCCACGTAAGTAAGTCATTCGTTATGTAATAGAAGTACAGGAAGTTTGTCATTTAAATATTTTAAATAATTCGGAAAATAGCTTGTTATCCAGTATTTTGTCTGACTTTCAAGTAAGACATTTGCCCAAATGGAATGCAAGGCAGGGGATCTGTTCAACTGGGATTAGAGGAGCATTGTTAAAGGATACTGTAGCGGTGATGAATATGCAAAATTATGATTGACTCTGAATATTCTATTATTGAGGTAGGAACGGATTATAAGGAACTATGTTGGAGGTAAGGAATTTACGGAGTTTGATGGTGTTATTAGTAAAGCACCTCTGTGTTCTCAGAAATGGTTTCAGGCTTCAAGAACAATATATTATTTTTAAACATTTTATCTTGTTGTAGCTGTCCCTCCATAACAGCTAACTAAAACCCGTAATTTTTTTTTTTTTTTTAGAAAGAAAACTCTATTCTACGACAAAGTCCCTTAAGAATAACTTTAAATAACATAAAGTAAGATCATAACTGGCCGAGAGGCTGTTAAAAATAAAATAGCATAGATAAACTGAATACAAATATGTATGAAAAAAAGATACAGAGAAAAAATAGAAAAAGAAAAAACTTTAAACAAAAAGAGGGTGAAGAAAATGAGTATACGAAATAGAGGTTAACATTGTAAATAAAATTGCAAAAGAGAAAAAAAAAACAGAAACTTGAAGAAAAATAAAAGATAGAAAATCAAAAATTATCATTACAAACAATTAAAACATCATAATCAAAATATAATTTATGCTTATGTTTTATGTCTGACGGTCTTGGTAATTAAATTAGACGATTACATATATAGTACATACATCCTTACAATTAGAGAGCGTCGAGTTGGAGGGAAAGAAGATGGTGAAAGAGTAGTGTTTTGAATGTTCCAAGGGAAGAAGCATTGCGGATACAGGGGGGGAGGGAATTCCAAAGAGTAGAGGATCGGACAAGGAAGGAACGTTGGAATGCAGTACTTCTGTGGGATTGGGTATAGAGATCGGAAAGACGAGATCTTGTATGCAGTGATTTGATAGCAAACTTGAATTTCTGGTTACTGTGAATAAAGGGAGGGTGACGGGTGTTGATAACTTGGTATAGATAGGTGCCTAGGAAGTATTTTCTGCGGAAGGAGGGAAAAAGCCAATTTAACTCAGTGTAGAGATGAGAAACATGAGAACGTCTCGAGGTTCCGAAGACAAACCTAATAAAGCAATTCATGATGCGTTTTAATCTGTCTTCAAGAACCGTCGAGAGCCCGCCATATTTCACGCAACCATAGTCAAATTGGGGGAAGATAAGGAAGGATACTAAAGTTTGCGTGTGGGTAGGGGAAGGAGGTGACGGGAGCGGTGAAATAGTTTTAGGATACCTATTGACCTTCGGGAGATTTGTGCAATATGGGATTTCCAGGAGAGGGTTTGATCAATGGTTAAGCCTAAATTTTTAACATTTTTTAATTTTCATTATCGTCACTGTAAAAAATAATCACATCTGTAATATCTATTAGGTTACATATGTTGCTTATTCGGCCATTTGATATGCATTACACAGAAACCTTTGCATTCGTTATCGCAGGCATGAATATGGTCTCAGAACCATTACTGACATACAACCAATCTTTAGTTCTTAAAAAAAAAATAATAATAAAAAATTAACCACTACATTATGGCTACGTTTTGTTATAGATTGATATTGCTATTTCTTATCGCATAGATCTGCATAGACTAAAAAACTATAACAACTCTTGTATTGTCTTGTAAGATCAAATTACTTAAATTAATAATTAAATTCAATTAATAATCAATGATTGTTTGAAATAAAGTTGAGAGAATGTAGATGTTTCAAACGTGATTTTATTATTATGTGGTTTGGATTCAGAAAAAAAAAAAAAAAAAATGTTAGCACCTCAAATTCAAATCTCCTTATTTGAAAATATTCAATAGTTTTTTTGTTTTTTTTTAACATGTTGTTGATTTTAATTGTTTCATTTTTTTCAGAATTTGACAAAGAATCTTATTGAAATAAAGTTTTCTTTTGGCACAACCCCGAATAGAGGATCTACTGTTAAGGTAAGAAATAATAATTGTTTGATGTTCTATTGTTTATAAATTTAAAATTATTGTGTATTTACTTTATTTCTATAACCATAAGAATACTAAAGTCTGCAAATTGCATGTATTGAGTCCAGATCTATTCGTTTACTATTCAAATGTTATGAATATCGATAATCTTAAATCGTTAATTTGAAATTTTAAAATTAATACATTGTTTTTACTTATTTCATATATATAACTTTTTTTACTTATATATAGATGTCAATAATTTACTGCTTCTGATATGGAAACTTGTCTAATTTTCGATACGAGTAACACTAACAGAGCTAGAGCGAGTTAACAAAGACAACACATAAAAAAAAATAAAAAATCGTAAACTTCAAAATTTTCCTGACCAAATGGTAAGCAATTTTTTTAATTGACAATTACGGTTGAGCGGTTAAACGTATCCATGTCGTATTTTTACCAAAAATTAATTATATCAGGATAGTGATACGCTTGAAATATTTTTGGTTACATGTTCATATCTAGGCTCAAACTTAAGTTAAACATAGAACTGTATTTTCAAACTTTTCAAATACGCTTCAAAAGAAAGCTGAGCCTCTCCTCTTTCCAGCTATACCAATCAAGTATAATTTGCGTGGACTGTAACAGGAGTTTAAGAAAAGTTACCAATAATCGGTTTTAAATTCTCATCCCCCTTGCAGAGAGTGAAAGAATTATAGGTTTTGTTTATATTGAATAAACGTTTTTCAATGCTTTTGTGTTAAAAAATCTATAAAGGTGGATTGCTTGAATATCTAATCGGTTTTCTAGAATTAAATTAACTTGTCTTACGTAACTTACGTGTCTAATATTTTTTGAGCAGGAACCTCCAAAATCATTTGCCAGCAAGATTAAATTTTAAGAGGTTTCTAGGTTAATTCGTCTTGAGTTTATAGTTGCATTGATTTATAATTATTATTTATAATTGACTTGACTTATTTTTATTTATATCATTAATAATATTAGCAGGTCTACTAATTTAGTGAGTAATTAATTAATACTGATTCCATTGACAATTTAGACAGGTTTGATCTGATAAGATCCCAGGCGTTGGCTTGCAATAAATTTATTGAAAACAAGATTAGAGAATGAAACCTTGAATAGAAGGCGGTAACAAGATCGTCCCACGCAATGTTCAAGAAGTAATTCTTCTTTTCTGGTAAATCGAAATATTTCATTCATTATGCAACGTCATCGAACTGCAGTTATTTAGGCTTTAAAAATTAGATCCTTAGTATTTTGTGATACTTTGGGAAACTTCGATTTTGATTTTATGTTGAGCATTAAGGCTCATAACGATTTAATGTAATATATTACAATTATTACACGTGAATTGACTACTTAGAATCACGCTAAAACTTCATTTCTTATTATTATTTTCCATTGTCTCCATTTGTCTTTAGTTTCCTATGTCTCCAGTACTCCTTCATTCGTTTACTGGCCTGCTTCTTTTGATCTTCTGTCCACATTCATCCACTTCTCCTAGGTTATCCTTCAGCTTGAAACCATTCCTCTCTAAATGTACCACATTCTAAGATTTGGGACTCTGTAATGTTCAATCGTTCGAGGTCTTTCCTAATTTCTTTAATCAACGATGTAGTGGTATTTTTCTTTCATAGGTAGTTGAATATCTGTTTTGTTAACCCGTCTGCATTCATTCTGTACTAATGTCTAAGAAACACCATTCTCCTCTTTCACATAGTCTCTGAGACTCTTTCCATATTCTGATAGACTTCTTTGTTGCTTCTTATTTTAAATTCAATAGTTATTTAAAAAACTATAAATATATAAAGCGAGATGTGGTTCCCAGTGCAGTTTAACAATTAACCGATATGTGGCCATTCTGCAACAGAGTTTGCAATGGTAATATTAATTAACCTAGTACCTAATTTTAACTACACATTCATAGTTCAATAAAGGTTTATAATAATAGGTTTTACCATAATAATAATTAAAATGTATAGTCTTGAGTGCCGAAAACAAGGTTTACCAAAATGTCATATATTTTTTTGGTTAGAAATTAAAATCCAACCGGAGGGATCGATAAAAATTATTTCTGTCAAATCGGATGTCAAATTATGCTTTTACGTACTCTTCAAACACCTGATCAATACAGTTATATCCTGTTTAAAAATTATTGCTATGCGTGAAAATATCATTGAAGAAATTATGCTAAATTCCGTACTTCAATGCAAGATTTTTATCGATAAACAAATGAAATTCAATTATTACTTAAAATAATCTAAGTTATTTATTTATGTCAGCGGGCGAAGCCGCAACGGGGTTTTCTAGTTTCATTATAATTAAATACTTATTACTAAGTTAATTTTAGTGTTAATGTGGCCATTACATATTTTATTTTTTTACTTTGTTTAATATTTTACATTCCTTTGTTGTTGTTTTTATCCGACCCTGGTAGTGCTCCTTAGCCTTCAACGGACTGGACCAAAGTTAAGAAATAGTGTGAAAATCTCAAAAAATGAAAAAACATTATAGATGTTATTTTTTTAACATCTATATGAACGTAGCATAGATATACAGCACAGACAATCTAATAGTAAGTAGATACCTCATTTTTGTTAAATCTTCTAAAAAAAGAATGATCTACTCGAATGTAATACACATCATTCGTATATTCCATTAAACAATAAAATAAATTAATTAACTATTTCCTTACATATTTATTAACAAATAAAATAGAGGTAAAAGCATCATCAGCAAATTTCAGCCGCTTTTCAATAGACGTTCAATACCATCTGCATAAAACAAATTGATCTTGTACAAAACAGATGTACGTCCAATATTAACGTATTCCTCTCCTGTCCGGAGAGACTGTGACTCTAACTACAAGTTAGAATTTTTCCAAAATTCATGCATGAGAACAATTAACAACTGTCCAATGTTCACTAAAATTTCAAATATGTTATCTGAATTAAATCTACCTTTATTAAACAGTACACTCAGTTACAGACACAAATTGCTTATCCCTTACACCTTATATACACTTATACCCGTATATATATATATATATATATGGATAAATTTCTTGACTGTTACTATTAGATGTTTAGCAAGGTTCTTGAGGTTCATTCAATAAATAAAAACAACTATTTTGGCGACGTTTCGAGACTATTTTTTGTGTACCTGCACCTAGGAATGCCACCAGTTTTAGAAAATCCCTCCCAACCTTTACCCTTATTTTAAAATTCAACATAGGCTTTCCCCCTCTCATAAAAAAAGAAATTATTTTAACTAATAATTGAATTTCGTTTGTTTATCTATAAAAATCTTGTATTGAAGTGTGAAATTGAGCATTATTTTTTCTATGATATTTTCATGCATGGCATTCATTTTTAAACTGGTTTAAATTGTATTGAGTATGTAGAAGTGTAATTAGACATCCAGTTTGGCAGTAATAATTTTATCGACCCATCTGCTTGCATTTTTCTAACCATAAATGTATATGACAGTTTGGCAAACCTCATTTATGAGTATAAACCTTCCTAGAACTATGAAGATGTTAAAATTTTTTAAAGTTGGGTTTAATAGTTTTACCATTGTAAGCTCTTTATAGAATTCCCACATATCGGTCGATCTTTAAACTGCACTGGGATCCACATGTCGCTCCACATAATTATACCTTTTTAGATAACAAGTGAATTGAAAAATAAGTAAATTTTATCATAAATTTCTAGCTCAATATAACACCGTACCTTTGTAACCTCTCTCGAATGGCGCTCGCCACTTATTGCTCGATTATCAAACTTCACTGAGGACCACATATTTATCGCTTTTTTATGGCAATAAAATTGAAAATCTTCAAATTTTATTATTGCTAAACCTTCCTTGAACTATGAAGATGAATGTGGTTAAAATTTTGTACAAATTGGTTCAGTAGTTTTTTTTTATAACTTAAAAGTATAATTTGACATATAACTTTTGAATTTTAATTTAAGATTTGGTAATCCAGATGGACAGAGACAATTGAGAATATCTTGCGGACAATGTACCTCATTATCAGTGCTTACAACTAAAGTCCCATAAATCATAATTTTACACACAACATCAATAATCAAAGGATCGACATTTTTATTGGTTATAACTTTATATGGCAGAAATATTTTTATTTTCATGCGGTCAGGTTCTAATTTCTAATCATAAACTTTTATAACAGTAGGGTAAATGACGTTTCTGACATTCAATATTGTGCATTTAAATTATGATTACAGCACTTCTAAACCTTCCTAGAACTATGAATATGATATAGTTAGAATTTGGAACGGATGGGTTCAGCAGTCTTACCATATTGCGGAATATTAACCAAATATTTTTTTTCAAACTTCACTGGGATCCATAAGCCGCACTACATATTTAAATTGTTGTTAATAATTTAGTTAAATTTTAGTAAATTTTATTATCAATTTCTAGCTGTATATAACACCTCATCTCTGTATCCTCTCTTGAATATAGCTCCCCACTTATCGTCCAATTTCAAACTTCTCTCCGCACCACACATTTCTTTATTTTTATCAGCAATTTAATTGAAAATATGTAAATTTTACTATCGCTAAACCTTCCTTGAACTATGAAGTTGATGTAGATAAAATTTGGTACAGATTGGTTAAGTAATTTTCGCTGTTAGTGATCACAAATGATAATCGCTTGTCCTTGTATACTATAGATATAGATTCTATTCTATAATAAAAAAAAATTGTGTTTGAGGAAATACTAAAGCGACAAGAAACTGCTCGTCGTTACAGACTACTTTAACATTTACTAGACAAACGTTCAAAGCTCCCAATTCATTACAAAAGACCTACAAGACAAAAGACCTATTTGGACGTACGGAGTTGAGCTATAGGGCTCTACTAAAACATCCAATTCATCTCGTATCCAATCCTTACAATCCAAAATCGTTTGAAAAATCATAAATGCCCCTTACATTATCACCAATAAGCTTATCCATAAAGACCTTAATGTTCCATATGTTGCTGAGTTAGCCCAAACCAGATACCTATCCTTTCAAAGTAAGCTCCATAACCACTCAAATCCATTATTTTCTCAACTTGCTTCCCAATCCATTCCCGATAATCATCCGAGGCGTCTAAAAAGAAGATTGCCTAAAGATCTTGTAGTGTAGAATTTTATTGAAGTGCTACTGATGAGTAGTTCTTTTCAAGTTATTACATGTCATTGTAAATTTCAATAAATTAATATAAAAAAAAAAAAAAAAAAAAAAAGTGTTTAAGGAAGTAATAGGAAATATATATTGGCGCACCCACTTGAAATATAATAAACCTCATAAATAAATAATGCAACCCTTTGGCCATCAAAAAGAAAGACAATTTTCTTAAATACACGCACTACTGCTACCTTTACCTCGAATGTAAACCATCAATAATGTACACAGAACAGATAATAGAAACTATTATTCGAACAATATAGTTATTTAGAATAATATTGGAATAATATTGGAGTAATATAGGAATAATACATGAATAAGGGGGAGACTATATGGAGAGTGGGTGAGTCTATAGCAGACCGTACATGACCTTCGCAGTCTAGCGCGCCGAAACAGGTTTCAAGTGCACTCTAACCGCCTACATAATGCCATCCAACATGCGAGTACTATACTGATATTTACATCCCTTTGTTTACTGTTACCTATTTTTTTTTAAATTTTATATTTTAAGATTTTTCGAAAGAAATTACAATATAAAGTATAGACAGCAAAAAAAAAAATAAAATAAAATAAAAAAATAAAATAAAAATAAAAAAAAATTTTTAAGACATTATTATTGCATCTGTTCTGGATTTCTAAAAATATAAAAAAAATGTCTTCATTAAAAAGAATAAATATATATCTGTCATCTCTGCTCTAAGTTTTATGATCCAGCTTTTGTTTGTATTTGATATTTTTTTTTTTATTTACATGTTTGCTTTGAGATGAAATAAATGAAATTTTGAATCGGTCAAATATTTTTGGAATTAAAGCGAATAATGTTCCAAAAAAACGTGGATTTTACAACACTTCGGATTTTGTTAGCGTTCTGGCATGTGTATTTCAAGAGGCCCGATTAAACCTTCATTTTTAATAGTCTAATATTACATTTAATCATCTTTAAAATGAAAAAAAAAGGAATTTTAAATCGGACAAATAGTTTCGGAGTTATCGACGAAAAAGTACGACAAACATATTTTGCGAAGAAGTGGGATTGGCCCCAAGTTAGCCAAATTCCTTTGTGGATGCCTTACGTCTGACAAAAATAAACATAGGGGCATAAATTGTAGGTCATGTTCTCTTCTTTATTATAATATGAAATGAAAATGAAAAAATACACTTTATTCTGGAACTTACTGTCCCCTGAGAATAAAAAATAATGCACAGTTAAAAGTACAATTGTCTGGCATATTATTTACAAATCAGATGCTTCAGTAATTTTAGCACACAATTTTTACAGGAAAAAAAAATTAAATTAAATTAAAAAAAAAAAAAATAAATATAAGAAAAAAATTATAAAAAAAAATAAAATAAAAATATATATATATATATATATATATATATATATATATATATATATATATATATATATGAACACATAAAAGAAAGAGAAGAAAAGAAAAGAAAATGGTTATTCTAAGTATTCATATGATTATTGACATATTTGTGGAAGATTGATTGTCTAAAAGGTACAGGAATAAATTATTTTTAAAGGAAGTTATGGAAGCTGCTTTACGAATAGAAGTGGGTAAGGAATTCTAGAAGGAGGTAGCACGAATGATGAAGGAAGCGGTTTTATGTGAGGGGGTGTACAGGTTAAATAGTTGGGATCTAGTGTTTAGGAGGTGGATAGAAGAACGCAGAGTTAATAAATCCGAAGTCTATATATAGAAGGGTTTTTGGTTTTTAGAGATTGGCTTTAGGAAAGTACCCAGAAAGTATTGCCGTCGGAATTTAGGAAAGAGCCACCCAAGCCATGTTAAAAAACAATTAATTATAAACTTTCCATTTCAAGCCTTATTTTAAAACCATTTGACTGAACTTTTATTTATTCTATATCAAATCTAAACAATAAAAATAAGAATAAAAGAATATATAAATCTTCATTTTTCATAATCGGAATTCGATTTCTTGATTAATACCTGACACAGTTTAATCATGATTTCGTGATATTGAATCAGAAATTGACTTCGTAGATAGTCCTATGTTTCTTCCCATGAATCCGTGTCATTTAAATGTAATATGTCTGGTGACTGAAACTTTAGTTAAATGTTGTTATCTAGAATTATTTTTATTATTATCTACAGAATGTCATATATAAGTAAATTACAATTAAAACAATGTATTAAAAATAATAATAAATAAAATAAATTTATCCCTGACTGGGGGAAAAAAAATACATTTAGGATATGTCTACCTATCATCTACTACCTTATATCTACTGCTTCTGATAAGAAAACCGCCGTAAAAATGTCGATCCTAGAAACACCAGCAGTATAAAAAATATAATGTAAAAATACATATTTATTCAGCGTACATTCAGCTTTATACACATGCATAAAACACTGGGTTCACTCCAGATTTTAGTTGACAAAAACTGATGAGAATAATAAATTCCAAGGTCAGCTATAACTTGAGATATCTCAATAAGGGGAAATTCTGCGACCTCCGGATTTGGACTAAACTATGCAGTTTTAGGGTTTCTAGATGGCCTTAACATTTGGTTTCAATCGGTGGCGAAATATGTAAGATAGCGCAAATTATTTAGTTTTTTTCTTTCAGAAATTGACAGCGCCTGCCTTCTAAAATCCTACAAAAGTTTAGAGATAAAAACATTTAATTTTTGATTTCGACGAAATTTGGTTCCTATATGTTTTTTGATATGAAGAATGATGAAGAAACAGTTTTTAGTTTAAAAATTTTCCTCACCTATATAACATAAATAAAACGTTTAAAATAGTCTATTTCTATTATTATTTTAATTTTTACACATTAAATTTCAAATAAGGCAATCTCAAATATTTCACCACCGATTGAAACCAAATTTTAAAGACATCTAGAAGCCTATGAGAGTTTTCAAATCGAGATTTGACGTCAGCTTTTCATGAAAAAAATGTGGACATTTACAGCGGATTTCATTGGAATTTTGTTATCATTTTTTGAGCACCCTTAAGCCGGGTCGTGTCTTCAGCATAACGAAAGTATTTTTATCTCAAATAGTCTACAAAACTACAATACAATGAATCATTTCTTCATCTTGACTGAGAGCTGAGAAAAAAAAATAAAACGTGATTTTAATTTTTTTTTCTCGGCTCCCAATGCTCATTGGTGGCTATAACTCTAGTTTTGCCCTATTATATGTCCCTGCTACCTACACAAAAACCGGTATTAAAATCTGTTAGTTAAAAATCAAAACGTCCCCTGTGAGTTAGAGCTTATGAAATAGCCCCATCGCTTAAAGAATGTAGGCAAAACGTTACCGGAAAATACTGCAGTTGAAAGTGAGCCAAGAGGTCAAGAAATTCAAAACAGGAACAACTTGATCGGATGAGAGGTCTTTCATAATAAACAGAATCAAACAACAAAAGAAAGGCATCGATAAAGTATAAAAAAAAAAAAGAGTTTAAAAGCATAATCAAAAGCATGAAATTCCTTCGGTTAGCTGTAACGTTTTCCACAATCTTAAATTAAACCGCTCATAAGAGGCTTAAGTAGGAAGTTTTAAGTCCCTCCCTCCCAACTTATTTTCGGTCAAGCTGTCCATAATACCGAAATTATTTACATAAAGCTTTATTTGCAAACTGAATTTCAAAACTTTTAAACTTTTAAGTGGGACGATAATTTATTTTTTTTTTTGCCAACATTTATTAATGATACTTTACAAATATTTACTTGTGAAACGTTATTTCTTATACATGTGACAGAAGCATAATTTTTTTTTTTTTTTTTTTTTTGGTATTTAACAAATTTGAAGTAATTTACATTAGGAAAATAAAAATTCTACAAAATTAAAAATAAGAAACGTAAATTAGGAATAAAAATGTGGCTACAATAAAAATACACAAATTATATAAAAAATAGATTATAAATAAATAAGATTAAATTATGTAAGTACTACAAACATATTTTAAATATAGAAGTAGTTTAGACACTTTTACATTAAAAAGAAAATAATTATCAACTTAATGACAAGATAAATGCGATAACAAGGTATACAGATTTACAGCTTTATAACTTCCCACCAAGTCGTATTTAACCATTATTACCTTGAATTAATGATTAAGAAAATTAATGACCTAATAATAGTTAGAACCTTATCTCAAAAAAAAAAAAAAACACATTCAGCATTCCAATCAATGACACAACATATTACAAAATCATATAGTCTATTTAGTTTTTGAATACTAGCCACATTTAAGATTTCCTTTATGGTCAATGATTCAGAAATATATGTACCTAAGAATTGGTTTATCTGCTCTTCAAATTTGATGCACTGAGTAAGAAAAAGGCTCAAGGGATCCGACAACAAACTACCACAGGCCATGCAGGCTTCGCTGGATTTTATAATTAGTGTTGTGTCCTTAATAAACACCTTTAGGTAATCCCCGCTTAAGACTCTTAGACGACTCATGACTCTGATTTTCTTAAAATTCTTTTGTAACAGCATGTAATCTTCCGGGCTTGCTATATTATAATTACATATTTCCGTGTACCTAGGGTTGTTGGTAGAATTTAAAGTTCTGTTTACATCCTTTGAAAACTGATGGTTCCTCAAATTCTCTAGGATGTCTCCTTTAAACCTGCCCAGTCATTGGGAGAGTACTTTTAGAAACAAAAGCTTTTGATTACTACAATATTTATTTAACAAATTGTTTTTTCCACAACCTAAATCGGCCTAATTTTAAACCAAATACATATTTAAATGAAAAGGCTGTACTGTATTTAAAGGATGTTCCTGATACGATGTGTGGTCCCAACATGTGGCACTAATACAGCGATACGCTGTCAGAACGCGGAGAACTTCCGTGACAGGCATTGATAATGGGCTAGTGAGCCCGCCCCACCGATCTGTATGTATTCGAACCAGTCTTCTTCCTATTTCGCCAACAGTATCGGGATTGGGAGTACGTCCGTGGCTGGCAATGATGAGCAAGTGTGGAAGTTATCTCATCAATAAAGCCATTGGAACATACCATATAATATAACGATAAAAATATGCTACAATATAGAGAATAATTAAACTAGGTATTAATAATTTAATTATTAAAAATAAAAACTCAATTTCTCCCTAACTGGGAAAATAAATCGATAATAATGCACAGTTATAGGTACAATTGTCTGCCCGTATTATTTAAAAATTAAATGCTTCAGTAGTTACGGCATAAATTTTTGACAGAAAAAAAAAAATTAAAAATTAAATTAAATTAAAAAAAAAATAAAATAAAATAATAATAATAACATAAAATACAATTGTATATATATAAAAAAGAAAATCTAAGTATTTATTTAATTATTTACATATTTGTGGAAGATTTATTGTCTAGTCTAAAAGGTACAAAAATAAATTACTTTTAAAGGAAGTTAGGGAAGCTGCTTTACGAATAGAAATGGTTAGAGAATTCCAGAAGGAGGTAGCTGGAATGATGAAAGATTTGTCAAAGGAAGCATTTTTATGTGAGGGGATATAATAATAACAATTATAATAAAGTTCTTCATTTATTCTGGGACCTTAAGTCCCTTAAGAATAAAAATTATTTACAACAAAAGGCCCATCAGAGACTTTAAATGAAATAATATTTTTATAACAAAGTAAGAGATAACATTAATAAAATAAGAGAAAACAATTAATAAAAAGTAAAATTTATAATAATTTTTTTGCAAAAAAAAAAAAATTATTTCTAGAATATAAATTGTTCATATTTGAAACAACTAAAAAGTTGTTTGTCAAAGACTATTGACAGTTTTTGGAGGACAGGATCTGGGTTTCTACAGGTTAAAAGGTTGGGAACTAGTCATCTAGATCTAGGTCCTAGCGACAAATGGTACATTATAAAAAATATTCTATAATAAATTTCTTATCACCAGACTGCAGCCAGAAAAAAGTTACACACTATGTTGCCATGACGACGCTACATGTACACAAAAAAGCTATACAAACTCCAACTAAATAATATATACATGCAAAAAAAAAATTTGCTGTTTGAATCTTTTCAAAGATTATGAAACCTCGAGAAATGATTGACATGAATTTATGAATTGATGGTTAACACTAATTTTAACGAATATTAACGCCTAACTTTATATCCCTAATTGTTACATTTTGGACATTTGAACAAAAATATGGACTATGAAAGTTTTCCAAATAATTAAGGACAAGATGTCTCGTATAGTTATCAACTTATGTTTTTGAAATAATGAAGTAAAAAAAAAAAAATATGCATTTCGTTATGAATAATGAAGATTTAGTGCAATCTTATGGCCGCGCTATGCCAAAAAAAAAAAAAAAAAAAAAAAAAAAAAAAAAAAAAAAAAAAAAAAAAAAAAAAAAAAAAAAAAAAAAAACGCGAGTTTCTTGTTTGAAATAAAAACTATTGGCTAGTGCATAGTATACCATTTAATTCTTGGATTTCATAGCTCTGTTGGTCTGAAACTTCACGACAGTTTCGTGAATATAAATTTTATGAGGAATATTTCTGTTCATTTGTCGCTATGATCTGCTGTTTAGGAGCTATAATTGGTTTGAATTTATAAAAGTCACGTTTTGCCTACATTTTTTAAGTAGGATATTTCTGTTGGTGATGCTAGGATCGATATTTTGATGGCAGTTTCTTTATCTGAAGCAATAGGTATAAAATTATAGACAGGCAAATCCTAAACCAATTTTGTTCTCAGTAAGGAAGAAATGTTTTTTATTTTATATATTTTTTTTAGTGATCCAGAACCAAGGAAATAATTATCTCCTTAAAATCTGTTATTTTCACTTTATAATTTTTTTGCTGTATGTATGTGTATATTTCATTGCTCTGATCGAAAATTTGACGACTGTTTATAATTTGAAACTTAATGGAAAATATTTTTTTTATGCAGGGTGAGTATCTCTTATTGTAAAAAAAAAAAAAAAAAAGTTGGGTGAAACTAGATAAAAAATGTAGCAAAATGCCGCAGATCTTACCTTTCTAACGATACTCCACATGGAACGGTAGAAATGCCTTCCCCTGTATAAACAGACTCATCTGCCCGTAAAATTCACCTCAAAAAGTAGTATTATTTAACACAATCTTAATTCAGAAGCTTACGGCAAAATTAAGATCTATGTTCATTATCATTGGATTTTAAACATTACATTGAAAATCTAATGAAATAAATCCTAAATAATAATAATAAATAGATAAATGTAATAACATAAGATCCTCTGATCTGGTGTCGCTTTATTGACAGTCTTCCTTTCTTTTCTATTAAACACTAATTTTTTTCTTTGCTTTTTATTCCAATGAAGAGTTTATTATGTTTAAAACGGACATTTTCAAGGGAATGTCATAATGTTTTATTTACACAAGTAACTGATTTGTATGCCAAATGAGAACACCATCATTTGGTGTAAATTTCTCAATGAAATTAAAATAAAATCATTACGTTTAACACATCATTCGAACGCTGATTAAATTTGCTAGTTTTTGTAAGATTTGACGTTTTTTGGATAGTTTTTTCGAAAAACAGTGAGCGTTGAAGTAATATAAGACATTGTACTTTCCTCAATAAGGTGAAGATCAAGCTGTTTTTTAAATACCAACTTTGTAAAATTCGAGGTTACAGGTACTCAGCTATTATAGAAAATTTAATGCTAAATCCGAAAATGTGATACTCACCCTGTATAACATTTGTCGCTAAGATCTGCTGTTTAGGAGCTATATTGGTTTGAATTAAAAAAAAGTCACGTTTTGCCAGCATTTTTTAAGTGTTCGGGCTTTTTCGACAAGCTTCGACAAGTTGGTGTTGCAGTATATAGCATATAGACATATTCCTGTCCTACTGCTTTTCCCAGAAATTGCCAAGTTTGCCGAGATTTTTTTTTTTTAAAGTATTGAAATTTAAAATAAAATTGCCATATCATACATGTAGGGGAACTACGTGTTAATCTGTTTATGGAAATATTATAGTTAATTCATCATTATATTTTATACATGTACTGACTTGACCACTTTGAGACATAAAAGAACAAACGAAAAAAAAAAAAAAAAAGCCAAGTCCAATTACTTGGTCCACTAGGAAATAAGAATTCCACGGGCGATTGGACTTGAGCTTACAAAGCCTAGCAGCTAGGATAGGAACGCCTGAAATTCCCTTTCTTCTCGGCACAACAGTGCCTCCGACACTTATGTACATTCATTAGTGCCCTAGAAAGTACAATGGTACCTTTGAACGTTCTTTGGTACCTTATATGGTAAGGTAGGTACTACCATTCAGGCTTGTTATACGAAGGTGCTATGATGTCCGCTGTAGTTGGACGCAAATGTTTTTAAAATTACTTTTAATTATAACTAGCAGACTTCATTTAGATTTTTTTTTGGATGATTTGGAAATTTATGCAGGTTTATGTTAAAACAAAAAAAAAATTAAAAACAATATTTAGTCCATTTTTGAAAATGTTTCACAGCTGGTCGATACAAGTAAAGGGCTTACTGGATTAGGAAGAGGACTTTTTTTTATGGCTGTTTTCAATGTGATTTAGCTACTTTTGAGAGAAAAACTTCCACCTTAAGATAACTAGTAGAAAAACTTTTTTAAAAAATAAAAATAAAAAATCTAGAAATTGAACTTGACACCTCAACTATGTCCAAATGGGTCTAATTACTGTGGTTGGTGGGCTGGGTTCTTGTATTCAAGAGGTGGATGGAGGAGCGCAGATGAAGAATTTTTTAAAAATAACTATGCCTAAATTAAATATATTAAAACACAATTTACTATAACAAACCTACAATTTGATAGTAGGTACGTAGCTGCAAAAAAAAAAAAAAAAAAAAAAAAAAAAAAAAAAAGTCTTTAATAATGTTGTTTTTTCCGATTTGATGTTTTGATGCTGGCCTTCATTCTCCATTCATATCCTCTTCATAATCCTGCAAGACTTTTACCTTTATTGACCAACTGTGTAAACATTTTCAAAAATGGACTTTGTTTTGGAATTCAATTGTTAACAGTAAATAGGCACAATTTCACATAAGGAGTTGAGCTTTAGGGACCCACTAAACCTTTCAATTCTTCTCGTATCTTTCAATCCTAACAATCCAAAATCTTTCGTAAAATCCTCAATGCTTCTTAATCTGTCACAAACAAACTTATCGACGAAGATCTTAATATTCCTTAAGTCTCTGACTTAGCCCAAACCTGTCCTTTCATAGTAAACTCCATAACCATTCAAATCTACAAGTTTTTTAACTCTCTTTCTACTTTATTCTAGATAACCCTCCGAGGTGCCTGAAAAGAATATGGTCTCGGGACCTGCTAATATAGTACAGTGGAGTATCGACTATCCGACATTCAATTAACGGAACCGTTTATTTTATTTGTTTATTTTTTTATGTAATGTAATTTTAATTTAATCTTTCATCTAATTACTTAATTGTATTGTAAAAATTAGTTTTATTTAAAGATTTATGTCTATAAGGGAATTATTCTCACAAACTGCACAACATTTTTAATAAAGTGCTCCTGATGAGTAGTTCTTTTAAAGTATAAACATGTTATTGTTCAATTTCAATAAATGTATATAAAACAAAAAATAATAAAATAATCATTGGAATGTCTTTTAAAAACCTCCAGCAGAAGGTAATGTTAGGCCGCCCATTTTTTTTACAATCAATATCAAAAAATAAGAAATCGATATTTCGATTATTTAAGAAATAATTTTATCGATTTTATCTATGAAAGTTAATGACAGTATGGAAAATCCATGCCACCTAACACTGCACACTTAAATTATTATTATAGTAAACTATACTATTTTAAACCTTCCTAGAACTATGAAGATAATATAGTTAAAACTTGGCACAGATGGGTTTAATAATATTACTTTTACTATTGCAAACTCTGTAGCAGAATAGCGCTAACCACATATCGTTAGATTATTAAAAATCCCTGGGATCCACACGTCACACTTACTATTTATAGTTATTTTTATAACAATTTATTTAAATCATGCCAACTTTATTATCAATTTCTATATAATACTTTCCCCTCATAAACTTTCTTAAATAACACTCGCCACCTATCGGTAAATTTTCAAACTTCACTGCGCACCACATATGTATCCTTTTTTAGCAACAATTTGATGGAAAATGTTTAAATTTTATTATTGCTAAACCTTTTTTGAGTTATGAAGATGATGTATTTAAAATTTAGTAAAGATTGGTTCAGTAGTTTTCGCGGTTAGTGATCATAAATGAAAAATAGGTTTTGTTGAAAGTTTTTTTTTCGTATATTTTTCTGTCATTATAAATTATCATTACATCACATATATTTAAGTTGATTATTAGTATTATATTTTAAGTTATTTTGGTTTATTTTTTTGGTACAGCATATAATTTTGTGAATTGTAAATACTAATTATATAAGAAATAAAGAAAAAAGAAAAAAAATAGGTTGTCCTTTTATATAATGGTTTAGATTTCTAGAAAATTTTATTCAGAATAGGGCTCAAGAATAATTACTTAATCAGTAAATTGAGCTATAAAGATGATTAATCATAAACAATTAAGTCATTTCCTATCAAAGGGTTCAACACCAACCTCTGGCTTCCTGAACTTTGAGCCGCAACCAATCAGCCTGATTTCATTTAGTTCAATATTATCCAAGTCAAACCAGGAACCCCTTTCAGTTCAGAGCCACCTAATGATTTGTTTACCGTTCAATTTTAGCAAACGGTTCAAATCAAAGGCTTTTAGTAGCATTTAAAACGTAAACAAACGTGTATTGGGTTGAACAGAAACCGATGCAAGTTTATTGTTTTAACATATTTAATTAAAAAAATATAATAATACATTTTTTTATTGATATTAACATTATTAGTTCAGCTAATTAAGGCCTGATATGGGGTGTAGAGTGTATTTTCTGTATTCCGAGGTTTTTCTTCGGAAACATGTTCTGGGTGGTTAGAAAGTAAACATACTGAAATTCCTAGAGTTTTCGGGCCTGGAAACAGGAAGGGGGAGGCGTAGGAGGTTTCTTTTTTTTTTGGTTTTGCAAAACATGACTATTTACTAAATTAATGTTAGTTAAATTCTCTACAACTTTTATTCTATACACATTTTTCATATTCTGTAAATTTCCCGAGATATACGCTTGGCAAATGTGAACATATTCGAGAAAAAAAAATTTCACCTCACGTTTTCTGTTAAACTTCCCTCCATATCTGTGCCTGGGCAAATCTAAACAAATTAATGTTAAACGCAGCTAAATTTCAAGCAATTGTCACATTTCCTTCTCCATTCAAATGCCAACTTTCCCACATTATTCCTTAATGGCCATCCAATAACTTTCCATTCATCTGTTAAAAATTTAGGCTTGACCATTGATCAAACCCTCTCCCGTAAATCCCATATTGCACAAATCTCCCGAAGGTCAATCGGTATCCTAAAACTATTTCACCGCTCCCGTCACCTCCTCCCCTACCCACACACAAACTTTAGTATCCTCCCTTATCTTCCCCAATTGGACTATGGTTGCGTGATATATGGCGGGCTCTCGACGGTTCTTGAAGACGGATTAAAACGCATCATGAATTGCTTCATTAGGTTTGTCTTCGGAACCTCTAGACGTTCTCATGTTTCTCATCTCTACACTGAGTTAAATTGGCTTTTCCCCTCCTTCCGCAGAAAGTACTTCCTAGGCTCCTACCTATTCCAAGTTATCAACACCCGTCACTCTCCCTTTATTTACAGTAACCTGAAATTCAAGTCTGCTATTGAATCACAAGATCTCGTCTTTCCGATCTCTATACCCCATTCCACAGAAGTACTGCATTCCAACGTTCCTTCCTTGTCTGATCCTCTACTCTTTGGAATTCCCTCCCTCCCTGTATCCGCAATGATTCTTCCCTTGGAACATTCAAAACACTACTCTTTCACCATCTTCTTTACCCCCAACCAGACGCTCTCTAATTATAACGATGTATGCACTATGTATGTAATCGTCTAATTTATTTAATAAGACCGTCAGTCATAAAACATAAGCAAAAATTATAGTTTGACTATGATAATGTTTTGACTATGATTTATATTTATTTTTTCACTCTCTTTTTACTAATAGTTTTTTCTTTTTAAAGTTTTTCTCTGTATTTTTTTTCATACATATTTGTATTTAATTTTACCTATGTTGTTTTATTTTTAACAGCCTCCCGGCCAGTTATGATCTTACTTTATGTTATTTAATGTTATTCTTAAGGGACTTTGTCCCAGAATAAAGTTTTCTTTCTATTCTATTCTATCTTTTAGAACGTTCATCCTACGAGAAAAATTTTCATAAATAATATTGTAGGAAATTTCCCTCAAAATACACATATATATGCCAATTTATCTTCAACCTATCAAAAGTTACATAAATTTTAACTTTTTTTGGTAAAACATACTAAAAGTCCTTCACATTTGCCAAGCGTATATCTCAGAAACAATACAGAATATAAAAAATGTTTATATCATAAAAGTAGTATGGAATTTAATTAACTTTAATTTAGTTAATGGTCATGTTACGCATACGACGCACTGTTTTCGAGATAAGAGCGCGGAACCAAAAAAAGGGACCTTCCGCGCCCCCTTCCTGTTTCCAGGCGCGAAAACACCAGGACTTTTAGTATGTTCACTTTTTAACTACCCTGAACATGTTTCCGAAGACAAAACCTTGGATTGCAAAAAACGCACTCTATAATCTTTTATTGACTGGACTGTACACATTATACACGACTACATTTGAAGAAAATGATTGCAATAACATTTAAGGAACTATACACTTGTAGCACTTCATTAAAAGTTCTACATTGTAAGGACTCTTGGTCATCTTCTTTTCGTAGGAGGATCATCGTGAATTCGAGTGGGTTGTTATGAAAGGAAAGGTATCTGGTTTGGGCTAAATCAGTAAGATATGGAACATTGAGATCTTAACGGATAAGTACGTTCGTGACATAATAAGGAGTATTGAGGATTTTAGGATGGATTTGGGGCTGTAAGGATGGTATCCAAATACGGGAAGAATTGGAAGGGGGAGCCCCAAAGCTCAACTATGTTCTAATGGATGAAATGGAGTTGGTGGACTGGGTTCTTGTATTCAAGAGGTGGATGGAGGAGCGCAGGTTAAGGAGTTTTTTTTTATTAACTATGCCTTATTTAAATAAATTAAAAATATAATTTATTTTATTTTATTTTAAAAACAAACAATTTATATATATATATATATATATATATATATATATATATATATATATATATATATATATATATATATATATATATTAATATTAATTGGTCCTTTATTATTCTTATATAAAGGACCAAAAACCCGATTATTGTTAAACAGTTAATTATATTTACAAAAGAAGAAGATTTCTAATATATATATATATATATATATATATATATATATATATAATATATATATATAATATATATATATATATGAATATTATATTAATATATAAAATATAAATGAATAATAATAATAATATAATAGAAATAAAAATATTGATTATTTATATAATTGTTAAACATTGTTTACTAAAATGACAGGTAATAGACTTACAATTAGATCAAGAGAGAGTAAATAATCACAGATACATAGGTATATAACATTTTGAATATAATTGTAAAACTATTAGTATAATTATATAATGTATTTTTAAACAAAATTTAGAAGCCTGAAGATGGGACAATGTTCCGAAACATGAAGCAACATATATTGAAATATAATAGGAGATATGCCAAAAAAAAACAAACTTAAATAAATTTATTAAAAAATTAGGTTGTTGATTCAGAGGTATGTTGGGCTTTTGATGTTGATGGCAGTGGAGGAAAGTGCTAGAAAAATTGTGACTGAAATATTCTGATTCTGGATGGAAGTGACTATTGTTTCGGATGTTTCGGAACAGGATTTCTATTGTGGTGGAGTTGGAGGGCTCTTTGATGCCTGATTTGTATACATGGCAGCCCTTATAGTTAGCAGGGTGACTCACCCACAGAGGGACACACAAGGCTGGCGTATGTTTGTTTTTAAGCATTTTGCTGTTAAATGTGGGATTTAACACATCTTGCCTGGTTACAATACGTTCTTCGTGTGGCCTAAGTTTTGACATTAGTACATTGTACAATCTCTTTTTAACTCGAGGTGCTTCAATTTTACCACGGAGTACACCAGTCTTTTGATGTTGAAAACCGCCACATTGTTTTGCTTGCTCCAGATCCACCAAAGAACAATGGAGTGGGCGTTTTCAGTGCGGTGGAGTACGTTGGATACAGGCCTAGCTGCTCCAGGTCTCTTTTGATGAAATCAGGAGGCTGATTGGTGAAGTTTCTACCCTGTGTCTTTTTGATAGCAATGGACAACTGAATGTTTTGAGTTTTTAAGTGGGCTACAATATTTACCTTTTGTCTCTTAGTTTTATGTCGTGGAATTGACTTCGAAGTTTGTTTGACCAATTAATTCGCTGAAAAGTGACAAAATTTGGATGTAGTTATCTACGTAGATAGGAGGTCTTATATTCGGTTTTTTGAGGTTTTGGTGGTTTTGTACTGAGTTTCTGAGGACATGTTAGACAATGGTGAAATCTGTTTGCTATTTGTTAAGGTAAATGATGTGAGACACGCTTTGACTGCGTTGTTTGTGGTGGAGTGGGATATTCGTTTTTTTTCCCCTTGGTTCTTTTTTTTGTCCGGAGAGTTCCCAGGGGGCTCAAGAGCAGTATTTCTTTGTCTTTTTGACAACGTTCTACCCCTAAATTCGAAGTCCGATTCGCTGAAGTACGGCATTTCTTCATCGGATTAAACAGGATGATTTTTCATACGCCACGGTATAAATAATTATTTTTGCTAATAGTTATTAACAAAGAATATTATTAAAGAGAGAAAAATAATTAAAAACAATGTACCATATATAAATAAAAACACATCTATAAAATAAAATTTAAAAAAAAAAAAAAAAAAAAAAAAAAAATCTTTAACGAGCTACGAAACTCGGGTGCTCTAAAATGGGAGCCGAGCGCTCTACTGACTACGCCACCTAGGATGATTGTTTCAGGTAGGCCTAAGTAAGTGATAGGCCCAGTCAAAAGCCGTCTGCAGGGTCGAAAACTCTACCTACCTACGTCGTGCCCACCATCCCCTCACACACCTAATGTCCACCTTTATAAATTAGTTTCTAGGGACTCACCTAGCCGAAAACTTCACTAATTGTTCAATTATGTTATACACAATATTTGCAAAGAGCCAAGCTGATACGTGAGCTAATACCACTGGTATTACTTGAGTAAACAGGGGCGAGTGTTTAGTTAGCTGCATAGCAGTTGTTTCCTCACTAATGTATTTTTAAACAAAATTTAGAAGCCTGAAGATGGGACAATGTTCCGAAACATGAAGCAACATATATTGAAATATAATAGGAGATATGCCAAAAAAAACAAACTTCAATAATTTATTAAAAAAATTATTTACTTTGACACCGAACAATAATAAAAGCAAATTGACAGTAGCTGTAAAAAAAATACTTGAAAAAATATTTTTAATAGTTTTAAAATCTTTAAAAAAATTTCTTATGCTTTGATGTTTTAATGCTGACCGTCATTCTCTATTCCAGTCTCATCTGGAACCGAAGGCTTTAATATTTTCTTATACAAACTTAGTATAGCTCAAGTTGAATTTGAATAATGATCTAGTATCCATCTTTTATTCAAAACTTAGTTCCAATAAGTAATTTTCTAGAAGATCAAATAAAAACAATTAGGATTGATTAATGGATAAACTTGCGCTTGGGGAACTTCATAAAACTAAATCACATTCGTTTATCAAAGCTTGTGCAACAAAGGAAAAATAGGAATAACAAATTACATAGTTCTGGAATTTGGCCTTATTTTAAAATTTTTATTAAATATCTCGGGAAATATCAACTTTAGAGTACTTTATTCGCAGAATTTTCTATTCACAATTTTTTTTTTTTTTTTAATTGAGTCTTCGGTCTGAGAAATAAGGGGAGAGATTAGAGTTTAAATTTTAAAACGTCAGCATTTGTTCCTGCTGCGAATCATATTAAAATTTTATCATTGTATATAAACTACTGACTATGAAAAAAACGAATAAAATCTCTATTTTTTAATAAGTTTTTTATTAACTTCACCTATACATGTAATGGAATCTTTCCTCGTAATTTTCACCAATTTCCAGCTATCTGATTAACTTGAAAATTTGCACCCGTTTCAAGGGTCAATGATAATACAATAATTGCACAACTTTGTTTTTGATGTTCTTACTTAGTCCAGTCGAAATACCCCCAAAATGGAGTCTGCCTTGCAAAACGTGAAGTAGTAGGTTTTACGTTTTTATATGGTTTAGATGGGTCTTGAAAATAAAATATCAAAAACAAAACAATTTGATTAGGGGAAAATGTTTGGGGGGCAAAAAAAATCCAAACCTTTTTTATTGATTTCAGATTTTGGCTAAAAACATATAGAAAAATGCTTTCAATAGAAAAATATTTTATTTACAAAATTAAAGTTTATTAAATTGTACGTCTAAAGACATCTCTTAAGCTGAATTCTATTAAGGGGTTTATCCACAATCGATTGTCAAAAATCGACGAATTTCGCCACTCAAAATATTAGTTTTGGTCATGTTTAAGAGGTTATATTACAAACATGGCTTATACGATAAAAAAATGTTATATAATATAGTTGTAGATCAGCAGATGTTGTGCAAGTTAGGATTTTTAAAGATTTTGATTGTTACTACGAGATATGTCAATAAAACGTTTTTGTTCGGTTTGCTATTAGAGCGTGTTTTTTTAAAGATTTTTAACCTATAATTTTTATTGGAATTTCATTAGGATAATCAATGGAAATTATGAAGGACTTTTTTTTTTCTTTTATTATTTTTCATTACAGTGGGATTTTATTTTTTAAGATTTATTTTTTTTTTTAAATTTATTTATTGATATTTTCAACTTTATAAAATATATACATCAAGTAAGCTTTTTAGTGGTCTCTTGACCGTCTTCTTTTCAGACACCTTGGAGGATTATTGGGAATGGAGTGTAAAGCAAGTTGGGAGACTAGTGGATTCTGGTGGGTATGGAGTTTACTCTGAAAGGATAGGTATCTAGGTTGGGCCTAATCAGAAACATAGGAACGTTAAGATCTTTATGGATAACATACTTATGTGACATAATAAGGAACATTTTACGAAGAATTTTGTGTTGTAACGATCGGATACGAGAAGAATTGGAAGGTTCAGATGTAGTCTTAGATAGCGGATGTGTTCAACAGGAATTAATGGACAATTATTAAAGAATACTGCAGGACAATAAGTCGTAGATTTACGATGAAGGGTAAAGTTTATTCGATAAGATTTGTTTGGATTAATTTTAAATATCTAATTTCGGCACCATTCTTCCAGGTTTGTGATATAAGATTGCAGTGTTTGGGATGCAATGAAGGGATCATTATTTACTGATAACAAACGCGTTATCAACGTAAGTGTTGAGGATCGGATATTAATATATTAAAAATAAGTTTTAATACTTAAAAATACTTGTGTGTGTGGAAAAGTAAAACTTATTATTCTTAAGCTAATAATTCCATAACAATTTATTATTCTTTTTTTTTTTTTTTTTTTTTTTTTTGTGTGTGTGTGTGTGTGTGTGTAAAAAGGTGAACTCAATGAACGGTTTTATTCAAATTTTTATTTAAACATAGACTTTATACTTGTCAAAAAATAAGTATTGACAACTGGCTACTGGTACTTAGGACTTGAAAAGTCAACAGGGAAAACTAGAGAAAAACACAGGCCATTAACCACAGATCTGGCCTATTAAAGAAAAGTGTTTTCCCAGCAACTTGTTCTTCTCAATAAAGTCAACTAGGAACTTCACTGCTCTTTCAATTTACCTTATTATGATTATTTAAAACTTTTCATAGTGTTGTTAATTAGTGCGATTTAATATTTTCCGAAGTATTTTCAAACATGGATTAAATGTTTTTAGTTTTGTTTTTTTAAACAGGATTATGCTATGGAAATTTATAACATTTTATCATCGGTGTTTACACGTTAAAGAGTACATTTATGTTTAATAAGAATTATTAAAAATAACACGGTACTTACCACTTTTTCGTCATATATAAGCCTTTTTAATAATTGCTATATATTATAATACCAATAATGATTATAATATGAATCAATAATATCGTAATAATAAGAAATTTTTTTTTTTTTTTTTTTTTTTTTTTTTTTTTTTTTTTTTTTTTTTATTATATTTTGTAAACAACATCTTTTTAATTTTCATATTTTTTTTATTTCATTTTTTAACCTTTAGAGCTTATCAAAGTTCATATTTGACCATCCCTATTTTCAAATGTATATACGAGGTGTGATCAAAAAGTTCGTAGAAGAAATTATTGAGGGGGGGGTGGGTGTGGTTTGGGTGGTGGGTGGTGTTTGGGGGTTTGGGTGTTGTTTGGGGGGTTTGGGGTTTTGGTTTTGGGTGGGGGTGTGTTTTGTGGTGGGGGGGTGAGCTGGACTTTTTATATACTATGGGAATGCTGTGTCTCACAGCGATGCGGTTGGCAGTATTGTATTGCCTAACTCAATAGGAACACAGCTGTGTTTGCAGATCAATCATAACATCACTGAAAGTAACATTAGCACAGTTTGTTTGAGGTTAGTTTTATAGAGTTTGGCTATTTTATAAAAATGAATGTGAAAGAAGAGCAACGTGTTTCTGTGAAGTTTTGTGTGAAACTGAACAAAACGTTTTCAGAAACCTCACCAAACTTCAAATGCGTCGTGTTGCAGCAAAGTTTGTGCCAAAACTGTTGACTAAAGACCAAAAACAACACCGAACTCATGTTTCTAAGGAACTTCTTCAAAAGGCAAATGACGACGAAAGCTTCTTGAAACATGTCGTTATGGGAGACGAGACATGGGTTTTTAGTTACGATGTGGAAACAAAAGCCCAATCATCACAATGGACATTAAAAGGTTCTCCAAGACCCAAGAAAGCACGCCAAGTCAAATCAAATGTGAAGGTCATGCTTACGGTTTTCTTTGACTGTAAAGGTGTTGTCTACTATGAATTCCTTCCACAAGGTCAAACAATTAATCGTTTTGTTTATCTTGAAACCCTCAGAAAATTGCGTAATGCTGTGCGAAGAAAGAGACCTGAGCTTTGGCAAAGTGGTGATTAGGTCCTTCACCATGACAATGCTCCTGTTCACTCTCCATTAGTTATCCGTAAATTTTGTGTAAAAAACGCAATGACTGTCATTCCTCCCTACTCCCTGACCTGGCTCCAGCTGACATTTTTCTTTTCCCGAAGCTCAAGAGACACCTGAAAGGACGAAGATTTCAAACAGTTGACGAAATTAAAGAAAAAAAAACAACGGAGCTGCTAAACACCTTTACAAAAGAAGAGTTTTCTGGGGCCTTTGATCAGTGGAAACACCGGTGGGAAAAGTGTGTAGCTTCCCAAGCGGAGTACTTCGAAGGAGACAAATTTGAATAACCTGTATGTTGTATGAATAAATGTATAAAAATTCAGTCCTGGAACTTATTGATCACACCTCGTATGTCATATCAGATCATATCAGACAAATAGGTACATACACGATACTGATCTTTTACAGTTCAAATTTCTGATTTTAATTAAATTTCTAATAAAATATGCATTTTTTTTATTTTATCGAGTAAGTATATCAAAACTGTCATTAAATTAATGCCAAGGTAATAATAAGTGTCACGCAGGCCATTATAAATTTGGCAACTATAAAGATATGTCCGAGGTCATCATTAGTTTTCATATTGCAAAGCATACAGATTTCCTGTGGATTAATTTGTGTGATTTTATCTGGAGTGGTTATTTTTATTATATGTTTTCCTGTAGTTTTTAACTGTGCAACAGTTCTATTAAAAATAATATTTAGCTGCATATTAATGTAAACAGGGATGGAACCAGTTGGATTAATGCTATTGTATAATGTGCTAAAATTCGACTGCTGGCTAGAGAATAGATCTAAATTGTTTGGTTTTTTCTTTTAGTTTAACTATATTTGATCCAAAAACCATTTCCCCTTCTCCTATTTTATCCAATAATTTTTTTTAGTTGTAACCGCTAATACTTTGAGTTAGCGTTTCTACTTGAGTAAGACAGCTTGACTAAATTATAAGAACACAACTTTGGAAGTCTATCATCATTCATTTGGACAATATTTTTAAAAGTAATTTAAAGCTATTTTTAGAGCCAGACAACTAGCATGAAGAGACCTAGGCTGAAGCCTCACTAGGCAATTCGGTGTAGATCTGGACAAACTGAATAAATTTTTATAGAAATTAGTGTTGTTTTTTTTTTTATAGAAACAGTTCTTTTATTGTTTGTTTTAAGAATAAACCAGATCTGATACTGATCTCAGTCCTTTGTCCATATTTGAGTCGAGTCTCTGAGGCTGTTATGTCTCAGATTGACACTTACCCTTAGCAGAACAAAGAAAAAGAGGAAGAAGAAAATGAATTTTGTATTTTTATTTATAAATATATTTTCGCCTTTATTATTAAATTTACAAGTCCCTGTTAGCACAACCAGATGGGCTAAGTAGAATTACAAATATGATTTTATAATAAATGACATCTTTCAGATAAAAGATTCCATAAAACTTAATTACTTATTAACAATATTTAAATTTAATTGTTTTAATGGACTGTGCTGCTGTGTTTCACAATCCATTTCTTCGTTAGGAACCTGACATAAACGGTGGCCATAAAATATAAATTGATATAAATCAAGGACTTTATTAATGTCCACTCTCTCTTAAATTCTCTCTCTCCGCTCTTTTAAGAGATTAACTTTTCGAAGGGAGGGGGTTGGTAGGAGGGGAAGGGAGTAGGGGGGATAATATCCTAAGAGGAAATCCATTCGATAGATGAGAACGACCATTTACTTAGACCGTATCACCTTCTCTTCTCTCCTGTCACCTCTGAATAAGTCCACTTCCGTCCTAATTTTGTGGTTCGATTGTTATTTTATGAAGGACGTACTTGATGGAAGTTTTTCTTCCATTTCCTTAATCAACATTTCTTTCCCGTGTCTTCGAAAAAGTAGAGACAACAATTTAGTAGGGTGTATAAACAAAGAAAGTACAATAAAGGAATGTAAATACGTACTTCAACAAATTAAATATTTAGCAGTGACTATATTATAGTTTACAGGATTAGGTAAGCTTTCACTCCTTTAATTTAATTCCAACTCTTTGTATTGTACTTCATAAACTCTTTGATCACATTTCTATCCTAGATGAAATTTTTCCTTATGTCCCTATTCGTCTCTATGGCTTGATTTCTTTAAAGTTAATGTTTAAGTGCACTCCACAAACGATGTTCCACTGATCCCTAACAGATCCGCTACTTAGGACTCCATCTGGACAAACGTCTTACTTGGAATCCGCATACAAGACAAGAAACGTTATTGACTACTTCAAAAAACGACAAGTTCCAAACTGCCCGTCGTTATTGACTACTCCTTACATTATCCACAAAGTTCTTTATCTACCTTACGTTTCAGACTTAGCTCAAACCAGATATCAATCCTTTCATTGCAAACTCCACAACCATTCAGATCCATTAGTATCACAACTTGGTTCTCATTCCATTTCAGATAACTCTCCGTGGCGCCTGAAAAAAGAAGATTGCCTCGGGACCTTCTAATGTAGTACTTCATCATATAGAATCTATATAAGTGCTACCAATGGCTAGTTGCTTTAAAAACAAGTGAAGTGTCATTTTTATCTATTTCATCACATTTACTTGATGTATTATATTTCATATTGTATATACAATTGTAAATTTCAATAAATATTTTTTAAAAAAACATTACGTTTTGGCCTAACCGATCTAAACCAACCTAAGTTCGGCAGTATTTTAATGGAAACGAACACACCTTCTGAAGCACAAATTTAATCTTCTGCCTTTGAGCTTATACATTTTTTCTTCTAACATTTTGTTTAGAGAGCAAGTATTTAGTCAAGCATTTAATCAAGTTTTTAGTAATACAATCGTTTAAACGTTGTCAAGTGTTTAGTTAAGTATTTAGTTGCCAGGTGTTCACACGCGGCAAATGTTTAGTTCGTTTTTTTACTTCTTAGTAGTTCGCGATGGATAACCAAGGAGCTATATCAATAAATTCTGTTATGAAAGTTATATTATGCAAAATAAACGAAAATATATCCTAAACACGACGAAAGAGAAAATGGAAAATTAAACGAAATTTACTTGGGTGCTAGCACAATTATTTTTAGAGAATGTGTAGAGTAAGATAAAAATTAATATTTGTTTGCATCGCGATTGTCGAAAGAATCTACAACACAGAGAGACACAACGGTTCCAGATCCAATGAAAAGTGAAAAAGTCAGACCCATTGAATATGCGCGCACCGCTACTAAACACTTGTTCGGTTAACTAAATACTTCACTGTACTAAACACTTGACTGGCCGTTTACACAAGTCAAAATTGACTTGTTATTAAAAAGGTGTAAACGGGCCATCACGTGAAATTTAAAGATTAATCAAAGTAAACATTGACAGAAATAGCAGGAACGAAAGTACTATTGTAGGTTTAATTATGAGAGTTGGGATTGAAGATTCTGTTCATGCGCTAGGACGTTTGTAAATAAATGTATACCATAAAAAAAAAATTATAAACATTAAGTATTTATAAAATAAAATAAATAATTAAATAAGGGAAAGAACACTTATATATTTCTATCCTAGCTCTTCTCTTCTGCTTTGTCACTGCTTTGTGAGACCCAAAAACATTCCTAATATAAGAGAAGCTGGTCATGTTCAGGACTCTATTGTCAAATTTTACTATAGGCCTCGAGACCACTGCCATTTTAACCTGCGAGGAGCATTAAAAGGACGGGTGGAACTGGATAAGGATTGAGCTAGAGGATTTTAGTAAGATTATGATGAAATTTTAAAAAAATCAAAGGCATAAAGTCAAAGTCAAAATATATATAAACGTGATTACCTAAGGTTCAAATGGACACAATGACTGTCAAAAATATTTCCCAATATGTCCTAACAGATCTAAAAATAATAACCAATAATAAACGGTAACAGAGGATGATTGCAATTATCATGATTTAGTTTATATTAGAAATAATCACTGAGCTATATAATCATATATCATCAAATAAAATATATCATTTTATAAAAAAAAAAACCCGTTAATTTCATTCGAAATATATAAATATTTTTATGTATCTATCGCAGCGTTCATTGTTCATTACACTCAATAAAACCTCATAGCGGTTCTACTTTGAACTCTGTGACGATAAAGTGTAATGGGACACCAAGACTAATCGAATACAAACAGAATCCGCCCGATGTTTCCCTCTCATCTCGTTCTCTCACTATTTTCCCGGATTCTCTCATGCGATTATTAAAATAGAAATCTGAAGTTTGAAAAAAAAGTTTGCCTCTCGTACGATCAGGTACGTTTCCAATTTGCATAGTTTGTATTAGACCATTTTGGTTTGAACTCAGCGCTAAACTAAACATGGTTTTATAAATATATTTGATCTTATTAAATTTCATTATAGAACGGTTGTAACGATTAATTTTCATAATCGTTGTTAACATGTTAGATAGATAGAGCTTAAATAAGAGTGTAATGTAAAATTCTAAATTCCATAAATTCAAAGTGGGATTTAAACTTTCGAAACCTGCCATGTATGTACTAAAAAAGCTAAACAAGGGGAGGATTTGTTACTACATGTGGAAAAACAATGCAATCTGGATATGCCTATCTATAATATCCTGCTTTTCTATCTACTGCCTCTAATAAGGAAACCGTTTTCAAAACCTCAAGATTCCAAAATAGTTTTTATGACTGAATCATCATCAGGATTTCAAATGGATAGATGGGCTGACATTGCTTCCCTCGGAGTTGGAACGCATGCCAACTTATTATGAGTATGGATGGAGAGTCCTACTTGGGGATGAAATTGCTGATTGCTTTATAAAGGAAGGTTTCAAATAATAAGTTTGAACCATCCATAATAATCTGTCTAGCAGAGGTGGAATAAACCTGCATCCATATTTTAAATCCAGTGGTCTATCCCTCTTATCCAGAAGAGAGCCTAGTATAACTTTCCGCCTGAAACTGGCCATTCATCAATACATACCTTTACAAAAAAATCAAAATTCGACCTATCGCTTCGTATGAATATGGAAGGTGCGCACAGGTAGCGGAACACATTATTCAAAACTCCACCCTAATAGAGAAAACCTAACGACTTTAAGTCTTTCCAGAGGCCTTGTGAATTTTGACCAAATTTTTTTCATTTTGTATCTCATGCTCTGATAAGAAACTGCTCGCCGTTACAGACTATTTCAACATTTACGAGACAAACGTTCAAAGCTACCAATAAACTACAAAAGACTCATTTACATGACTGTGATATGACCTATTTTGACGTACGGAGTTGAGCTTTGGGGCTTCACTATACCATCCAATTCATCTCGTATCAAATCCTTACAATCTGAAATCCTTCGAAAAATCCTCAATGCTCCTTATTTTGTGACCAATAAACTTATCCATAAAGATCTTAATGTTCCATATGTTGCTGATTTAGCCCAAACCAGATATGTATCCTTCCATAGTAAGCTCCATAACTACTCCAATCCACTAGTCTCCCAACTTGCATCCCTTTCCATTCCCGATAATCCTCTGAGGCGTCTGAAAAGAAGATGGCCTAGAGACCTTTTAGTGTAGATTTTATAGAAGTGCTACTAGTGAGTATTTCTTCACAAGTTATTTGCATGCCATTGTATTCACTATCAACACATTTACTTAATGTATATTATTTTGTACAGTTGTAAATATCAATAAATGATAGAAAAAAAAATGCTCTATGATATGGAGCCTATGAGTCCATTAAACATGCAATCCATTGGTCAAAACTGGCAAAATGCACTACAAGGATACCAAACCTTATATTTAATATTGAAATCCTCAACTGTGCAAAACATATAAATGTGGAACATAATGCATACATGGTTATATATGTCATCAAGTAAGAAGTTGTTAGGACATCTTATATTTAGATAACATAATACATTGGATTATAACATACATTACCCAATTAGAGAAAAAAAATGATTTATTTGTTTTAACGCTTTTAAGTACTAAATATGTTTTACAGTATTGTAGTATGTCCATCATATTTCAAATCCGAATTCGAATTCGCTATTTTCAACTAAATAATCTTATTCCACTTTGTTGATGGAATGCTGAAGAATCCAAAGTCCTGAGAATCATAACCAACGCACCTTACTATGTCTCCAACAAAACCTTACATAATGACCTACTTATTATAACTATCTTTTGTCCTAGAATCTATACTCATCAAATTTGCAAAATGTCACCATAAACTTTCCCATCTCCCAAATCAACTAATGCGATTCCTATCCAATTCCACTCACCCATATAATCCTCCTCGCAGGTTAAAAAGGCAGTGGCCGCGAGATCATCTGTAAAATTTGAAAAAGAGTCCTGGTAATGGCCAGCATCTCTACTCATGCTCCGAGTGGCTGTACTATAGCGATCTCACTCATCCTCCACTGGTTTTTACATCAGTGAAGCAGCTGAGAGAGCAGCTCTGGGATTTCTTTGGATCTGGCTAGTCCACTTTTTTTTGTAATTTATTTTATTGTATTAATTTTTCTTTTCTTGACTTTATTTGATATATATTCTGAGTTTATTTATTAATTTTATTTTTCACATTATTTATTATATATTATGAGGTTAATTATTTATTTTTTTCTTTTCATTTTATATATTCTCATTGTGAATATATAATGTGGATGTATTCATAACGCTATCTTTATTACTTTTTGCCTTCTTTTTGGCAGATTGTAATACTCTCTCAATAAAATATTTAAAAAAACAAAATGCTGATCAAACGACTATTGATGGGAATCTGTATTTTCCTGATCTTAATAGATTGCTAATTCGTAAAACCCATTGAATAACTTTTGTAATTTATATCTATCGCCTTCAGGTTTTATGAGCCAAATTTGTATTTGATAAATTTTTATCGTATAAAAAATCTAAACAATAAAAATATTAATATTATTCTTCTTTTCTTTAATCGGAAATCAATTCGTAAATTAATCCCTGAGCCATTTTAATCATGATTTCGTGATATTGATTCAGAATTGGACTTCTTAAATAGCCCAATGTTTCTCCGTATGAATCGGCATCCTCTAGTGTGAAAAAAACCTTACACATCTTGAGAGTGAAAACTCGTTCCACAAAAATCTATAGACCCATAGTCGAAAAAAGTATGTATGTCAAAAAAGAGAAAACAAAATCGTAAATTTTCACATGTAATTAGATAAATATCTCTTGGTCTCTTCATTGCTTTAGGTACCTTTAATATTTCAATAAACACTTGAAAAAAGTATGCTCAAATATTTCTGTATATTTAGCAATATGAGTTAGAACTCGAAAATCAGTATCAACATGTAACGATTCGAAAAATAATCTTCATTCTGGGATTACGAAAATCCTCTATCTCCAATAGCGAATACCTTCCGTTAACAATCCGACGTTTAGCTATAGACTTATCCCATATCCAGCCATTTAGAAGGCATTTCATTTTTTTCTGTCATGCTGAATATATTACAATTTAATCTTTACAGTTTCTGATGTTTTTTTTTTTCTAAGTTGTCGTTCCCGACACATAAATATATATAAAATTTAATCAATGGAAGTTGACAGATTGTAATAGTTCCATAATAGCTGCCACATGTAAATATATCCATTCTAAACATTAGGTGACAACAATAGGTAAGTTAAAAAGATTTTTTTCTTTTTGAAGATATTAACATGTGGCAGCTATTATGGAACTATTACAATCTGTCAACTTCCATTGATTAAATTTTATATTGAAAGTAAATTGCATTTATATTGTTTTTATTATTATTTTAAATATATCTAACATAAATATTTGTATTTTTAATTTAGTTAACATACCAGACTAGTCATTTCCGATTATTCCATCATACACTCAACAACCGTTCTAAGCTCCTAATAAATTACAAAAGACAACATGGCAGTAATTAGACCTATTTGGACATGCGGAGTTGAACTTCGGGGATTCACACTGAACCTTCCAATTCTTCTCATATCCGATCCTTAAAATCTAAATTCTTTCGTGAAATCCTCAATCCTCCTTATATGTCCTTTTATATTAAACTCCATACCCACTCGAATCCAATAGTCTCCCTGCTTTCTTCACACTCAATTTCCCATAATACTCCAAGGCGTCTATAATTAATACAGCCAAGAGACCTTTTAATGTACAACTTATATTGAAGTGCTACTAGTGAATAGTTATTTAAATGTTATGTCATTTAAATAATTATTCTCAAATTTTCTTGTTGTATAAAATGTATACATTTGTAAATATTAATAAATTGTCATTAAAAAAAAATCAAATAATTACATGACTATTGATGAGACTCATTGCATAAAATAAATTCTAGCGCATGATTCATCGATCTCTTATTAAAGACAAAATATATCGGTTTTTTTATAATTAGAAAAGAGAATCGATTAATCGTAATTACTTAATTAATTTATAAATTTATCCTAGGAATCGATACTGCTCTACTTTGAACGAATTAGAATTTCTTTTTACTATTTATAGATAATAGTTCTAGGTATCTACGGTTATTCAACCTTAAAACTTTTTGTACATAGCAATGGAAAATTTAATTTATTTAAGTATATTAACATTGTAATAAACGTATTCCACATCCACCTATCTAGAAGGCATTGCATTTTTTCCATCATGCTGAACACAATATTTAAATATAATCTTTACTAATTTTTATGGTTATTTTGTCTAAATTACCATTCCCCTCACATAGAAATGTATTTTTTAAATTTAATTATTTTTTTTCTTCTGCTTACAGATATCGAAACAGTTTCAAGAGAGAAGTGGTATAGATTTTCGTGTAGGTCCTGCCGGTAGCACTGGTGCCCCGAGCCGAGGGGTGGGGGTAGAATAGAAGCGCGCATGCGCTTACCCCCACTCCTCCCGCTCAGCCGCATTCGGGCTCCAGTCTTTGCCCTGGTCTCTTGTCAGTGAATTCCTTGACTCCTCTACACTTCAACTTTATTTTCTCATCATATGGATCATATCATAAATTTTCAAAGAAGGTGAGTCCTGATTAATTTTTTTTTTTTCCATTTTTTATTTTTTATTGTTTTTGTTCTGCCTCTTATTTTCCTACTTTAATATAGAGCTTTTTAAAATAAAATTATTAATTTTAACTCAATAGAAATTGAAAAAATTATACATAATTTTTTTTTACTTTGTTTAAGAGCGAAAAAAAAAAAAAATCCGGAGCGGAAATATGCCTCACTAACCGAGTTCCGGTTGCCTTTTCAAGTCGTTACGGGTTTCAGTTCCCACCGGGTTTCCAGAAAATCCATTAGTGTTTCAACTATTACGACATTTAGTTAAATAATCTAATTTTTTAAAACAATTATTTCCTTGAAATACAAAAAAAAAATAAATAAAAAAATAAAAGTGTGAAAATTATCCAACTTTAAAAATTCATATATGCCAATATATTAAACATTATAATCAATATTTATTTAATGAACCCTTCAACTTAAAATAATTTCAATTTTTTTCTACTTACAAAATCGTAATTACTTATTATTTGTGCTACCAAAGAAAATTTTAATGCTAAACTCTTGATTAATTCAGTTGATAAGTAAAAAGTTCTTAATAAGAAATAGTTTTTGATAATTAATTAACATTGAGAAATATTGATAATCCATTTATCTTTTTTAATACCCCCCCAAAAAAAAATTAATTAATTTTCTAAATTATTTATATTCGTGTGTGTATAATTATTAAAAATACTTTAGATATTTTAATCAACAAAAAAAAAAAAAAAAAAAAAAAAAGGTATATCCTATAATTCTTTTAAATAAGGAAGTTGTATAAATATCGTTCAGCTTAGCTTATAAACGAAAATCCTACTTAATCTTTTAATCCGGGTTTTTTTATCCTTTTTTTTTTTTAACACTTGAAAAGTTACAATTCGCATGAAACAACGCTTTAATTTGCTCATGATACCGCTACGGTTTTATATATTTGTCTTTATCCGTTTAATTTATTCGTTATTTTTATTCAATTAATGAATAAACGAGACCTTTTGAAACGGGAGAATTATGACTTAATTCAGCGGAAAGAAAAAAAGTAAGCCTTTTGCTAATAAAAATATTTAATTACTCGGAGAAATGAATAGGGAAAAACTCATAACTTTTTTCTACTCTTTCCGCATATTTGCGGCTGTTCTTAATTTTTTTTTTTCATTTAATTTGTGTGCAATACCTGTGCTTATTTATTTTTTTTTCTATAGTGGATGTGTATATTGAGCAATTTTATTTTTTATTTTTTTTATTATTTTAAATTGAAAAAATATTCAATTATAAATTTATGTGTATGATAATTAAAAAAAAAAAATAAAGAAGGTAATGAAATAATTATGGTATAAGGTCTTCGGTTTCAGAGAAATCCTCTTAATAACTTTTTTCGCGAGATTCGTCTCCATAAATTATTTTTTAATTCGTTTTTAAATCATCTCTATCTTTTAATTTTTTTTTTTTTTTAATATATCATATATCGGTTCATTTAGAAAATAATTGGTGTGTTTATATTTTTAGATTAATAATTAATTAATAGTTATTTATTAATTTTAATCTTACGGTTATTAATTAAATATTCCAAGTGAGTTTTTATAAGCGAAGTGAATGTTCTTGAAGCCAAGGGAGATAGAGCAAGTTAATAGGGCCGGAGTTTACGAGAGACCACACACACACGTCACCAGATCAATATAGACTCCGACTTAAAAGATTTTTTCGTATATCTTCGATAACTTTGCTCAGCTTTCTAGATATTCGTCTTTAATATACGACTGTATACAATTTTTTTTTTTAATTTAAAAAAAAAATTAAAAAAATTGAAACCTTCACAGTGATATTAAAAAAAGAAAAAAAAAAAAAAAAATCTTAGTTTGAAATATTTTGACCAATACTCCAGTTGTTCAGAATAAGAGCTACGAATCGTCGAATCATTGCTTCGTTGCTCGTGTCTCGATGACTCATAGCCCGGTCACGATTTTCGAAGAACCAGTCTTGTGCGTGTACTCTGCCGTGCTCTGTTGGAATCTTGTCTGCATATTGAAAAAGAACAGATCGGAAAAAAAAAAATAAAAAAAAAATATTTATTCCAGTTTTGTTTTTCAATTCTAACTCTCGAACGATTGTAGAATTATCAGAAAAAAAAAAAAAAAAAAAAATGAAAATAAGTTGTATGCTAAATTTGAAAAAAATTTAAGATTGAGAAACATACAAATAATTATTTTAGGTTTTAAATGTTTTGTATTATTAGCACGTTTAATTTTACTCGTAGTAATAGTTTTGAATTTTATTTTAAATATTTCCTAATGAAATAAATAAAAAAAAATTAAAAAAAAAAATTAATTATTGGGAAATATAGGATTCTTAGAAGTCATTTTTATCTCTGGTCTAAGGTTGCATAAAGCTTTGCAAGGACGCTTCCATTTTTCCGACTAGCGGCTGCATAAGAAAATAATTTTTTTTAAATATAAAATCAATAAAATAATAATATTTTTATATAAATTTATTAAAAGCATACAGATAATTTTTATTATTTTTTTTATATCTAATTCTTGAGGAATTTTAGAATTTTCAGAAAATAAGAAACAAAATAAAGTGTATGTTAAATTTGAACGACTTCCAAGATTGAGAAACATACTTACTGTTCTTTAGGTTATAAATTTTAGTTTTAATAGCACGTTAAATTTAACCAAAAAAAAAAAAATATATATTTTTTAATTTTATTATATCATCTAATAAAATTTTTTAAATAGAGGGTTGTTGAAAAAAAAAAAGTGTAAATCGTTACGTATTAGGTTCTTCAATTTTTTTTTTTCTTGGCCATTTCATCCTACCATATGTTTCCATAAGAGTTTATTAACAGGATATTTCATTAAATAAAGGTAATCATATTTTTTCAGAATATAGTTATAATTTGTTTTAATTAATAATGATTTAATTTTACAGTTAAAAAATTGCGTAACTTTTCGCACTAAAATAAGTTTTAAAAAAATAAATACATAAAAAATTAAATACAGTTTTATTATTGATTGGTAAGATTCCGTGTAACTTAACTTGTAGGTATTAATTTTTAATAATTAATTTCAGGTGATAATAATTGAAGGGTTTGGTCGATGAAGGGGTTATGTCACATTCTTTGAAAAACACTATATAGCTCTTAGGATGAAGAGATTAAGGGACTATGCAACATTTTCCTGCTAAAGGAAAATGTAAAAAAAAAAAAAAACCCTTTAAACATCATTAATCAAAATTGTGTTTTGTAACATAACCCCTTAATCCACTAAACCCTCCAATTATGTTTCGTGTTTATATATATTATAATTGTAAAATTATACAATTAAAACAAATTTATTTAGAGTAAGAATTTCTCAGAGATTAAGTACTAAAAATTAGTAAAATATTTCAGAATATTGTTTTTATTTTAAATGAATATGTCACGAGTTTTGCTACGCGGAATATTTTCTGGACGGCTTGTAGTTACGGGTCATTTCTCTTAGAAAGAAAAAAAAACTTCTGGAACTGTTCAGCTTTCGTTCTGCTGGAACTGCCTGGAAACGCGACAAAAGAATACATCTCAACCTATCGGTTAAAGTCTCGAAAATCCGGACCCCGATCGTCCGGGCTGTTAATCAGGACAGGAATAAAAATCAAATTATTAAAATTTAGTTAGTATAAATATCTATACGTAAGTCTTAATGTTAAATTTAATATATTTTTTAATCTTTACAAAAGTCTTATTATTTTTTACTACGAGTATATATTTCTCTTTGAAAATTCTTAATTTTTACTTTAAAATATGAACAAAGTCTAGTTCCTTTAACTGTGCATACTGTAAAAAAAAAAAAAAAAAAAAAAAAAAAAGATCATTTTAAATAATAATTAGATAGACTATTTAGTTACATCTTATATTCTTCGTTTATTAAAATAACAATAGATATACGTAAACTTTTTTTAGTGCTGAAAATAAAAACATAATGATGAAATATTATATCTATTAAAAAATTAAAAAAAAAAAGTTATAGTGCTCTGTTCCAGAATATCCAGATTATCCAGAAAAGGGTAGACCCATCAAGTTTGGATTGTCTGTTCGATTCTCTTTGAATAATGGAAACAAATATTAAGTGCGAAAAGTTTTTATTGAAAACGAAAAATTAATTTCGGTTTCGTTATTTCTTCTTGACCCATTTTCCATGCGTAATATTCTTCATAAATTTCGCGTATTTTCACTAACATGATGATATTTTAAGGTCATCGTACCATTGACTAAATTAATGAACAGGTTTAGCATTAATTATTACTAAATCTAGTTATTTACTAGTCTAGTTCACATACAACTATTACATAGTTGTTTCCACTGTAACATAACTAATTCTGAATTATAATCACAAAAACTGTTGTTAATTCTAATATTATTCTTAAAAATAAAAATTACATTTACGTAACATTATTTAGTGCTGAAATTATGCTTTTGATAATATATTTAAAATAATTATTTTTCCCCTCTTTAATACTGTGTCCTTTTTTAATAATAATGTGTCCATAAACAGAGTCGAGTTGGATAAAGGTGGAAAAATATTTAATAAAACCACACTTCTTGCTTATGCGGATGATGTGGCTATTTTGGGATGGCCACTGATATCAATAAAAGAAGCTGTCGAAAAGCTCAAGAATGAAGCGAGAAGAAAAGGGCTAAAAATAAGTTATAAGAAGACCAAGATAATGGTCCTCAGAAAGAAGAAACAAGCCCTTGAAGAAGTTGGGAGACTAGTGGATTCGAGTGGGTACGGAGTTTACTATTAAAGAATAGGCATCGGGTTTAGGCGAAATCACCAACATATGGAACATTAAGATCTTTATGGATATGTTTTCTTGTGACATAATAAGGAGCAGTGAGGATTTCACGAAGAATTTCGGATTGTAAGGATCGGATACGAGAAGAATTAAAAGGTTTAGTGGAACACCAAAGCTCAACTCTGTATGTCCAAATAGATCTAATTGGATGTAAATAATTTTTTGTGATTGATTGGGAGCTTTGAACGCTTCGTTATTAGAAGTTGGAGTAGTCTGGAACGATAAGCAGTTTCTTGTCTTTTAAGTCTGGTATATGAAAATTAAAATATAAAGAAGAAAATATTTTTGAAAAAAAAAATTCGGTAATACGTTTGGTTTAATCCGAATCACTCAGAAAAAAGCCGGTCCCTTCATGTCAGAATTATCATGTCTTATCTCTCCCTCTCTCTCTCTCTCTCTCTCTCTCTATATATATATATATATATATATATATATATATATATATATATATATATATATAATGTATACTAGCAATAAAGATTCTTGGGTCCAATTGTTGGTGAAGAAATATTGTTTCGTGACCGAAGTTTGTACATGGAGGTAGTCAATAATCGTGCTGAATATTTTTCCCTAATTAAAGGTTGTGTGTGATAAAAATTATTATCAAATCAAATATCAATCCTTGCCTTTTTTGATATTAAGTGTAAAAATATTATTTATTGGCTTTTTGTTGTAAGCACTGATAATACAGTCCATTATCCGCTAGACTTTTTTAATAGTCTGTCCGTCTAGATTACCAACTCATATGTTAACAATTAATAAATGGATGTCCAACAATGCTTTTGACAGCAGTAGATTAAACATTAGTCTGCATTAAAATATCATTGAAGAAATAATTTCAAATTGCATATTTCAAAACATGATTTTTATCTATAAGAAACTAAATCTCAATTAGTTAAAATTAACGAAGTTCTTCACCTATGAGAAAAGTAACAAAACAAAAAATAATAATTTCAACAAAATAATGTCAATCATTTTTTTTTTGCTTAATCTACGATCACCTAAACTGGTGGTCCTTTTAACCAGATTAGAACTTACTGCTATGCGTGAGAGTTTCATTGAGGAAATAATGCTTAATTGCATACTACAATACAATATTTTTTTATAGATTATTACATAAAACTTCAATTATTAGTTTAGATAATATTTAGAAATTTAGATAATTTAAAAAATTTAAAGGTAGGCATTAAATATATTAGTGTATTCTATAGTGATATTGTTTATTTAGTTAAACACACACTGTATAATCTTGTATTATGACTAAGTGAACTGTTTCTTATAAAAAAAACAAATAACAATTTTTTAAATAATATTTTCGTTAAAATAACAAACAATTACAACAGATGTTTTAACAATGCAGTCTTGCACGGCCTGCGCAGGCAAATCAATTCCTTGTTTTTTTTCCTTTTTTTTTTTTCTGAGATAGAACTTTTAGGATCATTACCAGAGACACGCCAAGAGGCCATGACTCACAGCTCTGCCTTCGTTATACTCAACAACTTTATACGTGCCACTCTCCCTTCCACAACTACTTTATCTCCAACTGATATCATCCGTCTGATGGCATGCCACTAGGGGGTTCGATTCTGTAAAAAAATACCACCTCGGCATGTTCCATTTATGTAAAAAAAAAAAAAGTGCGAAAAAATTGACACCAAACCTAGAAATGTAGGACATCCAAATGTCAAAAACACAACATTCTTTTTGTTCAATTATAAGAATGGACTTTAGCATTATTTCTTTGATATTTTATTTGCAACCTGGTTAAAGTTGCATTTATTAGGTATTTGAAGAGTACATAAAAGCGTAAACATCCAATAGGAAGAAATAATTTCATCGATTCATCTGGTTGGATTTTAATTTTTAACCGCAAAAGTACGCGACCCACTTTATAAAGGTTGTGTGTGCTAGATATATATATATATATATAGTATTTAATGAAAATCAATAGTTTGATTATCCAATACATCTAGACATTTGATAATAGATTTAATATTTTACGGATAGGTTTTGGATGTCTAAAAGTTTTTTTTTTATATTGATCTGAATAGTTTTCATTAAGGACGAAATATTTAGGGCAGTTCTGGACCCATCCTTCATGTGTCAGGTTTTTCATGAAGTTCACGTATATTATTATAATTTTTATCTGTATGTATACTATTATATAAAAGGACAAGCCATTTTTCGTTTGTGATAACTAACAGCGAAAACTACAGAACCTTTACCACATTTTAATCACATCATCTTCATAGCTTAGGGAAGGTTTAGCAATTATAAAATTTAAATATTTTCAATCATATTGCCATAAAAAAAAAAGCGATAAATATGTGGAAATTTACTTATTTCCAATTCAATTGTTATTAAAAAAAACTATAAGTATATGGAACGACATGTGGATACCAGTGCAGTTTATAAATCGAACGATATGTGGCCATTCTGCAACAAAGTTTGCAACGATACTATTTAACCCAACTTTACCAAATTTTAACCACACCTTCATAGTTCTAGGAAGGCATATAGTAATAAATTTTACTATGATAATAATAAAAATTAAAATGTTCTTGAGTCCCAGAAACGAGATTTGTCAAACAGTCGTGTACTTTTGCGGATAGAAATTAAAATCCAACCAGATGAATCGATGAAATTATTTCTTCCCAATTGGATGTTTACGCTTTTATGTACTCTTCAAATACCTAATCAATGCAACTTTAACCAGGTTGCAAATAAAATATCATTAAAGAAATAATGCTAAAGTCCATTCTTATAATTGAACAAAAAGAATGTTGTGTTTTTGACATTTGGATGTCCTACATTTCTAGGTTTGGTGTCAATTTTTTCGCACTTTTTTTTTTTTTTACATAAATGGAACATGCCGAGGTGGTATTTTTTTACAGAATCGAACCCCCTAGTGGCATGCCATCAGACAGATGATATCAGTTGGAGATAAAGTAGTTGTGGAAGGGAGAGTGGCACGTATAAAGTTGTTGAGTATAACGAAGGCAGAGCTGTGAGTCATGGCCTCTTGGCGTGTCTCTGGTAATGATCCTAAAAGTTCTATCTCAGAAAAAAAAGGAATTGATTTGCCTGCGCAGGCCGTGCAAGACTGCATTGTTAAAACATCTGTTGTAATTGTTTGTTATTTTAACGAAAATATTATTTAAAAAATTTTTTTTTTTTTTTTTATAAGAAACAGTTCACTTAGTCATAATACAAGATTATACAGTGTGTGTTTAACTAAATAAACAATATCACTATAGAATACACTAATATATTCAATGCCTACCTTTAAATTTTTTAAATTATCTAAATTTCTAAATATTATCTAAACTAATAATTGAAGTTTTATGTAATAATCGATAAAAAAATATTGTATTGTAGTATGCAATTAAGCATTATTTCCTCAATGAAACTCTCACGCATAGCAGTAAGTTCTAATCTGGTTAAAAGGACCACCAGTTTAGGTGATCGTAGATTAAGCAAAAAAAAAAAAAAAATGATTGACATTATTTTGCTTAAATTATTATTTTTTGTTTTGTTACCTTTCTCATAAGTGAAGAACTTCGATAATTTTAACTAATTGAGATTTAGTTTCTTATAGATAAAAATCATGTTTTGAAATATGCAATTTGAAATTATTTCTTCAATGATATTTTAATGCAGACTGTAATCTTTAATCTACTGCTGTCAAAAGCATTGTTGGACATCCATTTATTAATTGTTAACATATGAGTTGGTAATCTAGACGGACAGACTATTAAAAAAGTCTAGCGGATAATGGACTGTATTATCAGTGCTTACAACAAAAAGCCAATAAATAATATTTTTACACTTAATATCAAAAAAGGCAAGGATTGATATTTTGATTTGATAATAATTTTTATTCGGCAGAAACAATTTTATCGATCGGTTGGATTTTATTTCCTAGCCATAAAATTATATAACAGTTAGCTTATTTCTAATATACAGCTTTGTGCATTTAAATTTAAATTATTGTAAATTTTACTATTGCTAAAACTATCCTAGAACAATGAAAATGATCTAGTTGAAATTTTATGCAGAAAGGTTCAGTAGTTTTACCATTGTAAACTCCGTTGCAAATCGGTTCTAACGTTATATCGGTAAATTTTCATACTTCACTGGATACACATGTTACAATAAATATCTAAATATTTTTTAATTATTTAATTAAATAAAAGTAAATTTTTTTATCAATTTCAAGCTCTTTATAACACCGTACCTTTGCAACCTCTCATATGTGTAATGACGCACGCCACCTATATAGGTGAATTTTCAAACTTCATTGTTATTCACACATTATAGCAAAATAATTAAAAATCGTTATATTTTATTATTGCTAAACCTTCCTTGAACTGTAAAGATAATGAAGTTATAATTTGGTACAGATCGTTTCTGTAGTTTTCGTGGTTAATTATCACAAAGGAAAAATGGCTTGTCCTTTTATATAATCGTATAAATGCAGTAGAACCTCTCTTATCCGGGGTAATGGTGATTACATTTTACTGCATTACATTTTATTGATTAATTATGATGAATAAGAAGATAAATTTTAAAAAACAAAAAAAACTGCAGAAAATAATTTTTTTTAACAATCAAACGTGTTACATATATTTATCAAGTTATAATATACAGAAATACATGAATGTATTTTGCTAGTTTTCACATATGTATCGAATTTTAATTTAAAGAACAAATCGGTAATTTTAGTTGTTTTGTTTTTTTAAATAAAAATTTATTTTCTAATATTAGTTATCATTGTCCGTAGCAAGTTAATTCGTTAATCTGTGTTCTCCCGTTCCAAACTTCTAATTTTTTAATGTTGAGTTCTCCATTGTTTTATTATTTTTTTTTGGTTTTTTTTATGATGAATACATAATTAAGAATTATTTGATCTTATAACATAATATAAACTAATAGTGTAAAAAATAGAAAATACCTTAACATAAAAAATAATAATAAAAAAAAAAAAAAAAAAAAAAAAATAGCTCTTCCGAACACAGGTTAATCGAGCCACGGATAATGGGGGTCCTACTGCATTCCAAATAACTCAAACTCTCTTTGAATGTTTACTACCGTGTGAACATTGTACTTCCGTTGCCAGATTTCCTATTCACCTATTGAATTAACTTAAAAAAAAAAAAAAAAAATATAAAATATATATATATATATATATATATATATATATATATATATATAAATAAAATATTGTACCCCACCATAATAGTACGTAGTACCAGATTATGAAATAATTAAGTAGGTATTTAAAAAAAAAAAAAAAAAAAATTCAACCTTCGTGTATCTCTGTCGTTACAAAGATACCGCGCTATCGTTGAACGTTTTTGCTCAATTAGAGCAAGCGATAAAACATTCTATGTCAAAATATATTAGCTATAACTAGGTATTGTTATTTCTAGATGTGTCTATTTACGCTTTATGGCCGATAATCTATGATCCAAATTTGATTTATTTATGGTGATACTTAAAAAAATGAATCAAGATAAAAATTTCAAATTTCCGGAATCTAAGCACTGACAGAATGTAGACAAGCATTTTATTATTTTTTACAGAATACAAAGACTAAACATAACTATGTTTACAACAGCCTTATCTAAAACCTGAGATAACGGTCTCAAGAAAATCCCTCTAGTGCCTTATCTAGCGTATACAGGTTTCCGTATCGAGCAAAAAATAACAAATATTTTAGTTTCCATTGTCTTCTGTTCCTAATTATTATAAATTCTACCAAAAGCTAATTAAGCCATTTATAGATTTTTATAAGTCATAAATGACAGTATTTTAAATATTTGCTCTATTATTATCTAGGAGACTTCCGCTATGTCCCAAGCTCATAATTTATAAATATATTTTAAGAATCGCATTACTCTATGAAGCACCGATGAAGAATCAGCACCCAGTCAAACACGAACTAATTCATAAGGCAAAAAAAAAAATATATATATATATAATAATAATGGAGTGCCCATAGTTAGTTTTGTGTTCTTATTTATTTTATTTTATTTTTATTTTTTATTTTTCAGCTCAGAAAGATCAGATTTCAAATACCAAACGCTAATATGCCGGATACGTAGATAAATATGCAATTACAGTTCACTTATGGAAAACTATGTATTTATGGCAAAATGTGCACCAATATGCGGAAATAACTCAAACTGATTCTAAATGCCTTAAAACATATACGTTCTGATAAAAAATAGATGTTTTGGTTGTCTAGGAGAAATATGCAAATGCGTATATTTCACAGCCCTTATTTCAAGTTCTGTTCATACTTTTTCATTTATTATTAAATTTACGTCGAATATTCCTCTAATCCTTGGAATAATTCTTGAAATCTACTTACAAGTTTTCAACATGATACCGCTCGTAGTTTTCGGCTACTCTTAATTAATTCATATTGATTAGAAGGATACAGATAATTTTTATTTTATTTTATTTTTTTAAATCTAATTCTTAAACAATTTTTAAATTTCAAAAATATAAGAAAGGAAAATAAAGTGTATATTAAATTTGAACGACTTCCAAGATTGAGAAACATACTTACTGTTATTTTAGGTTTTAAATTTCAGTTTTAATAACACGTTGAATTTAACCAAAAAAAAATATATATTTTTTTCATTTTATTATATCATTTAATAAAATTTTAAAAATAGAGGGTTATTGAAAAAAAAAAAAAAATGTAAAATCGTTACGTATTTGGTTCTTCAATTTTTTTTTTCTTCGCCATTTCATCCTATCATATGTTTCCATAAGAGTTTATTAACAGGATGTTTTATCAAATAAAGGTAATCATACTTTTTTCCTTAACATAGTTATAATTTATTTTTATAAATAAAGATTTAATTTTACAGTTAAAAAATTGCATAACTGTTCGCACTATAATAAGTGATATAAAAGTAAATAGATAAAAAAATAAATAGTCTTATTATCGATTGGAAAGACTCCGTGTAGGTTTATATAAATTAAATAATTAATTTCAGGTTATAATAGCAAAATCTTAATATTTCAGAACAGCTAGAAAAAGACTTTTGAAAAAGATGAAGGGGTTATATAACATTTTTGCAAAAGGAAAGTGTAAAAAAAAAAATAATTAATTGGCCCAAATCAGATACCAATTCTCTTTATTTGCTTCCCACAAGATTCCAGATCACCCTCCTGAGTGTCTGAAAAGAAGATGGCCTAGGGACCTAGGGACCTACTAATCAGTAGTTTATTTACTAATTATTGATATATCATTGTGTGAATATTTCCAAACCTTTACTTGATGTATTTATAGTATACAGTTCTATAAAAAACAAAAAAAAATTGTTGAACAGATCATTCAAAAATTTTAGTCATAAAAAAATAATTATTGCTTAAGCCAAGTTCAGATTTATCGTTTCTTAGAAAGTAATCGGTCGTGATAAAATTTTTATCCCTTATTGTATTTCCTCTCTTCTCTTTAAAAAAAAAAAGTTGATAAGAGATTAAATTGTTATAACTCAAGTTTATGCCACAGTTAAAAATTTAATTTTAAAATTTGTCTCTCAGTTCGTCAGAATCTTTTCGTTTTTATGTTTGTGCATAGTTTTACTACTTTTTCAAGATTAAAAGCTCCTCTGACAACTTTTTTTTTTTAATGATCCTCAAAACAACTTTTATCTTGGTCCTTCAGGTGTTTTAATGAATCCGAGAAGTTTTTAGTTTTTATTTTTGAGTAGTTTTGAGTTAGACTAATATTTTTATTCATATTTAGTATATATTGTTACATTTAAAATTTCCTTTCAGTGTTAAAATTAAATATTAAAAATATATTACATCTAATTATTATAACATTGAGAAACTAAAAAAAAATATTTAAATATATAATAGCTAACTATATGGTTAGAATATTTGTAGATCTAACCAAAACTTTTATTTTAAATATATTTTTATTCGTATTATCTGTTTATTTTTTTCACACTCTAAATGTCAAATTTTGGAACACTTTTGGTTTTCCTCGAATGGAAAATAGGACCACATTTTCCCATATCAGAACTTTTAATGGAAAATATTTGTCCATACTTTACACACACGCACATGTATATTATATGTATGTTTTATATATATATATATATATATATATATATATATATATATATATATATATATATATATATATATATATATATATATATATATATTATCCGCTACATTTTTTGTAAAATTAAATTTTAATTTTCACTAACATTTGGCTTCTCACTGCCCATTAAGAGGAATGCGACGCTGTAACTTCCAATATATATATATATATATATATATATATATATATATATATATATATATATATATATATATATAATTATTTAAAAAAATTAATAATGGCTTAACAGGGCTACTTGAAATAAATGTTTATTGATTGGTATCATATAAATTTAATTATAAATATTTTGCTATTAGTTCTAAAAGTTTTATGAAATTATAAATTTCGATAAAATCATTTTTAAATAGTTCTTCTCTTGTATTTTTTTATTTATCTTGAAGATTGGCCTTTATATATTAAATTTATCATTAAGAATGATCTAGTTTTTTCTCTAAATTTAATGGTTTCTAAGTAATCAACATTTTTATTTTTTTTTTTTAATATGCATTGATTGAAATTTGCAACTGTACAGAATATATACATCAAGTAAATGTATTGACAACGATTATAATAACATGTTAAAACTTGGAAAGAACTACCCATCAGTAGCACTTTATTAAAACTTCTACACTAGAAGGTCTCTAGGCCATCTTCGTTTCAGACGCCTCGGAGGATTATCAGGAATGGAGTGGGAAGCAAGTTGAGAAACTAACAGTTTTGAGTGATTATGGAGCTTACTATGAAAGGATAGGTATCTGGTGTGGGCTAAATCAGCAACATATGGAACATTAAGGTCTTTATGGATAAGTTTATTGGTGACAAAGTAAGGAGCATTGAGGATTTTACGAAGGATTTTGGATTGTAAGGATTGAAAACGAGATGAATTGGATGGTGTGTGGAGCCCCAAAGCTCAACTCCGTACGTACAAACAGGTCTAATCAGTCATGTATATGAGTCTTTTTTAATTAATTGGGAGCTTTGAACGTTTGTCTAGTAAATGTTGAAGTAGTCTGAATCAACATTTAAACTTATTTTTTTATTATTTTTTTTTTTATTGAATTTTATTGGTAGTATTTTTGGATCGAAGCATACACCCCACGAATACTGTGCTAATAATAAATCGATACGTCTAGTTATCGATAGATAAACGTCTACTTTAGATCCTGTAGGCTTCTAAATATGTAGACCTTATTTTTTCTCTGGTATTAGTTCTAACTAAAACACAGTTTTCCTATCCTAGATTTGAGATATGCATTATTTTTTCTCAACACAATAATAATAAATTACGTATTGTTACATTGCACAATGCATCTCATAACTGCTGCCCTCTTTCAACAAAACATGACTGACAAGGTCACACTTCTCGCTTCGAACAAAACCTTTTTAAATAATCTTTTCTTCACGGATGCCGTAGCTTGTTGTACAGCTATCTCCTTATAACTGACCACAAGTTTGTTACATATTTTAAGGGATTTTCCAACTAATTATGACTCGTAAAGATTTCAGGATCGTGAATGATTTTAATGACAGGATTTTGGTAAGACTATTCTAGATATAGTTGGTTTCCGTAAATAATTAAGAAAAAATAAGGTTCCAAGATATTCGAAAATTTTAAAAATCTTGAAAAAACAGTTGCTATAATGAAAAAAAAAAAAAAAAAAAAAAAAAAAAAAAAAAAAAAAAAAAGAATGTCATAGTACGTATTATTTCTCTTCGTGAAGTCATTTTTTAAGAAATGTCGAAATTTTAAAATTGTTTCTTCTAAAATGTGGAGTGTTTTTAAATATCGAATTACATTTTAAATAAATTTGTTTTTGTCTTTTTTAATAGGAATTTATTTTTGTTAAGAAGTTTCGACTATTGAAGGTCATTTTCATCCAGTAGTCCAGTAACCAGATATATTTTCTTTTCTAGATCTTTGCCTTTTTTCAGTAGTAGTTCTGAAATAAAACTGTGCTATTTCAAAAAGTTGAAAACGATTTTATAAAAACTTAATTTTTTTACTTTTGGGTGTGATACCAATTTTTTTTTTAAATATTCTTAACTATACATTAAAATAAAAGGAGATATTTTTTATTTCGTGTTTAGAACCCGTATATACCCTCGGCTCGTTTCTCTTAAGACTAATGGATCAGATGACGCTGGGCATATAATATGCCTCGAGCACACACGGAACTAAATGGAGGGTTTGTTGTTCCCCTATGGCGTCTATTTATCTAATAGCTGATCCATTAGCTGAAAATTAATAGATGTATATATACGTGGATATGTGTATATACACATTGATAGGTGTATATACACCTAGATATGTGTATACTTATACTACTTTTTTTAAAGTGAATTGTGATCTATATATATTTTTTTTCTTTAATGGAATTTAGAGTCGTTAATGGAATTAATGATAGTAAAAAAATAAAATAAAAATTCTAATGACTTGGCAATGATTTTAGACTTTCGCTGATCAAAAAAAAAAGAAAAAAAAAAAGAAAAATAATTCTTTTTGACCTAATCCCACACGTCTATATTTTTTCCTTCCAAGATCAAATTAGAAGTCTAATTCTTTTAAACTAAAGTGCACATGACTGGAACTATGCTGCCTTTGGTTTCCTGGTAGGGTCGTCTTGGAAAACTTACCCCTTACTATTTCATTGTTACACATTTTATTAATAAGGCTCAGTTGCCTAGGTAATAAAATGTGTAATAAAAGGAAGGAGTAGAAAAAAATTTGTTCAAAATAAAATTACTGGTTTTATAACAATTAAAGGATTTGGTGAATGAAGGGGTATGTCATATTTTCTTTTTCTTCTTTTAAAATACAATCTAGTTTATTGGTTGTAGGATTTATGTGCAGAACTATTATGTAGCAAAATCTGAATATTTCAAAACAACAACAAAAATATATATGAAGAATATGGAGGGGCTATGTAATATTTTCTTGCTTAAGGAAAATCTGAAACCAACGCTTTAAACGTAAATTCTCAAAGTTGTGTTTTGTTGGATATCCCCTTCATTCACTCATCCCTTAAATTATGTGAAGCTATTGTAATAATTGTACGTGTAACATTCATGCATTTATTTTTATTATTTTTTTAAATATCCCCAGCTTGGTAATCCGAACATTTCGCTGAACGGAATTATCATGGTTCTAATTACTTCGAATTAGCAAGAGTGTATTAGTGAAATAGTAAGGAGCATTGAGGATTGTTAGAAGATTTTATATATTTTGAGGAAATAATTTCGTTTCCAATGGATCCCCAAATGCTCGAGTCAATATGTCTGAATAAGTCAAATTACTGTGTTGTATATAAGTTTTAGTCTCTGAGTTGTAAGCAACAAACAGTTTCTTGCCCTGGGAATATAAAAAAAAAAAAAAAAAAAAAAAAAAAAAAAAAAAAAAAAAAAAAAAAAAAAAAAAAAAAAAAAAATGTACAAATATTTCTTCAAAATGATATAAACTGTGCAGTTATTGGATTGCGGTTATCGTACAAAATAAACATAAAAAATAAGGAATCAAGAAATAATTATTATATTGTCAGTTTTATAATTGAGGCAGTGTTTATCAGACCCAATTCTTCTCTAGCAATTTACTATCCCGTCTTTAATTGTCGAAATTAACCAATGTCTTCTTAAACGTTTCCGATGAAAGCTCCGTGTGACGGCCTCGATGTCTTATGTCGATTGTTCAGTTTATCCAATTTATAAATTATATTGAAGATATCTCTCAGAAAATGTTATAGTTTTCCTCTGTATGAGTCATGATATTTATTTTTAAAAAGTTGAAAGTTCTCTGAAATTACAGTAAGCGATTGGATAATTTATAAGGATTCTTAAGGTGTGGTAACTCTTCTGAATGAATCATCATGTATGATCACAAACAAATATAGAACATTACTTGAAGAATTACTAAGCCTTCTATACTCTATGTTTCACTAACAATCGACTTAGAAAATCAGAAAAGAATTAAATACTATATATTCTTATAAATCACAAATTTTCGAGTCAGCAATAAAGAAATTACAAACTTTTTGGAAAAATATTAAGAATAATAGTGCGGTCATCCTGGTACGTAAGTAATATGGCTTATAAACATTTAGTGTGGGTTCTATAAGTTCTATACAGTTGTAATAATTTGTATAATTTGTATGGGCGTTGCATGCCTTGCATGAATGAAATATGAGGTTGCGGGTCTCTTCAACTGCTCTTATATAAATACTAGCATACCCCGTTGCGGCATTGCCCAATAAATAACTTAGGTTATTTTAACTAGTACTTGAATTACATTTGTTTATAAATTAGAAGTCTTGTATTTAAGTATGAAATTTAGCATTACTTCTTCAATGATATTTTCACGCATGGGAGTAATTTTAACCTGCTTAAAATTTCATTAATTAGGTGTTAAAAGAGTACCCAAAAGCATAATTAGATCCACTTTTGGAAGAAATAATTTTATCGATCCATCTGGTTGGATTTTAATTTCTAACCATAAAAGTATATGACAGTTTGACAAACATCGTTTTCTGCCACTCAAGGCTATATGTTTTAACTATTATTATAATAAAATAATTATTATAAACCTTCCTAGAACTATGAAGATGTTTTAGTTAAAGTTTGGTACAGTTTAATAGTTTTACCATCGCAAACTCTGTTGCAGAATTGCTACAAATTGTTCGATTTTTAAACTGCACTGGGATCCACATGTCTCTCCATATATTTATGGCATTTTTAATCATTTAAGTAAATTTAAGTAAATTTGTTTATCAATGTTAACCGTTAAAAACATATTTTCCTTAAGGATGAAAAACTAATAATATTCCGCCATCTTAAAACGGCATCCTTAATGACTAAAACGAATTCTAATTGGGGAAGGATAGTGGCCAAGGATGTTCTTCGGTCTCGAAAAATATCGTCAGATCCTGGCAGATCTGTAAAACATTGACCTTATATTATTTTATTATTAATTTATCTCTACACATTAAGTTTGTAACTTCTTTTGTATAGCGTTTGCCACCTATCGGTCAATTTTCAAACTTCACTGAGCCCCACATATTTATCGCTTTTTTAATAGCAAATTAATGGAAAATCAGTAGATTTTATTAGTGCCAAACCATCCTTGAACCATGAAGATGGTGTAGTTAAAATTTGAAACAGATTGCTTCAGTAATTTTTACGGTTAGTGACCACAAACAAAAAATGGCTTGTCCTTTTTTATAATAGTGTAGATTACAATAGATTAAATTTGAGTGTCGAATGTTAATTGATGAGCTTAGTTGGACACCGTTCCTCCAAGTTTCTGATATGTCATTGAAGAGATCGAGTTGCAATTGATAGGGCATTATTCACACAAATATTCTGTGAAAGCCACAGTGGCGAAATCTGTTTATTTAAAATTATTTATTTTTCCATCTAAAATCTTTTTTATAATCGTCAGGATCCAATGCTATAAGTCGTAGATATCACAGATACACATCCATCATAAACCTCAACTAAATCTAAGTACATACAGGATACTGTTGAAGCCTTGCGCCGGTTCAAGTCTCGCCGCCTCAGGGGCTCTCCTCGAGGTGTGGAGAGAAGGCCCTCGACAGTTGGGCAGTGAAAGAACCGCTGAAGTAGCCACTATAATATTCATGTCCTATTTCCAGCTCCTTGCCCTCCGGCCTATCAGTCATAAGTCCCTTCTTTATTGTCTCTATAGGTTTCTTTAGGAACCTTTTCTATAATATCCTTTACAATTTTTAAATATTTAATAGGAATTCATTTTAGAACTGTAGGTTTAGTTACATACTCGTCTAGTAGGTTACTAAGAGCTCCCTCATTGAGGATGCTACGTTCCGACAAACCAGTCAAGATCCAAGGATCATGTCTTTTTAAGATTAGCTGGAGATTATCATTACCTTTATATCAATCAATTCTAAAATAGATTATTCTCCAGATGTTTGGCTTCCTACAAAAACCATATTGAGATTCTGAGTTAACCCTTTAAAGGGAAACTTTAAAGTTCAGTGGCACATATTTGTTCCGTTCGAAAAGTGGTACAAATACGTACCAGTGTGCATCTAGCTCCCACCTTGTTGAGATCCCAGTTTTTACCTCTAGCGCTGTTCATAATTATTTTCCGGCCTTTACAAATTGTTTGTGCTACAATTTTGTAATGTATGATTATTTTGAACAATGCAGATTATTATTATGTGACTTTTAGCTCTTATTTATTTTGGCTAACATCTTATTTTAGTTTTTTTGCTAGGCGACTGCGGCAATAGTAAAAACTCTTTTGGAACTACCCGGGCTCTCTCAATCTTTTACAACATTTACATGTAATTACATAATTACAGAATTTACGAAGGTTTACATTCTTTACTTTTCTTTTTTTTTTCCAAATTCGCCGTGCTTATGAAATAATGAAAAAGACAAAACATTGGTACGCATATGATACCACTGGTCGTTTTGGGATTTATCAGGTTAAAATATAAAATGCAACAATGGGCAGTGGTACATACATGTAACACCTTAAAAAAGCATTCCTAAAAAATATTCCTAAAAAAAACGTTTATTTGGAGAATAGTTCAAAATATCTGGGAATATTTTTTTTTTTTATGTGTTATACCTGGTTTTTCTCAATGATTCAATAAACCTGGTTTTTCTCAATGATTCCATAACAAAGACCTCGAGATGGACGAAAAGGATAAAGCTGGAAATAATCAATATTCAATTGGTTTGCTTGTTACGGGGAAACATGAATTTATGGTATTATTAAAAGCGCAGCTAGCCACACTAAATATATGTTTATTCTCACTTTGGAGACAGTAATATTACCAAAATTGACTTATGGCTGCGATTCCTGAGTTAATACCGTTTATGGTTTAATATGGCAATCTAGAAGGAAGGCAACCAAGAGCACAACTACGAAACAAGTCAAAAGTTTACTTTAGTGATTAGAACTGAAAATATCGAGGGAGAGAGAAGCTTTAGAGAGGTGAACTTTCAAGAAATGGTCTGTTATTAAAACATTTGAGAAAGTAGTTCGTAATTGTTTTTAATTTTTTATTTATCTCTACACAACTACCGAAATCCAAATTATCAACTATCTAACAGTTTGAATTCTCCTCTATCAGCTGTTTTGCTCCACACTTGCAATGTTTCAAGATCTCATCTCATATCATTCTAACATCTCTTTCCTTGACTCTCTCTGGCCTTAGATAAAACATTCGTTTCGGAAGCCTTCCATCATCTGTTCTTTCCACATTCTAAAACAATTCCCAAAGCAACACTATTTTGCATTCGGATTTAAGTATCCCAACAGTTAGAGTACACTTATAAGATATCAAAAGGAAACAACTCACCAATATGTATATTTGAAAATAAAACAAAATATGAACGAAAAAGATGAGGATAAGTGATCTTACTTAGAAATATCTTTATGCCATTCAGAGGAAGAGCAAACGCAGGTTTTTTTAATCATTGACATGCCATAGATATTTAATTTTTGTAAGGCATCAGCTAATGAATTTTGTATCATTGACGTTTACTACTGGTGAGTAAGGAAGAATGCAGAACTTTATGAAGAACCAAAAATGTTGTCCTTTATTAAAATAGAACGCTGTAATAACTTTAAAATGTGGAAAGAACAGATGATGGAAGGCTTCGTGAAGTCACCTAGTGCTTACTTTTTGTAAGTTCTAGCACTGTTGGTGGTTGCCCGCATCGCAATATATGACGGCAGTTTCCTTATGAGAAGCAGTAGATATAAAAAGCAGTTTGTTATAGGTAGAATTATCCCATGATCTTTTGTTTTGTTTTTTCCAGTTAGACAGAAATTGATTTTTTATTATTTTTGATGATTTTTTTTTTTTCGAATCATGAATGTTTTATGAATAATTAATAAATATCATGAATGAATTTTAGAGATAAACGAAAAAGCAAATTGGAAACAAAAAATGCTTCATAAATACGAATAAACAGCAAATACTCATATTTCTGGAATAATTTGATAGAATAAATTTGAGTTTTTTTATCTTTTCACAACTCTCGCTTAACCTACTCGTGGACGGATAAACAGGATTCTAATAGTTACCCCTGGCCAAATTACGTGTAAATCTTTTTATATTTTCTTTATTCTTACAATAAACATTTAGAAGACACAGCCATGCCATGTCTAGTACAGAATTTGCGGGCGAAGAAAAATACTTAGAAAAACAAGTAACAAGACTCAGACCGTTCTAAAACGCCTTGTTTTCTTCTTATACCGCCTTCTAAAGTATCATTAACATTTTTCACAATATCCATTTTGTTTTTTCTTTGTTTTGTTTTTTCCGCAAAAACCGCAATAACTTAACCCCTTAATGCACTCTAGGGTTTCTTACTTTTTTTTCTTGTAACTTATCCCGTTGAACGACCCTTTTCTCATTAGGACCGTGAAGTTGACTATTTATTTCTTGCTGGGTCATTTATAGTTGATAAATTATTATCAAGAAATGCAAAGCTTTCTTTTTAAATATATATAATTAAAATTTAGTAACAGTAGTTTGTTGAGTAGTTATTCATAGGTTTATCTTTATTTAAGTGATATTATTACTCACATTAGTGGCATATTGTAATAATTACTAAATACAAGTTTTTTTTTAATAATTCAAAATGCCAATTTTAAAACTTAAAATACATCTATTTTTGATATTAATTAACATATCAGTAAAGGAAAGCTTCTAAAATTTATATTGTTATATAATGTAAACAATTATTTCTATTAAGTGAGTCGTAGATAATTTTAACTGATAAGATTTAATTTTTTTTTGTCGACAAAAATCTTCTTTTGAGGTATGCAATTGAAAATTATTTCGTCAATTACTTAAACTGAATCCTTTAATCTACCACTGTTGATAAGGTGGTTGCATATCACGTAAAAGCAAGATTTGACACCCAATTTTTAATTGGTGATATACGAGTTGGTAATCCAGATGGACAGACTATTAAGATATTCTTGCGGATAATGAACTGCATTATGAGTGCTCACAACTAAAGGCCCATGCATCATATTTTTACACGCAATATCATAAAGCGAGGATTCGATATTTTGAATAGGCAATAATTTGTATTGCTACAGAAATAATTTTATCGATTCAATATGGTTTGATTTTAATTTTTAATCATAAAAGAGTGACAGTGTTACAAACCTACACCTGAAACTTATCACTGTATATTTAAGTTATTATTATAATAAGCTTCTCTATTGTATACCATCCTAAAACCGTGATGAGGTAGTTAAAATTGTATTCACTGAAGATCCAAACGATGTATAATTTATTTATTGTTTTTTTAATAACAATATAATTGAAGATAAGTATTTTTGTAGTAAATTTCTAGCTCTATTTAACACCGTATTTTATAACCTTTCTCAAATGACGCTCACTACATTTCGGTCGATTTTCAAACTTCACTGCGCACCAGATATATATTGATTTTTAATAACAATTTTATTGAAAATCTGTAAATTTTATTATTGCTCAACCTTTCTTAAACTAAGAGAATGATGTAGATAAAATTTGGTACAGATTGGTCTAGTAGTTTTCCCGGTTAGTGATTATAAATGAAAAATGGCTTTCCTTTTATATAATAGTATTGGTAGATAATTAATATTAAGTGTGAAATTTTATTATTAAAATATTTATTGATTTTTTTATAGTTTTTTCGCTAGTAAGAAGAATCCACATAAATCTGTTCTTTTTTTTTTATGTAAAATATTATATCCCTTTATAATACTTATGTTTATTGATATCATAAATTCATTAATTTATTACTTTTCAGGAGTGCAGAAGTTCTGTCTGCGTTCTGGATCTGGATCAGGGTTGCCTAAGGTATGTTTATTATTATTAATTTTTATTATGTTTAATTTTATTTTGTCAGCTTCATTTTCCAAGCTACTTTTACTGTAATATTTATTTATAATCGTCAATTTTTAAACTTGAATTAATACCTATGATTTGAATTTTGTGATATTATTTCTTAGGAAAATTCATTTTCTTACCTTCAGTGAAAGTCTTTCTATACATCATATTTTCATTCATTGGAGAAATTGATAGAAAATAATGGATTTTTTTTTTTAATCAGTTCAATCCCTTTTAGTTTTTTTTTTATTCTGTCTTTCAATAAAGTAATTTTCAAGAAGAAATACCACACTGTGCTGGTTAGTAACTGATTCTTCAAATTAATATGTTTAAAACATAACGCTGTGTTGTAAAAATTTATAGTTTCAAATTATTTTTCGAATTTTTAAAGTTATATTTCTAAAATAACTCAAAAAAATTGTTTAAAAGTTTTCTGGTGAATTATTCTAATTTTTCAATCATGAAATAAATCAAATTTTATCTACTAACCAGAAAAAAATACACTAACTAAATTCGATTATTCATCGGCGATAGGTACCTATGTGGAAAACTATGAAAAAGTATATTACCTTCGAAAGACTCTATGTAATATATAGTTATATTGGTTAAATAAAATTTAGTATCAGCTTTGAACCTTTGGTTTTAATTATATTATTCTTTATATGAAGAAATTATTAGTTAATATCACCAGAATGAAACAAAATGCTATAAAATGAAATATTGTATTTATCCTCTTGAAATGTGGATATCTCGACTGGACTCTTGAATTTCCTGTTTAAGCCCTTTTTTAGAATTTCTTTGTTTACCTCTTAAACGCCTTAAAAGGGGAAAATCCCACTTCAATTTGTAGAGGTATTTTCACGTTAAATACAAGGAAATCTTACACTTTTATAAGATAAAATTTCTTCTAGTATTTTACGTAGTACTGAATGGTAGATAAACCGCAGCAAAATTTTTTTACGTACCTCCGTGAGTACTGAATGGTATTTTTATTATAATTTTTTTATTTATTTAGTAAAGCTACAGATGGTGTTAAGTGCATATCACACGTTGTATAACATATCATCAGTAAATTATTGTTGTGATAAAACTATTGTAATGGTTAATTTATTTTTGGAAAATATTTGTTTTTGTCCTCTAAGATTCATATTCGCACATTTTTCAGTTTTTCTTTGGTATCTGGTTAGTTGTAAATTTTTATTTTTTTTAAATGGTGGATATAATAACATTAAAGTAGATAAAATGTTATGTAAAATTCACTTTTAACTTTATAAATAATAACATAATAAGTCGCATCATATAGCTTTAGACACATGCATATTAGACTAAAAAAAATGTAAACTTTTTTTATGTTTTGGGTATACCAAGTTTGAAATTTGAGTGTACTGCTTTGCAGAAGACTGGCCTAACAACAGAAGCCTGAAGAACATAAATTGAGCTTTTCGCCTTTATTTTAAAAACAATAAATTTTTCGGCTTAATACTGATTAAAGTTGTCAAAATCTGCTACGTAATTCACCAGACTTTGTTTTGTTTTTTTTTAATTTTAATTATTTTTTTACGAGGAATATTGCTCGTAGAGAGTGTTTTTTTGGCTTCCTGATAAATGTTCCGTCCCACCTCTTATGACTTAGTACACAAGGTAGCTTGGAATTCGGATTCAATTACCCAAAAATATAGTAACATAATGGTCTCTTATTCGGCGTTTTGTTAGCCGGCGCGATCCCTTTTCTGGCGAACCTTAACGAACAAAAAACCTTACCTTTAACATTAACAAAAAAACCGTGTTTAACATTAATAAAAAAAAAAAATGTATTACTTGACGCATCCTTTAACAAATAAAATTAAATTTACCTGCTTCGTTAGAATAATATTAAATTATGAAATTATTTATTTTATTATTGGTATGTTTACGAGCAATTACATATAATCGATCGTCTACAATAGTTTATTGCGTGTCTATGTATTTAGTAATATTTAATCAATAATTTATAATTAATTATCATAATAATGTTATAGTTGACTGCTAAGTAATCATACATGACTGATTACCTAAAGAAAAAATGCACTGTGTGTCGAAACGTCGGTACTCCACAAAAGTTTTTACTAGGACGTATTCCTTTGTTTTATCTGACGAGATGCTTGATCATTCTTCTTATTTATAATTTGTTAAAAAAAATATATATATATTTACTTTCTACTTAGGAGAACTTATATCATTACATAAGGTAATCTGCGATTTCGTCCTACTGGGTACATACCGCTAATTATCGGATATTTTCCCTTATTCGACGCGGTTCGTACCCCGTTAATACCGGTTAAGTGAGAGTCTGATGTGATAAAATTCGGGGAAATTTGAATGTTTCCCTTGAATTATTTTTGACTAATAATTCAGTTGAATGATATTTGACTAAATCTATTTTGCACCATCTTTTTTTAACTTCTTTTTTTTTTTTAATTTTACCAATAATCTGTTTTCTACGTTGTCTCAAATCAGCTTATGTTATTTTCAAAATCTTTTAGGACTTGCAGACCTGTTTGGAGTATCCTACCTAGTTTTCTTCTTAACTCTTGTACAATCTCTCAATAAGAAAGTTTTTTTTTTCTAATTTCATTCTCCAAGTATTTTTTTTTAAAAGTTATTTGCACTGATCCTTGTAGAAACAACTGCATATTTATTCAGGGAACTAGAAAATATTCGAAGAGACGTACCCTTCACAATTATATCGCTGTCGCAATGATAGTACACTATAGTCCCATCAGACACGGTTGATCTAGGCTCACCCGAGCGTGGAAGGTAAGACTACAACAGCTGTTCGCCTCTGGGATCTTTGGCTTGGATCTGCTTCACAGCCGATGGTTTTACAATATAATATTTTATATTTACATAATATATTCCCATATTATTAATATTACTTTCTTATTATTAATTGTTAATTAAAAAAAAAACTTAATCGATCAACCATTAATCGAGGAAATCAGACAAAATTTCGTAAATTTCTATATAACATTGAAAATGGTTATTTGGCGATGAATCTGTAAATCTTATTATTTATTTTTTTAATACTTTCTTATTTATTTTTTTTACTACTTTAATACTTATACAACTGCATAGAATACATACAATAAATAAATGTGCTTTAAAATGATAAGAATAACTTGAAAATAACGTTCGATACGCCTCGGAGGGTTATCGAGAATTGATTTATTGATTTATTTATTGATTTATAAGTTGGGAGACTAGTGGATTCGAGTGGTTATGGGGCTTACTATGAAAGGATAGGTATCTGGTTTGGGCCAAATCAGCAGCATATGGAACATTAAAATCTTTATGGATAAGTTTGTTAGTGACATGATAAGGATCATTATAGATTTTATGAAGGATTTTGGATTTTAAGGATTGGATAGAAGAAGAATTGGAAGAATTAGTGGATACCCAAATCCCAACTCCTTATATCCAAATAGGTCTAATAGCTGTAGTGCAAATAAGTCTTTTGTAATTAGTGGAACGCTTGTCAAGTAAATTTTGGTGACGTCGAAAACGGCGAAAAGTATCTTGTCGTTTAAGTCTCTTAATCTTGGTTCTAAGTAAGTCGTTTGTCCAGTGTGAGTCCTGTGTGGCAAATCTATTCAACGGGGACCAGGGAATATTATCAAAGGATAACTTAATTATTATACTATAAACCTTAAAGAATGGTTTTAAAATTGGAGAATGAAAATGTATCCAAAAAATCTATCAAATAATTTTTACCCCTTGTCGTAAAAATTATAAGATCCGCTACCAAAGACTCCGTCTGTAGATACCTCTTCCTTGGAATCCACATGCATGACTTAAACAGCAAGAAACTGCTCGTAGTTTTAGACTGCTTCAACATTTATTAGACAAACTTTCTATGATCAACTACAAAAGAGTCATTTATAATTATTTATTTATAACACAAGCATACCCCGTCGAGGCTTCTACCGCTCTCTTTAAGTAAAGAACTACGATAATATTTCAAACGGAGGTTTCATTTAGTTGGATTTTAATTTCTAACCATGAAAGTTTATGACAGTGTGGCTAACCTTGTTTTTGTCACATATCACGCTATACGTTTAAATAACTAAAATAGCAATCTTCACTAGTGTAAACCTTAGAATAGAGATATAGAACTATGATGATGATGTAGCTAAAATTTGGTGCAAAATTGGTTTAAATAGTTTTACCATTGCTAACTGTTTCAGAATAGTTCTATCTATATTAGTCGATTTTTTAAACTTCACTGGGATCCAAATATCGCACTGCATATATATAGATTTTTTTAAGAACATTTTAATTGAAAATAAGTAAATTTTATTATTAATTTATAGCTCTATTATTATAACCCTACCTTTGTAACCTCTCTTGAATGGTGCTCGCCACCTATCTGTCAATTTTCAAACTTCACCGCGCATCACATATTTATCGCTTTTTTAATAACAAATGAATTGAAAATCTGTTAATTTTACTATTGCTAAACCTTCCTTGAACTATGAAGATGATGTAGTAAAAATTTGGTAGAGATTGGTTCAGATGTTTTCGTAGATAAATCGTCTAATTCATCTCGTATCCAATCCTTACAATCTAAAAACCTATGAAAAATCCTTAACGCTCCTCACTTTCTCACAAATAATCTTATCCATTAAGATATTAATGTTCCATATGTTGCTGTAAACTCCATAGCAAATCAATTTCTTTCACGGCTTTCTTACCATTCTTTTCTCGATAACTCTGTGAGTCCGAAAAGAAGATGGTCTAGGAATCTGGTGTAGAACTTTTATACATTTTTATTATTTTATTTTTTATGTTTGAATAATTTGACAATGAAATACTTGTGTAATCAAATCTGAAAAGAGTATTATTCTGTCGTATCTTATAAGACAATTTTTAGATGGGGGAAAAAAAAAAGAAAAAGAAAAAAGAGGAGAGAATTGTAAGATGATTGGGGTCTCATATCCTGGAGAATTATTCTAGAGAGAATATCGCTCGATAATACTCAGGGTTTGGGGAAGGCGGGGGGAGTAGAAGATGAAGAAAAAGGAGAAAACGGAATAAAGAAGAGAAAGATTAAAATTCATGGCTAGCGGAGTAGGGGGGGGGGTAACAGGAAGGAGAGGGGGGATCGTGATCTTTTTATCACCAGGCGAACTAAATGTATTGTTTATACAGCGGGATCTCGGTTCCAAAAATACTTTGTTCCGTTTAATTGCTTACTTTTCAGGAAAAAATAAACACTCGGTTATTTCCGACGCCTTGAGTCCGTGGCCAACGCGTTTTGTACTAAACACCCGAAGGCAACTGATCCTACTTCATCCGCTTTCGAGCGAACGGTTCTAGGAAATGTTTGAATACGATGCTAAATGATTCATGTCGTGGAATTTGTTTTTTTCTCAAGTTTTTAGTTAGGGCTTCCCACTTTGATTTTGAATACGTTTTATCCCAGGAAAAAAAAAGTCTTATAGGTATAGTCAATCAGAATTTAAAATTGTACCAAGTTACCATAATCATTACTTCTAAACTTTTGAAGTTAAAAATAATATTTTCGATGCTATTTTGGGTGGACTTGGGACTTATAATAAGTAGGACTTATTATATACAAAAGGTATATCAAGATCGTTATGCAAGGTTTTGTTGGAGACATAATATGGGGCGTTGGTTATGATTCTTAGGAATTCGGATTGGAAGGATTGAATACGTTTGATGTTCGAGTGTTTTGCTGTTCCCCAAATTTCTATTCCGTAAGTCCGTTAGTAAGGGTAGTCTTAAAAATCAGAGAATATCAGTACTAGAAAAGACTAGAGCATGGAGAGGACGGTCTGCTAGGAAACAAATCGTCATTGTCATGCCTCATGAAGAAGGATTTGGGTTGTAGAAGGCACTTTATACCTACATCGAGTAAATATTGAAGCAATTTAATTAGTAGATGAAACCTTAAAGATCTAAAAAAAGAAAAAATCGAAAATTTAATGCATTTTATTGTCAGTGGTCACTAAACAAGATAACTACTTAACCAATCTTTACCAAATTTTAACCTCATCATCATTATAGTTCCAAAAGGGTTCAGCAATAATAAAAGCTGCTGATTTTTAATCAATTTGTTATTTTAAAAAAAAGCGATAATAATAACAGTGAAGTTTGAAATTTTACCGGTAGGTGAAGGGCGCCATTCTACATGAGAGGTTACAAAGGTACGTAGTTATATAGAGCTTGAAATTTTTAATAATATTAACTTTATGTGCTTAGCACCGTTCAGAAATTTAGTTCACAAGGGTAAAACTTTTGAACACGACTATACCAAATTTTAACTACACCATCTTCATAGTTCTAGGAAGGTTTAGTAAATGTACGATTTACAATAAAATTTTTTTTACATTTATTGAAATTTACAACTGTACAAAATATATACATCAAGTAAATGTATTGACAACGATTACAATAGCATGCCAAAACTTGAAAAGAACTACTCATCAGTAGCACTTTATTAAAACTTCTACACTGGAAGGTCTCTAGGCCATCTTCTTTTCAGTCGCCTCGGAGGAATATCAGGAATGGAGTGGGAAGCAAGTTGAGCGACTGACGGATTTGAGTGATTATGGAGCTTACTATGAAAGGATAGGTATCTGGTGTGGGCTAAATCAGCAACATATGGAACATTAAGGTCTTTATGGATAAGTTTATTGGTGACAAAGTAAGGAGCATTGAGGATTTTACGAAGGATTTTGGATTGTAAGGATTGAATAATAGATGAATTGGATGGTTTAGAGGAGCCCCAAAGCTCAACTCCGTACGTCCAAATAGGTCAAATCACAGTCATGTACGACGTATATGAGTCTTCTGTAATTAATTGGGAGCTTTGAACGTTTGTATATTAAATGCTGAAGTTGTCTGAATAATAAAAATTTAAATATTTAGTTGAGTGGCAGAAATGAGGTTTGCCTTAGTGTCATATCCTTTTAGGATTAGAAATTAAAATCCAACCAGATGAAATCAATAAAATTATTTCTTCTGAATAAACATTATTACTAAATAAAAATGTCGATCCTTTGACTTTTGGTATTCTTTTTAAAAAATAAGATTCATGGGCCCGATATTGCTGTCCATTTTCCGCAAGAATTTCTTAATAACCTCTATCTGGATTACCAACTCGTATATGAAAATTAAAAATTGTATTACGAAATTTTTAAACACTTAATTACTGCTATGCGTGAAAATATCATTGAATAAATTATGCTCAATCCCATAATTCAATTCAAGATATCTATTGATAAACAAATAAAACTTCTATTAATAGTTAAAATTATCTAAGTTCTGTTCTTGTGAAAGCGAGCGAAGCCGCGACAGGGGACGCTAGCATTTGTATTTTAAAAAAGAAGCGATTTAGACGAAAATCTGAAATTTGGAATCAGCTCTCAAAAATTTTTAAAAATTAATTGAGGGAAACTATATTTTTACGTCTACAACTCCTCCAAGTTGAACCACTAAGTCATAAGCTACCACCACATGATTTTAATACTTAAGAGAAAACTAATATTTGTTTATTTATTCAAGTCGAACTTATTCCAGACAGCTCATCTCTAACCAGCTCTGATTCAAAATAAATCTAAATTATTTATCCAGCCGACAGTTGTTGTAAACACATTGCATATAAACACTCGTGTGATATTTCTGGTAATGTTTTCAATATTGCCTCGAGGTATGAGCGCATGATGGTATTGCGTGCCTTCCTCCGATGGTTAACAACAACGCGATGTACTCACGCACTAAGCTTGTCATCCGATCCACACGGTTGATAACGTTTTCAAAATAATTTAATGCTACCAAATGGTATATATTAATGAATTTGTAATGGATGGACGTTTTAACGGAATTAGTTGCAAAATAATTAATATCTTCTAAAACAACGCTCTTTAGAAAAAAAAAAAAACGTTTTGTGGCCATATCTGTATTTAGACTTACAATTAGTAGCTCAGGTTTTCATTCTAAAATAGTTCTCACCGTAATACATCAAAATATATTATTTATATATATATACGTATATATATATAGTTTATATTATATATAAAACGAAATATATAGATATACTATATATATATATATATGGTTCTTACTTGTTAAAATAACTAGCAATTAGATATATCTAATTGCTAGTTATTTTAAATGATCACCCATTATTTTTGGAATGGTATCATTTGCTTCATTTTACAACTATGTAAAACGAAAGGCTCAATATTTGGTTTAAGTAACTGTAAATTAAATTTCATAGTTATTACATGTTGAGAAGTTCGTCATTGGTAGCACTACTGTAAAACTGTTATATTAGAAGGTCCCAGTACCTTTATACTTTCAGTCTCTAAGCCATCTACTTTTTCAGACGTCTCGGAGGATTATCGGAAATGGAGTGGGAAGCAAGTTGAGAAACCAGTGGGTTTGAGTGGTTACGGAGCTTACTATGAAAACATAGGTATCTGGTTTGGGCTAAACCTGCAACATATAGAACATAAAGATCTTTATGGATAAGTTTATTGTTCACAGAATAAGGAGCATTAGGATTTTTCGAAGGATTTTGGATTGTAAGGTTTGGATACGAGAAGAATTGGAAGGCTTAGTGGAGCCCCAAAGTTCAACTCCTCACGTCCAATTTTTTCTAGTAAGAGTCATGTAAATGAGTGTTTTGTAATTAATTGGGAGCTTTCAACGTTTGTCTAATAAATTCAGTTCCTTGTCGTTTTAGTCTTATATGTGGGTTCCAAGAAAGACGGCTGTCCTACTTAGGGGATTTCTAAGGTCGAGGAATTAAATAACAAGAAACTGTTTTCGATTAATCAAACATTTACTAGACAATCGATCAAAGCTCCGAATTAATTACAACAGATTTATTTACATGACAGTATTTAGACCCATTAGAATATACGGAGATAAGCTTTTGGACTCTAAACCTACCAATTCTCGTATCCAATCCTTACAATTCGAAACCCTTCATAAAATCTTCAATGCTCCTTAATATATCAGAAATAGACTTATCCATAATGATCTATATATCCCATATGCTTCAAATTTGGCACAAACAAGATATCTTTAAAAAAATAATTTATTTTGAAAGGCTAAATATTTGTTTTTTTTAAATTGCCTTCGAATGATTTTCATTTTACTGGTTTTAAATATACTATGTTTATTCATTTAACGTCATGAAAATATAAAATATAAAATAATAATGTGTTATGCACTGTAAACGTTTATTTTATTTACTTTTTTTAAAAATAATAATCATGCTTTATTCACGTATTTACAATCAAAAATTCATTTAATTATACATGTTCTTACCTGAATATGTTTTACATTTTAATGTTGTTATCTAAACGGCTGGAACAATTAACAAAACACAACTAATTTTAGCATTTAATTTTGTCTAGTTAACGGTGATCAAGAATAATTCATTGTACAATAAATTACCTTTCAAATCTACAGTGGTAGTTCGTATCATTATTGTGAGATCACATAATTTCTTATTTTATTTTTACATTTACCAGCGGTCCCTTTATAGGGAAAGAGACATGGAGGAAAAATGTCCGCTCGAATGTGCGTACAAAGGCAATGGATGCACCGATGCACCCTGTGAGACCCCTGATCAGCTGAGTGTGAGCTGTTAGCCTGCCGGGGTGTGATGCTCAGCTTGTTAAACCTTGTACGGTTTCTAGTTTAAACATTTTCCTTTTACCTTTGCGTGTTAACATTTTACTAAGAAAATAGTTCGTTTTTAAAAAAAAACTTCCTAGGTCTTGCCGAATTCGAAATAGATGCAGTACTGAAATCAGTCTAGTTATACTTTGATTAATTAATATAACAATATATATCTATAAAAAAATTAACCGTCATAAAAAAATCATTTGATACTTTATTTCATTTGTCTATTACATAGAAAGGATTTAAAAAGAACTTACGCGATTACTTTCAGAACTCTTTCACCATTACTCCTTCATAACTTTTTAGAAACAAATTTCAATTATATATCTTATAATCCCGTAACGTTAAAATTTATTAAGAACCTTAAATGAAAGACTTAAAATGTCTTAATGTGAGAGCTTCTCTTTAAGTTTTGGAAAAATATAATATATTTTATAGTACTATTAAAAAAGTTAAGAAACGAAATAATACGACATAATAAATAATTAAAAAACAGAAGTTCTGATATATGCAAATACTGAGGCGGAAAGCATTTCTCTGACCACAGATTTATTTGATACATTTTATCAAACGATACTTTAAATAATATTTAAATAAATATAATATTATTTTAAAATTTACTATTTACAATATTTTAAGTAGGAATAAATCATATTGTCTATTAGCTTTATGTTTTAACCAAGGTTAACTCAAAGAGAGGATCAGCCGACACGTGCTCATAAACCATCTTGGCCACAATAGAATAATTGTTCTAGCCTAGATAAGATATTCTATAATAGAGTTCCATAAAATTAGAACTAGGATTCAGTTGACAGGATATCTCTCAGGCTGTGGCGAATTAGAAAATATAGAATTTTATTTTTTTTTAAAAATGTTGAGCACAAATGAAAATATATATTAATTCTTAATATTGAATAAGTGAAATCACCTTCAATAAATAAATAATATAAAATAATTAATAATGGAAGGGTTTACTGCAAAAAGGAGGTAGCTCGACTAGTCTTTCTTTAAAAAAAAATGTAATACTAATTTAAAAAATTGAATTTATATTTTATCTCAAGATTTTACATAAATTTATAATATCCTCCTAGAACTACCTTCTATTTGCATCAAACCCTTCAATTTTTTTTTTAATAATTACCTATTTAATCTATACTCAGGAAAAAGTTTTTTGGCTAGTTTTCTTGTTTGTAACGGTTTGCTCGGATCGAAAATTTGACTTAAGTTTCCTTATCAGAAATTTAGTGTAGAATATCTTTTGTTTATAACATTTGTCGCTAGTGCCTACCTCTTAGGAGCTATATTTGTTTGAATTAAAAAAAGGCACGTTTTGTATTTATTTTTTTCACTCTAAAAAATGTAACATTTTGACACACTCTGGCTCTGTTAGTGTAGCTTGGATTTTTATTATTACAAGCAGTAGATTATTGAGTAGATAAGAGATATTAAAGATCTATTTTTTTCCCAATCAGAAGGAAATGGAATTTTTTTTTTTTTTTTTTCTAGTCACTAATGAGTTATGTTTATTGTATATGTATGAAAACGTAGAAAAAAAAAACCTGTCTTGAATTAAAAACACGTAATTCGAAATTTTGAAACAACCCATTTGGTCATGCGGAGTTGAGCTTTGGAGCTCCACTAAACCTTCTAATTCCTCTAACATCGAACCCTTACTATCCAAAATCCTTAGTAAAATCTTCAATGCTCCTTATTATGTCGCAAACATTTTTTTTTCCCTAAAGATCTGAATGTTCCTTATGTTGTTGATTTAGCCCACTCGAATTTTTAATAGTCTCTCAACTTGCCTCACTCTCTATTCCCGATAATCTTCCGAGGTGTCTGAAAATAAGATGGCTAAGGCCTTCTAATGTAGATTTTTTTCATTTTCTCAAATTTACTTGTATATTATTTGCACGCTTGTAAATATTAATAAATTTTTTTTCAAAAACCGTAATCAGGTTATTATAATTATATTACAAATAATACTGTCAAGTTGAAAAGAATAGAAAAAAAAACTTTATTCTGGTTCAAAGTCCCTTAAGAATAACTTTAAATAACACAAAGTAAGATCATAACTGGCCGAGAGCCTTTAAAAATATAACAACATAGGTAAAATTGAATACAAATATGTATGAGAACAAATACAGATTAAAAAAAAGAAAAAGAAAAAACTTTAATAAAAAAATAATAAAAAATAAATATACAATATAGGAATTAGTATTATAAACAAAATTGTGGAAAAAAACAAACTAACAGAGAAATGATAATGGAAAAGAAAAAAAAAGAAAATCATTAATTATCATTATGAAAAGTTAAAACATTGTCCATAATCGAAATATAATTTACGCTAATGTTTTACATCTGACAGACTTTGTGATTAAATTAGATGATTACTGGTGTGCAATTAAAATAAATCCATATAATTAGAGAGCGTCAGTTTGGAGAGAAAGAAGATGGTGAAACAAAAGTGTTTTAAATGTTCCGAGGGAAGAAGCATTGCGAATACTGAGGGAGAGAGAATTCCAAAGAATAGAGGATCAGACAAGGAAAGAACGTTGGAATGCAGTACTTCTGTGGGATGGAGTATAGAGATCGGAAAGACGAGATCTTGTATGCAGTGATTTGATTGAGGACTTGAATTTCAGGTTACTGTGAATAAAGGGCGGGTGACGGGTGTTGATAACTTGGAATAGGTAGGAGTGGGAGAGCCAATTTAACTCGGTATAGAGATGCGAAACATGGAAACGTCTTGAGGTTCCGAAGACAAACCTAATGAAGCCATTCATGATGCGTTTTAATCTGTCTTCAAGAAACATCGAGAGCCATAAATCACGCAACCATAGTCAATTTGGGGGAAGATGAAGGAGGATACTAGGAGTTTACGTGTGCGTAAGGGAAGGAGGTAATGACAATAATAGGTACTGATCGTGACATACTCAATCATGATATTATAATATGATAATTATTTTTAGTGTTATATTACAGTGGACGCCGCTTATAAGACTCACTTTGGGACCAACAAAAAGTGAGTCTTATAGGCGGATGAGTCTTATAGGCGAAAAGGAAAAAAATATTAATAATTTCTTTAATTTACGAAAAAAACTTTATTTTATCAGTTAATATTATATAGCGTGTATGAGTTGAAGATAATGCTCAAACATAATTTACGTTGGTTTTAAAAATTACGTTTTTTTTTTATTATTTTCTAGTATTTCAAGAATGTATCGCTCGTAATCATAATGCTTTTCAAAATTGGTCCCTTGGTGCTGGACAGCTCTCCTCAACACCCCTAGAGCCCGTAGAACCTCAGAGTGTGAAGGTGGAAGCGTCACTTCATCTGTTTCTAACTTGTCAACTTCGAACTGCTGCTCCCGGCTTATCTCATGACAAACTCACAAATCAGGTCCTCAGAATACGCCTCATTGTCATAAATTCGGACAGAATATTTTAGATAGTTTTGAAATAAAATTGATAATGGCTTAACATCAAGTCTTGATTGTAAACATATTCAAGTATGATGAAAGGAATGGTTCACGTATGCATTCATATGAATCCATAGTTCTGCTGATGATACTTTTTAGTGAAATGTCAACTGCCTAAAATACGAGAGTTTCTCCGTAAATGAAGGAGAATAACCTTTTCCCTCGAATAGTAGCGACTAAGACAGGTATTCTGGGCGCGCGTAGGGGTTGGTGGCTGTCTTTTCTACCGGTGCCCCCATTTATTCAGCCAATTCTTTAGCTTTTTGGCGAAGCAATGTTCCTGAAACGGGAGCATCCTTGTCCCTAACTTTTAGAAACCATTCTTTTAACGAGCATTCAACATTTGAGTTCTTTCCACCCCTTTTCTGTTTCCGACTCTGAGATTTGTAATGCTTCACTTTCGATTTCTGGTCTATGTTTCAAAATCCTTCCCAATACAGTTTGTGAAACGTTACTGGTTTTTTTAATTTTATTTCGGAGAAACTGAGTCTTATATCCGACTTTTTTTGTGTTTATTTGGATACGTGGATACGACCGTTCAAGTCGATCCTGAGTCTTATAGGCGGCTGAACCTTATAACCCATGAGTCTTATAAGCGGCGTCCACTGTATTAACATAATGAGAATCGGACTTGCAGGTGAATTCTTACCGTTTCGTGTCCGCAGTACAGACACGCCGCTTGTACAGAGCCTTTCCTGTTCTTTTTTTTAGCAAAGAATTATTCGTGATTTAGCCTTTGGCAGAGGTAAAACTCCCACGAACAAAACCCTGAAAAGACTTATTCAATTACAAAGGAGATGGTCGGATGTTCAAAGGCCTTCGTACCAGCGGGCACGCGATGGCAGAGAAACTCCCTGGTCGATACTAGAAAGACCGGAAATCTAATTCTTTTGTCGGCTCTTTCTGTAAATAAGATATAATAATTATTAAATTTATTATTTATTATAAATAATTCTTAAAATAGGGCTAAAGAACAAATAAACTTTCAAAAAGCGATTTATAAAAATATTACCTTTTTAATAACAAATATAAAAAGTATAAATTTATTATATAATCTGATTATTATTTATTTTTTTTGCATTTTGAACCTTACATAATAGTAAAAAAAAAATTAAGCCACATATTTTTTAATGAAAAACACCACTCTTGTGTCGATTCCAAAAATTTTCGTTTCTCAGTACCTGTACCTGTACAAAAAAAAAAAAAAAATTTATTCCTGACTGGGAATAATAATAGATGATAGATAAGTTTTTCCAATTCATATTTTAGAATTAAAAGGATCAAATTACTTATTACTTACTAATTAAAGTAATTTAACAATATATTATTACTAGCACCAGCTTAGATCATTATAACCAATTTGAAGGTTTATTTGTTTATAGATAAAAATCTTCTTAAAAACAATCTCTCATAGCAGTAATTTTTAACCTGGTTAAAGTTGCACTGATAAGATTGTAGAAGATTGCGTAAAATTAGACATGCAATGTTTAATTTTAATCTTAGAGTTGTTAACCCAGAGGGTAAGAGACAGTTAGGAAACTCTTTCGGAAAATGGACTGCATTATCCCTGCTTAAAACTAGAGGCCCAGAAATAAAATTTTTACACACAATATCAAAGGATCGACATTTTGATTTGGTAATAATTCTTATTCGGCAGAAATAATTTTATCGATTTCATCTGTTTGGTTTTAAAATCTAACTCTGGAAGCATATGACAGTGAAAATCTCGTTCTACCTAACATTGTACATTTAAATTTTTATTATTGTAAAATTTATTATTGTTAAACATTCCTAGAACTATGAAGATAATATAGTTAGTATTTGGTACATATGGGATAATTTGTTTAACCATTGTAAACTCTATTTATTATCAATTATAAATTTCAAGCTCCATATAACACCGTACCTTTGTAACCTCTCGCGTAGAACGGTGCTCGCCACCTATCGGTCTATTTTCAAACTTCACTGCTGGATAGCTCTGGATACATATTATCGCTTTTTCATAACAAATTAATTGAAAATCAGTATATTTTATTTTTGCTAAACCTTCCTGGAACTATAAAGATGATGTGGTTAAAATTCGGTACAGATTGGTTCAGTAGTTTTCGCATTAAGTGATCACAAACGAAAAATGGCTTATTTTTGTAAACAATAGTATATATTCTTAATAAACATAAGAAGTAAATGTTCCATATGTTGTTTGACTTGTCCCAAACCAGATACCTATCCTTTTATAGGAAACTGCCTCACTACCAACTCGAATCCACTAGTCTTCCAACTTGTCTATACCCAATTCCCGATAATCCTCCGAGGCGTCTGAAAAGAAGATGACTAATAGACTTTCTAATGTAAAACTTATATCGAAGTGGTTCTAGTTAATAGTTCTTTACATGTTATTCTAATCATTTCCCACAAAATTTACTTGTTTAAATATATATAAAAAAAAGCTGTACCTTCGTCATGACAACCCCATTGCGAAATGAAATAAAATTATTCTCGATCGCCTAAACCTAACGAACTAAATCTTATCACGAAATTTATTACAACTTCCTCTAGCATGGATAAGTCTTCTGTAGTGGAGGGTCTATACTTTCGTTGTGTTAAGTTGAAATTTAATGTTGAATATTTTTTTAATATAAAATTTGTCGTATAGAAGCTATATTGGATTGAATGAAAAAAGTAGCGTTTTGCCTATATTTTTTAAGTGTTGTTGTTTTTTTAACACCCTCTAGATCTGTTAGTGCTTTTCCAATCGAAACTTTGCCGATAGTGTCCCGATCAGAAATTTAATAGAGAATAATTTTTATCATATACAAAAAATCGCTAGTACCTACCTTTTAGGAGCTATATTGGTTTGAGTAAAATAAGTCACATTTGAAACCTTTATAAAGATTTCACTACTTTCCCCTACTTGCTCTCAATTATGTTTATTTCGATTAACAATTAATTAATAATCTATCCCCTTCATTCGAAAATTAAAATGGTAGAAAGAATTAGATTATAGATATATCTATGATATTATTTTTTATACTAGTCAGTGAGGCATAGTGTTTTTTTTTTTTCTGGGGATTTGAAAATCCTCTAAAACATCTAAACAGAATATGGTTTAACAAGTCATTATCGGGTAAAAAAAAAAATTAATGTATTTTGCGGTACAGTCGTTAAAAAAAAAATTTACAATTGGCTCAGTCATCTACTAAAATAGCTGTGAGATCATTCAGTTGGAAGAAATAAATTTCTGACTCAACACACTTTAACGCTATTTTCACTTATTTTTTTTAATATTTAAGAAAATCTTAATATTTCTAGTCTTAAAGGTTTCCAGGTATATAAAACCGTAATAGCTGTTTTATAAAGGAGATAAACCAGGGTTTTCTTGGCAGAGAGGAGGAAAATAGCCAGTTTTTCATAGCCCGTGAAACTCCAGCGAACGAGAGATAGTGTCATTGCTAGCGGGAGAGGTTTTCAACTGATAACAGTGATAGCGAAACCAGCGCTTCTTATCACCTGCGGTAGATAATGGAAAGAATTAGCAACATTTTACCTTTCCGATCCTTTATTTCGTCGAATTTACTTTTTGTAGTAACCGTTTTCAGTTGAGAATTGACGTTATTATTGGTAATAATAAATAAAGAGTAAATGTGAACAAAAATAAAAAAAATTAAAGCCTTTTTTCGAGAACAGGAAGATGTTTGTAACCGTGAAACGCACAGTATCTGTATATATTTATGATTAATAATTATATCATATTTTTTTTCGATACTTATCATATTACGCAATTAGCCTTTTTAGAATGGAAAAACTCAGTCAAAAGACGTATCCATGTTAAAAGATTATCTAATTATACTCTTTTTTTTATGCGAAAGCATAAATTATTCTGTTCTTTATTTTAATTTATAATTACTGTTAATCCGCAAGTAGCCAAAATTAAACATTAAAGAAGTAGATAATAGATGGGCATTGCGGAATTAGGGATGAACCGGGTTACGGTGTGATTTATCGACTGTAGCTTGGAATGTTATGTCTAATGAGAAGCTGCCCTGATAGCCCAAATTAATTATCTCAGAAATTATTCCTATTGGCCGCGGAGTGTGTGGCAGTGATGTATGGTCTGGTTTTGGCTGGGGGGGGGGGGGGGAGAGAGAGAGCGAGGGGGTTGGATTTTTAGTTGGCTAACCGGAATTAATTCCACTCCCTTCCGACTCCAGGGGTTCGAAACATGGCCTGAATAAGGAAAGAGGGCGAAGGGCATTGAGTGCCTTAATTAAAACCGACCCTTTTCTGTTGGTTCCAGTCGAGCTTCCAAGATATTGGTGCCAGTTATCGGGATTCATACTTGTTTTAGAAGCTTCGATTGAATGCCTTCTACTATTGATTAAATAGTTATTTCATCGAAGGAATAGTTATTTTTTGTTTTATTATAGTCAATAGGGAAAATCATTTTAGATGCGCATGATAGTATAGAAGGAGAAGTTCTATTATAGAAGAATAGCAGAAGTTCTTTTGATATTTTCTGTTTGTCGAATACAAAACGCAATCATTCAATTTAAAAATTTTACCTAAAAATGGATGAAATGAAATGCAAAAATAATCTTAATTCCGGGACATATTGTCCCCTAAGAATAACAAACATGTATAATAAGTTGTACAATAGTCTAGCTATCTTAATTTCAAACGAAGACAATAATATGTATAAAAGGAAATATAAGTATATATGAAAATAGTACTTTTGGTATAAATATATGAATAAGAAAAAGAAGAGAGAGAAAAGAAATAATAATAATAACAATATGAGGATATAATAATTATATGCTTATATAATTACAATGTGTTCGAGAAAAATTAAGATATACGATAAAAAATTAATCAGCTTTCGAATGATATGTTAAACGTAATGATTTTGTTTCAATTTCATGGAGAAATAAATTTTGTATACAAATCAGTTACTTGGGTAAATAAAACATTATGACAATCCCTTAATGGAAATGTGCATTTTTAAAAATAAAACTCTTCATTGGAATAAAAAGCAAAGGAAAAAAAATATAGAAAATAAAAAAATTTAATAACTACTTGAATGTTGATAAGACAATATATTTACAAATACATAAAAAACATATATTCACTCATCTGCTTCCAACTTATGTGGATATAGGTGTTCACATATATCTGTGCACACCTGTTAATCTATGCAATAAGGGGCATTTAGTAACTGATTTGTATACAAAATGAGAACACCATGTTTTTTCGGTTTCAAATTAAATATCTCCATGAAATTGAAACAAAATCATTACGTTTAACATATCATTCGAAAGCTGATTAAATTTGCAAGTTTTTGTGAGATTTGACGTTTTGTGGATAGTTTTTACGAAAAACGGTGAGCGTAAGACATTGTGACTTCCCCAAATATACGTGTACTCTGTTCTTATATATATAAATCTGAAAATATTTGAAAAATATAGACAAAATGGATATATATATATACAGTTTTTATGGGAAAAAACGTGATTTCCTATCGATTTATCGTATATATATGGAATAGAAAGGTGAGATTATATTTAGCTATTTTTGATCTAGTTTACCCAATTTTTTTTTTTACACTAAGAGATATGAGTATATATATATATATATATATATAATAAAAATATATACTTGTATGAGTAAAAAAAAAAAAATTGTTAGGGAAACAAATGTTAAAAACAAAAACGAATTTAAATGTATACAATGATAAACTTATTGCAGCAAATTCACTGCCATCGGATAAGTTTGATTAACTTGACTTTTAATTATCACTCATATTTGCGGCGTCTAACTGGGATTTAAGGAGATATCGGAATGGGAGGGTTTTACATGATTTGAAGGAAGGAGCATGTCTAATTTCGGGAGGAATAAAGTTCCAGAGGGTAGTGGATCGAGCTTGGAAGGAGTGTTGGTATGATGCTGTTCGGTGGAAAGGAGTATATAGGTCAGAGGAACGTGATCTTGTTGTGAGTTGGAAGTGGACGGAAGACTTGAATTTCAATAGGTTATAGATGTAGGGTGGGCAATGGTTATCAATGATATTGTACAGGAAAATGCCCAGGAAGAATTGAGTGAAAAGATAATTTGAGGAAAGGATGATGCGTGCGAAGAATACAAGGACATTCCTACTAAGGTGCAGGACATGATTATGAGAACAATATAGTCTCGAAACTTCGCCAAAATAGTTGTTTTTATTTATTGACTGAACCTCAAGAACCTTATAAAATATGTAATAGTAACAGTCAAGAAATATATCCATATTAACACATTGAGAAAATATCCATAGTGGAAGAAAGGGGATTTTTTCTACCCACAGTCCTCACGCAATCTCAGTGATGAAGTTCCTTCAGAAATATAACAGAAAGCTAACGTCGCCAAAATAAGTTGTTTATATATATATATATAATATGTATTACCGCTTCCACACTTGTTTCTTCCACACTCGTCATGTAGTTGGAAGTACCTTCAGACGACATGAAACATCCAGAAATAGCGAACAAAATATATCCGCCCTTCTTTACTTACAAGGAGAGGGCACACTCATTCTCTAACGGATCTTTTTGGCAATTTTTTTTGGAGGTTTCTGGTTAAAAAAATATTAGACACGTATTTTCCTGTTCCGACTAATGGACCCTAGAGGCCAAGAAAAAAAAAATAGAAGGAGCATTGAACTAATTTATTTTATTTTTCGAGTTTAAAAAATGATATCGACGTGATCCTTGTACCAAAATTTTAAGGTTCTTAGATTTTGGTTTAGGCTATTTAAATTCTGAAAAGTATGATGTTATTTTTATTTTAGAACTATCTTTAGATTGTTATTCAATCCAGGAATAGGAATTCTAAGAATTTTTTTTTTTTATTATATTATCGAACTTAGAGAAAGATCATGATATTAACAAAAGAAGAATTCTATAATTTCTACATACTGAATAAAAAACAAACTAGTTATTACGCAAAATAGTAGAGTAATAACAAGTTAGTTTTTGTGTCATAATTAAAAAATAATAATAGAAATGTAATATAAAGAAACAGGAAAAAAAAAAAATTAAAATGTACGATATGTTTGTGTGTAAACACTCCGTTGTTCACATTTGTGCTAAACAGAAGAAAATATAAGATAAACAAAAACCTGTAGCAACATGTAGAGGCGGCTCTAAAGCTTATTTGCTAGCCGACTAGTCGGTCAATGACTAGCCCGAAGTCATAGCCGGCCTATCTCTGGTAATTATCTATAAACCGATACTATCATAAGTGATGGGCCGAGACGTAAACGGGATTAATTTTGCCCTAATATTGTTAATTTAGGAGTTTACTCATTATACTAACATCTATGCAACTATCGTCAGTATCAGAATCGAACCATCCGGTTATATAAGTATTATAATTAGTAAATATTTATTTTAGAACCGAGGAAACCATATACAACATTGGCGAATGGCCCATTCTAAACAGGAAATTGTCGCTTCCTGTTCTCCTACCAAGATTAACAATAACTTTATTCGTTAATAATTAATTTGTTATTTCTAAACTGTTATGTTTTAGTATTATTTTAGACAAGGAGACTTCAGCCAACGAGATTCGTTTCAGGACTTCTTCCCCTTTATGAACCCCTAGCGCCCTTCTCAATGAAACCTCTAGCTTACGTACTATTATTGTTTTATGGTCCTGGAGCACTTAAAAAGATAAATAATGCTGAATAGAATAGAAAAATAATTTTATTCTGGTACAAAGTACCGTAAGAATAACAAAGAAGTACAGAAATAAAACCAGCTAAATCTGGTCAGAGACATAATGAAATGAAAAATGAAAGTAAAAATAATTACAGAATAATGATTATATATATATATAGAAGATAGTTAAATATACAGAAAGGGAAATAAAACAAAAATAAAATCTTTTCGTACAATGTTTAGAGTTGTACGTACAATAGAAGTTCCTATAAATGTTATATTCGGAGGAATTAAATTTATATTAAGTGGAATCTTAATCATGGAAGGACTGTATTAAATCTGATTTCAGAAATGCAAGAACATATATTTTAACTGAGTAGGTAGATTGGTAGCAAGCGTCATCTTGGATAAGAATGAGGTATTAGAAATATATATATATTTAAATGTTTTCAGGGATTCTGCTTGCCTGATATTGATCGAATGTTGATAGTAATCAGAAATGGTTAATAATCATCATATGATGATCCTTGCAGAACCCTGGCCTCCTCTACAATCCTCTTCCATTCATTCCTGTCCTGAGTTGCCCTTCTCCATCGTCTCACATGCGACGATGATGCGGGTGTCCCTCCAACATCATTTTATGGAGCCTACTATCATCTTAGATTTCTACTATGAGCGTAGAATTACCAGCCTAGTCCAATCCTGAATTTTTTTAAATAGTTTTTCTACTAGATTGCTCCCCCAAAAGTATGAATAGCATTTGGAAACGGCCATACAAAAAATAAGGCCTCTTCCTAATCCAGCCAGGAGGCCTCTTCCTTACCTTTAACGACCAGCTGTGAATAATTTTCAAAAATGGACTTCCGGATTTGGAACGCAACGCCTTAATTTTCCTTGTAAACATTTTTCTTTTTCCGGCCGAAAAAAATATTCGATTCCACGTTAGTGAGAAAATAGAGGAATTTTGTCAAAACATTTATTAAAAACAAAATCACATACCTGACTTAAAAGACAAGAAACTGGTCGTCGTTTACTACTGCACCAACATTTACTATAAAAGCTTCCAATAAATTACAAAAGGCGCATTTGCTCAAAACAAAATTTTGAGTAATCAGTGAAATAATCGTTATCTTAAGTTCTTCTTAGTTTTGTAAGTTAAATTTTTTTTTTTTTTTTTCACCTTGTAATTTGTTATCTTTACATGTATAATAACATAATGGATTACTATATCATACTATGATGTACTATTTATTATACATTTAAAAACCTTTAAAATCACCACTTCGGAAGTTTGATCGCTTTTTCGGCGGACCCATTCAATTAGACCGACCTATTTGGACTTGCGGAGTTGGTCTCCACTGAACCTTCTAATTCTTCTATTATCCGATCCTTCCGATCCGAAATCCTTAGTTAAATCTTCACTGATCCTTATTATGTCACAAACAAACCTATTCATAAAGATATTAATGTTACTTGTTTGTTTGTTGTTGATTCGGAAAATTTTTGATTGGAGCAGCACCAACAGAGCTAGAGTGTGTCAACAATTCCACAACACTTAAAAAATATAGCAACAAATTTTATATAACAAAAAATGTTCTCCATTAAATTTAACAAAAAAGTATAGTCCCCCACCACAAAAGACATAACCATGTTTTTATTTCGCAAATGAGTTGTCAAGGCAATGGTTGGGTTTTTAGGGGTTTTTTAAAGACTAAAGCGACAAGGAACTGCTCGTCGTTACAGACTACTTCACCATTCACTAGACAAACGATGAAAGCTCCCAATTCATTACAAAAGACTTATTTACATGTCTGTGATTAGACCTATGGACGTACGGAGTTGAGCTTTGGGGCTCCACTAAACCATCGAATTCATCTAGTATCCAATCCTTACAGTCCAAAATCCTTCGAAAAATCCTAAATACCCCTTGATTTGTCCCCAATAAACTTATCCATAAAGATCTTAATATTCCATAAGTTGCTCCCAACTTGAGACCTTGGCCTTGGACTTTTGTTAAAGTGCTGTTAGTGAGTAGTTCTTTTCATGTTATTGACATGTCATTGTAACCACTTCCTTAAATTTACTTGTTGCGTATATTGTATGCAGATGTAAATATTATTAAATAATTAATTTATTGTGAACAAAATACATCTCAATATACTTTTGAGATAATAATAAACATGTTATTATATGAATAATGAATTCCTACAGTAACTGAACTAACAAAGCGAGCCACAGTGATGTGAACTACCCCCACCTCCTCTCCCGACCGCAGAGAGCTCGGGACAGGCTCGTAAAGGACGAGATGCTTTTATGCTGCCCCGGCTAACTACTGGAGCCAAGTTTGAGGTCGTGTGGGGAGGTTATTATTGTTTGTCCATAGCAATAGGAAAACAGCGTTGGAGAACAATCCCGGCGGGACAATCGAATCAGGGCTGCCAACTGCTCCTCACTAATGGAGTTAGTTCTCCTCTTATTCATGGATCGGGTGATTTAATTCGCCCCCCCCCCAAGATCCTACCTCCACCGCCCCTGATGCTAACCATATTTGATAGCAATCGAGTTATAAGTTGCTCTATATCGGCCCATGTCGGAGCCAACCGCTAGCAAGAAACAATATCTTGCCCTAGTTAAGCGTGCTCTCCTCATTTGTATTATTATTCTGTATTTTGCATAATTATATCTGATGTTTTATAGAATCCGGATTGTTAGATCAATCAATTCTATATAATTCCATAAAAACTATAATTAAGAACAACCAACTGCTACAATGTTACTCACAATCAGTTTGGGGTTAGGGGTTTATCAACATTTTACTTCTATTAATATAGGTCTTGTCCATAGTGGCTCAATAGCCCACACCTATTCGGACCTGATTGAGTGGACTTCTGCTTGTCGTGTATCTAACTATTCTAATTATTGGTTATTATATAATGATTAATATATTATAAAAATAATGTTTGTAAATATATTTTAATAGCATACCCCGTTGCGGCTTTGCTTGCTCTCTTAAGTGAAGAACTTAGATAATTTTATCTAATAATTCATCTATAAATAAAAAAAATCTTGTATGGAAGTATGCGATTGAAAATTATTTCTTCAATGATATCGGTAACAATAGCTGTAATTTTTAGCCTGGTACTATTTTACTGATAAGTAGCCGAAGACAACGTAAAAGCATAATTGGACATCCAATCATTAAATCTTATAAAAAGACAAGCCATTTTTCGTTTGTGATCACTAACCGCGAAAACTACTGAACCAATCTGTACCAAATTTTAACTACATCGTGTTACTACTAGGAAGGTTTAGAATTGCTAAATTTTACTATAATTATAATTTAAGTGTACAGTGTTGAAAGTCAGAAACGAGGTTTGCCGCACTGTCATATAATTTTAAGACTTTTCCACGTTTGACCGAAGTATCTGCTGCACGGTTTTTTCTAATGAAAAACATGTTATATTCAAAATTAAAATCGAATAAATTTACTAAAATTTGAGCAAATCAATCAGATCTTTAGCTCGAACGAGGATCAAGATAGAGGCTTTAAAATGTTCGGAATACTCTCAAAAAGTAATTGTATTTTTATAAGTCCTTAACAAAGTCGTTAAAAGCATACTTCATTATGGAGGATTTTAAAAATGAGTTATTTCGCTATAAACTAAACACAATTAAGTGTTATTATGGCCAATGCTTTTGTAGATAAATAGCTGTCTAAAACATTAGTCTATTGGGGTATATAACGTACGATTCTATTTCTTTTATTTTTTTAAAATGTTAATTTATAACTTTTAATATGATTATTTAAAACTATACATAAATACACTTTAAACTATGAAAAACATGAGCTTCATTGATATCTCCGGTTGAACCGACCTTTTGGCCGTTCCGCCTTACACCTTGGTTCTTTAGGTTATTAGGTGTCGGATCAGTGAGGTTCTACTCTACGTACTAAACGGTATATTCGTTAAAGGGGGGTAGTTCATTAGGCATGACATTTAACTCATATTTCCCGGGCCCTAGTTCGAGTCCGGCTGTAAATACATGTACTGTAAATACTAAATGAGTTGCATCATACTGGAAAAACCACTCCAACCTTGCGTATTATTAATTATTATTGCCATTATCATTATTATTTTCAGCAAATGGGTCATTCTCCCGTTACATTCGAATTTCTGTCCCGAAGCGATTGTGGTTTCTACATGAAATTTCTTGTAACGCAACTGTAACAAGTAGGTGCAAGGTGCTTATGTCTTAAACGTAGTTTTCCATTAGTTATCGATTTGTTGTAATAGTTAAATTTGAATTCGAAACGTCAAAATTATTTCTCTCCTGTGTCCCATAACATGAGTTGTTAACGTCAAATGCGAATAAGTTCTCCATTTTTGCAATTATTAAATTACTTTTTTTTTTTTTCTAGTACCTCTTGCTAAGTTGCAATATATCGAATTTTAGAATTGAAACTGAGACTAATTTCTTACAATATTAAGAATACCTATGTCCTATGTCAAACCATAACCTAGATTCATTCCATTATATTTCAGGCTGGCAACATCGCTGAAGCTTTCCTCCAAACTGAGGGTAACCTAACTTACACCAAATTTCCTTTCTTAGTTGTCCTAAGTTTATTTCAAATCGCTTTATTTGTAACTTTTTTTCTATCACATTATGATTTTTTTAAAGAAGGTTAGAATTTTCGCATTGAAGTAAATAATAAAAATTTTATATATATTTTTATTATTTATATTAATCTGATATAATATTCATTTTATTAATCTAATGTCTTACCATTTTAATTTTTTTTCTTTATCATTAACAATTATTTTGGATTATAAAAATTTTGTAATCTGAATTGTGAATTTTTCTGTGTCTCCACACCCTCTCAGTTTCCCTTTTTTTTATGTTTTCTATTATGATCATAAATGTGCATATATACCTACTACATTCTATGTAGGGATTTTTTTTTTTTTTTTTTTTTTTTTTTTTTGACATAACTTTTTTCTAATGGAATCACAATCTCGTAATTCCGACAAAGTGATTGAATGACCTTTACAAGAATAGGTCTCCAGAAGATAAATTGCCTAAAAATTTCATTAATCCGTCTTGCATCAAATTTACCTCAAATACTTTGCCAAATGGGGCAATCTCGTTTGAATGAGCTCCGTTCCAGAACTTCGACGTTCGTTCGAACTTTATTTTCGTCGGTTTTTTCCACGAAAGGGAGGGACCATCACTTGAAAACAAAAATATAAATAAATAATTGGGGGAGACACTTATTCAAAACTTTTACACATTTACATCTGAATGGCTCTTGTAAACAGAATTACCTCGTCCGACTAAATTGTTGTTAATTAATATTAACGACTGGGGGGACTGAAGCTATTAGCATTTGTAATGAGGCCATTTCTTGAGCTGAGTGACAAACAGTCTGTACTCCACAGCCAGGTCACACAGTTTGTCTCCTGAGTTTATTTACTGCTTTAAAACTTTTCTCGTTAAACAAATATTACTAACAAAAATCTGTTACTACGATAAATTAAATAAAATAATTTTAGTGATGTTAATTAGTTAAGAAATAACATATCAGGATGCCCTCCAAAAACAAAAAGAAAAAGAAAATGTTTCTGGGTTTCATAAGCTCATGAGGAGTCAACGAGTTGCGTTTCTGGAATTTTCAAAAGGAAAAAAAAGTAACATTATTTTGTTTTTTTACCGCTTTCAAAGTGAAGAACTTCGATAATTTTAACTAATTGGGATTTAGTTTTTTATTGATAAAAATATTGTTTTGAAGTATGCAATTTAAAATTATTTTTTCATGCAGACTTTAAACTTTAATCTACTGCCGCCAAAAGCAGTATTGGACATCAAGTTATTAATTGTTAACATATGAATTTGTAATCCATATGGACAGAAACTATTAAGTCTCTTGCGAATAATGGACTGCATTATTAGTGCTTATAAATAAACGCTCATTAGTCATATTTTTATACAGAATATCAAAAAGCAAGGGTTCGATATTTTAATTAGGCAATCATTTTTAACCTTAAATGCCAATGACAGTGTTACTAACCTCGTTTCAGTCAGTTAGCGCTGCACATTTAAATTATTATAATAAACTAATTATTACAGTAAACTTTACTATTGTAAATCTTCTTAGAACTATGAAGATGATGTAGTTGGAATTTTGTTCAGGTGGATTCAATAGTTTTACTAAAACTCGGTTTCAGAATGGTGCTAATCACATATCGTTCGATTTTTAAACTTCACTGAAATCCATTTGTCAGAAAAATTAATTGAATTAAACAGATTTTATTATTAATTTATAGCTCTATATAACACTCTATGTAACCTCTCTTAAATGGTGCTCGCCACCTATCGACTAATTTTCAAACTTCACTGCGCACCACATATTTATCGCTTTTTTTAACAGCGATTTTATAAAATATATGTAAATTTTATTATTGCTAAACCTTCCTAGAACTATGTAGATGATGTAGTTAAAATTTGGTAAAGATTTGTTCGGCTTGTCTTTTTAAATTATGGTGTAGGTTAGTGATCTCAAACGAAAAATGGCTTGTCCTTTTATATAATAGTATAAGATATATATTATAAATAAAACTAGAAGTTACATATATTAGAGATGAGCCGACTAATCGATCGTTTTATTCATTTATATTTTATATTTATAGTTTTCTGTACATTATTAAAATTTTATATTAAATTTCTTTGTTATTGCAAAAAAAAATAAAACAATATTTTTTATGTTTCTGATTTAGCCCAAACCAGATACCTATCCTTCCATAGTAAGCTCCATAACCACTCCAATCTACAATCTCCCAACTTGCTCCCTCCTCCATCCCTGATAATCCTCCGAGGCGTCTGAAAAAAAGATGGCCTAGAGACCTTTTAGTGTAGACTTTATTGAAGTGCTACTAGTGAGTAGTTCTTCACAAGTTATTTTCATGCCATTGTATTCACTGTCAACACATTTACTTGTTGTATATTAGTTAGTACAGTTGTAAATATCAATAAATGAAAAAAAAAAAAAAAAAAAAAAAAATTTAGAAAACATTTGAAAAGACTGATGATTCATCTTGTAAGTGCTTTGTTGCTATTTTTAGCTACTGCATCAGTGGATTACATGCCATTTCCTTTAATCTTTGAATAGAAGACCGTTTGATCTATTATTTCCTTTTATTTCTTACTGCACTATTAATAATATATCAAAGACTATTAAGGTCTTGTTTAAATAAATTTAAATGATAATAGTAATAGATAGAATTATCCTTTGAATTATGTCGATAATTATTGGATTTGTCATACATTTACAGTTCATTTTTAATTTATTTTATGAACCATTACTTATATTTAGAATGAAATCGTGACTTATATTGAAATCTCCTTAAATTCTTATTTCAAAAGTTAGTTGTAATACTTAAATGAATATATTTTTAACTAGAGATGGGAGGACTGCGACTTTAGCCAACTAGTGAGCTAAACCGATCATTGCTTCCGTTGGGAATCGGGTGACATCGGCAATGTTCGGACTTTATAGCCGTCGGTGCATGTAGCTACAGGTTTTTATTTATTTAATATTTTTTTATACTTTTTTTTTTTTTACAAAATGGGCCTGTGCTAAACGTAGCATTTTTTTTTTCAGGAAAACAAAGAAAAAAAAACAGAAATTTACTTTACTTAGCTTGGATATTTACTTGTGAAATTTGTAACTCATGCCGAAAAATATATATTGTTCATATGTTATATAGTGGATTCATATGTAAAACAAAAAAATTTCTTACGTATAATTGTTATTAAGCAGTTATAAGTAAGCTGCAAAAATAGTAGTTTGTCGCCAGGACCATTTAGGAGTCATATTGGCTTCAATGAAATAAGTCGTTTCATACTCTATTTTTGTTTGTTTTTTTTTCATACCTCTATTTTTGTTTGGTATTTGAATTCACTGTAAATTATTTATTATTAAACAATTTTTTTCTTTTTTTATCCCTGAGAAAGTAAATAATTATTTTCTCGAATTTTGATTGTTGATCCAATAGCGTTTCATTGGAATCGTATATGTGTTACAAAATTAAACGAGTTCGTATATTTTTTAATTAATTAAAATCCGCACAACAGGAAAATTTATCGAGGAAAGGTTTAAAAAAAAAAAAAAGAGAAACATTGAAATCACCAAGAAACACTTCGCGTTCAATTTTTTAATATTTTAAAACAATCAACCAGCTATTGGAAATAAAAGAGAATAAAAAAAACATACCCAGCGAAATGAAAGTAATTCTTTTATTAATTGGAGTATGGATTTGCAGAACGTTAATTGAACAATAATAAAAATTATTCTCTTTCACAAAGCCCTATCTCAGAGTAAAGTTAGGGAAAACTCATAAATAATTAATACCGAGTAATGGAGAATAGTTCGCTGTCGGATCAATTTGAGTTGTAAGGAGTTTTGTTTAATACATTTTGTTGAAACAATTTGTTTTATCCAAAAATTATTATTTTTAATTATTTCCTGTTGGATTGGTCACCTTGGGAAATTTAAGACCACTCCTAGAGGAAGGCTAGTGCAAAACAATATAATCTATATTTATGTACTGTTTAATTGTTTATTATTATTATTATTTACTTTGCATAATGAAAGCTTTTTTCATTCATTAATAAATTTTTTAAAATAATTTTAACTAATTGAATGTTTATCAAGTTTATTAAATTAAATTTTAATTATGTAATTATAATCTAATTAAAATTATAATCTAATAAAATTATAATCTAATTAAAATTATAAACTAATTATAAAATTATAATCTAATGAAATTACATTTAATATTCCAATAGCCATCCAGCTGTCCTTTTATGTAACTCTTTTTATAAATAAACAAATAAAAATATTATTCTATCGAAGCTTTAGTGTGTATTCCTGTTAATAAATAAAATTTAACTAAATCCTCTCAATAGATCTTTTTGACATTGATATTCCTTTTGGCGAAACATACGGCTAAAAGCGAAACGTTTCTTTTATACATAAAAATATACATTTTTCACAAGCTTTAGCTCTTTTGGTATTGTTCGGATTGAAAACTTAAAGACAGTTTCTTATCAAAAATTTTATGAAGAAAAGTTTTTGTTATGTAGCATTTGCCGCTAGCGCCTACCGTTTAGGAGCTATATTGGTTTAAATTAAAAAAGCCACGCTGTGCTTACATTTTTTAAGTGCTGGAATTTCTTTGATACGCTCTATATCTGTTGGTGTTTCTCGGATAGAAACTTCTATGACAGTTTCTTTATCAGGAAAAAATACATATAAAATCAGTTGTTTATTGATAGACATATCTATTATCTATTGTTTTTTTTTTCCAATCAGGAAGAATTTGAGTTTTTTTTTTTTAATTATTCACATTATTATAATATACATATTATTTATTTATTTTTATATATTTTTTGTTTGTAAACTATGTTTTTCTTTGTATTTCAACCTATATTAATTTAGATTTTTTTTTTTTATAGCAGATGAATGGGGAAAACTTGAGGATGTTTGGTGAAGATTGGTAAGTTTACTTTAAACATTTCTCTAATAATGTATGCGGAGTGTGCACATATTTAAAAATTATATCAAACTAGCTTACCCCGTCTAGTGATAGGTCGTTCTGAGTGGAACGGAACTTGGAACTGGTTCCAGCTTTGAACCGGTTTGGAACGAAACCAATCGCCCAAGTTTTTCGTTCCACCTGGAACAAAAACCAACGCCAAGAGATATCTCGTTTCGTTCCCTCAGTGTAGCAGGTTGAGATTGCATTTCTGGTTTCGTTCCGCCTGCTTTGTTGCGTTGATCCTTCCGTTGTTGATTTCCTCGCCCCTCTCCATCGCTCTGCCACCCCACGCATGGGCATCTTCAAAATAAACCGCTTTCTTTGAAATTTTCTATTTTACCGACAGAGCTCGGCTTCTTCTTTCGGATTCAGAGAAATGAACCACACAAGGTTTTACTGCATATATAATTAAATTATTTGTTCGCTATTTGTTTAAAATCTAATGGAGCAGTCACAAGAATTGATTACTCCTTTTTTCTCGGAACTAATGTACTTGGAAATTCTCGCTCAATTGTGCACTATACTTGAGCTAACTTCCCCCATCCCCCAAATATTAAAATCTTGATTGGAAAATACTATTTTAAAAGTATACATTTTTTTAATAAGGATATTTAGCTATTTAAACCTTCTTAATATTATAGTACCTATAAAATTGTTTATTATAAAATAGGAGGAGGTTAACAGCTCGAAGTCACATAAAGTTATGTAACGAAAATACATGGTACATAGGCAGTAGGTTAGTAAAACTGATGTGGAACGAAAAGTGGAACATACTGTAAATTCTTATTCCACTTTTAATTCGGAACGACCCTTTACTAGTATATAGTAGGTTAGTCAAACTGACGTGGAACTGGTTCCAATCGTGGAACGGAACGTAAAATCTCATTCCACTTCTAAGTCGGAACGGCCCTTCACTAACCCCGTCGCGGCTTCGAGCGCTCTCATAAATAATGAACTTTGATTATTTTAACTAATAATTTCATTTGTTTATCGATAAAAATCTTGTATTGAAGTATGGAACTAAGCATTATTTCTTCTATGATATTTCACGCGTGGCAGTAATTTTAACCTGGTTAAAATTGCATTTATTTGGTGTTTAAAGAATACTGAAAAGCAAAATTAGACATCCACTTTGGCAGAAATAATTTTATCGATCCATCTGGTCGGATTTTAATTTCTAACCATAAAAGTATTTGATAGTTTGGCAAACCTCGTTTCTGTCACTCAAGGCGTTTTTATTTATTATTATAGTAAAATTAATTATTATAAACCTTCCTAGAACTATGAAGATGTAGTTAAATTTTGGTACAGTGAGGATTTATAGTTTTACCATTTGCATAATGGCCACATATCAGTCGATTTTTAAACTGCACTGGGATCCACGTGTCGCTCCATATATTTATAGCTTTTTAATTGACAATTGAATTTTAAAAAAAGTAATTTTTATCATGAATTTCTAACTCTATATAACACCGTACCTTTGTAACCTCTCTCGAATGGTGCTCGCCACCTATCGGCCGATTGCCAAACTTCACTGTGCACCACATATTCACCGCTTTTTTATGGCAATATAATTGAAAATCTTTTAATTTTATTATTGCTAAACTTTCCTTGAACCATGTAGATGTGGTTATAATTTGGTTCAGTGATCACAAACGAAAAATAGCTTGTCCTTTTATATAATAGCATAGATTAGTTTTCAACATTCTAACAATTTTCAAAAGTGCGAATTTTAAATAATTATTTTAATTAACAGCAAATAGTTTCTTGTAGTGTGACTTCAATCAAGTCACACTGCCTCCTTTCTTAATCATACTATTTCCAAATTTTTTTTAAAACTTAGTACTTGTTTTACCTGTGGCCTGATTGGTCAAACGTGGTACGTTTTTTGGGGAACGCGTAGTTTCACACACTATTGCTCTCTAGGTGTTGTTCAGATCGAAACTTTTCCAATAGTTTTCGTATCAGAAATTAATAGAGAATACTTTTTTTTATATGACATTTGTCGTTAGGACCAACCATTTAAGAGCTATATTGGTTTGAATGAAAAAAAAAAAAAAAAAAACTTGTTATTTTTACTTTAGCTGACAGGCTAAACTGGCTTTATTTATTTATTTATTTTTTTAGTATTGTTTATACCGTACTATCCAGTATTATTTATATACCTTTTATTCAGTTTATTTCTCGTTTATAATATCTATAAAATTATTATCATTGAGACAATAGGAATTAATTACTAGCTATTAAACTGCAAACAATTGTTTCATTTGTTTGTTGTTGAGCCAACAAACGTTTTGTGACTAACAGCCTCGAGTTGTTTTAGTTAATAATGTCTCTTGACAATAACAATAGAGGCTCTATAAATATTGATATTAGCAACTTGCTCGGCACGAAGTTGTGCGAAGTTTCAATTTAGGCCGATCATAGTTTGATGACATTGGGTAGGGGAGGGGTGAGGTGTTTATGCAGTTTCAAATCAAACACTAACTGTTCGAAGCTAATTATTTTTGTATATATTCACTGCGAATAACAATAAATATTTAATGTTTAATTTATATAAGTCTCGTACCACGATGAATTCCCCCAAGATCGCGGGTTCGCAGCCCGGCAGATGACCTTAGGATTTTTTAAAGGGAGTAAAAAATCCTTAGCTATGCCGTCCTTCGGAAGGGACGTAAAATGTGGGTCCCGAGCCTGTGCGATGTCAGGTACTCGTTAAAGATCCCTATCCTAATTATACCTGGGTAGGCAAAATTTAGGACTCCCACCGTAGCATCGTCCGATTAGCCATAGCAGCATAAAGTGACGTTAAACGAAATAAACAAACAAACAATGAATTCCGCGCAACAATAAAAATTTTAACAAAACACAAAGCAGAACTTTACTCCCAATATAATAACAATATGATCAGGAATGGATTTAGGAGAAAGATTGGGATAAACAATAGATCGTGGTATATCTATAACCCACGGATTTCCTTAATTTACATTTTAGACTTTAGAAGTTTAATTACTAAAATTAATAAATTAATTCAATTAACAGTGAATGATTATTTGAAATAAACAAAGTTAAAAGAAAATAAAGATTGGAAACGAGACTTTTTTCATTCAAACCAATATAGCTCCCAAACGGTAGGTCTAGCGATAAATTATATAAGACAAAAAATATTTTCCATTAAATGTCTGACAAGGGAACTGGCTTTAAATTTTCGATCCCAGCACAACCAAGGTTCAGTTCCTCAAAAAATCCCAAAAAATTAAGCAAATGATGCCAAGAATAAACATTTCAAGATTTTGAACGTATGAAACAAAATTATCTGAAAATCACATGAATACTTGTGCCTTAAGTCTGGATTATTTCCTAATAGTGAAATTCTAAAGACGTAAAAAATCATTTTTGTTTAGGGAAGAATTGTTAAATATTCACATCTATTCAAAAAAAAAATTTTATTAAATGTATATAGTTTATTAAATCGATGATTAATTTAAGGAAAACAAGAAAACCAACATTATTTTAGAGACAAACAAATATTTTTAACATTATAAAGAGCTATCATAAAAATTTAAGACTTGGATCCCCAAAAGTTCAGTTCCGACTTTAAGTCTGGTCAATAATAATCTCATTTAACCAATAAACATTTAGATTAGTTCCAAGTTTAAATCGTTAATTATTATTACATCTATGAATAATTTTGTTTAATTATTTAAATTATTTTTCTAGTGATTGAATTTCCTAGAATTTAATCACGATATTGTGGTTTTGAATAGTGTCTTCAACAAGTGGGCTTGTCCTGTACTCGCATCCCACAATAGTTCTATATATAGGTACATACTTGTTGGTCTGCGTTCAGCAGAGGACTGTGGTGGAATTGTCTTTGGGTTTGAGGTTTCTGTGGGTTTCCCGTTTACTTCCTTTGAATACCATCCGCTGGTATTTCGCTTAACAAGAACTAATTTCTATGGTTGGCAATGTAAATTTGATTAATAGAAGAATGTATCTCTGAACCCCTCGTATGTTTTGTTCTATTTTTATAGTCCTCCTTGCCATGATACTAGAAAGGAGAATAAAAAAAAAAAAAAAAAAAAAAAAAAAAAAACAGAATCTTCATACATTGTACATACTAAATAAATTTATAAACTCTATTCATATCGAAAGGTTCGGAATAATAAAAAAAAAATTCTAACTCCAGTCACTTTTGAGTGAGATTGTCATCAAGCCAATATAGCTCCTAAACTAATGTTATAAATATTACGAGAAAAACAAATTATATTTAAGGTTGAGAATTTAAAATATGGTATGAAAACAAAAATAAGAGAGAAAAAATTCAATAAAAAAATACAGTTGGCAAAGCTAAAACATATATCATATCAGGAGAAATAAATCTTATCTGATATAATAACATAAATTATGGCAAAACAATAATACAAAATTAGTGCAATAGTACAAAAATAAAACTAAACCAAATCAATATTATATTTTCAACATTATTATTTCAATTTAAGAAATACTACATCCACACACAAGACTAAAAAGACTAGAAACTGCTCGTCGTTACAGACTACTTCAACATTTACTAGACAAACGATCAAAGCTTCCAATTAATTACAACAGACTCATATACATGACTATGATTAGACCTATTTGGACTTACGGAGTTGAGCTTTGGGGCTCCACTAAACCAATTCATCTCGTGTCCAATCCTTGCAATCCAAAATCCTTCGAAAAATCTTCAATGCTTCTTACTTTGTGACCAATAAACTTATCCATAAAGACCTTAGTGTTCTTTATGTTGCTGATTTAGCCCAGATCAGATACCTATCCTTTCATAGTGAGCTCCATAACCACTCCAATCCACTAGTATCTTAACTTGCTTCCCACTCCATTCCCTCCGAGGTGTCTGAAAAGAAGATGGCCTAGAGACTTTTTAGTGTAGATTTTTATTGAAGTGCTACTATTGAGTAGTTCTTCACAAGTTATTTACATGCCATCGTATTCAATATCAACACATTTACTTGATGTATATGTTTTTGTACAGTTGTAAATATGAATAAATTAAAAAAAAAAAAATAAATAAATATAACTGTTTTATTGAATACCTAACAGGTAAAGGAGGAGTCGGGATTCAAAGATATTATGAGTGGAGGAATGGCGAATGTTGGAAGAAGGGAGTTCCAGAAATGGGATGCTCTGGAAATAAAGGAGCGTTTGAAGGATGTGTTGAAGTGAGTTAAAGGAAATTCGAGTGACAGGATCTGGTTTTGCGGTAATTCACTGATGATTTTAATGTTAATGCTTTGAGAATTTAGGGAGGTGATTCAGAGGAAAGTGATTTGTAAACGAACGAACCAAGGAAATATTGTCTTCGTAAGGTGATGGATAAACGAAAGGTCTTAGTGACAAATGTTATATAACAAAACATATTCCCCATTAAATTTCTAAGAAGAGAGCTGGCGTGAAATTTTCGATACGAGTACAACCAACAGAGTTAGAGGGTGTCAAAAAATTAAACAAAGTCCGCATACGTTACTTTTTTTATTCAAACCAAAATAGCTCCTAAAAGGTGAGGTCTTAGAGACATATGTCATATAACAAAATTTACTCTCCAATAAATTTCTGATAGAAAAAGTTTTGATAAAAAGGTTTTATATTTAATTAATTACCTACTCAATTGTGTTCGGATGGCTAAACCACGTAAATATATAATCGGCTCTGAAGTCCTCGTGGTGACTTAAGCAACTTGATTCACCAAGTTCCTAACTTAACTGACTAAAGAAAAGTTAAGTTACTTCGGTGGAACAGAAAAACAACTTGAGCCTCTCACCTATTTCTGCCCTCGGAAGTTTGTAGTAATCTTTCAGCGTTATCGGGAGAAAATATATCCGGAAATAAACGTTATAAAGATACACTTGTGCGATATAATGACTTATGACTAAAGAAAAGTTGGTACAGTTCCAAAAGTATTTTTTTAAAACTCTCTGTGAATGAAATTTTTATTTTAATACCCTTATATAATTTTTTTTTCACTTTTATTTTTAAATCCACACCTGTCATAAAAAAGAAAATTGACAATCAGCGGATGTGCTGAAATGATGATATTAACATAATTGGCATGTTAGGCATGAGGAGAGATAGTGCCCAGTGGCACACCTTCCTTGTCTTTGGTTTACTTCTATAAAAGTAAGTCTCTCATCCAGTTTCTTTTCAGTCTCCTCCTGGTATTCTCCGGCATGAGAGATGTGGCCATACCATCGATGAATTTGTTTGGGTGCCCCTTTAATTTTTCATGGAACAGTCGGTAGTGGATCCGTATGTATTCAATAACTGTTGGTATTTGTAAGTCGGTGTGTATAGTTTTATTGTTAACGTACCATGGTGCTTGTGTTATTAGTTTAATATCGTGGATTGAAATGTTTGTAATCTTTTTATGTGTGTCTGTTTAGCAGATCCATAAATTTGTGATGCGTAGGTCCATACAGGTTTTAGTAGATGTGTGTAGGTCATTAATTTTTGTCTTGTATGTAATTTTGATTTTTTCCTGAAAAGTGAGTACATCAGTTTCAGTTTCATATTTAATGATGTCCGTTTCTTCTTAATATGTTGGCCCCATGTCATTCTCCTATCGAATGTAAGTCCTAAATATTGTATTTTGTCCGTTTGTGGAATTGGGATATTGTCAATGTAAACAGGAGGACACCCTTATATAATATAAAATGGAATTTCAGATACTAAAAATTTAACTATTGATAATTACTTATTGTGAAAAAGACATTTAAATTGGATGTATAAATTAAAATTAATTATTTAATTTCGATCCTATATAAATATAAATATCAGAACACTACATTTAAGATATGCAAAGTGATAATTTAAATCGAAACATACTACTTAGTTACTGTAGAATAGAGTCCCCATTATCCGACGTTATTGGGCCCAATACCATACACAAGAAAAAGGCCCAATACACCGGACAAGAAAAAGCTCTGAACAAGGGAAATAATCAAGTATCATTAAAAACAGTATCCATAATAATAAAAAAATATTTTTAGGCTTGAAGTGATTTTTGTTTTGTTTTTTAAATAGTTACGAATTCAAATTTTACTGACAATTCCTGACTACTTTTAAAAAAAATTTGAAAGGTTCGCCATTTACTGCTATTACAATTTTATATAACTGCAATTATTTTATTATGAATTTAAAAATGTTATCAAAATTTGAACATCATTCACATATTTCAGAGAATGCGTCGGTCAGATGCAACTGAAAAAATAAACCGAACTATTATTATTTTTTTTTTTTTTCAGAATAATTCCTAATGTATTTTTTTTAAATTTAATACACATGTATTATGCTGAGGAAATGGGTATTTTACCGCCGAGGTAATTTAAAAGCGAGATAATGTTATCAGTGATTAGTGGTTTCCTCTTCGCTTTGATGACTCACCCGCTTACAGAGTGTTATTATGACTCTGGATGGTATAATAATGACGGTGCTGCTTCAAGAACTAAAATATCTTCAATTTTAAGTTGTAATGGTTTAGTAGAGCCCCAAAGCTCAACTCCGTATGCCCAAATGGGTCTAATTATTGTTTTATAAATAAGTCTTTTTGTAATTTATTGAGAGCTTTGAACGCTTGTCTATTTAAAGTTGGAGTAGTTAGAAACGACGAGCAGTTTCTTGTCTTTTAAGTCTCGTATGTCGGTAATGAAATTTAAACATTATTGTTAACTACTCTGATAGTTGTTTATTGATCAAATACTGTTAACATTAACAGTGTTATTTCTTTGTTGAATTATTTTTCCTTCTACGACGAGTAAATACCAACAGAGTTGGGGTGTGTCAAAAAAGCCCCAACACAAAAAAATGTAGCCAAACGTGAATTTTTTTTTCAAACTAAAATAAGGGTTGGTTCTAGCGACAAATGTTATATGACAAAAAATATTCTACATTAAATTCCTGATTTGAAAACTGTTGTCAAATTTTCAATCTGAGCAACTCGAACTGAGCTAGAGCGTTTGAATATGTTTTTGAGGGTGAAAAAAAGTTACAAAAAAACTAAAAACCTCCAGCCAAAAGACATATTCATTTCAAAAAAATATGTAAAAAAAAAAAAAAAAATACAAAAGTTAAGATATATTTTTCTAGAAAGGTAAACGAAGATACGAAAGTGACGTTCAATTTCTTCTCTTATTATTATTTCTTCTATTATTTTTACTATCTATGTATTTTAATAGTAGATGATTTCTTTCACCCAACATTTTCTCTTATTGTCGGTGTAGCCCCCGTTAACGCCGGATAATGGGGAGTCTACTGTATTTAAATTCGATTTACAGATATGTAATAATACTATTAAAATATTCCATATCATTAAGTATGAAATATCTTTTTAAATAAAATATTATTCAGCAAGAGTTTAGGATAGGTAATTCTGAAGCTGTTAGCGAACACTGCTTTCCACCCTGCACCCTAATCTATACCCATTCAACTCCCTTTTCCTCCTTGGAAATTTCGGGAGTATCTTCAACTCCAATTTATCTTTTCTATTTTATTTCCATTATTCCAAATTTAATTTTCTTCAATTTACTTTCCCCGAATTCTGTCCAGATCTCGGGGAATATTTTCTCTGAATTTATGTATTCAGATTTAATTTTCCTTTTATATATTTATGAGAGAGAGTATCTTTTGTGAATTGAGTGTATTCAACACGTGTTTTCAATTTAATAAATTATATTTTAATTTAATTTTTCTGAGATTAACAATTTTCAAAAAATGTGCCATTCATTTCATTACATGACACGAGGATTGTATTGTAAGTCTGTAAAATTAACGAATAAAAACATCAACAATGGTGCCTGATCTCAATCTTATCCATATTCAAATTCATGTATGTTTAAACTGAAACAATCTTTGCAAAACAATATGTATATATACATATTTTTTTTCCTGCTGTTTAGAGATGAACTTTAAATTGTAAAACTTATCCATTATTGAAATAGCTATATTATTGATGTAGAGGATACATGCCGAAACATGTATTTCATTAATTTTTTTTTTTTTAATTATTGCATATACAAGACCTGATTTTTTGAGTCGAGAAAGTTTCAATTGGGATAATTTTACAGAAACAAAAATGTTTTTTACTCTAAAATAGATTTTTTATTATATTTTCTAAAATTTATTTGTGCCCAAAATGTTAATATCCTTATACAAAAAATAAATTAAGCGTCTTATCGACTAGAACAATGAGGTAAAATTATGTTTTTCTAAGACCCTAGAGCAGCGATCTAGTTTGAATAGTGTTTGAACTTTTTTTTTTGTAGAAATTTATATCTGTATAAAAATAATAAACAAGTAAATTTACTGATTTAAAAATAAAATGAATGACATGGCAAACATTTTTTAGAGAATTTTGGTAGGAACTCCAAAATTGTGAAGTACATTGAAAAGTGAAAAAATAGCAAAAATTAAAAACTATAACAACAACTGTACTAATTATTAGTATTAAAAACAATTACACTTTTAAAGGTACTTCCTAACTTTTAAAAATTAAAAGAATCCTACAGACTAAAGAAAATTAAATAAAATTAAAAAGTTCAACGTATAAGTTCGTAATATTGAGGTAAGTTCTGTAATAAGAGGTAGGTGCAGTTGCATATTGAATGCATTGAGATGCAACTGGCCCGACCTGTTTGAAAATGCAGCTTCTGTTTGCATTCAATAAGACCCCCTGTACTGCAGCTGCAAGGCTGAGTACTTGCCCAGCAAGTTGGGTCATATGCATAGTACAATATCTAACAAAATATTTATTAAAACCAATTTTTATTTTTTGTTCGAAAAAGTATTCATTAAAATTCACTACTATATAAATAAATGCATACAATATATTTAATGACGAAAATGTATAGTAAAGGAACTACCCATAGGTAACACTTAAATAAACGTTATACATTACAAAGTCTCTAGGTCTTCTTCTTTTCGGAAGCCTCGGAAGATTATCATGAATAGAATGGGATACTAGTGGATTCAAGTGGTTATGGAGTTTACTATAAAAGGATAGGTATCTGGTTTAAGATAAATTAGCAACATATGGAACATTAAGATCTTTATGTATGTAAGTTTATTGGTGACATAATAAGGAGCAATGAGGATTTTGGATTGTAAGGATTTGATAGAGAAGAATTAGAAGAATTAGTGGAGTCCCAAAGCTCGATTTCGTATGTTCAAATGGATCTCTTTACTATCGAGTAAAACAAGTCTTTTGTATTTTATTAGGAGCTCTGAAAATTTGTCTAGTAAATGTTAGAGTAGCCGGAAATAAGGAGCAGTTTCTTGTCTTTTAAGTCTGTTTTGTCAGGAGTGAAAAATTATTGTTAACTACTCTCACAGATGTTTATTGAAATACTATTAGCATTAACAATATTATTTCTTTGTTGAATTATTTTTCCTTCCACGAGCATTAGCACCCATATAAATGATATTCTTTTATTAATACGCTTTTATTAACTTCACCTGTATGTAACGGAATCTTAAAGCTGAAAATTTATGGGGGACAATAATACCCACGGGTCAATCCATTTCAAATATAAATATAATTTGTTGCTCAACATTTTTAAAAAAAAATTAAAAATCCTTACTTTTTAAGACCATATATTTTTAGGAAGGAGAAGAGACTCACAAATAATATTTTATTTCTGTGTTGAGTACTCATGATACTACCAGCAGCATAAGTTTTAGTCTTGAGAATGAACTCCTTTTTCTTCTACGGCTATTCAAAAATGGCTAAAATCACGTTAATGCCAATTTTCGTTGGTCAATATCTGAAAAGGGACTGAATGAAAATAAGTGAAAATTTCATGAAATGTTCTTTATACTAATAAGAATACTCCACAAAAAAATTATGACTGAGACTCAACTACGTTTTGAGTTATAGATCTATGAATTTCAATCAAAGCGCTACCTTTTTAATATACTCGTGCCATGCTAAATTAGCAACTATTGGCTTAAAATTATCTTAAATTTATCAATTAATATTTAGAGTATTAAAGTAATCAATCAACTTAGTCTGTATTAATATGCAATACTTTTGCATAACATTTTATTTTACCATTATTTTTATTTAATTTGAATTTTTAAAATTATCTTAACTGACTAGTTAAATGATGCTTAAATCACTAAATTAGCAATACACTTTTAATTACCTTTTAATTTTAATAAGAAAGGACAGTATTAATAAAACCCCAGGTAGAATACTTGAACTTAACTAACTCATATGTCTCATGCACTACACTGGCGTAATACACATACACTAATGTTTTTCTCTAGATTTTTGTGTTAAACTCTGTTTGTACCTATTGGCTAGCTGTAATTTTGATTAAGGAGTTGAACAAACATGATATTTCATTGCACAGTTTATCAGTTATGTTGTGTGTTCTTCCAGACACTGTAGTGAGTTGTTGCAACATGTGAACTGCTGGGTCAGTTGACATTTAACGAAGGGTTTTAAGTTACAAACATACTTGTATAATATACTTACAATTTTTTTATAATAAATGGACATTTTTAACTCAAGTATTGCATATTAATACAGACTAAATTGATTATTTTAATACTCTAAATAATAATTGATAGATTTAAAATAATTTTAAGCCAATAGTTGCTAATTTAGCATGGCACGAGTATATTAAAAAGGTAGCGCTTTTATTGAAATTCATAGATCTATAACTCAAAACGTGGTTGAGTCTCAGTCATAATTTTTTTGTGGAGTATCTTTATTAGTATGAAGAACATTTCATGAAATTTTCACTTATTTTCATTCAGTCCCTTTTCAGATATTGACCAACGAAAATTGGCATTAACGTGATTTTAGCCATTTTTGAATAGCCGTAGAAGAAAAAGGAGTTCATTCTCAAGACTAAAACTTATGCTGCTGGTAGTATCATGAGTACTCAACACAGAAATAAAATATTATTTGTGAGTCTCTTCTCCTTCCTAATAATTTATGGTCTTAAAAAGTAAGGATTTTTAATTTTTTTTAAGGGTTTTTAGAGAATGGTTTTGACCCACTTTCTTGCATGATAGCGAAATTATATTAATGTCATTTTGAAGGCTACTCCACGTTGAACACACTAGTTTTTAAATTATTCTGATATCTTTAAAAATGACTTCGTAATTAAATTTTCCGCAAACTTATTTTTTTCATAAAATTCAGTAAATCATTATTTTAAAATGGCTGCCAAATAAAAACTATGGCTTGCAAATTTTTTTCAATTGAAGTTTTGTTAATGTATACCCATAGGGAACCCATGATAAAAGAATCAGGAAAATTAAAAATGTTGAGCAACACTGCCTGGGCGATTTGAAATGGATTGACCCCCACCATTTTTTTTTTTTCAGATTTTTGCAAAAAAAGCTTATACAAAAATGCTTTAAATCCAAAAATGTGTCATTTACAAAATTAAAGTTTATTAAGTTATGCATCTAAAGATATCCCTTTAGCTGAATTTGATTTAGGCGTTTAGCCACAATTGACTGTCAAAAATCAACGAATTTCGCCAACTTTCTCAAAAAGTTAGTTTTGGTCATGTTTACGAGTTTATAACACAAATATGGCAAATCCAATCAAAAAACGTTATATACTAATATTTGTAGATCATTAGATTTTGTCAAATGTAAGATAGGTTTAGTTCGGTTCGCTATTAAAGCGTGGATTTTTTTTAGTTTTTTAAACTATTATTTTATTAAGCATTATATTTTCTTAAATATAGTTATGTATTACTTACCTAACCATTTAAAAATAAAAATCAAAATATAATAAGTTCAAATTCATAATGATTATAGAATCCGATTACGCGATTAGAAATCCTTCGATACAAACTAATAAAAAATCTATATAGTCTCGAAAATCTATGGAAACAATTCTTTTTCTCGTTTTATTTATAATACTTTAGAAAAGTATAGTTCAATTACATTTGTTCCTTTCAAAAGACTTTTAAAAAGTTTTTAACTCGATAAATGAAAATCTAGCTTCATGCTTGTTTGCTTCGAGAAAGTTTTCTTTTTGGAATACATTATTCAAAGGAGTCTGATTATTGAATAACGCAACTTACTACCTCTAATCAAGCCATCATTGAAATGCTGATAGCTATTTCCCATTTTTTAATGTATAATTTAAAAAATAAAGTTTCGAAAAATTAATATAGCTTACTAGAGATGGGAGAAAAATTATTTAAATTGGTTATCCTGATTTCGAATGCGTTTTATTAGAATTTTTTTTTTGGTATATTTTTAGTTAATTAATAACTGTAAAAATATATATAATATAATCTAGTGCTCATAACATAGTTTAAAAAAAAAAAAAACATGAAACATTTTATAAAACACTGTATGTTGTGTATATCTCAGCTAGTCATCCCCCGTTCGCTTCATAAGTAACGAACTTAGATAATTTTAACCTATACTAAAAGTAATATTTGTTTATCGAAAATAAAAAATCTAGTATTGAAGTATGCAATTCAGCATCATTATTATAATCATGTTTTCACCCATAGCAGTAATTACGTAAAAGCATAGTTAGACATCCGGTTTTACATTTAATGTATGAGTTGGTAATCTAGATGAACAGAGATTATTAAAAAACTTGAATTTGGATTGCAAATGTTTCAACATTGTGGCAAACCTGGTTTTTGCCAATCAAGACTGTACATTTGAATTTTTATTATTTATAGAACTATAAAAATTAAGTTAAAATTTGTTACTGACAGGTTCTGTAGTTTCACCATTGTGAACCCTATTGCGTTTTTGTGAAACATATCGTCCGATTTCCAACTTCACTGGAATCCGCATTTCTAAATTTTTTAAAATAATTTAATCGAATATAAGTAAACTTTATTATCAATGTCAAGCTCTATATAACACCGTACCTCTGTAATCTCTCATGTACAATGGCGCTCGCCAACTATTGGTCAATTTTCAATCTTCAATGGTTTCGAACTTATTTAGAAGACCAAAACAAAGGCATAAAGCAAAAACTTTCGCTTCAATTGGTTTATTACCAGATTTGCTGTATAAAACTCATTTGACTGGGCTACTATTCCCCCACGTAAATACGTATAAAAATGTGTTTAGTTTTTTTAAATTAATTACTTTGGAAACACTGTCGCGAAAATTTTAATTTGCGCGAGCTTGCGATGAAATGTGAGCACCTTCGAATTTAATGTCTGCTTTCTTCTAACATTCTATAACTTTTATATTATTATTATTAGATATATTTATTAAACGATAGCAGACATTCCTGATAGTGAGACTTGGCTTGCTCGAGCATAGATCACCTGTCATCACGGTTAGTTGCTGCCGCCTTTCCAGTTTTCTGGCACCAAGTAGAGTTAATGTTTTTAGTAACAATACCATCTTTTCCATCGTAGTTTAGGTCTTCCAATACAACCCGTAGACCATTGATTTGTTCAGTAAGAGCTTTCGCGGAGCAATCTCCTCCGGACTCATTCTGGCAACATCGTAGCCGGAGAGCTTAATAAACTGTGGAGATATCCATATCTTTGTACAGACTTTGTATGTCTGCATTGGATCTTCTTCTCCAGGTTCCTTCCGAGGTATACACCGCCGAAGAGATTCTGTGAAAAGACTTTTCTTTCAAAACCTCATGAGCGAAAACTCATTGTTCTTTGAAATCGTTCAGCATTCAGATCCATATGTGATGACAGTGGGTCTGACTAGGTGCTTTATATACTCCCTAACTTTAGCATTCCGAGACAAATGTCTGCTCCTCAAGTGCTACGTGTAAGAGCAAAAAAAATGCATCGATTGGCTGCCAGTAAAAAATACGCCGTTCAATCTCGTCATGGATGTCATTTCGGACATAATCTGCGTGCCCAGGTATACGAATTCCTGGACCCACTTCGATGTCATGTAGGTCCTAACTTTGACTTATCCACACTTTACTTACGACTAGGAGCTCGATAAACTTGGTACTTGGTTTTGTCTCCGTTATGGATAGTCCGTCCTAGTCTCCTTCGCCGAATTGTCGATAGCAGGCAAAAGCGTTTTGTACTGCTTCTAATGATCTTCCGACTAGATCTATGGTATTCGGCATATCCAAGAACTCGTACACTTTGTTTAGAACTGTGGCCTCCTGTTTGGATTCCGGAAATCTCTTATGGCTTTTTCCAACAAAGATTAAGTATAAGGCAAGCCAGACTATCTCCTTGTCTCACACCTGCTGTCGTGTCAAAACCTCCTTGGAAAGCCCCATGCATACTTACAAAGCATTATTGCCTTCCATTGTCATTCTCACCAGTCCTGACTAACTTCTGGGGTATATTCATTTTCTGTCATGGCCATTTATGCTTCCCCTCTATCAATCGAGTCATAAGCCTGCTTAAAGTCTAATGAAAACATGATGGGTATTAATCCGAAACTCTTGTATTTTTTCAGGATCATCCAGAGGTTAAAATTTGTTCATAGTTGATTATCTTAACGAAGCCACACTGATAATTTTCTAATTTCTTTCTCTGCGTATGTGAATCAATCTCTGTGTATAATATGCTGGAGAGAATTTTGTATACTCATGGCAAGTACTGATGTGCCTCTCCTTGTTTACAATTCAAAGAATCCCCTTTATTATTGGATTGGGTTATACAATCGCTTTCTTCCACTCCATAACGAAGGCATTCAATCTCTCCAAAATCAATCAGCATAAATAGATCCTGCAGGAAAGTAACCATTTGAGGGTCATAATTTATATTTCCCGCTGGTATGATTATCAGTACTTGGAGCTTTAGTATTCTTTAGTTTTTCGATGGTTGCTGCTATTCTTCCCCGTCTGGTGGTTCAATCTCTATTCCTCCAGCCAGTCCCCCTGCGATGATAGTATCATCAGACAGTAGTCAGCCCATACTATCTAAATATTTTTCGCTTTTCGTGATTAGCGAGCCATCTTTCTGCTTCGCATTGATTTAAATGCATTGTCTACCTTCCTTCACCATTTGAAATTTTTTTTTTTGGTGATTTTTTTTTTTTTTTTTTTTTTTTTTTTGTTTGTTTTTTTTTTGAAATATTTGGTTTTTTTTTTGGGGGTTTTGTTGCTTGAAAGATTTTTTCCATATCCTCCATCTGCCTAATCCGCCATCTTCTCTTCTTTCTTCGATGAACGTACTTCTCGCGACTCCTGTGGCTTTATATTCATCCATCGAAACTTCTTGTATGTTCTCCGTGAATCCATGTTTTTTATAGGGCCTGTGTTCTCTCTATCTGCTCAAGCAAGGCATTCTCATATTATTGCTTTCTTAATAAAAAATTAATTGAAAATCAGTTTTTTTTTTGTTTATTTTTATATCAATTTATTGAAATTTATTGAAATTTACAACTGTACAAATATATACATCACGTAAATAAGCTGATAAAGATTACAATAGCATGTCAAAACTTGAAAAGAATTACTCATCAGTGGCACTTCAAAAAAAAATTCTACACTAGAAGATCTCTAGGCGATTTTCTTTTCAGACACCTCGGAGGATTATCAGGAATGGAGTGGGGAAGCAAGTTGAGAAACTAACGGATTTGAGTGGTTATGGAGCTTACTAAAAAAGGATAGGTATCTGGTTTGGGCTAAATCAGCAACATATGGAACATTGAGATCTTTATGGATAAGTTTATTGGTGCTAAAGTAAGGGGCATTAAGGATTTTTCGAAGGAATTTGGATTGTAAGGATTGAATACGAAATGAATTGGATGGTTTAGTGGAGCCCCAAAGCTTAACTCCGTACGTCCAAATAGGTTTATTCACAGTCATGTAAATAAGTCTTTGTTCAATGAAGGGATCATTATTTACTGATAATAAACATGTGTCATCACTATAAGTGGTAGGATAAGTTGGGATGTCAGCTGTATACACCGTGTAGAGGATGGAGCCTAGGATACTACCTTGAGGAACACCGACAGATTTGGTAAATAATGGAAAATCAGTAGATTTTATTATTCCTAAATCTTCCTAGAACTATAAATACGATGTAGTTAAAGTTTGGTACAGATAGGTTCAGTAGTTTTAATAGTTGGTGATCAAAAAAAGAAAGATGGCTTGTCCTTTTTTATAATAGTATGAGTAATTATTTATGTAATACTTGTTTTAATTAAGAAACGATTAAGGGAAAATTAATATAATATGCAATTTATGTCACCTTATCCCTCCCTTTGATATTTGAGTCCTGACACCGCCACTTGAATAAATTTTATTCGATGGCGTTTAGAGTGGACACCAAGTGAATAATGAAGTATTAATTTACTCCAAATCAAATTATATACGATAATATAGCCGGAATGTCGATTGGGTGCCTCGGCTGTTAAATCGAGTTTGGATAATCGATTCTCCCTAATGAGCGGCCTGGCCATGCCGTTTCCCTTATGGCCGTCCAATTTTCACCCTCATCATTACATAATCATTAAAACAATTAGAATATCGTTCATTACGTAAGGTTGTGTTGTTTTTTAAACAATGGTTATGCAGTTAATTTAATATTTTATTTTTCCTCCTTGTATTCAGGAGGAAAAATACATTTTTAGGAATTTATGCGTTATTTTTTTCTCCTTTATAATTTTCAAATCCACACCTGTGACTTGTGACAAGTGTCTGTGATGATGTACCACCCATTGGTACATACTCCTAACATGATAATTAATTAATTTTAACAGAGTAGATCTCTCAACCAACTCCTTTTTAGTTCGGATCAAGTTGACGTGTCTGATTTTGTACCATGGGTATCCGTAAGTCTGTGTGCAATGTTGTGTTATTGGCGTACTAGGGTAATTGTGCAATCAGTCATAATGTTTTTGACTGGACATACCAACGTTTCAGTGTACAGTGCAATATTTCATCATGGAAAAAGCTTATAACATGTAGAAGTGTTAATAGTTCGTATTTTATATTTTAATTTCAACTATTCCAACATTTAATGCTTGTCTAGGTCCTTGACACGTGTGCAAATTTTTAAGATCATCGGATAGCTAGATATTGGTGTAAATTACGAATCAAGATTTCGTTACATACAGGTGAAGTTAATAAAAGCGTATTACAAAAATTTCTTTACTTTTTAAGTATAATTAAAAGAACATCATTTATATAAGTGCTAATGCTCTTGGAAGGAAAAATAATTCAATAAACATCTGTGAGAGTAGTTAACAATAATTTTTCTATTTCCCTCCTGACAAACCAGACTCAAAAGACAAGAAACTGCCCCTCATTTCCGGCTACTCTAACAGTTACTAGACAAGTTTTCAATGTTACCAATAAATTACAAAAGACTTATTTACATGACAATCATTAGACCCATTTGGACACACGGAGTTGAGAATTGGGCCTCCACTAAACCTTTCAACTCTTCTAGTATCTAATCCTTACAATCCAAAATCCTTCGGAAAATCCTTAATGCCCCTTATTATGTCATAAACAAACCTATCCTGATATTAATTTTCCATATATAGCTGATTTTTTGACTCCATACCCGCCTAAATCCATGAGTCTCCCATCTTGCGTCACACTCAATTCCCGAAATCATCTGAGGGATCTTAAAAGAAGACGGCCAAGAGACTTTCTAATGTAGAAGTTAAAAAGAAATGTATTACATTTGTTAGAAAAAGCATTGCTTTTAAAGTAAGGTTTTGAGCGGGGATCCTCACTGCCTCCACTATTCTTTGACATATATCGCACATCCAGTATACTTTCATTCTGGTTCCTGATAAAATTTTTGTTTGTTGAACTAAACCTTCCAATTTTCTCTTTTCCAAACTGCAATCCAAAATCCTCAATGCTCGTTATTATTAAACGAACTTATCAATAAAGATCTTAATGTTCTATATGTTGCTGATTTGTCCCAAACCAGATACCTATCCTTTCATATTAAACTCCATACCCATTTGAATCCAGGAGTCCCCCAACTTGCTTTCCATTCTATTGTCGATAATCTTCCGAGGCTTACGAAAAGAAGAAGGCCAAGAGACCTCGTAATGAAGAACTTTTATTGAACTCCTATTTGTTACTAGATACATGTTAGCATTAAAAAATATCCTACTTATTATTATATAATTTTAAGGATTAGGTTTAAATTAATCTGTTGAATTATGTTAATCTTTCTTTGTATTTTATTTTTGAAAAATATTTATAATATATCGTTTTGCGTAATTGTAATTATTTATTTATTGTTTTACATTAATTCACTAGGGAAATTGTAGATTTTTATTTTGTTTAGGAGACACATATTAATCCATACTTAATCATTTTAATCGGAAAAAAAAATGATTTTATCCAATCAATGGAAGCATAATTCCATGACTGAAACAACAATCACGTTAATGTTCTATCTCCGATTCATTTCTCGGAATTAAAGGTTGTTTTTCTTAAACCGCTGACGGCTAAGAGAAAAAAAAAAGTTCCCAGGTCTTGAAATAATCTCTTGATGATATCTTTCGAGTAGAAAAAGAGGGATCAGATGAACAAGAAGATTTCTGTAATTAAGTGATAAGCAGGTGGGAGAAGATCCTATTTTATTTAGAATTCACACGATATTCAACAGGTTATAACACCTACTCCAGAATTTTTTTTTATAAAATAATTTTTCTTTCAATGAGAATAATTTTTGTTAAAAAAAATGAATAATAAGATAATTTAAATGAGGAAACTGCGCAACTCGATTTAGCGCATTATCATGGTCTAATTTCGAAGGAATAATAGAGTCCGATAGTAAAAATATATATATTTTTTTTATTTTAGTAATTGATATTCACGCCTCGAAGTAAAAATATACAAATATTTCAAAGTATATAAAATTAAAATTTTTGTTTTATTCTTTATTAATATTTACGACTGAACAATAAGTAAATTTGCGGTAAAATAATTACAACGACGTTTTAATAACTTCAATAAAAGTTCTACATTAGAAGATCTCTTGACCATCTTTTCAAACGCCTCGAAGGATTATTGGTAATTGGGTATGAGGCAATTTTGAAGACTAGTAGATTCGTGTGGGTATGGAGTTTAGTATAAAAGGATAGGCTTAGACCAAATCAGGAACATATGGAACATTAAGATCGTTATGGATAAGTTACATAATAAGGAGCATTGAAGATTTTACGAAGGATTTTGATTTGTAAGGATCAATAGGAGAAAAATTGGAAGAAGTGAAGCCCCTAACCTCAGCTCCATATGCCAAAATAGGTCGAATTACTGTCATGTAAATAAGTCTCTTGTAATTTATTGAGAGCTTCGAACGCTTGTCTGCTAAATGGAGTTGTCGGAAACAGCAAGCAGTTTCTCGTTTTTTATATCTGAAATTATTAACAGTATATAATAATTGATTATTCATGTATTTTTATCATAAACTAATAAGATATAGGGTGTCGGGGGATCTACGTTGTGAGACTAGTGTATTCGCATAGATATGGAGTTTACTATAAAAGGATAGATAGGTATCTGGTTTGGAACAAATCAGAAACATATGAAACATAAATATCTTTATGGATAAGTTTGTTTTTGACATATTAAGGAGCATTGAGGATTTTATGGAGGATTTTAGTTTGCAAAGATTAAATACGAGAAGAATCAAAAGGTTTAGTGGTGCCCCAAAGCTCATTTCCGAATGTTCAAGTGGATCTTATAAGGCTTGTCTAGTAAATGTATCAATTATTTAAGCCCGATATTTAATCTACTTCTCTAGATCCCAAGCATCCTCCATTCTTGATTTGTAATGAAAAAAAATAATTTTAAATATAACAGGGAGCATGTCATCAAGATAAATGAGTCTCATCAGTTTTTGTAAAGCAATAAGTCGATACGAACCTGCAATATCCAGACCCGCCTCTCCCTCATCCCCCACCCTCCCCGATGCCGAGCATTCGAGGTGTTCCCTCTGACTTCTGTGTAATCGAGCGAACTGGACAGATACCGAAGGGGAACTCCATTCAGAGAGAAAAAAACCATGAAAAATCGTGGGGTTTATCCCCAAGCCTTCGCGCCACAATGGTATCTCTATATGGGAAGAGTTAAAATAAACAGGCGGTGTATCCTTTATACTGACAATACCATGGTATATTTTTGACCTGACTTCTAGGTATTTTGGTTATCTCTTATCTCAGGCAACGGTTAATGAGATTTTATGCTTTGCCTCTTCGCATGAAATGAGATGTTTTGAGGCCCAGTTTCAATTCAGATCCTAAGCCTTTCGAATTTTTTATATTAAAACTGAAAGTAAAATTCGTTGGAAGTAATTGTTTCTATGATAAAGGGAGGACTAAGTCTTAAAAAAATGAAGTGATTTGTCTATAAATGATGAAGTCATCATGTCGGAACGCCAATGGTATCTACTATTCCTTATCTGTTTCACTATTAGACAAGGTCAGTAAATTATCGAACAGACATAATTGTAGGCATTCCTTATTAAAATAAAAAATAATCTAGGAGCATAGAAAAAATCATATATTTTTAAATATTTGTATACATATATTTTTTTTATATCTGAAGATGTGGAGAAATAAATGTTTGAAAATATTAACCAATTTTTTAAAGCTGTACAAATGAAGATGGGCAAGGGATTCAAGAACATGGAAGCACGAATAATAAAAGATTTTTTAGAGGATTGTTCGATGTGATAAGACACACAAATCATTAGGTTTAGAGGTGTATTCAAGAGGTTGTTGATAGAAAATAGTGAGAGGATATCCAACTAATATGAGGACATATAAATAAAACTTATAATTACTAACTAAAATCTATTTAGACAACAGATATACGTAACAACTAGAAAGACTCATGTTAACTAAACATTTTCAGGCAAAAATATTCAGGAACAAAACAATAGCACTCAGGTACGTAAATTTAATAAGTCTTTATATCATAATAAGTCTAGCTGAGAACGATTATGTGGACATCGCAACACCCTCAATGGCTTGGCCTAATTTAAATTCCAGATAAGAGAGCTGAAAAGACACTGGATGAGGGTTCTTCTGAGCTAAGAAAAGAAAAAAAAAAATAAAGTTAGGAAAAGGTGCCAAATGGTCCTCTTTGTTGAGCAATTTTTTTTTTTTAATAATACTGTTTCATGAAAACTTTTATTGCTCTTGTTAGAATCATAAAATCCTTTAAAGAATTGCAATATTAAAATGTTCACACAAAAATCTTAATTTTTACTTGTGGTACGCTTTAAACAATCTGGGTGGAATTTAACAATACATCGCTCACACAATTTAATTGTTGCAACCCTTATTAAGCTGAAATTAATATTTAAATTTTGCTACTCATTAGCGTTGATAAATAACCAATTTTACTATTATTTTTCAATGGATTAATAAAAGTACAAAATTTATAAAAATTATTTTTAGGAATAATTTAGGAAAAATAAATTAATAAGCAACATTGAACTTAAATGGGTTGATCAAAAAAAATCATATTAATTCATACATATTTACATTGAGACTTTCAGCCAGCGTCTTCCCCCACCATGAAGCGATTAAACTGGACTCAATAGTGCTTCTCTCCCACCACGCCAAGCCATAAATATTTCTAGGATGAGCGAAGCTGGCCATCACCAGGACTCGATTGTCCAATTCTAAAATAGATCTCGACGCCACTTCTTTTTGAACCTATGAGGAGGAAGGAATAATTGGAATTATAGGGATTAAGCCAGAGAATTCGCGTAATTTGAAAAATAGTAACACTATTAAGAATACATTTCTATGCAAGTAAATCTACAATACTACCACATTATGCTACTCGATATCTGCATTAACCATACAATAAATATATTAACTATTTCATAACTAAATCCAGATTATTTATAACGATTATTTCATATTATTCCTACAATGCTGGAGCAGTTGAGCATCTTGTTTTGTCGGCGCTAGTGGTCTCGGTGTAACACGATCCAGTTGATACCCGATCCCGAATCGCTCGGTCTGTGACATCAAAGGATATTATCGTACACGCTATAAAAGCTGAAGTGCCCTTACTGTAACACCGACGCAGTTTTCCAGCTTTCCCGGAATAAAACTCTCAGCTATAAGTTTCAGTAGGGAAATCTGAATAAAACATTTTTGAGCATACTGCGTGGAGTGAACTTGCTGGCTGGAGTACAAGTTAAAGTTTTCGACATTAATATTAATGTTAGGTAATGATGAACAATCATTATTCTATATTTGTTAAATTATAATTTATAAGTTATAAGCCAGTATATTTAATAAATTGTGATCGCATGGTTCACGTAAACTTACTCTGGACTATTACTGTTAAGAATCTTTTAATTAGAAAAAAAAAAAATGGAGTTTGATTTAAATAAGAGAGGAAGACTTAAGGCTCACATGAAGTTATTTCTAGTAGGAACAGAAAAGCCGACCAGTAATATGGAAAACCTTAGGGACCGTCCATTTATATGACTAATAAATATTTTGTTTTTTTAAAAACTATTTATTGATATTTAGAACTGTATACATATATACTACAAGTAGATTTGAGGAAAATGTACAATGAAATGTCAATAACTCGTAAAGAAGTACTGAATAAAAGTATTGCATTAGAGAGTTCTCTTGGCCATCTTCTTTTCAGACGCCTCAGAGGGTTATCGGGAATTGAGTGTGAGGCAACATGGGATACTAGTGGATTGAATTTCTTATGGAGTTTACTATGAAATGATAGGTATCTGGTTTGGGCTAAGTGGATATGGAACATTAAGATCTTTATGGGTTTGTTCGTGACATAATAAGGAGCATTGTGGATTTTACGAAGGATTTTGGATCGTAAGGATTGGATATGAGACGAATTGGATGAATTAGTGGTGCCCCAAAGGTATGTCTAAATGGGTCCAATTGCGCTCATTTAAATATGTATTTTGTAATTTTTTGGGAGTTTTTAACACTTGTCAAGTAAATGTAAAGTAGTCGGAAACGACGAGCAGTTTCTTGTCTTTTATGTCTGATATTATATCCTTTATCTCCTGAATTATTGATCTTGTTAATAATTAATGTTATTAATAATCAATTGTTCTTTCTTATGAGACAAGTTATCCCTAAATAATGTTTATTTTCTTCTTCTTTTATTTAGTTCATCGGACAGTCCTCCATTTAACTTTATTTTTTTATGCTGGAAGTATGCTTACTTTTATTTAGATTTAGATTACTTTTTTCAGTCGTGATGATAGTCAAGAAAAAACTGCCGAACTTTTATTCTCAACGGATCTTTATGTTTTTGGGATGCTGAATCCGAATCTAAAGTTTGCTACCACGGCGGACGTCGGCTTCATACCCAAAATCGCAAAAAAAAAAAAAAAAAAAAAAAAAAAAAAAAAAAAAAAAAAAAAAAAAAAAAAAAAAAGCCCAAAATACCGGTTATTTTCGAAGCTATGGTCTTGGGAAAAAGTGTAGAAATTGGCCAACTGGCGGTCAGTCCCACTTCTCCGCGAAAACTTGTTTGTCGTTCTTTTTTTGTCTATAACTATTTACCGAAACTATTTACTTTTTTATATCTTAAAGCTGATTAAATTTACTATTAGTTTATTAAATATGAAGTTTTAATAATGTCCCTTAAAATCATACTATACACTCACGTTTTTTTGCACATTTTTCACTATAACTCCGAAACTATTCGTCCTAATCAAAATTTCTTCTTTTTATCTAAAAGCTAGTCAAGTTTACAATTAGAATCTATCCATGAAGATTCAATCGGGTCTCTTGAAACACACATGCCAGGACGCTAAATATCCCCTACGTTTAGTAAATCCACGTTTTTTTTTTGTTTTGTTTTGTTTTTTGGCACATTTTTCCTATTACTCCAAATCTATTTGTCTGATCAAAAATTTCTTCTTTTTTTTTATCTCAAAGCTGATGGAATTTACTATTAGATCATATTTATCGCTCATGGGCAAGAAAAGTTAAACAATTCAAAAACATCAAATTTTTCAGGAGAGTTAAAAGAAGTTTTAGAAGTTATTATAATAATATCGCTCATGGGCAAGAAAACCGTTCCAAATCAAAATATGACACTGTCCTTAACTCCCCGTACAAGTTACCTTTGTGAAGGTCAAGACACAACTGAAATGTGTCACTGTTCCTGCTTCCACCGTTCGCCATCGTAAATTTAGATAAATTACACATAGCGCAATTTCGCGGCCACCCGCTTACCTTTATGTAACTTTTCCTGTTGCAAGGCTAACCAAAAACCATCATTATTCTGATATAAAATGTAAAATGAATTTTTTGAGTTGTCACTTTTTTAGCCCATGAGCGATATGTAGTTTATATTAAATCCCGTGGAATACCCACGCTAGCATGCTTAATGTGTATATTTTGGCAAAATATGTCAATTATGACATTATTCGTATGTCTTATGAGCTTATTTTTCCTTTTTGCATACCTTTAGTACAAAATTTTTATTGATAAATAAATAAAACTTCAATTAGATAAAATTATCAAAATTCTTTTCTTATGAGAGCTGGGCGAAGCCGCGAAGGGGAATGCTAGTTTTTACATAATCTGAAAGCCGTTCAAAAGCTATACCTCTACAATATCCCTTTTACCAATTTACGGTTCGTCCCTTTGAAAAATATGTCGAATTCCGCGGAGCCTCATAATTTAGAACAGCGTGAAAAGGGATATTAAAGGGCCTGTGGAACTAGGCTAGATTAGAGGGAAATTACAGCGAGGCCGGGGACCAAAGTGAAATATTATCCATCGGCCATTGTAGTGTTATTGGAGCCGCTTCCAAAGCAGGAATTAACGGCTTCGCTCCAGACAAAGAGGACAGCCTAGTCTCTTCTCACTTATCAGATTAGACAATAACTTCCTCAGCGAGTCTTAATTATACCATTTGGGAGTCATTGTCTTCTGGTTTAGCTGAGGTATTATTCTTGTACGGTGTAAAAATTGTTGCTGGCCCAAAAAGGTATAATTGTATTCATGAAATATGAAACTTCTCCATGATTCTAGCCTTAACTAGATGTCCGCAAACTGACATAACTAACTAAAATTATATGCTTAGTCCTCTATACAAGATTGTTTCCTCTTTATTTTGGAGTATTTGCAGATTGCCCGTTACCTTGAATAATTTTTGGCGCCCAAACCTTGACCCTCCAAAGTTATTTCACTGTTACTTTAAATAATTCTAATTATATTTACAATACAGAATCCACATCGAATAAAAAAGCTATTTTATTAAATAACTTTTATTTTTATTTTTATTAATACATTGACTTCTGTTTGTGTAGATCTATAGGGACTTACTTTCAAAGAAATAAATTAACGGAAAACGCCCAGATCTTCACCGAAATATTACTTAGTTAACATAATAGTTAGTTAAATAATTAGTTGTTTAAAGATTATCTAAAAGCATGATTGGACTTCAATTTTTTAACTTTAATATATGAGTTGGTAATCCAGACGGACAGAGATTATTAAAAAAACTTGCGGATAATGGACTGCATTATCAGTGCTTGCAACTAAAGGCCCTTGGATCATATTTTGACACACAATAAAAAACAAAGGATTGACATTTTGATTTGATAATTATTTTTACTCAGCAGAAACGGGTTCACCTGTGGTGTAGTGGTTAGGATAGCTACCTACTAAACCCAAGATCGCGGGTTCGCAGCCTGGCAGATGACCTTAGGATTTTTTTAAGGGAGTAAAAAATTCTTAGCTATGCCGTCCTTCGGAAGGGACGTAAAATGGGGGTCCCGAGCCTGTGCGATGTCAGGTACTCGTTAAAGATCCCTATCCTAATTATACCTGGATAGGCAAAATTTAGGACTCCCACCGTAGCATCGCCCGATTAGCCATAGCAGCATAAAGTGACGTTTAACGAAATAAACAATAAACTCAGCAGAAATAATAACAATTTGCATTTGGCGGAAATATTTTCATCGATTTCATCTGGTTGGATTTTACTTTCTAACCTTAAAAGACAGTGGACAAACCTCGTTTCTTTCATTTGATACTGTATATTTAAATTATTATTTAGAAAACTTTACTGTTGTAAGCCCTCCTAGATCTAAGAAAATTATTTATTGAACATTTTTAGATGAGTACAATGGTTCTACTAAAATTTTTGCTGAATAGCTCTGGCCACATATCGTTCGATTTTTAAACTTTACTTGGATCCATACGTCACACCACATATGTATAGCTTTTTTTAATATAACAATATAGTTGATTTAAGCAAATTGTATTATCAATATCTATCTTTATTTTATTTAGCACCGTACCTTTGTAACCTCTCTTGAATGGCGCTCGCCACCTATCGGTCAATTTGCAAACTTCACTGCTCACCATCAAGAATAATCTCTTATGCTAACTGATGAATCACCTATACAATTAGCATAGTACCTAATTTATGGTTTTATAAGAAACAATGTTTCTAATGGAAATGCCAAGCAATTTTATGATCCAAGTCGTACCAGGTTCTCAAGGTCAGGCGAATGACTGCAGAGGAAATAATCTAAAAGCGTTTACATTAGTTAGAGTGAATAGGTTAAACTTTCTAATTACAGAATCAACAAATGGAACTGTTCCCAGAGACAAGCAACTGATTTTCAACAGTTCACTCATTTGTGTTAATGATTCCATTGTCAACTCTCAACTCCCTTTCAATCAACAATGCCAAACAAATCCTTTATAAAACGTCCGGAATTAAATTGAATGGATGATCAGTAATTGAAACGATTAATTGTTTATATAATTTATTTTTAAACTTGATAAACGAGTACAGATGTATATATGAGGTTCATTTTAGAAAGTTTTTCACAGTTGGTCGATAAAGATAAAGGTCTGACTGAATTAAAAAGAGACCTAATATTTTTCAATGTGAGTCAACTACCTTTGGTAGAAAACCTTTCACGTAAATCTAGTAGAAAAATTGTTAAGAAAGAAGAGGAAAAAATCTTATAATTAGACTTAACTGGTTTTGGAATTCTACGCCTCATATTATGTCCGCCATAAAACAGTAGTTGTCTTACGTTGCCATAAGTTACATTTCGTGCTTTTTAAATTTTCAACTAAATCAGAAATTTTCCTCTACTTATTCCAGATTATTTTTTAGCAATTCCATTTTTTCTTTAATCGTTTGATCTTTTCCGTGTTGGAAAATCCAGGCGCACGTCAACATAGCCGCATCTCAGTTTCCATATACTTCTTTCTTAGAACTATCTAGGTCTCTGATACTTAATAGATAAAACTCAAAATATATTTTTTTTATTTTTAGCTATATAACTGTATACAATATACTACAAAATACATCAAGTAAATGTGATTATATAGCAAAAAATGACACGTCAATTGCTTGTAAAGAAACTACCCATTGGTAGCGCTTATAAAGTTCTATAAAATAAAAGTTCTATATTAGTAGGTCTCGAGGCCACCTTTTTTTCAGGCGTCTCGGAAGGTTATCTGATGTAGGATGCAAAGCAATTTGTGATACTAATGGATTTGAATGTTTATGAAGTTTTCTATGAAAAGTATCTGGTTTGGGCTAAATCAAGAACATTAAGATATTTTTGAATAAGTTTGTTTGTGATTAAGTAAGGAGAATTAAGAATTTTTCGAAGGATTATGTATTTTGGATACGAGATGAATTGGATGGTTTAGTGGAGCCCCAAAACTGCGTATGCCCAAATAGTGCAAATGACTATCATGTAACATTAATTAATCAAATATTTTATTATATATTTTTATAATATAACATATTTATATATATATATATATATATATATATATATATATATATATATATATATATATATATATTATATATGTAAAATGTATAAATTTGTAAATATAATAAATATAAAAAATTTGTTATATAATAACAATACCTAAATAGTGTATTATTGTTCAGTGGTTTATCTATTTTCATTATATTTTTCATTTTGGAGTTCTTTCCGAGTTTTCTCCCTTACATGGTATAGTTTATATAGTATTTTGGCCACGTCATTATATTTTTAATTCAGTAAATTAACTTGTAATGTTTTCTACAGAGTAAATTTCAATAAATAAATTTTAAAAAAGTTATATGTATGATACGACACTACATTGCTTTTGTGATCTATCTTAATAAAAAATACCCACAATATCTACTTATTTTTGTTGACAAGATATGGTATGTATTAATTAAAAAAAAAAAAAATAACGTTTTAGTCTATGCGTGTGAATGTTAAAATAAAAGGAACAAAATTATAGTTTTAGAGTAAAATAATTTTTTCCATAAATTTTAAAATTATTTTTTACCCTGGGCTCAACTACACCTTCTAATTCTTCCTTCGAGAAATCCTCAATGCTTCTTTGTTAAAAATAAATTTATCCATAAAGATCTTAATGTTGCTGATTTAGCCCGAACCAAATATCTATCCTTTCATACTTAACCCCTTAACCAAACAAATCCATTAGTCTCTCAACTTGCTTCCCATTCTATTCCCGATAACTCTCCGAGGCATCTGAAAAAAAGATGGCCTAGAGACCTTCTGGTGCAGAATTTGTATTAAAGTGCTACTGATGAGTAGTTCTTTTCAAGTTTTGACATCTTATTGTAATCAAAATTAACCAATTTACTAGATGTATATATTTTGTACTGTTATAAATTTCAATAAATAGAAGAGAGAAAAAATTACACTACAATTCACACCAGAATCTTTAACGCTTGATATAATTAACAATAAAAATTAATAAAATCGATTATAATTAATTAACAATTAATAATTTAATAAAAAAACAGTAATAATAAAAGATATGAAGCGTAGAATTCCAAAACCAGCTGTCCATTTTTTTTAAATTTTTTATAGCTGGCCAAAAAAAGGTAAAGGTCTGACTGCATTAGGAAGAGATTTTTTATTTTTTTTGAACGGCCGTTTTATATCTGATTTAACTACTTCTGGGAGAAAACCTTTCACCTAAAGATAATCTAGTAGAAAAACTATTCAGTAAAAAAAAAAAAAAAAAAAAAAAAAAAAAAAAAAAAAAAAAAAACTGGAAAATTTGTGTGCTGGAAAGTAATCAAAGAATTTAATATGGTTTGTTTCATCCAGTGACTGTTGGTAGGTCGTCTTGTGTGGTGTTATTTTTATATGTTAATTTCTGGAAACTGTTTCAGCATTCATTCTACCCACAATTGCTGTCTGCACCCTTTTGTGTACCTCACAAAGAACAACGAAGACAGGAGTGAAACTTTTGGGTTCTGTTTCTATTTGTTTTACTGCCCAAGGCCAATTTTATTTGTTTGTGGGGGGCACCCTCGAGGAAACTAGAACTGCCCCTCCCCCCGGCCGTGGTATTTATGGCTTCCCTTATCTTGTAGCTGTCGCCACTTCGGCAAAGTCCAATATAAATTCGGTCTGTTTGAAACATTTCCGAGAAGTTTCCTCGTGTTCTTTATCATCCCGTTGACGTCATGAAAGCAAGGATGTGTTGTTTCACATTTTCGACAAACATCACCTAAGTTTCATTCTTTTATTTACTGTTGTAATTAGTTTTTTAAGTGATATTTCTTTTTTTTTTACTATTATCATGCACTCCGGTAAATTGTAATTCTTACAATTAATGAGTGCATATAGATGGCATGCACCTCCTCCAGCTGTGATTTTGTTTTTCTTACAGTCTAGGGGGTCCGTCATTCAGCTCCTTTTTTTAACATTCTTTAGTTTTTTCTTAGCTTCCATGTCGTGTGAGACAGTTTCGGGATGTTCTTGTTGTTTTTTTGTGGGTTCGTTTGTTTCAAAAATGTGTGAAGTTCATCTACAAATAGATTTCATTAAGTATAAGTGTTCATTTTGTGTTTAATTTGTAGAGACGGATGGTATAAAACAAGGCAATATATAAATCTTATAGCATAGAATCGGGACCTCGAGTCATTCCCCTATCAAAGGGCAGACCAAGGTAGTGTATGCCTGTTTCTGGAATCCTGGTGTCGAGGAAAACTGTATGGCGCGTTTAATGTGATGACTCTGCAACTTTACTTGTTAACCATTTAAGGCCGAGTGGCGAAAATATTCGACCTCTACTAGGGTGGGCTCGGCTTATCCGTTCTTGGTTGTTTTCTAAGGACAAAACCCGTTTATGCCGACTAGTACTGAAAATGTTAAAATTCCATGACGTTAATCTTTAAAAAAACTGTACATGAATAGTCCTTTTCATGTCCCTCAGTATCACCTCCTTCTTTTTAGCCTAGGAGATCCCTTTCCCAGCTTCTTTTCAACCTTTATTGGGTATCCTCTAGTATGTTGTCTAGTGGCCTGTTATGAGTGTGTTGGAATGCCCTAGTAATTTGGTTTTGAAAACATTCGCAATGCGTCATTTTATTAAAAGTTGCCATGCGAAGGTAAGTTTGTATTATTTTGGTTACGTACCACGGTGCTTTTCTGACCATCCTAAATGTTTTCACCTTTAAATTTTGTATTTTGTAAATATTTGAAAGGTGTTAGTCTAGAAGGGGAAGGTCCAAAAAAATCGAAACTCTTTACTCCTCCCAACAAGATGGTCTTAGAAGGTAAGTCCAATGGGTTTCAGATGTTACTTCGTGTTTAAGTTGTAAAGTTAGATTTTATGAAAGAAGGCCATATCGAAGAAAAAAAACTATCTTCAGCCTCCCGTAGAATGGGTTAACAACGAATTAATATCCTTCCACCGCCTTAAAACAGTTAAATAGTCGAATATTTTTTAAAAAGTGTCCTTTTAATGTCCGCCATCTTAAAACCGTTAAATATTTTAAAACAATATCCTGGAGGACAACAATGGCAGAAGTTATCCTTCGGATCTCTCCATCCACAATTAGAATTAGCTTTTTCGTCCTTAAGGATTGCTGTTTTAGCGGTTTTTTAAGTTATCCGAAGGATAACTTCCTCCTTTGTTGTCCTCCAGGATACTGTTTTAAAATATTTAACGGTTTTAAGATGGCGGACCTTTGAGGGTTTTCCTTTTTTTCTTGATTTGTGGAACCCATGTTTCTCTCCAGTCAAAAGGGAGAAAAAAAAAATAGTTTGTGGTCAATACTGTCAAGGAAAACAGGACACGTTTCATCATGATGACTCTGCAACTTCACTTGTTAAAATTACGTATCATAAATCTCTGGACTAATTTCATTAATCACTAAAGTTCTACAATAGAAGGTCTCTTGGCTGTCTTCTTTTCAGACGTCTCGGAGAATTATCGGGAATAGAGTTTGATACAAGTTAGTAGACAAGTGAATTCGAGTGGGATATTTGTATTTTAGGGTATATTTGAGTTTGCTATGAAAGGATATTTGCCTGGTTTGGTCCAGATCAGCAACATATAGATCCTGATATAAAGAGGAGCATTGTGGATTTTGGATTGTAAGGATTGGATACGAGAACAGAATTTAATGGTTTAATGAAGCCCTAAAGATAAAATACGTATTTCTTATAATTATTGTCATGTAAAAATTTTTTTGTAATTTATGAGAAACGACGTGAAGTTTCTTAAAATTAATAATTAAAATTTCTGCATTACAAGGTCTCTTGGCCATCTTATTTTCAAGTTAAGAGACTAGTGGGTTCGAGTGGTTATAGAGTTTCCTATGAATATACAGGTATTTGGATTGGATCAAATCAGCAACATATGGAACATTAAGATATTTATGGATAAGTTTTTTTTTGTGACATAATATGGAGCATTGCGGTTATCACGAAAGATTCTGGATTAAAAGGATTGGATACTGGATATTGGATATTGGATAGAAGAATTGGAAGGGTTAGTGGAGCCCCAAAGCTCAACTCCGTATGTCCAAATAGGTCTAATTACATCATGTAAATAAGTCTTTTGTTGTTTATTGGGAGTTTTGAATATTTGTCTATTAATTGTTGGAGTAGTTGGAAACGACGCACAGTGGGGCAAGTAGCCCAATTATTGGCATAAACTAAATATTCTTACTTGCATCTTAAATAATCATCAAAATTGGTTCTTAATATATCATACATATATCATCATATATATCATACATTGGAACATTGAAAAACCTAAATCACTCACTTTATTTGTGTACAGCACGGAAAAACTTAAAAAACAGTATATAAAAAAAATTCACACTTCTCAATAAAATAAGTAACACATTTTCTATCTACAATATTTCCTCATCATCTTCGCTGTAAATGAATGCGCTGTTTTACACGAATTATTGAATCAGTTTGTAGTGAAAATTATTTTTTTGTATTTAGTTTTACTGTCACTATTTGCAAGTTACCGAAATAAAATGATTTTTTCGTATATGCACTAACAAAGGAGAAATATTTTTTCTGAGGCTGAGGCAGATTGGGGCAAGATTTTTCAATGAATCTATAATATTTAGATAATGTACTAGAAGATGGTGGAAAAAAATATGCTTGGACGGGTTTGGAAGGTGGTTTAGTAATCGCTACAGATAAACTAAAACCAATAATCTTATTTTATTATATTATTAGGACAAATATAATACTATATTTCAAAATTATATACCTGAAGATGATGATTCCATGTCATAAAAATATACAAGTATTAAAACTCTATTTAAAAAAAAAAAAATCAACAAACAACTTTGTCCACTTTCACCGATTATCAGTACAACCCACGACCGTTATCAGCTTGAGGAATTGCATTGTTTTGTTCTGCAGAGCCTTAACTAACATATCATTAAGTCATCACGTTGAGAGGAAAATTTTAGTTTTTGGACATTCTGCCACGTTTTGCTTTAGTTTGCCCCACTGTTCGACGTGCAGTTTCTTGTCGTTTAAGTCTCGTATGTGGTATAAATTACTAAAAATTACATTTACTCCTCGACAAGAACGATTAAACTGATTCGATTCACAATGGAATGAAACGAACCTATACATCTATAGTCCGAACACAGCATTCTTAAATTATTATTGATTAAGTATTATTGTTTGTAATATGAAGTATGAAAGTTTATAATTTGCTCCCGTTCAATAAGCTATGGAAAACTGCTATGGTTACTGGAGCCAAAACGTGTTCGGGGGATTCCCATTTATCATTTAAGAGAAATGAGGTAGGAGGTCGTGATGGGGGGAGGGGGAGAGATATCTGCTGAATAATGGTCCGCCTCAGTCTACTCCTCCCGTTGCCTCTCCTCCTTCGGCTTTGATCCGGTTCTTCCGGGATGTTCTATCTTGCACATATTTGGTACCATTTTACAGCTCCATGAGGGACCAACTGAAATTGGTTTAAGTATGCCATATTTCTTCCCAGGTTTTTATGTAACCCACATTGATTATTTACTATATCTATAGAAATTAATTACGTTTTTATGTCTTGCGAAGGTTATTAGTAATGACAGCTCGTGCTATACGCTGTTAGCTGCAGATCATTATATTTTATATACTGACAGGCAATATATTCCATACGATCCAACTGTTCAGTTGTATCAAATACCGATATTTTATCTATCTATAGTAGAAGGCCCTAATTTTGTGTTTTTCGATTATATCTCGAAAACGGTGAATCATATAAAAATATGCTACAGATCTAACTTAAAGCTAATTTAATTTCCTATAAAATAGATTCGGTACATGTGGGTCGAAATTCCAACGGTTTTCGAGATATACCTTGTTTAAAATTGTTAATTATAGAAATTAAAAAAAATGTTTACCTTACATTTTGTTAAATATTTGCTTCAAATACCAGAAACGTATATATGAAATTAAAGTAAATGTAATGCTCTACAATTTTACAATTAACTGAGAAACCTTGGTTTATTCTCGAAAATAACTGATTTTCAATAACGTATATCTCGAAAACGTTTGGAATTTCGACAAATTTATATAGAATTAATTTTATAGGAAATTAAATTAGCTTTATGTTAGATCCGTTGCATATTTTTCTAGAGTCAACCGTTTTCAAGATACAATCGAAAAACCGAAAAAATTTAACTTCTCCCTTCCCCTCACCATTATCTCACCACTCAGGGGCGACGACTTTTAGTATGTTTACCTTCTAACTACTCCTAACGAAGCTATGAAGTCAAAAATTATGCAAAAAAACTTTAAACTTAAATTACTCACCATTGCGTTCTGTTACATAACCCCTACATCCACCAAGCCTTTCAATTGCTACACTAATTAATTAATTTACTGCTGTAGAATAACAGAATAAATTCCTGTAATTGAAATTAAGGCTAGACAAACGTTCAAAACTCTAAAAAGTCATTCACATGACAATTATCAGACCTATTTGGACGTACGGAGTTGAGCTCTAGGCTCAACCAAACCTTCTAATTCTTCTCGTACCCAATCCTTACAACCCAAAATCCTTCGAAAAATCCTCAATGCTCCCTATATCGCATATTTCATGCACTCTACACCTCTCATTTTAGCACTCACTGACTGAACTACTTTACATAAATTTTTCATCTAAATAAATTGTCTTTAAAAAGGAATGTGACATAACCCCTTCATCCTCCAAACCCTTTAATTATTTATTAGGTTTCCGTAGACAATAGAAGCCTCCTCAATTTTCAAACCTATTCGACCGGAACGACTGTCGAACCACAGAGGCAATATGCAGAAGAGACATTGGAGCTCAATGGCTGGATTCAAATCGCAGAAAAGCGATCCCAGTTCCTATCAGAGGCCTCAATGAAAGAGGCTCTGTCCCCGGCGGGCCTTGTGTTCCCAATAAATGGGTGACGTGACCTTCATGGTTCAATGGGCCAATCCCCATCCGGGCTGTCACTTCCACGCAGCCTCTGGCCGCTATCATCCATCGCTGGTGATTATCTTCACCGTATCATCATATGTTACAGTTCTATATTGATGTAATAGTAATACCAAAATAGATAATAAATCCTTGTCAGCCGGGAAAAATCGTCAAAACTTTGCACTTTTTAGAAGGGCATTGTTGATCGTTCTCCAAAATTCTTTAACCAAAGTAGAACCACACTAATCCGACTTCCGCTAGTCCGATTCTCCGAGTAATCCCTTGGAGTCTGTAAGTCGTCAGTCAGCTTTTGCACAAAAATCCAAGTTTTCGAACGGTTTCGATTTTTCGAACTGTTTTACATATTTCCGAAATGTATGCTGCAAGGTTCCAACGAAAAGCTTTTAATATTAACAATTAGATTTTATACACATCCTCTCAAAGACTGATGAAATAGTGTTTTTTTGTTACGGATTTTTCTCTGTGCGTCCGTAGCAACGACGTTCAGGGCATACTTCATCATGAAGAATTTAAAAGATGAGTTAGTTGGCTATAAACGAAACAAAGTTGACCACTCAAAGTTATAAACCACACAAATTTTTTTTTTGTCACATATAAAAACCTGTATTATTTTTGCACCAACCGAATGATATAACAAATCTCGCCTTGACAAATAAATATTTTAATGGATTGTTATCCAATCCAGTCCATAATGTTCTGGATCGAATACCATCAGGATGGCACCGGAGGTAAAATATCTATATTCCATATCTACAATTCGTTCAGTTCTAAATATTGCTAAAGCTATATATTTTTTTATTAATTGCTATTTTAAATATTCCTATCGTTTTTATAATATTACAATGATTTTTTTTTTGTTATAATTAATTTATTTCACAACTTAAATAGGAACAAATTATTTAAAGTTAAAAATTTTAAATTAGTATATAATGAATAACAGTAGGCAGTGATGATGCAACCAATACCAGTCTTGCCAACTATCATCTTCCCCTAACATTAAAAAAATTTCCCTTATTTATACCAAATAACTAAGTTTTTTTTTTTTGTTTTTTTTTTAAATTAATATAGTTGTATTTTTATAATATAGAGAAAATGATATATCGTTGATAATATCATTGATCCAAAGTTTATTTATTAATTCTGTTTATATCTTTAATACTATCTGTGTGATATTTGTTCATAGCTTGTTTGGTTTTAATGTTACAATAAAAGGGAATGCGGTACAACAGCAAACATTCCTCTACCTCGACTCGGAAATTTCGTGTTTTGTTTAAACGCTCTAGGTAAACAAGCCAGGACTCACATCTTGCAGTCGTCGGTTTTATTTGAGCAACGTCCTTTTTTGTTTTGTTAACGAAATCCCGGTTTCATTGTTTTTTCCTTTTTAATATGTTAAGTTTTCTAGATTTTTTGTTAACACGAGGAGTTATATAATGAAATTAACTAAAAGGTTTTGACATGGATATTTCTTTTGGCTCGGAGTCAATAGTTTTCTTGTACTTTGTAATACTTTTTTTCACACTCAAAAATTTGTAACGTTTTTATCACACTCGAAAATGTAACATTTTGATACGGTCTAGCTCTATGTTGCTCGAATCGAATATTTTCTTATTTTGAATTTTTTTTTTTTTTTTTAACATAATTTTATTCAAAACTGTACACATTTGACAAACGGTGAATGTGAAGTTACATTAAAACAACAGGCATGGTCAGGCATGGGGGAGTCAGCACCCAGTGGTACAATCTCCAGGCGTGATACTAAATTATTAGGGATTAGGCTAGGAGATCCGTTTGTTTAAGTGTCCACGTAGTTTTTCATGAAAATGTCGATAAATTTTATGAGTGTGGGTCTTAACTGTCGGAATACGTAAGGCTGTATGTAGCGTAACACATAAGAAGTAACATTTGACACATAAGAAGGGGAGTCTGCCATCAGTCTTAGGAATTTGGATTGAAATGTTTGTATTTTTTTAATACATTTGTGCATACGTTCAGATGCATTTTAACAAGGAACTGTAAATATTAAGTTTCTGTTTTAAAGGTAGTTTTGGAAGTATTTGAAGTATGGAGTATAGAGGTCGTTGTCTTAGCTGTAATGGCTTTTTTTATTTTTGTCTTGACATGTGGGCCTCATGTCAGTGTGTTTTATCAAGCGTAAGTATTTAAGTATGTAACTTTCTCAGTTTGATGTAAAGGTTGGTTGTCAATGTAAACAGGCGGGCAGGTCTTGCGTCTGTTTATTTCGAATTATAATTAATAATTTTTAATTTAATTTAAATATCAATTTAAGTAACTTTGTTATTTAAATTCTATTATGTAAATTTGGAAAGTTAGTAGATTTTAGATTGGATAGGCCTATCCATGATCTATTGATTTTCAAAAATATTAGAAATTGAAATACAATTAAAAAAAAAATTCTGATGATATATGAGTAATGGCGAAGTAGTAAAAAGGGTTTTACTGTTGCCATCTCAATCCGCAATACCGATCGCGTCGACACAATGCGGGCGATCTCTTTAAACGAATGGGCGGTTTGTGGTTTGGATTGTTATCTTCAACCTGATATTTTTAGGTAATAGAAACGTGATTACATAGACCATTATTGTCTGGAATAAAATGAATATGTTGATTTATATATAAATTTAAAAAATTTAAAAATAATATAATAATTACAACAGCTTTATATTATTTTTTGTATTACAGTATAACCTTGCTAAATCCCGCTAGCCCAACTTTCTGGGTAATCCAACCTTCCTGCGGAGCCCGGTGGTACAATATTTTTTCGGTGTCCTTAATATTCTAGTACAATTGTTCATTTTTTATTGCAATGGGTATTTTGATTTATATATTGTTTGTGTGCTAAAATCCAAGCATTGAAGCACCGCTGCCCACTGATTGGTTGCATCAAAGCATTCAAACTTTTCTACGTTTCATCACAATATCTGCTGCGTCGTTTTTTCTAGAGGAAACCTTATTCAAAATTAATCTATACAGAATTAAATATTTCTGTAGTTCGAGCAGAAAATAAACTCTGTATATCTAACGGGGACCATAGAAGCTTTCAAATTTTCGGAATTCTCTTAAAAAAATGTTTTTTTGGTTTCGCTTTATACGTCCGTAATAACGACGTTTTGAGCATACTTCATTACGAACGATTTTAAATATTAGTTAGTTTGCTAGCCTAGCAAATCGTCTTGTTACTACGGCTAATGCTACGATACATAAATCACTAGCTTAAACAAATCTATGCAAACATATTTATTGGTGTATATAAAGTACGTTTCTATTACCTATTTTTAAAAATATAAAAATAATATTCTAGACTTTTGACTATGAAAAACCTACCCTTAGGTTAGGTTCATTAGGGGTCGATTTGGTAAGTTGCTTTATCTTATTTCATAGTAATCACTCCGACCTATCGAAACTATGGGAAGTATTAGACAAATCACTTTTTTATATATATTTATTTTTATTTTTTATTTTTTGGTTTGTCTCGTAGTTTAAACATTGTTTTATTTCTGAAATAGTGTCTTTCACTAACCATATGCAAGATGTTCCTTTACTTCCAAAAAAAAAAAAAAAAAATTAAATTAAGTCCCCAAAACAAAATTATATTGTATAAAACAGTTATTCGATCCCAAATTACATATGCCTCACCTGTGTGAAGAACATGTACAACCAACTACCGTAAACTCGAAAGGAATCAAAACATTTCTTATGAGAATCATCAATGATCACCCTCGGTACACAAAAATATTATCAATGCTGCATCCCAATCTTATCGTATCCAACTTCACGTCTACGATCAAACCAAAACATACTTTGGAAAAACATCACTTAAAAGATATACGCACAAAATAACGAAACATGTACTCCTAACTTTTTTTTTTTTTTTTTTTTTTTTTTTTTTTTTTTTTTTTTTTTTTTTTTTTTTTTTTTTTTATTATAACAATGTATTGCTACTAAACTCAAGATCGCGGGTTCGCAGCCCGGCAGATGGCCTTAGGATTTTTTAAAGGGAGTAAAAAATCCTTAGCTATGCCGTCCTTCGGAAGGGACGTAAAATGGGGGTCCCGAGCCTGTGCGATGTCAGGTACTCGTTAAAGATCCCTATCCTAATTATACCTGGATAGGCAAATTTAGGACTCCCACCGTAGCATCGTCCGATTAGCCATAGCAGCATAAAAGTGACGTTAAACGAAACAAACAAACAAACAAACAATGTATTGAAATTTACAGCTGTACAAAATATATACATGAAGTAAGTGTGCTGTTAACTATTACAATGACTTGACAAAACTTGGAAAGAACTACTCATCAGTAGCACTTTAATAAAAATTCTTCACTAGAAGGTCTCTGGGCCATCTTCTTTTCAGACGCCTTGGAGGACTATTGGAAATGGTGTGGGAAGCAAGTTGAGAAATTAGGGGATTTGAGTGGCTATGGAGCTTACTATGAAAGGATAGATATCTGGCTTGGGCTAAATCAGAAAAATATGGAACATGAAGTTTTTTGTGGATAAGTTTATCGGTGACAAAGTAAGGAGCATTGAAGATTTTGGATTGTAAGGATTGGATACGAGATGAATTGGATAAATTCATTATTCATACAATAACATGTTTATTATTATCTCAAAAGTATATTGAGATGTATTTTGTTCACAATAAATTAATTATTTAATAATATTTACATCTGCATACAATATACGCAACAAGTAAATTTAAGGAAGTGGTTACAATGACATGTCAATAACATGAAAAGAACTACTCACTAACAGCACTTTAACAAAATTCCAAGGCCAAGGTCTCAAGTTGGGAGCAACATATGGAATATTAAGATCTTTATGGATAAGTTTATTGGTGACAAATCAAGGGGTATTTAGGATTTTTCGAAGGATTTTGGACTGTAAGGATTGGATACTAGATGAATTGGATGGTTTAGTGGAGCCCCAAAGCTCAACTCCGTACGTCCAGATAGGTCTAATCACAATCATGTATATGAGTCTTTTGTAATGAATTGGGAGCTTTGAACGTTTGTCTAGTAAATGTTGAAGTAGTCTGTAACGACGGGCAGTTTCTTGTCTTTTTAGTCTTGTGTGTGGATACTAACCTAATCCAATGTATACGTCTCTAGTCAGCTAGATTTTAATATTTGTTATTACACGTACACTTTTGTGATTTTCATTCTATTCACATTTGTTATATGATATGATGTAGGATATATACCTACGATCTATTGTAATTGATCTTACTTACTTATTTTTATATTATTATTATTTATATTTTTTGTTTTGTGGGTTTTAAAACTATAGATTGTAAAGCCTATTTACTATAAAACAAAATCACATTAATCATGTAGAGGATGTATCCCGGAACCTGAATACTTAATATGAATTGTAAATTGTTTAAAAAAAAAAAAAAAAAAGATATAAATAAAGTATTATCATATTATTATATCTTACACAATTTACAATATTTCATTATTTAAATTTTTTTTTGTATTTAATATTTACCATTTAAATTTCTCTATTTTATTAATTTGAAGTAGATATTTAATTACAGTTACTCGTTATTCTTCAAGTTTAAATTAAAAATTCAGTCTTCAAATTGTATAACATTTTATTTTACGGTACTGAAAATATGGCTACTTAATCGAAATCAGTGCACTCAAATGTTACCAGAACATTTCAGAAGAGCTCTTGTACTAATTCCAGAACGAAGAGTTGAGACCAGGTTGCCTATTGGGCCAATGGCAACATTACCTTCTTACCGGAGGGACTTAAGGTACTTAGGTAATAGAGCTAACTGCTCTCTGATTGGCTGGACCACTTACTCCAGCACTGCTTTCTCCAGAAGAGCCAATGAACTTGATTACACGGCCGGCTTATCGTCCCATAGTTTGTCCGATAATTGGAAGTGGAGTAATCTTACCAATGGCTTTTTAGGGATTTCTCTTAACGAAGTCGGGGGACATAATAATAGAAGGGATTTAATACCAAAAAAATTACACAGTATATGGGTGATTCTATTTCGACATTGTGATTCCATTATAAAAAAGTTATGTAAAAAAAAGGTTCTCTTTATAAATATCTTTATAATTGTCTAATAATGGTATTAGCGAAAAATCCCTTCATAGAATGTAGTCTACATGCACATTTATGATCGTGATGGAAATTATGAAAGAAAGCAAAACTGAATATTGCAATCTATTTCCCTACCTTTAGTTGTAAGGGAATTAGAATTTTGAGTTTGATTTAAGATTAACACCACATGCATTTCCTAATAAAAAAACAAATGGAGCTCTGAACTATATAGGAAACATGTACTTCAGTACAAAGAAAACAAGAATCTAACATACCTTCTTTGAAAAATCACTATGTTAGGGGAACAGAATGGCGAATAGAATTAGAATTCTTGAACAGACACAAATTCGGGAAAACTAACAAAATAAATTTGTTTTAAGTTAGGTTGCCCTCATTTTGGCGGGTAGCTCCTACTGTGTTGCCGGCTTGAAAATAATGAATGAATCTTGGTTATGCTTACGGACTTTTTAAAAAAATATGTGGAAAATAGGTTGAGCCTATAGGACACAAACATTAGAAATCATTCTTCTTATTGTAAACCATTAGCATCAGTTTCAATTATAAAATTCAATATATTGCAACTTATCTGAGTTACTTGAAGAAAAAAAAATTAAGTTAAAAACTGCATAAATGCAGAACTTTAAAATTACCAACTCATGTTATGGGAGACATGAGGGAAATAAATTCGACGTTTTCAATTCTAATTTAACCATCAAAATAAAACAATAACTATGGGAAAACTACTTTACGTTTAAGACATAAGTAAGTTGCGGCTACTTGTTACAGTTGGGTTACAAGAAATTTCATGCAGAAACCACAATCGCTTCGGGACAGCAATTCGTATAATATTAATAAATATTAAAAATATATTGATTTTAATTTATTTTATATATATATATATATATATTATTTAATTGAAATGAAATAAATAAAAAATGTTTTTAATACAATATGCCCCTCCCCCATATAAGTTATTGAATCAGTGCAGCGGAACAACGGGTGAAAACCAAAGGGTTGGAGCCGGAATGTGCAACGTTTTACAAAACACAATTAGTATTTCCCCTCTTCATATTTTCCTCTGTCCTCTCTTCCACTCGCTTTACCGCTCAATGTTTTTATAATGTCCTTCCATTATTAATGCAATTTCCTTCTCTTCGTATATCTCCGGGTACGGCGGTAGTTTCCACAGTTTATGGAGTCCGTGTCTTTTGTAGGACCTTCCCTCATGTTTCAAGATTTCCTAATGCATTGCTGATATTTTATAAATTTTATTGCAAAACATAAAAGTTATGTGAAAGTGCGGAATGAGGCATTCTATATTAATATATATATATATATATATATATATATGTGTGTATAAAATTTCGACCAGCTTTCCTCTTTTAACTATCGAGATAACACATTTATTAAATTATATACATACTAGTACCCCACTTGCAGATTCGCCGGCTATTATAATTAAAGCTTTTATTAACTTCACCTGTATGTAACGATATCTTTTATCGTAATTTTCACCAATTTCCAGAAATCTGATTAACTAGTGAGCTTTACAGCCGTCTGCACGTGTAGCAACAGGTTTCTATAAACAGAAAATGAAGCAGCTGCTGCATGTACAGACGTATATAAATCTATAAACGAGGTGCCAGGAGCATTGCCGATGTCACCCGAATTCTAACCGAAGCAATAATCGGCTTACTAGTGAGCCGACTAATTGACAAATAAAATTGGTTTAATTTTTTTTTATGTCCATTACTTCGAACGAGCTGAAGTTTAATTTTTTTTTTAATTTAATCATATATTTATTATATAAATTCCCCAACGGTTTAGAGGCAAATGCAAATTTCATCCAATGATGTGCTAATAATAAAGTTTTATTAGTTTCACACCTCAAACGTTAAATAAATTATGTACTTATTAAATTCTAATGATTTAAATACTGTTTATAACATTTTCAATTCAAATGAAACGATTAAGGAAATACTAAAACTTCGGAGCTGTATAAATATCAGTGAAACATTTGATCAACACACGTGTATTCTGTATCACACTTGGTTACCGGGAAAACGTCATTCAATATGTACAAGAACAGGATAGTCCGGGTTAATTTCCTAATAACGATTTTCTAGGAACATAGGGAAAACATATCTTCTATAATTTTCTTGGAATCTATTAATGAAACATCTCTAATCAATAAAGGTATTACTTAACAAAATAACAAAAATTGTTTAAAGATTTTATTACATTTAAATTTATATATTGTTTTATTAAATTCTTGGTTTATTTATGCTAACAAAATTCTTTTGTTGATTCAAATTAGGGAAAAATTTATTTTCAAAATTAGTTCCTGTTATCCTATCGATGCCGGAGTGCCACAAGGTAGTGTCCTATGTTTTGTTCTCTATAATCTATTTACTGCCGATATACCAACCAACCATGATACTTTTTTAGCCACATTTGCAGATAGTCCAGTAAAATAAGGATTTGCCAAAGAAAAAGCTGCCGAACTTTTATTCTCAATGCATCCTAATGTTTCTTGGGATGCTGAATTCGAATCTGAAGTTTGCTGCCACGGCAGACGTCAGCTTCATACCCAAAATCGCAAAAAAAACGCCCAAAATACTGGTTATTATATTGAGTCCAATATTAAATAAGACCAGCTTTAAGATAAAATAAATAAATTTTGAATCGGACGAATAGTTTCGGAGTTAAAGTAAAAAAAGTGCAAACGTGCATTTTACAACATTACGAGTTTTTTAGCATGCTTTTAAGGGACTTCATATTTAATAGTAAATTTAATCAGATTTAAGATGAAAGAAAGTAATTTTGAATCGGACAGATAGTTTCGGAGTTATAGACAAAATGTACGACAAACATGCTTACACGGAGAAGTGGGACTGACCGCCAGTTGGTCAATTTCTACACTTTTTCCCAAGATCATAACTTCGCGGTAAATAGTCCGATTTCGGAGTATTTTTTTTTTTCATTTCGTTGGTAACAATTCCACCCACAATCAATATTTAAAGACTTTCTTCAACAGAAGCTTCATTCTTGTGATATAACTAAAAAACCGAAAATAACCTGTATTTTGGGCGGTTTTATGCGATTGTGAGTATGAAGGCGACGTCTGCCGTGGTCGCGAACTTCAGATTCGGATTCAGCACCTCGAAAAATATAAGGATCCGTTAAGAATAAAAGTTCGGTTGGAGCCTTATTTTACTGGACTAAGATGGTACTGCGATCCTATCATCCCATCCAGATCCCCAACTTGCTTCCCTCAACCTCAGAAGACATCTACAGATATAAGCTTGGTGCAACAAGTCGATAATAAAAATTAATGAAGCCAGATGCAGTCATATAAATTTTCCCTTCACCGGAATCCTGTCCTCCCATCCACTTCAATAATATTTATACGTTACCTTGGCTTTCATCTTGACTTAAGACTGACTTGGAACCCTTTACAGTAGGCTCAAAAGACAAGAACTAAACAGGCGATTCAGCCAACTTTACAGACTACTAGGCAGGAATTCTCATCTCTCAGTTGATAACAAACTCCTCATATACAAAACAATCTTAAAACCTATTTGGACCTACGGGCTTAAACTGTGGAGAATCGGGATCGAGATAAAATGTGTAAAATCGAGATCGAAATTTCCAAGACGAAATTTTCTGAGCCATCGTTGCACTGATACTTCCTTCAACGCAAACAACATTGACGTAGAGGGCGGTTTAGGCCTCACAAACTCGTAAAAATAAATTAAACGACAACACAAACTAAACTTTGGGGTAGAACGACATTAATAATCATTGTTTATAATCCATTGAATATGCTGTAGGATTATCTTTGTTAACTTTGCAAGCAATTGCCTAAATGAATATTCAAAATCTGCTTATTATTTTTGCACCAACGCAATGTTCAATTGAACTGAAAGAAAAAAATATTGTAATTAAAGATATCAATAGTTTGTGTGTGAAGAAACATCTATTGGGCTATATACTTATTTATAATCTATTGGGCTATATGCTTATTTATAATCTATTGGGCTATATGCTTATTTATAATCTATTGGGCTATATGCTTATTTTTATAAGCACTCGGAAATTCCAGTCGTACCAAATTATCTTAAACTTTAATAAGTTGGTACGACTGAAATTTTCTTATAATATAAGATGACTATTATAAATTATCACGGCCTTTAAACACTTCAAATTATCATTACAAAGGTGTTCCGTCTTTAATTACAACTTTGAGGTAGCTCCTCATAAACAATTATGAGGAACCAAAACTGTGGTAGAAGCTTCTTTAATTTATTTCCCTTTCTTCTTCTCTTTCTCGTTCCTGTTTCTTCTGATCCTGCTCTGTCGTCAACGGGCTCTTGGGACGTTGCGTAATTGTTTTTCTGTACCTGGTTGAATAACTAACTTCTTTCAATAGCCGTCAATCCTTTGTTATGCAGCGGGAAAACGTCTCAGACTTAGAGCGTTGTTATGTAAGGGCGCATTTTCATGAAATTTTCTTCGGGGTAATCAATATTTCAACCAATAAATAGCTCACGTGTATATCGCCGAATCATCATGGAGGCTTTAAAAATAGCGGGGAATATTTAGTATGAATCGTGTGAAGCTTTATTTTCACTTTAATTATATTTTGAATATCATACATAACCTAGGTATTGATACCATAAGATCTGATTTAATGAACTACTAGAAGAAAATATGTTGGCCAAAGGAGGTGATATCAAGGTAACTATAGCTTAGCGATGCAGTAATTGTTAGGTGCATTGTGTATATGGGTGATTCTCAGATTACGGGCAATTTTTTGTCCATTAAAATTTTTACTCAATTGATCAAACCCTTCTTTAGTTCTTGCCCACTGAATATGATGATGAGATGATGATGATGATGAGATGATGATGATGATGAGATGAATATGATCGAGAATTATATCACATCACGATTCTAATCAACTTCCAAAAACATTAAAATTTATACTTATATCCTAGTAAATAAGAGAAGCATATAATCTAAATGTTGTAATTTAAACTATGTGTATCTAACTGATATTAATAGTAGTGTGAGGATTTTAGACAAATAGGAAGGTTTCCCAAAAGGCTCAGAAATTTAAAAAATTAAGATTTATCATTTTTATTATTTACCGGACCTAAACGTCTTCATCTACACCAACTAACTAGGTTAGGGAAGAAAAGATTTCTTACAGGTTACCAACCTGTTCAATCAAGATGCCTGATTACAATTGCTTAGCGAGGCCAAAAAAAAATAAATATCGACCAACGTTGGAATATTTTAGAGTAGATTATACAAAAACTTGGGTGAAACTAGATCAAAAATGTAGAAAAATGCCGCAGATCTCACCTCTCTATTCCAATCAGTTGCAGGTATACGATAAATCAAAAACTTTTTGGAGGAAACCACGATTTTTACCATAAAAGCTGTAATATCTCCATTTTGTTTAAATATTTTTCAAACTAAAGCCACATTTTCGGATTTAGCATTAAATTTCCTATAAGAGCTGAGTACATGTAATCTTTTCACTTTATTTATTTATTTATTTATTTATTATTATTTTTTTATATCTATTTCTGACTTATAGTTGTAAAGGTTATTTGTTGAGATCTATTATGATTTTTCTAATATCAAATTTTGCTGTAAAGTTCAAGTACTCTAAAGTTTTTTTTAATTTCATTTTTCAAAGCACCCATTTCTGTAGTACTGTATGCATTCGCGTTCAATGTTGTAAAATAACTAATTTATTGTAAAATTATTTACATCTATCGACAGTATTGTATAGGATAACTTGATCTGATGAAGGCTTTGTTATAGAAATAAATCGAGAAGGTGTGGTCCCAGTTACTCAAGTCTTGTTAAAATATTTATAGGACGCTGTGGGTGCTACTTGTAAAGCTCCTGTCATAGATAACGAATTAAAATAATCTACAATAGCCCCTTTATCAATAGATCTGCGAATAATAGAGTCTGACGTCAAGCGGAAATGGAAAATTATTTATGTTAATTTCATGTTTCGCAACTTGCATATTATATACGGTAATATGCTTAGTGGATAATACATTGTGGGGGGGAGGGAGAGAAATATAAGTGAATTAGTATAATTTAATATTTAAAAGTATTCCACGGTGAATATGCAGCATCTAACCTAATTACGCCCACTGTTGCGTATATGCTTGATTAATTTATTTTATTTTTTATTTGTATATGTTCAATTTTATAAATATTTTATCACATCAGGTTATTATTTAAAATATGTAATTATTACAATTATTTTTTAAAAACGTTTCGTGGTTTTTTCGTAGGCATGTGAGTAGCAAGATTTAAAAGTTTATATCTGCCAAATTACTACAGTTTAATTGTGTGAGCAATGTAATGTTGAATTACACCCAGATTGCTTTAAAGCATATCAGAAATAAAAAATTAAAATTTTGATTTTCGCGGAAAATAGTATGACTATTGTAATTTTTTTTTATTTTTTTAAAGGATTTTATGATTCGAACAATTGCAATATAAGTTTTCATTAATCAGTATTAATGTAGCATTTATCTCTGATAATATTTAACGCTCACTGTTTGCTTAGAAGACATAGTAACTTCCCTAAATAAGGTGAAGATCAAGCTGTTCTTTAGGTCACAAGTTTGTAAAATTCAAGGTTACATGTACTCTGCTCTTATAGGAAATTTAATGCTAAATTCGAAAATGTGGTCAAAGTTTGAAAAATATTTAAACAAAATGGAGATATTACAGCTTTTATGGTAAAAATCGTGGTTTCCCCAAAACAGTCTTTGATTTATCGTATATCTGCAACGGATTGGAATAGGAAGGTGAAATCTGCGGCATTTTTTTACATTTTTGATCTAGTTTCACCCTAGTTTTTTGTATAATCTACTCTAAAATATTCCAACGTGGGTCGTTATTTATTTTTATTGTTTTGTGGCCTCGTTAAGCAATTGTAATCAAGCTTCCTTGATGGAATAGGTTTAGACGTTTAGGCCCGGTAAATTATAAAAATGTACTTTATAACAATACTTTCCTTTAGCAGTAAGTTATCCCTTAACTCTAAACTCTCAAGCTCTTAATTTTTTTAATTTCCAAGCCTTTTGGGAAACCTTCCTGTTATACACTATTAGTCTAAAATCTTCACACTACTATTAATATCAGTTAGATACAAATAGTTTAAATTACAACATTTAGGTTATATGCTTCTCTTATTTACTAGGATATAAGTATAAATTTTAATGTTTTTGGAAGTCAGTTAGAATCGTGATGTGGTATAATTCTCGATCATATTCATCTGTGATTCGTATCATAAAAGTGTACATAATACATGAGGTGACAGTGCACGCGAGAGCTTTTCGCATTCCGCATTAATAATTTACTTCCAGGCGATATTACGCATTCAGTGTCTTTCTAAAACTGTTAAGAGACTTGTGAGAAATGTTTGCTTTATTTATTTTTATTTTCTTTAGGTTTAAATTTACAGCATAACCTCGCTAATGCGACTATTAAGGAACCAAGTGGCAGGGCGGAACGGAAAAAAGGTTGGATTTACCGGAGATTTCAATGAATGTTATAAATATATTAAAATTTGTATATTGGCATTATAAAAAAATAAAGGAAATAGAAACGGACGTTGTATACACTAATTTGTTTTAGGCGGCTATTAATTTATAGAAGCTTTGACCGTACTAACACCATAATTTGTTAGATTTGTAGCAAACTAAATCACCTTTAAAATCGTTCATAATTTCTTATGCTCTAAACGTCGTTTTTAAGGACTTCTAGAGGAAAACAAGAAAAATGTTCACACCACTCTTTGACATATTTCCGAAAATTCGAAATTAAGTTTAGTTTAGTTTAATTTTGAATATAAAAAAAAATCTTCCTTAGAACGAACAGTCCAGCAAATATTTTGGTGAAACGTTGAAAAAGTCGAATATTTTGACGCTTTTACCCTACCGATTTCTCCCTACAATTATTGGATTTTCGTAATTTTATTTAATCTGTGTCTATTTTTGTTCTTTATTTGTAAAATTATACACAGTAAACCAGATTTTTAAATTCGTTTAAATTAAATTTAAATATTACCTTATGGTGACCAGACTCATTGTATTCATTTCTGTAAATTTTATTATTCTTAGAGGACATCGTCCCAGAATAAAGTTTATTTTTCTATTCTACCAGTTATTGCACTGTGGGCAAGAAATCCATTTCGGCGGTTCATAATAAATAATGAATATCGACCTAAAATTCAAGGTGTACGGTTAAATGAGATGGCTGTAAAGCCTCATTTGATGGTGCTTTTTCTTCACTGTAATATGATACAAATGAGCTGTTTCTATATATTAATACAGCTAAGTCATGTGCGTTCGCTTATTTTATTAGAAATAAGTCTTCAGAAACTAAAAGTAAACTTTTTGGAAAAATAACCAGCATTTAAAAGGAGGATGGAGTACGATGTTGAAACTTATATCACGTCGATATGTATTAGTTTTTGTTAATTTAATCCCAAAAATCATATCCGTTTCGATCAGTGTGTCACTATTATCCCCCTCCCAATCGAAACCGTTCATTTTTGAATTTTATTACTTCACACTCTTTTAGCTCTGGTGGTGGTTTTTCAGGGATTTTTCGCCTTCTGTGCGGTGCTTCAAAGTCCAAAACTTTGAAACATTTTAATTTAAATTTAATAGGCATTTTAGTACACAAGCACAACACTCAATAGGAACCCTGAAACTATTTAATCGTTCCCGTCATTTCCTCTCCCAATCCACTCGCAAACTCCTTGTTTCCTCGCTCATCTTTCCTCACTTTGATTATGGTTGCGTGGTGTATGGTGGTCTCTCTATGGGTCTCCGAGACAGGTTAAAGCGAATTATGAATTGCTTCGTTCGATTTTGTTTTTGAAGTTGTTCCCATGGTGCACACCTGTACACTGCCTTGGAGTGGCTCTACACGTCCTTGCGCAAATCATACTTCCTGGGAGCATTCCTTTATCAGGTCATTTATCACCATCGCCCATCCTACATTTATAATCTGTTGAAATTTAAGTCTTCATTCTACTCCTCCCAACCCCATCCACTACCCTCTAGAACACTCTCCCTCCTGAAATAAGACATGCCCCTTCCTTAGCTAATTTAACATACTCCTTTTCCAATATCTCCTCTCATCCCAGTCAGATGCCGGTCAATATGAATAATAATTAACATTAAATTTGGTCAAATCGAATAAATCTGATGCCGGTGAATTGGTTCATAAATTTTCTTTCATATAATAATAATCCTTTATTTGTTCCATAATGGTACATAATCATTTTATTTGTTTTATAAAAATTCAATTTTTTTTAAATTTAAATGTTTTTCCTATACAAAGAAATATTATCGATTAACTTGACAATTCATATGTATAATATATATGTGAATATGTGCAGTGTATTTAAATATATATCGCGGTATCTGTAAATATTTTCTTCATTCAGTGTACATATAGACATAGCTCATTCTCTGTATATGTGTATCTTTTCTAATTTTTTCATGTTTTTTTTTTTGTTTTTTTAGTTTATTTCATTTCTCCTTCTTATGTTATCTTATTTACTGAATTTCTTTATACAATTATTTACAATTAACTGTATTTGCATGTCTCATGTTCCTCATATATAAATACCTTTGTATAAAAATATGCAAGCCAGACCATTGTACTATTTTATGATACAATTTTGTTATTCTTAGGGGACAATACTTATTTTAGACAATAGATTATTTTTTTATTTCATTCATTTCACTGACACAATATAAATAAATCAAATCTACCTGATCTTTAGCACACCAAAATGTACAATTTTGGTACAACACAAACCCACCTTCCAAAACTAAACGAGTATACTTTTATAAAGTGTTTTGACCGCTCAACATTGAATAATTATCCTCTGATCGCCCACTCTCTAATTTCCTTGTTTGATGGACGCTGTTCTGACTATCCGCTTGGGGTTCGGCAAACGCTAATGTATGAATCAGTGCAAATGAGCTGTTTGGGAGCTGAAAGCCGGAGGTACAGTTTGCGGTAAAGTCCCTCCCTCTCCATGGATTATGGTGATGAGCCCTAATTGCAGCATTGTAGCCCGACATGGTAAACAAGAGGCAGCAATGGACGTGTTCCCTCAATAGTGGCTCCTTACATGCAAACTAATGTGCTCCTGTCCCGTAACATCGCTCTGTATTAATAGGCTCTCTGTAGCTCCTGTCATTACCGTAATCAACTTGTCAGCAACATGGATGAAAGGTTGTCCTTCATTGAATATAATTGGATATAAGAACTGAAGAAACCTTTACGCATAACGGTCACTACAGAGGAAAATTCCAATCGCAGATACAAGTTTCAAGTTGCAGTTTCCCAAGACTTTGCCCCCTGCTATAAGGTAATATAAAACTTAATTCTGAGGACAAAAATTATGTATAATAATAGTTTTAATAGTTCATCTATTTCTCAAGAGGAGAGCCTCCCCTGTTGTCGAGGGCGGGACAACAGCAGTATAAAAAAGGATGCCAGTCAGGTCTTTCCTATGACGATTCAAAAATTAACTAATTAATAAACAGAGCCCCGATACCCACTTAACATTAGTTTGAACTCTTTAAAATCAGAATCTTATCTTAAAGGTTTAACGTGGGGCTAGGATAATCAAGTTTATTATAAAGGAAATAATAGTGTAAAATAGTTAATAGAATGAGTGTTATTAACTATCTAATAGATTTAACTGATATGAAAATTGGACAAACGTCTTACTTGGAACCCACATACAAGACTAAAGCGACAAGTAACAAAGATGGCCTAGAGACCTTTTAGTGCAGAATTTTTAATAAAGTGCTACTGATGAGTAGTTCTTTTCAAGTTTTGACATGTTATTATTTTCGTTGTGAATACATTTACTTGATGTATATGTTTTGTACAGTTGTGAATTTCAATAGATGTATATATATAAAAAAAAAAAAGCTTAACTTTAAAGATCTCAATAAATTACAAAAGACTTATATACATGACAGTAATTAGTCCTATTTGGACAAATGGAATTGAGTTTTAGGGCTCTTTTAAACCATTTAATTCGTATCGTATCCTATCTGTACAATCCAAAATTCTTTGAAAAATCCTCAATTCTCCTTTTTTTGTCAAAAAAATTACAACAACGAAAAACAAACTATTAACCATTTTTGACGTTGTACTTAATATCTCCTAACTTTTTCTTATACATTAGCACCGCACTTATCCGATCCCTGATTGACGCAGGTGTAGTGTGGAAGTCGGATTATCCGGGGATTTCGATGTTGTACATATTTTTCATATGTAAATTGTATTATAATTATATTTAAAGTTACCTATTAAAGCTTTAAAAAAGTAAAGGAAATATATGTAAATTATACGTACATTATATACCCTAATAGACTAATTTGTTTGCATAGAAATGTACTAGCCAGCTATTTATGAATAGAACCATTAGCTATAAAAACACTGTATTGTATTGGATTTGTAGCAAACTAACTCAAATATTTTTAAATATGTTTCATAATGGAGTATGCTCTAAACGTCGTTGTTAAGGGCGTAAAAGCAAAAACCGCGTAAAAAAAAACAATTTCGAAAACACAAATTCAAATTGTAAATTCAAGTTCAAAACAAGCGTCTATATTATGAATGGGTAATTTTGAGGTTATGATTGTTTTTAATGTAATTTTTTTGTAAATATAAAACATTAATCATAATAATAATAACAAGATATTGTAATGCGCAATAAAAAATAATTATTTCAGAGCGGTTGAGCTTTAAAATCCAAAACTTTGATTTTCGTACTCTAGCACAACACTAACAGAATTTTATAAAAATATCAAAACTACCCGAATTTTACACCAAAAGGGATAATTTTACTGGACTATTAAGAATTTCGCGAAACTATTGTTCCTTCTACCCCTGAACTGCCTGTGGGGTCATACTACCCTAAGAGTCGGATTAGTGAGGTTCATCTGTATTTTACTATTGAAATTTTTATTATTAGTTATATTAATTTATTTTTTTAATAATAAATGTTATACTGTTATTTTATATTTGTTTTATATGCGTAATTGTACTGGGTTTATATAACCCAAGCGCTTGAATAACACTAAAATATTTTATAGAGAAAAGAATAAACTTTTTTAAAAACTTAAGTATGCATTTAAAATTTTTATGATATTTGGAGAGGTCTAATAATTTTTCACATTTTTATTATTCCGCTAGGATACACTATAAAATTGAGCTGGCTATTTATAAGTTCTATAAATTAATTTTATCTTGTAATAAATGATTCGCCTGCAATTTATGGCTACAATATTAAATTTCGCTTAATCATCCCTGCCTCATAAATCTTCAAAGGGTAAAGCCTCGGTTAATAGAATAACTGTTCTAACGAGGGCGGTTTATTTAGGATGCGGTGGAAACAGTTTACCAATAATGGCTTCGTCCAATTAAAATTTATTGTTGTATATCCATGTTTATTGCAACTAATAACATCTTAAATTGCTTACGCTTGGGGGTATTGCTCCCCTGTGCTTTGACGGACCGGTGGGGGGTAGGGAGGGGGGGAGAAAAGGAGAGGGGTGGAAAGTTTTATCACTGGGCTGGCAACTTATCGTTAGCTTCCTTTGGGATCATAACCTTTATTAATTTCCTTCACTGGGGCTAAAATATTCTGCTACGATTAATAGTAATTATACATCTTAGTGATAATATCACTCATTTGTGATATTTTCGTTTTTAGTATTTTATCAAACTTTAATTAACTCTTTCATTTCTTAGCATAAATTCAAGCTTCTTTACGACCTCCGAAAAGATATCGCAATAACCAGTTTGCTGTAGTGAATAAGTTGAGTCTGAATTCAGAGAAAACAGAGGTAATCCTCATTGGTTCAAAAAAAAAACCACCTTTCTACTAAGCCCTTCCCTATAATACGCTGCTTTTCCTCAAAAACCGTCCGATTCATTTCCGGAATTCCATTAAAAACCATTTCCGAAATTCCATTAAAAACCTTGGAGTATCATTTGATCATCATTCTTCTTAGAATAATCATATTTCCCAAATCACCAGGAATTCTATTTGATATTCTTAAGCTACTACATTTCCGCGATGTACATTACCACTAAGTACTCGACAGCTTTTGGTATCATCTCTCGTTTTTCCCAACTTTGACTACGGATGCATAGTATATGGATGACTGTCTGGTAAGCTCGAAATTAGATGTAAAAGACTAATGAACTGTTTTATCAGACTTATATGGTATAAGGGGTCCCTAGACGTTCTCACATAACTGAAGGGTATTCTGAAATGGGTTGGCTTTACTATGATTTCCGACGTCACTATTTTCTTGCCTATTCCGCTATTCTTTGGAATTCTCTTCCTCCCTCCATTCGCAACGCATCTTCCCTCGGAATGTTAAAACACACCTCTTCCACCTCCTTATCTTCCTCCAGATGGATGCTATTTAATCATATGGATGCTTTATAACGAATGTCATACCAGCATATTAAATAAAAAGCTTTTTCAATTCTTCTTGTGATAATGTATTCACTGATTCTAAAATATTTTTTTTCTTTTTTCTTTATCATTTTTGTCTGTTCCCTCTCAACAAATATTATTTTTCTTCATACGTAACTAGGCGTAAATCCAGAAATTTCATGTTTCAATTAACTCTGTATATAATTTTTTTTTTCCTTTACCGAATGTATATATGGTTTTATGTGTACATAAGTGTGTTTGTTTATAGATTTTTTGCTTTAAATTATTTCATTATAAAGAAGTATTTACTTTATATTATCTTATTTCATTATTTTATTTAAAATATCTTGGTCAGATGTGATGTACTTTCTATAATTCATTTGTTGTTATTCTTAAGGGACTTTGTCCCAGAATAAAATTTATTTTCTATCTATCTGTCTAATCTAGTTTCAGCACTACTTCGTAGGTGCACTAATATTTCAATTCTTAAAAACCAAAAAATCAACCTATATTGACCTGAATTCTCCTGCGCATCGAACTGCATTATTCAAAAATTCTTTAACATACGCGCTTCTTCTTTTTAAAATTCATTGTTAATTGATCTGTAAAATATGTGAGAAAAGTAGGCAATACAGCTTTTTAAGTATCATCATGGATACAGCACTTTACAATGCATAAAGATGAGATATTTTCAAATGTTTTTTCTTCATTGATCAATCTTCTAAAAAAATATTATGTATTTTGACTTGATATAATAACATTATTTCAATTTTTTAACGTGTCCATTTTTTCTTTTCAGGAATGGAAGCCTTCCATGGATTGGTCCCGGCAGGACGGCGGAGAATCCAGATGGCTAAGGTAAGCCAATGGTTCTTAACCTTATTACAGAGATAAGTTGCGGCCCTTGACAACTACCGGAAGCAATCGGAACCCCTTCTTGTAGCAATCAATCAATTAGTTTTAAATGAATTTCTTCTTCTCTTCCAGTGATTGGTGAATTTCCCCTTCGGGATTTCATTTCCGCCAACTCCTCCCTTCCCTCACCCTTTCCGTTAATGCACTCGGTGTAATCCCAAGATGCCTCGTTCTTGGGAATAAATGACCTTATATTTTTCTTTGTACTTGTGATTTTGTATCATTTTTTTTTTCATTTATTGATATTTACAACTGTGTAAAATAATATACATCAAGTAAATGTGTTGATAGTGAATACAATGACAAGTAAATAACTTGTGAAGAACTACTCACTAGTAGCACTTCAATGAAATCTGCACTAAGAGTTCTTTAGCCCATCTTATTTTCAGACGCCTCGGAAGATTATCGGGCATGAATTGGGAAGCAAGTTGGGAGACTAGTGGATTGGAGTGGTTATGGAGCTCACTATGGAAGGATAGGTATCTGGTTTGGGCTAGATCAGCAACATATGGAACATAAGATCTTTATTGATAAGATTATTGGTGTCAAAGTAAGGAGCGTTGTGGATTTTTCGAAGGATGAATTTTTGGATTGTAAGGATTGGATACGAGATGAATCGGTTGCTTTAGCTAAACTCCGTACATCCAAATAGGTTTAATCACAGTCATGTATATGAGGCTTTTGTAATTAATTGGGAGCTTTGAACGTTTGTCTAGTAAATGTTGAAGTAGTCAGTAACGACGAGCTGTTTTTTGTCGTTTGAGTCTTATATGTGGATTCTAAGTAAGACGTTTGTCCCAGACGTTTTTTTCAACCTCTCACTCCCAGTTTTCTTAGATCATCTTGGACGTTGTCCAGCCACCTCACCTTGGTCTCCTTCTCAATCTTTTTCCTCCCGGTCTACATTTCGGGAGCCTGTCTTCCGGCATTCTTTAAACGAGTCAAAACCACCGCATTTTTCCTCTTTTGATCATAGAAACGATGTTAGGCTCACTAAACAATGGTTCCAGTTCCATGTTTGATCTGACTCTCCAATTCCCGTGGTTATTCATCAGACCGAAGATCTTTCTAAGGACCTTTCTTTACTAAATCCTCAGTATCCTCTAATGCTCTCGAGTCAAAACCAAATACTCACTCCCATATGTCATAATCTCAGATCAAGGCACTTCTCAAGACCTTAAGATTTTATTAAGAGCAAAAAATGCATTTGCTGCCTGCCGCTATTATGACTTTTATCTCCATTTTATTATTCATTAATTTAATACTAACAAACTAAATTTTAAAAGAAGGTTTGGGCTCCGCTAGATCTTTCTTTTCGTATTTAATCCCTGCAATCGAAAACCCTTCCTGAAATCCTCAACTATTATGTCAGAAATAAACATATCCGCTACCATCTAAATGTTCCATATGTTGCAGATTTGGCCCAAACAAGATACCTATCCTTTATGAATAGCGTAAATACATACTTGTTCGAATCAGCTAATCTCCCTAACTTTCTTATCACTTGAGTACCGATAAACCTCCGAGGCGTTTGAAATGAAGATGTCCTAGGGATCTTCTAGCGTAGATCTTTAATTAAAATGCCGTCAATAGGAAGTTCTTTGCAAGTTATTGACGTCATTGTAATTATTTTAAATCACATTTACTTATTGTATATACATATATTTTTTTACCTTACATAGACACAAGTAACATTTTGTACGCAGTATACTGCCAATATTATCAGAGTAGTAATATAGTTGTGACTGGCATCCCCTGGTACTTAATATGAATTTTAATGTGATAACCTCTGAAAATCCATCATAGTCAGGAAATAACACTTCCAGCCAATTTCCAGCGCTTCTGGGATCGTTTAGCTTCAGTTAACACGCACCTCTGGAATGGATTTTCCGTTTTGATCATTTTTTTCTTCTAAAAATTTTTATTTTAGTAATCACTAAGTCAAGAGTAACATGAATAAATAAAAATACATGAAAATTCATAACATTTGATTCCGAGTCTATGTTAGTACATTTTATCTTTAATTATGTATACAAATGTTTTCTCATTTTAAACAATATCACCATGTATGGAATATTCCATGTCGCTTTTTTGGCTGTTATTATTTGAAAGAGCCCAGATCACATTCGATTTTCATTTTACAGATCATGAAGAATCGTCCTCCATACTATTCCTGGTGAATCAATATTATTTTGATTTATTTTTTATTTTATTATTATCATTTTTTTAAGGCTTAAATTTCTTTATAAGTTAAAATAATTAATTTCATTACTGGTCTTCATCGATCGGTTCGTCTTGTGGGCAATAATTTTCTCTAAGCGAAACTAGATAGGTATTTTGTATCAATATCAATTTCAAATGATCATTTATAAATACATTAAAAATGATCGTCTGAGGCTGGTAGTATCGATGAGGTTCAATTTAAAAAATATGCAGGTTAATCGTACCCAGTTTTTTACCTGACTTTATTTTGTGAGATCCAAGCCTGCTTCCGTAGGACAAACAGCTGAACTGTTGTATAGATTGTAGCCAATGATGGGTCGTTCTGGATGAAACGGAACTTGGAACTGGTTTCAGCTTTGAACCGCCAAAGTTTTTCGTCCTACCTGTAACGAAAACCAACGCCCAAGGTATCTCTCGTTTCGTTCCTCGGTGTAGTAGAGTTTAGATTGCATCTCTGGTTTCGTTCCACCCAAGGTCGTTCCGACTGTTTCGTGTCGTCCCTCCCCCCTCTCCATCACTCCACCACACCGCACATGCGCATCTTCAAAATAAACCGCTTTCTTTGAAATTTTCTATTCCACCGAAGGAGCACTGCTTCTTCTTTCGGTTTCAGATAAATGAACCGCACAAGGTTTTACTGCTTATATAACTAAATAATTTTTGCGCTATTTGTTTAAAAGCTAATGGAGCAGTCCTTTTTTTCTCGGAACCAATGTAGCTAAAAAATACTCGCACAATTGTGCACAATACTTGTGCTATCTTTCCTACCCCTCCTAAAAAAAATCCTTGATTGAATAATTGAACTAACTTGATTGAACTATTTTAAAAGTATACATTTATATAATAGCGTATCATCTAAATTCTCAACCCACCTTCAACTCGGAACGGCCCTTCACTAGCATGTAGTTGGTTAGTCAAACTGACCTGGAAAGAAAAATGAAACTGGTTCCAATAGTGAAACGGAACGTAAAATCTCATTCCACATCTAAGTCGGAACGGCCCTTCACTAATTCTAGCTGTATTTCGCTAAATTTTGTGTTTTAATAGAAGACTATTAAAGGCAGTGCACATATTCGCACATATTCGCTTCGATAGAAAAATTAGTAAAGAGACTCGGGTTTCTCGAAAATATTTATGCATGAAAATGGAACCTCCTGTGAAGTTATGACTACGCAACATCGAAATAGCCTGTTCTTGCATCCTTGGACCACCGCAATCTTCACATTTTGACATTTTGATAAAAACGATGTTGGATTCACCAAGGCATATACGGCGTGTATAATATCTTTACATATTGGGTTTTGAAGTACTCAAAGTTAATAATATTTACCGTAGATACGACTATAATTTTCTGTGTTTACTATAACTAGGGTAGAAGGAGGAGATGATGAAGGGAGTAGACAATGAGAGAAAGGTAATAGAAGGGGCGGAGGGACCATTAGGGACTGTTTGCTATGTCAACACCGCCTTCAGCCCTTTCGACTTCTGGCTCGCCCTTTGTTGGCTTTGCTTATTCATGAGGGCTCTTTTATTTTAGAGTTAACTTATTCATTAGTCCTCTTCTTTATTTGAGTTGGACGTATAATGTATGCATATGGTATTCAACGCTCAGGTATTTTTTTTCCGCTCCATTCAGATAGGACGATGAAATAAAAATATTAATATTCTCATATCTTGACGAAACTAGAAATGCCTGGTTAATTTTTTTATATGTGCCAAAAAAATTGGCAATCAGGCCCACAAACTTTTAATTGAATTCCCGTAGGTCTAGGATAAAGAAAGTAAACAGAAAAGACATTTCAGTTTCTCCCTGGGGGGGAAAAATAATAGATCATGGGCATGTCTGCATTTCCCAAATTACGTTTTAGAATGAAAAGACAGATCCGCTACTTAGGATTCCACTTAGACTTTGGGGCTCCACTAAACCATCCAATTCATCTCGTATCCAATCCTTACAATCCAAAATCCTTCGAAAAATCCTCAATGCTCCTTACTTAGTCACCCATAAACTTATCCATAAAGATCTTAATGTTCCATATGAAGCTGATTTGGCCCAAACCAAGTTACCTATCCTTCCATAGTAAGCTCCATAACCACTCGAATCCACTAGTTTCTCAACTTGCTTCACATACTTTTCCCCATAATCCTCCGAGGCGTCTGAAAAGAAGAGGACCTAGCGATCTTCTAGTGTGTGTATATATATATATATATATATATATATATATATATATATTTTTTTTTTTTTTTTTTTTAGTTGAAGAGCTGCTGTTGAGTAGTTCTTTTGAGGTTTTGATTTGTTATTTAAATCGTTATCAATCAATGCAAATTTCAATAAATTGATTGAAAACAAAACAATTAAAAGGATAAAATTACTTAGACTAATAAATAAATTAAATTAACCCTAAATGATTATTCGAAATAAAGTTGAGAGAAAATAGGAAAATAGACTTTCATTCAAAGCAATATAGCTTCTGAACGGTAGGCCCTAGTGACAAATGTTATATAACAAGAAATATTTTCCATTAAATTCCTGATCAGAAGCTGACGGCATAATTTCCATCCATGTATATTTTTGAGGGAGAAAAAACGTTACACCAAAAAAAATATAGACCCCCAGCCAACAAACATATACACATAAAAAAAAAAGTCGATCTATTATTATATTCAATTAAAGTTCAATAATAGAACTTAAAGGTTACTATAAACATTACAAATATAAATTATTTAATATTTTACATTTTCTTGCCTCTATGAAAGATGAGCATAGAGTTAAATATGACGATAATCAGGTATTTGTGGACTTTTGCATATAAAATTTTAATTTTCCTCTTTCGAATTTTTAATGGATCGTCATTCCAAAATTCCAGTCAATACTTCGGATACCAACAGTCGGAGAATTTTATTTTCATTTTTAAGCATGTAAACAATTCGAAAATTTTAACTGCAGAAATGCCAAACGAAAATTCTTATTTCCACAATGACTGAAAACGTTATAGAAAAAAATCATCGCACAGTTCACAAAACAAATATAAATAATGTTTTTTTAGTTTTTATTATTATTATTATTCTTTTTTTTTTATAAATTGGAAAACGGTGCAAGAATTACAGCATCTCCAGTCTGTCCAAAATCCTTTAAAAATCATGGATTGGAGGGATTACATACGGAAAAAGTTCATTGTTATAGTTGAAACCCATAGTTCTATCGTCTATGTTCCAAAAAATTTGATTATGAAATTGAGCTTATTTCTGGTGTCAGGTACAATTATAAAGGTTTTTTGATGAGTAAAAAATGTCAGTTAAACGTTAGCCTATGCTTTTAGATATGATTTGTCTAATTCATTCAAGTTGTGAGTAGTTCTTTACATGATACTGATATGCTATTATAATCATTATTCTTACATTTACTTCTTGTATATAATACAGATGTAAATATCAGTAAATTGTTAAAAAAAAAAAAAATAATATTTTTTTCTTTTTATGTATGACCATTCTTTCAAATTAGTCTATAATCCGATTATAGAATATACTGATGTATATTTTTCTGTATTTTAAATCCCCTAGTATTGCACAAGCTTGCACGAACTCCGCTTTAGTCGACATCCGTGTCGGGGCTCTAAGCCAGATAATGCCGCACGACATGCGCCAGATGCTCCAACGTAAACCGCCTCTGGGCAAACACATGATTCAGTCAGATAGTGTCAACATTACTCATAGCATTGCAGCATATTAGTAACCATCAGGTCTTTATATTATCTTTAGTGCCGTCATTCATATGTTTAACTTTATAATACGTAAAAAAAAAAAAGATGGTACTGATGTTTGTTGAACCATCCCATAGCATTCTCATAGTTTTCATCTTTATTGAGGTTAAAGGTTATCTGCTGAACACTTTATTATAATAAAACTAGCGTCCCCTCGTCGCAGCTTCGCCCGCTCTCATAAAATAAGAACTTAAGTAATTTTAACGACATTGACGTTACGCGCGGTTCTTCTCGCACTTCGACCAAGTTTAAACTCGTAAAAATAAATTCGACAAAAATCTTGTTTTGACTTGGTGAAGCCGCGACAGGGGATGCTAGTTTATAATAAAACAAATTGTTCTAGCCATAGATAGAGGGAATCTCTGCGATAACGTTAACTCAAAAATTGAAAAAAAATGGATTTAAGGGTGTTCGACATAATAGACCTTGATTGTTGTGTTATTTTGTATGAGTCTGTAATGGCTGGTGATCATATAGTTTGTCATGAAATATTCTATATTTTGTTTTAATATGGCTTAGTACAGAAAATATGATTTATATGTACAAGTCTGTCTGCGCTGTTCTGGGGTACACCCTACACTGCATTTAGCATGTACTTTTGAAGGAAGCACTGTCTATTAAAAATCTGCATATTCGTCACTATTCCTTGAAGGTTTTTAGTTTTGCGAGTTTACAGAAATCAAGAAACAATATTTTTCCAAAGGATACAAATTGTATTCACAGGAAACCGCAAACCTTGCATAATCGTTGAAGTCACCTCCGGTTTCCTATTGTGGTGTCCTTCGCCGATTGTCTTTCTTCTAAACAGAGCTCTCCCTTCATTTTCTTCGCTATTAATAATATTTATATTTTTAATAAATATTTCTCATAAATCTTAAGACTTATCTTGGAGTTTTCGGAACCACCGTGAGTTCACTGTCTGATCTTAAAGGTCCGGGTTCCCAGACTTTAGGCAGCCCAAGGACGAAGAGGCTCAATTAATATCTGCATACCGTTGAAGGATCCGGTCCACACTTTTTCATTTTTTTTTATTTTTTTATGTAATTCAAAATTAAAAAAATAAATTAAAGTTAGTTCAAATAAGTGAATTTATAAATATTCTATTCTATTCTATACATATAATAAATTATTTATCGCTGTTACTTTAGGAAAATAACCGGTTACTGAGTAACGACCGTTCGTCCCTTCCACCGAGGGTTTTAGATGAAGCATCTACCCCCCACCCACCCCATGGTAGTGAGTAGGGGTTGGGGCTCTATATTATTGATTTAGTCCTCTGTGTGAAAAGTTTTAAGGCCGATTTAGCACACAACAGGCGGTGAGCCTTCTAACTTGCAAATTAGAGGGAATTCCACCAGTTTTAGCCTTCGTTAATATTTCCTTTATATTTATATATATATTTTAATGTTTTAAATTTTTATTTTAGTTCTAAACTCCCCCCCCCCCAAAAAAAAACGAAAATATTTTTAAAAAAATATTTTTACCACCAATACGTTGAAAGCAGTATCAAATATTTTTCTATATCGATACTAATATATAAAAGGACAAGCCGTTTTTCGTTTATGATCACTAACCGCGAAAACTAATGAATCAATCTGTACCAAATTTTAACTACATCATCTTCATAGTTCAAAGAAGGCTTAGCAATAATAAAATTTACATATTTTCAGTTAAATTGTTGTTAAAATACAATAAATATGTGGTGCGCAGTGAAGTTTGAAAATTGATCGATAGCCGGCGATCTCCATTCTAGAGAGGTTACTAATATACGGTGTTATATAGAGCTACAAATTAATAATAAAATTTACCTAATTCGATTATATTTTTATATTTTTGTTATAAAAAAAAAAAAACTATAAATATCTGGTGCGGTGTGGATCACAGTGAGATTTAAAAATTCGACCGAAATGTGGCTAGCGCCATTATGCAACAGAGTTTTAATAATTGAACCAAACGTTAAATAAATCATATTCATAGTTCTAGGAATCTTTACAATAGTAAAGTTTACTATGATAATAATTTAGATGTACAATAATAAGTGACAGATACGAGGTTTTCTGCCAAATACAAATTGTTACAAATCAAACCACTAACCGCGAAAACTACTGAACCAATCTGTACCAATTTTAGCTACAAAATATTTATAGTTTAAGGAATGTTTAGCAATAATAAAATTTACATATTTTCAATCGAATTCGTATTTAAAGTGAAGTTAAAAAAATTGACGGATTGTTGGTGAGCTCCATTCAAGATAGGTTACAAAGATGATTAACATTTTGTTTTAACCTTTCAACTGATTATTAAAGTTTTAAATAATTAAATCTAAACAAAAAATCGTATATAAATTTAGGAATTATTTTGAATCATAAAATGAACGGCTGAAACAGCTGGAATTAATGACAATTGCTTATTTTATGTTTTTTAAAATAATTTCGTTTATTCCACGTTCAATTTATCGTTGGCCGTTCGTGTACTGTTACTGGCTGGGGAAATACTTAATATTTTATGACTCCATAAAGTAACTTAATTGAAATTTTATTTGTATTGCTTTTTCCCGACCTATCTATTTTATTGTCTAAACATTTCTCTTAGGGACAGCTAGGACATAAATAAGATGGAACAGTTAAACAATATAGTTTTTTAATTAAAGGTTATGCCTGGAGTAAACCTTAAAGCCGTTTTCAGATCTTCCAAGTCAGTTTTATCCGATAGTAAAATATTTATAATGAATTGTGTTAAAATAAATCCGTCAGCTTTTGTTTAATAATGTTTTTATAAAGAATATAAAAGGTTAAAGCCATCTCTTGCGGTTTTGAAGCAGATTTATACGTTTATCGTATGCTTTTATAGGATTCGACAAATTGTATCGGATAGAAAACGGACTGTAAATTGTACCTGTTTTATTCCGGGAAAACCTTTTGTTTTTTTTTTTTGGCACATACTATCTATCGAATACTATAAAATCAGTAAATCTAAGTTTAAATGCGTTTAAGTAAAACGTACCTAATTGCTTGTTTATTTTGTACAGATGCTATTAAATTGAATTCTAGTAACACTTAAATCTGTGAATTCCAGCAAAATCTATTCAGTTATTCAGTTGGAAAAAATTATGAATTTTGTTTTTTAATTAATTTTTTTAAGGGATACTAATACCTAATTTTAAGCCTGCCACCTCAAAAATTAAAATAATTGACCAGTTACAGTAGAACCCAGCGAGGAGATATTCAATAGAGCAGTCACGAGTGGAGTGGGGATGGGATTCGTTCCCCCTCCACTATGCTACCCTAACCTCAAAAGTTACAACTAAAGTTAGTAGTGTTTGCATTTAATTTTTTATTTTTTTCGTAAACCTATTCTCGTTGGGTTTTTATTCTGTTTATAAATCCATTCCACATTAAGTATGTCTTTTTGCGCTGCAATTGGATGCAAGAACAACAAGACTGGGGCTAAAAATGATAAGCAGCTTTCATAGGTAAGCACCTAACGCAAAATTCTTTCATTGTCAAATTTAGTTCACGATGGTGTTAAATGCAATTACTTTTTCATAATAAACTCTACGTCAAAAGTATCGCAATACTTTGAAATATTTGAATTTTTATTATTAATTATAATTTTTTATATTCAATAAAAATCCTTTATAGTAACAAAGTTTAAGTAAAAAATGATACACTCAGCAGCAGTCTAAAATAATGTTTGTGAGTTGGGAACTAGGCTAACCCTGGGTAGCATAGTGGTGGGGAGAATACTAGTCCCACCTGCCGTTAGCTCCGCCCTATCCCAATAGCAGCTTTATTTGTAGTACCTGACATCGCACAGGCTCGGGACCCCCATTTTACGTCCCTTCCGAAGGGCGGCGTTCCTAAGAATTTTTTAATTCCTTTAAAAAATCCTAAGGTCATCTGCCAGGCTGCGAATCCGCGATCTTGGGTTTAGTAGGTTGCTATGCTAACCACTACTCCACAGGTGACCCTTTTTTTTTTTTTTTTTTTTTCTCTTTTCTTTTCTTTAAATATTCCTTGTTTACGAAAATCCGAGTTTTGGATTTTATAGCACCGCTAATCAGTAGCGTCAATGCGTAAAATATTTCATTCTTTTCTTCGTTCCCCCAAAGATTTTTATTTTCAGAATCAGATTAGACTAAATTAATTCAATTTGTGCATAAAATGAGCTTTGTAGATTAAACACAGAATAAGAAAAAGGATTTTCAATATTCAGAATTCTTTCAAAGAATTTTTTCGGTTTTTGCTATATAATTCCTTAACAACGACGATTAGAGCATATTTCATTATGAACAATTTAAAAAATAAATTAATTTACTATAAAACAAATACAATACAGTGTTGTTATATCCAATGCTTCTATACATAAATATCTGGCTAAAACTTCTCTGTGTAAGCAAATGTATTAGTTTAGTCTATTGGTCTATTTCCTTTAATTTTTTTTTTTTTAAATGTAATAAATAAATTTCAACATATGTAACTAACTAACTCTTTGGCGCTATGGCCCATGAAGAACCCTGGCTTCCTCAACAATCCTCCATTCAGAACGGTCTTCTGCAGCTCTTCTCCATCTTCTTACACCTAATTGCCTTAGGTCAGCTTCTACATCTTCCAACCACCGCAGCCCAGGCCTACCTCTTCCTCTTTTACCTTCCGGTCGCCCTTCCAACACTTTCTTTGGGAGCCTTTCCTGATTCATCCGGTGTACATGACCCAACCATCTAATCCTTCCTTTCTTGATACAGGTCTCTCAGTTCACTGTTGGTTTTTATCCTGTATCCATTCTCAATTTTGGTTGGGCCATATATTTTTCTCAGGATTTTCCGCTCCCAAGTATTTAAATGATTTTCTTGTTGAAGTGTGAGGGTCCACGCTTCGCTACCATACATTACCACTGGTCGAAGGACCGTCTTGTATATTCTGACTTTGATATCTCGAGACACTTCTCGATTTAGAAAAATCTTTTTAAGTGACCAATAACATTTGTTGCCATTTTGGATCCTGGCTTTTATCTCCTTTCCAGTATTGTTATTTTCAGTCACAATCGTGCCGAGATATTTGACTTTCTTCACTTTCAAATGTGCATTCACCATTTATTTGGAATCTGTCAAGCGTGTCTTTCTTGCATAACATATATTTTGTTTTATTTTCGTTAATTTTGAGCCCTATTCTATCTGCTGCCCCTTCACATTTTTTGTACGCCTCGGAAACTGCATCGATTGTTGTACCTGTTATGACCACATCGTCAGCATATGCAAGGAGTTGTGTGCTTGTGTTATAGATGCAACCATCAGTCCTTTTTTGCATAGCTCTTATAATTAATTCTAGGGCCATATTAAATAAAACAGGGGTCTTCCTGTTTTACTCCTTTTTTTAATTGTGAAGTCTCCAGAAAATTCTCCTTGGACCTTGACTATGCCTCTGCTATGCTGTAGGGTCATCCTTACCAACCTAATAAGTTTCAGAGAACTTCAACATATGTAATTTCAATAAAATGTTAAATATTAAAAACATGATATATTCTGTTCATCATTCATTCAAATCTTCAAAGCTTCATTGAAATCTCCGGTTAGTCCTACCCGTTGGTCCATTAGAGGTCGGATTAGTGAGGTTGTACTGTATTTGCTTCTAAATGTAAAAAACTTGTATAACATGTATAATATTTTCGATTGTAAATATGTAATTGGCATTTCTTATCCCTAAAACATTAATATAAATTGAAAAAAAAAAAAAATGGAAAACAAAAATTATAAGGTATAAATGGCTGAAGTTTCCATTTAAAATTTTTTCGAAAATTAATATTTTCTGATAAAGGTGGTACGTGCTATTTTCGAACTCCTAACATTTAAATTTGGTAAGATTATACGTGATAAAATTATATTAATATTTTTTTTAAAGTTATTATTATAGTAATAAGTAGAGATGGGCCGACTATGGCTGTGGTCGACTAGCCATTGGTCTACTAGTCGGCTGAAAAAAAGGCCGGCTTGTCACCAAGCTGATCATTGTTTCCGTTTGCTATGTTGGAGGCGCTTCGTTTATAGCAAAACAAAAAAAAAAATAATAAGAATTTGCGTTGCCTTAGAGAGTGAATTTTAAAATTTGAAATCCTGCCATACTAAAAAAGGTACCGTGTTTTTTGACTTTCTTTGACGGATCTGTAATTGATAATACATACAATAAAAATAAATTTATTTTATTTTTTTGGGGCCCAAGTCTTCCATTGAAGTCCTATACTAGCTTGGGTGGGAAAGTCAAGATTCATTTCGTGGGGCCGCCACGAAATAAATTTTAATCCGCCCAGGTGGGATTCGAACCCACGACCTTCTGGTTACGAGCGCGCTGAGACCCTCGCCCCAACTCACTCGGCCATTGAGTCCCCATAAAAATATCATATATGTAATCGTAAATAAACAGATAAATTGCTGAAATAGCAGTTTTTCCTACCTTTATATTACGTTTTAATCAAGAAATTATGTTTTTTATTTATGATACAAAACAATTACTGTGATTAAAAAAAAATAAAAGATTACGTATTTTCTTCATTCAGGGTTGTAGAAGTTATCGAATTTATCTTCTGTTGAAATCATAATCTTTCTTAAAGTTCGATAATTTATTACGAAAAATCAGTACCTCTAACTGGCTTAAATAAACTGTTAAGATGAATTTAAAATAACAATTTTATGAAAGACTCATTTACATGACAGTTATCGGACCTATTTGGACATATGGAGTTGAGCTTTGGGCCTCAACTAAACCTTCCAATTCTTCCCGTATCCAATCCTTACAATCCAAAATCCTTCGAAAAAATCCTCAATGCTCCTTACTTTGTCACCAATAAACTTATCCATAAAGATCTTAATGTCCCATATGTTGCTGCTTTAGCGCAAACCAAATACCTATCCTTTCATAGTAAACTCCATAACCACACTAATCCTCTAGTCGCTCAACTTGCTTCTCACACCATTCCCGATAATCCTCCGAGACGTCTAAAAAGAAGATGGCCTAGAGACCTTCTAGTGTAGAATTTTATTGAAGTGCTACTGATGGGTTGTTCTTTTCAAGTTTTTACATGTTATTGTAATTGTTGTGAATACATTTACTAGACGTACAGTTGTAAATTTCAATAAAATAAAAAATAATAATAATAATTTTAATCAATAAAGTCCATGTTTCCATTTAAATCAAAATATTTTTAAGTGTAGAAATATAGATGAATATAAATGGACGATTAGTCGTAGCTTTTTCCTGACTAATCGTCGACTACAGAAGCAGCCGCGTATGAATTATGCGTATACTGTATCTTTAGGTATTCTTAATGGAACTCTTATAATTTATGGACTTGTATATACCTCGTATCCCCGCTTCCGCGCTACTCCAAATCGATTCCGACAAAGCTCCTGTTGGGATATAAAATACAGCTCCCGGACATCCGAACAGTTCCGAATTGACTGGAAATTCCGTCCGGACTCCAGTTGCTCGAGTTATCATTGCCATCAATATTTATGAACCGCCGTACTCCTGGAGCTGCGGGGGGGGGGGGGAGTTTTTTTTAAAAGCGGCAGGAGGTAGTTTTATAACTCCGGCCAGGTATTTCACAGCTGTCGCATATCTTCTGCAAACAGCCTTATCTTATGCAAACAGCCGGCCGTTGTGTTCTAGCCGAGAGGGGAAAATTCTTTTAAAATATGGTTCGTTGTAAACATTGGTCAGAGTTTTTAATGATATTATGATTTAAAAAAGGCTTGTCTGATCTGTATCCATTAATCTTCAAATCCATTTATATTAAGGAAAATCAGTTATTTTGTACTAACATACCCCGTCGCGGCGTCGCCTGCTCTCATAAAAATAGAACTAACTAGGGGACGTTTTGAGTTGTAACTCACAGATTTGAATGCCGATTTATTTGTAGGTAATAGGGACCTATAATAGTGCAAAGCTAGAGTTTATAGCCGCCAATGAGCATTGGGAGTCCAGTCAAAAAAATAAATATTAAAATCAGGTATTATTTTTTTTTCCCTCTCAGTTCTCAGTCAAGATAAAGAAATCATTCTTTCACGCTAAATCGTAGTTTTTTATGATATATAAAATAAAAATAGTTCCACAGTGCTCAAGCCACGATCCGGCTTTAGGGTGCTCAAAAAAAAACTCCAAAAAATGACAAAATTCCAATGAAATCAGCTGCATATCTGTGGAAAAAAATTTTCATGAAAAACTGACCTCAAATCTCGATCTAACCCACCAAAAAACCCTCATATGTGAAATGTAATCAAAATCAAAAAATATTTATTTTTTACCCCTTTCGAGGACGTTTTTTTTGGAGAACGTTTCGAGGAAATTTTGAAGTTGGATTTCATCAACATCTTCTATCGGCCATAACAACTAGTGTGTTCAACCGACTACTAACAGCAATAGCACTACAGAATCAGCGTTCATTCTGATTTTATATTCTGATCCATGTATATAACATAGGGATTACTCCAGATTGTAGTGGAAAAAAACTGATGTGAATGAAAAATTTCGTGATCAAATATAACTTGAGATAGCTGAATTAGGAGAAATCTTGCGACCTCCGGATTTGGACTAAACTATGTATTTTTACAAAAATAAAACCTGATTTTCATTTTTTTTTTCTCTCGGCTCCTAATGCCCATTGGCGGCTATAACTCTAGTTTTGCACTATTATAGGTCCCTACTACTCGTACGAAAATCGGCATTCAAATCTGTGAGTTACAACTCAAACGTCCCCTTGTAAGATTATTTTAACTAATAATGAATTTCATTTGTTTTTTCGATAAAAATCTTGTATTGAAGTATGGAATTTA